>CM056053.1:136411679-137611679 GCA_029574335.1 Rana kukunoris
CAAGCAATCGTTTTTACCACTTGGATGACACGGGAGCCAGATGGAACGGGTAAAGCTGTTGGATCCTCTCCTAGTTCTTCCATAATAATTTTACTGATCTTAAAAAACATTGATCTCTGGTTTCACTAGGGAAAAACCTAATATACATACACCTCATATACATGTATATCTGTACATACCAAAAAATATATCACAACATATTACATAATGGGAATGTCTAAAGTGGAATTTTTCATAATGGACCACAAATTACAATCTCTGGTAATTCCGGTGAAGATGAAAACTTACCTTAACTAAACAGTTGCTGTGCCCAGGAACAGAGCCTTTCACATAAATGATGTTTTGTTTTGTATTTATTCTCCACACCTGTTATGAACATATATCATTACTAAACAGAAATGTGGCATATTGAACAGTGGCAATGTGCCAAGTACAGTAACCCACAGCAAAGACATGCAAAAAGACAGCAGATTTCAGCAGATATAGATCGAGTCTCAGGTCACGTACACACGATCATTTTTCGGCATGTAAAAAACAATGTTTTTAAAAAATTCCATTTAAAACGATCGTGTGTGGGCTTCTCATCATTTTTCGGGTTCTGAAAAACGACAAAACATTTTTTTCCCCCGAACATGCTGCATTTTTTAACAACGTTTTAAACTTTGTGTTTTTTAGGTTGTAAAAAATGATTGTGTGTGGGCTTAAAGGGTCACTAATGGATTTTTTATTTTTAACTAAATAGCTTCCTTTACATTACTGCAGTGCTGTTTTCATGTCCTCATTGTCCGTTTTTGCTTTGATGTTGCTGTAATCCTGCTCTGATCTCCACACTTCCTGGTTGTCTGTTTCCTTATAACCACAGTGCTGGGAGCTTTCTCACTGTGGTCATTAATCAAGGAGGTGTGATTACTGTGTGTAAACTGAAACTGGGTTGGTGCTGAGGGGTTTTAGACAAACCATCACTGCCCTCTATTGGCTCTCTGGCTCTGTACATCAGAGAAACAGGAAATACCGGGCAAAAACAAAACTAGAACTGTAGGTTGATTATATGATTGATTTGTATCTATTTTTAACCATTTTTAAAAGGAATCAGTTAACTTTTATGTCTCTATACCCTGTAAACAGTCATTTCAGCCCATAAAATGTTTTCCTTTAGTGACCCTTTAAACTACGTGAAAAACCTGCGCATGCTCAGAAGCAAGTTATGAGACCGGAGCGCTCGCTCTGGTAAAACTACCGCTCGTAATGGAGTAAGCACATTCATCACGCTGTAACAGACAGAAAAGCGCGCATCGTCTTTTACTAACACCAAATCAGCTAAAGCAGCCCCAAGGGTGGCGTCATCTGAAAGGAACTTCCCCTTTATAGTGCCGTCGTACGTGTTGTATGTCACCGCGCTTTGCTAGAGCATTTTTTTTTTTTAACGATCGTGCGTGGGCAACGTCGTTTTAATGATGCAGTTGGAAAAAAACGTTTTTTCTAGAGGCTGAAAAACTATTGTGTGTACGCGGCATCAGATAACAATAACTTTGAATACAATTTTGAATACAATAAAAGACAAGTGTGGGAATTCTGAAAAAACAAACCTACATACTCAGCGATCAAAGGTGATTGCCGAGTTCTTAGGTATGCTCTGAGCACAGATCAGTGGCCGTCAGTCACTGCTCTGTCCATCCAGCATCTGGGGAGATTTTGACACTATTGTCGGGATCCTTGCACAGCCTCGACCTGCTCTGTGACATCAGCTGTCAGCGGACTTTAGCCTGCTGTCAGCTAAAGCTGGGTCACAGGAGTGCAAAATAAAGTGCACTTCTGTGACTCACAGGGGAAGAACGGCCAAAACAACTAAAGCCATGCTTCTCCTTTAACTATCAGAGGCCCAATCACACCCCCATATTGGGACAGATAACTGATAACCAGATTTTTTTTTTCAATAACCAAAAGGAACTAAAAATGTCGGATTCCTGTAGAATAGTTTGATTACTGAATAAGAATTGCTTGTAGGTCATTGTTGGTTTGTGTCTGGTGAATCAAATTCGGCACAGACAAGATTTTGCCAAAACCTGTTAATAACCTAGTTCAAAATAGAACAAGTTCTGGTTCTTAAGATAAGTGCTAATGAACAGAATAACATTCCAATAAAATAATTAATTAAATAGGTTGCATTTTGATGGCTGCAACGCCACCAAGGTATTATGCAATTCTCCAAAAGTATTAAAAAAAGAAATTAACCAACAAACCTTAAGAGCATAAGCTGTCCTGAAGAAGTTCCCCAAAGGTCCGGGCAGTTTTGTTCCTGGAAACACTCGCGCTGGATCCTATTTCAAAATATTAATATATAAACATCTTGAGTAACTTCTTAACAAAGAATTAACTGCAACACAGTTTTGGAATTCTTTTTTTTTTAATTATCTTTAAAAGGAAATCTTTTTTAATTATCTTTAAAAGGAAATCTTTAGGAAAAAATAAGCACTTTTTTTTTTTTTTACTGTGAACCAAAAGAAGTTATGTGCAATTCTTTCCTCCCCCCATTGCTACCCTCCCTCTGGTGTGAATCGGTTGAATGTAAACAAACACAGCAGGAAGGACGATTGGTAGATTGAAGGTGAAAGTGGGGGGATCTTATAGTGCCACTGACCACTAATAATGATGATAGGATTTTTTTTTTAAATTAACCACTAAGGCCCCTTTCACACCAACGCGGTTTTCAGGCGGTTTAGCGCTGCTATGCCGCCTGAAAAAAATCATGCCCTGCAGCCTTCAGTGTGAAAGCCCACAGGCTTTCACACTGAAGCGGTGCGTTAGCAGGACCGCTCCAAAAGTTCTGCTGGCCGCATCTTTGGAGCGGTGAAGGAGTGGTGTGTTTACCACTCCTACACCGCTTATTCCTATTGAAATCCATGGTAAACCGCGGTAATACAGCCGGCGGTGTTAACCCTTTTTTGCTGGCTAGCGGGGGTTAAAACCGCTCCGCTAGCGGCCGAATATCGCGGTAAATACGATTCTATAGCAGCGCTAAAAATCGCACGGCTATATGCCAGCGCACCTCCTGCGCCCAGTGTTAAAGGGGCCTTAGAAAGGTTTTACCACCTTCATGACCAGGGCATTTCTTTTCTATTCAGTACTGTGCTAGTGTAACTGGCAATTGCATGGTCATACAACACTGTACGTAAAATGTATTTATATCATTTTTTCACACAAGCCTTGAGCTGTGTGGTCATGTGACCACCAGGAAACAAGGGGTGGATTTACGAAAAGTCGAGCACACAGAATCTGGTGCAGTTCTGCCTAGGAACCAATCAATCAGTTTCCAGGTTTTATCGTCAAAGCGTTAAGGGGTTGTAAAAGTACAACTTTTTTTCCCTAAATAGCTTCCTTTACCTTAGTATAGTCCTCCTTCACTTACCTCATCCTTCCATTTTGCTTTTAAATGTCCTTATTTCTTCTGAGAAATCCTCATATCCTGTTCTTCTGTCTGTAACTCCACACAGTAATGCAAGGCTTTCTCCCTGGTGTGGAGTGTCGCGCTCGTCCCCTTCTTTGGACTACAGGAGAGTCAGGATGCCCACTAACATACAGCTCCTTTCTCTATTTGCAATGTAGAGAGCATCCCGACTCTCCTGTAGTCCAAGTCTTGCTTGGTTGTACAAACCTCCATTCCTGTACTTAAGTTGCTTACTCTGATTTCACTGTACACTGTGAGCTTCTCAATGTCTGCATTAGAAGCTGCAGCAATTCAAATAGAGCCAGCTCCACTTCCTGACTGGAGAACATCTAGCATAACCCAGCCCACTACTCCCAGTTCTTCTGTCTCTGGCCTGTCCTTTTCATTCATGAGATTTCAGTTTTCAAATCATTGAGGCTCACCACAGTGGCGGTGTGTTCATAGAGGGCGCCGGAGCGCCACCCCCTCTTGTACCGCCACTGTATACAATACATAGGTTCATGCATTGCATGAATCTATGTATTGCCGCTGCCGCAGACTATTCAGATGGCTGGCCCCCTGGCGAGCGCCGGCCATCTGAATAACGGCAGCTGGTTGGCTGTGGAAGTGCCTATCAGAGCCAGCGGCTCGGATAGGCTTTCCGATTACAGCCCACAGGCTGAAAACAGCTTTCAGATGCTTATCCAAGGGACACACATGGGGTGCGTTCCTTGGATAAGATTGACAGGCGTCTCAGCCAATCAGGTTCACCGGATCTGGTTACCGGTAACCTGATTGGCTAAAGCGTCATCAAGGGCGGGAGAAGACATCGAGGGATGGTAGAAGCAGGATGGCTGACCCCAGAAAGGTAAGTGCCAGGCGGGGAGGGGGCATTTTACAGGGAACAGTGGCGACAATTGATGGGCACAGTGGCGACAATTGATGGGCACAGTGGCGACAATTGATGGGCACAGTGGCGACAATTGATGGGCACAGTGGCGACAATTGATGGGCACAGTGGCGACAATTGGTGGGCACAGTGGCGACAATTGGTGGGCACAGTGGCGACAATTGGTGGGCACAGTGGCGACAATTGGTGGGCACAGTGGCGACAATTGGTGGGCACAGTGGCGACAATTGGTGGGCACAGTGGCGACAATTGGTGGGCACAGTGGCGACAATTGGTGGGCACAGTGGCGACAAATGGTGGGCACAGTGGCGACAAATGGTGGGCACAGTGGCGACAAATGGTGGGCACAGTGGCGACAAATGGTGGGCACAGTGGCGACAAATGGTGGGCACAGTGGCGACAAATGGTGGGCACAGTGGCGACAAATGGTGGGCACAGTGGCGACAAATGGTGGGCACAGTGGCGACAAATGGTGGGCACAGTGGCGACAAATGGTGGGCACAGTGGCGACAAATGGTGGGCACAGTGGCCCTCAGGCTGTAAACAGCTGTCAGATGCTTATCCAAGGGACACACGGGGGGTGCGTTTCTTTGGATAAGACTGACAGGCGTCTCGGCCAATTAGGTTCACCGGTTCTGGTTACCGGTAACCTGATTGACTGAAGCGTCATCAAGGGCGGGAGAAGACATCGAGGGACGGTAGAAGCAGGATGGCTGACCCAGAAAGGCAAGTGCCAGGCGGGGAGGGGACAACAATGGCTGGGCACAGTGGCGACAATAGCTGGGCACAGTGGCGACAATAGCTGGGCACAGTGGCGACAATTGCTGGGCTTCACTTCCTGGTTCCCTACTGTGCATGCGCGTGTTGCGCTGCGCAATCTAAATGGACCCTGCCATCTTCTGGGACCTGTGTGTCTAGCAGAAGACAACGGAGGGCGACAATTGAGGCGTGAGACGTGGCGTACATATCCGCAGATATCTATGCCCAGAAGTGGGAGCAAATACCTGTATTAGACAGGTATCTGCTCCCCCTAAAAGGTGTCAAATGTGACACCGGGGGGGAACCGGAAAAGTGGAAGTTCCATTTTTGGGTGGGACTCCTCTTTAACTTTCACAAGCTTAGAGAAAGCACTTCTGAAACAATACTGGTATATAATTGGTTGTTCTCGGTGTGAAACGTAAAATGGATAAAGCAGGGAAGTTCGCCGGGGAAGACGTGTTCTTGCTAAGCTCCATGAGACTCGGAGCAATCTGCTGCCATCCCCTGCAAAATTGACCCCAGTGACACACCAAGGCTGCGGTACCTGTTGCCGGATCCCTTCCGCTCCGACCCCTGACGAATTTGCGGAGTTTGGCTGGCTCTCTTGCCTTCAGGCACAGCGAGCTCGGCGCTGCCGAGTCCCGCCGCCATATTGAGGCCTACGGAACCTCCGGGATCCTCCGCGTTCGCCCACGGGGGTAGACGGCCTCCGCATCTTCGTCCACCTCCAGCATCATCTTCGGAGGGGGCGGCCCGGGTGTGCGGCGATCGGGGGCGGATAGAAAACTGCTGCCGTCCGGCGTCCGTTCCAGGAAAGACCGCGGCTTCGGCCTAGTCCCGGAAGTCGGCGAACCCGGGATCCATACCAGCCTGCACAATCCTCCCCGACCGGGTGACTGGCTCCCTCCTCACGAACACCGGAGGGCCCTTGGGACTCTTTTTGCCACCTGTAGCCCCCGCAGAAGCGCATCTTCATCCGGCCTATGGAAGGCCCCTGCGCCCAGATAGTGAGTAACCACCATCTTGCTTCACCCAGCGGGTCCCACTCCTCTCCCTTCCCTAATTCTACCCTTCTCAAACCACTAGGATCCTCTAGTCTACCTACACCTCTCCCCTACCTCCTGCCTAACAGCAGCTAACGGGCCATGGCTGGAAGTATGTAGCAGTAGGATGTGCTTTACCCCGGCCCCCTGATCCCCCACCTCCACGGACCACATAACTACTAGGAACCAGCTCAAGACTGACACATGGGGAAAGACAAGCAGCGGGCACAGAAGGGAACCAACGGGGACCGACAGGGAGGAGATTTAGAGGTGTATTTCGCCCGATCCCGCGCAGCATCGCAGCGCCGATCTGAAACCAAGATGGCGCTGGCTCCTCCGTCCCCGTCTCGTTCTGAGTCATCCCTCCACTCACAGGCCGACTTTGTGCTCACCAGGAGTCGCTCTAATGTCTCCCTGGGTTCCGGTGATGGATGGGATTTGGAGGCACAGATTCGTTCCCTCCACAGCTACATCAGATCCCTGCCCACTAAGGCTGACTTTGAACAATGTGTCCACAGAATTGAAAAGGCCTATAAGAAAGAGATCTTTGAGTTCAAGAAGGATGTGGGCGCTCGCTTTGAAGACCTGGATGCCACCACAGACAGTCTAAACAATACGGTACAGTCTCATGACAAGATTTTGAACTCCCACACTGTCATGCTGCAGCAGTTGGCGTACCAACAAGACGATATCGAAAACCGTAACCGTCGCAACAATATACGCATTCGCGGAATTCCTGAATCAGTTGACGGCAAAGCCCTACCTGGAGCTGTGACTGTCATTTTTAACCAACTGCTGCAGCGCCCCAAAGATGACCCGATCGAGCTAGACCGGGTCCACAGAACCTCCGGTCCGCGAAGCCAAGACCCCTCCTTCGTTCGCGATACCCTGTGTCGGGTCCATTTTTATAAGGTCAAGGAATCTATCATGAAAGCTGCTAGCTCGCAAGAGACTATACTACTCAATGATACACCTGTGATGCTCCTCCCAGATCTTTCACGCCAGACGCTGATGATGAGAAAAGCACTGAAGCCGCTTACCCAACTTTTGCAGTCCAAACAGATGAAGTACCAATGGAGATTCCCGTTCCACCTGCGAGTGCACCATGAAGGCAAGACCGCCATTTTCCGCACACTGGGAGACCTGCCGACCTTCCTCGGTACACTAGGACTTCCACAGGTGTCTATCCCGGACTGGCCATTCACGCCTACTACCCCCGGCTTGCCCTTTGCCTCCACGTGGCAGACGCAGGGTCGTAAGCGCCACTCCAAGTCCGTGCCTCGTCGTGATGCTGAGGACTGAACTTGCCCTGGATGGATCAGTCGCATTACTTGTTTTCCCTTTATAGGGGTTCTTCCCTGGGACGTGTTGGGGTGGGAGCCTCCACACCTTATCTTTATTTAGCTTTATTTTTTACCTTTTTGCTTTAAGGGCTCCCCCCCCCCCTCATGCGTCTAGGTTACTTTCACAGCCGTCACTCTCCATGGTTTCTCTTATATTTTTGATTTTTAAATTTTTATTCTTTGTATTTTATATTTTTTCCATGGGATCGGCCTGAAGGTCACCTCGGCCATTGTTTCTTTTGAAGGGTTTACCCCCCCTGAGCTCTAGACTGCTCTAATGCTGTTATTGTTATTAATCCACTGGTTTTCCTCCTAGGTTACTCGGGCTCCGGGTCCCATGCCGAGAATTGTCCGCAGACTGTACACAAATACTTTCTCCCCTATAGCTTCAGACGGTTTGTCCATATTCTACAGCTTAACCATTACTGTGTTTTTTCTCACTGTATCTGCACCTCATTGAAGTATAGATCTACTAGACTGTTTTTGTTTTTGTTCCCTGTCGCATGTTTTTGACCAACCCCTTTTTCTCGGCAATAATGTTTTTTTTTGATCATGAAGGTTGTGTGTTGGTTTTGTTCCATGATTGTTTTTCCGTGGAGCTGGGGTCGGGGGGTCTGCCTTGCCCGGCGGGTTCCCACCGTACCCCCCCCCCTCAGAGGGTTTTTTTTTTTTTTCTATACAGCGTCTCCATGGACGCTGTGTGGTTTATGGCTGTATGCCATACTGTAAGTTTTTTTTCTTTTTTATTTGTAGTATTTTGGAGCCACCTAGTGGCCTTTTTTGTTATTGCTACTTTTTTTTTGTCATTTACTAGGTTGTGCTGGGCTCCCTCCTCGCCACTCCGCCCTGATCGTTCCTTACCATCTCTGTTCCTCGACTGGGGTGGTGCGGACGGAGTCTACCGTCAAACCATGCCTTTAGATGTTTTACGTGCTTTTTTGTTTTTTGTCTCACCCCGTTGTCCTCCCACCTATCTATTCCTACTCTTCCTCTCCTATGCCCTCCTCCTCCCCTCTTCTTTTTCTCTTTTTCTGGACCCTACTTCGTGCTGCTTCCATCTTCGAGAGTTGCTGAATTATGATACTATTGCCACACAGGCTTTCCCCCCCTCCCCCTACCCTCTACTCCTACAGCTGTCATGGCCTCTGTTTGCCCGATAACCTTAGCTTCTTTTAACTGTAGGGGGTTCAACACTCCTGAGAAGCGGAGCCAGATCCTTTACCACTTTCATAAAAAACGTTCTGATATATTGTTACTCCAGGAAACACATTTCCGTTCAGATTCCATTCCGACAATGCGCAACAGGTATTATCCACAATGGTTTCACAGTACTAATCCTCAGGCCAAATCTAAAGGTGTATCCATAGCTTTCCATAAATCTTTTAAACCTGAGGTCCTAGACACCCTTGTTGATATTAATGGGCGCTTCATATTTCTTAAACTGAAACTTAACGGCTTTCTCTTCACAGTGGCCAACATATACGTACCTAATGTGGGTCAGGCTCGGTTCCTCTCATCGGTTCTCACCAGACTGTCCTCCTTCGGGGGTCCCTGCTGCATCGTTGGCGGAGACCTCAATGTCGTCATGTCCCCACCCGCAGACACGTCCTCGGGTAAGTCCTCTGTTCCGCACTCTACATTGACACGCATCAAAGCTCTCCTACACTCCTCACACCTGGTGGATGTTTGGCGTGTCCAGCATCCCTCAGAAAAGGACTACAGC
This sequence comes from Rana kukunoris, assembly GCA_029574335.1. Classification (NCBI taxonomy): domain Eukaryota; kingdom Metazoa; phylum Chordata; class Amphibia; order Anura; family Ranidae; genus Rana; species Rana kukunoris. Next base: position 136,420,882 of record CM056053.1, read on the forward strand.
CATTATTCAGCAGCACACAATTCTTATAGTAGATTGGATTACTTCCTGATTTCCCAGTCACTGTTAGATACTCCAGTTCAGGCATCCCTGGGTCAATTACTCTGGTCTGACCACGCACCGGTTTACTTGACTCTTGCGCGCCCCCCAACGTCACGTAGGGGCACACATTGGAGACTCAACGACAACTTACTGCGAGACCCCGTCTGTGTAGCTGAAGTTTCCGCCGCCATTCGACACTTTATTTCAGATCACTCCGCTGACACCACCTCTCCTCTCACACAATGGGAGGCCCTGAAGTGTGTGGTCAGGGGCGTATTTATTCAACATGGCTCGCGTCTCAAAAAAATGCGTTCGGGAGATATTCGCCGTCTTCTCTCCACCATAGCGGAGCTCGAACCTATACATAAGCGTAACCTAGACCCTGCCATTTTTGTTCGTTTGTCGAATGCCCGTAGAGATCTCCTCCAGCTTCTCGACTCGCACTCCTTAATAGCGCGGGATAGGGCTCGCAATTTCCACTACTCGCTCGCCAATAAATGCGGTAAACACCTTGCACGGGTTTTGCATCCTAGACCGCCACGATGCTCTATTCCCTTTATCTCACATCCTGACCAATCTAGATCATACAACACGAGCGGTATATCCTCCGCCTTCCGGGAGTACTATTCCCAACTCTATAACTTACGCCCCAATGGTCCGACCACACGCGCCGCACCCTTGGTTGATGACATGCGAGATTATGTTATTGAAACGGCATTGCCCCCCATTGACGCGTCGGCCGTGGTTGAACTAGATAGACCCTTGCACTCGTCTGAATTTCTTGGCGCCATTAAAGGCCTGAAGGTGGGCAAATGCCCCGGCCCGGATGGATACACCCCTCGTTTCTACAAAACCTTTGCCCCGCTTTTGTCCCCCTTGATGGCTAAGGCATTTAATGCTATGGAGGACTCCCCCGCTCCACCCAAGGAACTGTTGTCCGCTAATATCTCCGTATTACCCAAACCAGGGAAGGATCCCTCCCAATGCAGCAGTTATCGGCCCATATCTCTGCTCAACATTGATTTAAAGTTGTTTGCTAAGGTTCTGGCCAGTCGTTTGTCCCCTCTACTCCCGGGTGTAATCCACAACGATCAGGTGGGATTTGTCCCGGGCCGTGAAGCTAGGGACAACACCACCAAGACGATTCATTTAATCTCCTTTATCCAACGTAAGGGGCTTAAGGCTTGTCTCCTCTCCTTTGACGCTGAAAAAGCGTTTGATCGAGTTAATTGGAGATTTCTTCGGCTCTCGCTGGAACAGTTAGGTCTAGGATTACCATTTATCTCCAAGGTGATGTCCCTTTACTCCCATCCTTCGGCTTCAGTCTTAGTTAATGGCTCTGCCTCCGCACCATTTGATATCTTTAATGGCACTCGGCAGGGCTGCCCCCTGTCCCCCCTCTTGTTCGTCATAGTGATCGAACATTTAGCCTGCGCCATTAGACAAAACGTCTCGATTCGCGGTATCCAAACTCCCTCCTCTCATTACAAACTATCTCTTTATGCCGACGACCTCCTGGTGTACATGCAAGACCCCCATATTTCTCTGCCATCCCTCTTTGCTGAATTCCGCCGCTTTAGTTCGTTTAGTAACTTTAAACTTAACATGTCCAAGACGGAGGCTCTCAATGTCTCCCTCCCTCCCAATACGATGTCCTTGCTTAAAGCAAATTTCTCCTTTCAGTGGCAGACGAAGGGAATTTCATACCTTGGGGTCGCTATCCCTTGTAATCTCTCCAATCTCTTTTCTCTGAATTATGTCCCCTTGCTCTCCCGCCTACGGAAGGACTTGGAGGAGTGGGGAGGGTCTTCTTTACCGTGGTTCGGACGAATCAACACCCTGAAGATGGACACTCTTCCCAAACTCCTGTACCTCCTCCAAACGGTCCCCATTACAATCCCTAAACCCTTCTTTAACTCGCTACGCTCTCTCGCCATTAGATTCCTGTGGAATCGAGGGATGCCTAGGGTGCAATTCAATTTACTCACTCGCTCGAAGACACAGGGCGGTGCTGGCGTCCCTGACTTTGAGACATATTATAAGGCCTCTCATATAGCGCGTATCTTGGAATGGTTCCCGCGTCCCTTTTTAAAGGCCTCTGTCACCATAGAGCAGGATCTGGCCCACGTGGACCTCCGTGCACTTCTATGGGGTTACAGATCTGATTTAGTGCGTATGCCCCCTCCCTCCCCGCTTACACTGGCCTCTCTCAGACTTTGGTATAATAGGGGGTTATGTTCCCTCCTATCCTCTGATCCTTCCCCATTATCCCCTCTATTTGACAATCCCGCCTTTCCTCAGGGTATCGGTATATCGACACTAGGCCCTTTTAAACGGTCTGATTGGCCGCAGGCACACTCCTTCATACATCCTACGCAAGGGTCACCGGTGACTCCGACGGGAACACACGATTGGCTCACTGAACTACATTTATCCACATTCACAAAACACTTACATTCATCCTCCCAAATACATCGTCCCAATACGGAATTTGAACGGTTGTGCTCCCTGCCGGAGACCCCCAGACACCTTCTATCGGCCGTATATGGCCTCTTACAAGCACGCACACACACCGAGCTACCCGCTTACACGAGGACGTGGTCTGCAGACTTGGGTGAGGACATCCTGCAACCGGAATGGCAGACATCCTTTTATTTTACTCACAAGTCCACAATCTCCTGCTACTCACAGGAGAAGAACTACAAGATTCTGTCGAGATGGTACAGGGACCCCTCTACGTTGCACAAAATATTTCCATCCACTCCGGATATATGCTGGAGATGCTCTACTGCTACTGGGACCTACCTTCATGTCTGGTGGGAATGTGAGAGGATCCGCCCCTTCTGGACACAGGTATTTGAGTGTTACAACAAAATGTACGTTGAATCACTGGTTCCCTCTCCTAAGATTGCTCTTCTCTCTATACTACCGGGATCAGTTACGTCACAGAAGCGAAGTCTCCTCCGTTTCTTCATGTCCTCAGCGAGACAGCTCATACCTTCCTATTGGAAGTCGACCACAATCCCGCCCTTGTCACGCTGGGTATCAATTATGAACGACACTATGAGAATGGAGGAGATGTTGGCTCTCGACAACGATACTTTTGATACCTATAAATTACTGTGGCTCATCTGGCTCCACTTCTCCTCCTCTGACACTCTGGCTAACATGTTGTAACCCCAGTCATGAGCACTTTCTGATATTTCACTACCTTAGGGCGTGATGGGTCCCTCGTTCCCCGCACGCCCTATATTGTCCCCCCTGACTGACCTTTCGGCAACTCGAACTCCTTGCTCTGATCTCTCTCTAGCCTTCTCCCTTTTTCCTTCACTCTGCTTCCCTCCTCTTCCTTCTCCCCCCTCTTCTCTCCCTACCTTCTGACGCCCCAGTTTCTTGTCTTCCCATTTGAATTTGATTTTTTGTCCCTTTTTTTTTTTTTAATTCCCATTTTTTTTTTTTTTTTTTATGCTTTTCTTGTTTTTCTTGTTGTCTTATTGTTCTCTTACTAGCAACCCTGGCTGTAATTCTGCCGTCTACGGTAGGATCCTTGTGGTTGCATTTAATTATTGTTCCATGTTGAAGTCACTCCTGTTTTGATTGCATTATATGTCGGTGGGAGTCCTGTTGTGGGCGATAGCCGCTGGACCGACTCCTTACCCCATTGTACTTTTGACTGTTTTCGGATGGTGTCTTCTCCTGTTGTTTTTTCCATTTGCTAAAATACCAATAAAAATATTTTCAACTCTAAAATGGATAAAGCACATGCTTTACTTACTCCACCAGCAATAGCACCAGGCCTACGATGCGTTTTGGTTTGTCCATGCGATGCTGGTTGTCCACTATATCCCCATCTTTTCATTACTCCTTGAAATCCTTTACCAATCCTGCAATAAAAATAGACAAAATGTAAAAAAGAAAAAATCCCTCTGCAACTTCCCCTTTAAAATAATGGCTCAAGTTAAATAGATATTCCAATCAATCTTTATAAAATGCTGATGGCTAGAGCAATGGAAAAACTAATAGATATTTGAAAAGGGCATATTTTAGGACTCTGCTTCACAATATCCCATTTGCACAAATACAAAACAGATCGTTAAAGGGTGATCCCACTTTCATGGGTAAAAAAACAAACACAGCATATACAATTGCTAAACAAGCCATATTGTAAGTGAGCGTTATAAAAAAAAAAAAAAAAAAAAATCATCTTTCCTTTTCAATCTGCAGCGCTGTCAATTTCTATAAAATTCAATGCAATATGGGAACCTGGAGGCGCTCTGTACAGAGATGGTGTATGTACAGAACCCCACCTCCCAGATATGTCATTTCCTGCTTGTGTGATAGACTCACTGATTTTCCCAGAAGTCTGCACTAAGATACAAGTCAGATTTTAGGCATCCTCTGCAGCAAACAGTTCATTTTTGGTAAGATGTGTAAAGAGACGCAGACCATGCAATTTTGCTCATTGGAACCCTGCAGGAGCATTAGCCGATTAATAATGAAAAAGTCGCATTCACTGTGCACATTGACACAGACGGACAGATTTTCCTTTAAAGCAACAATAGTAATCTGCAACAAAGTTTAAGATTGCTGCAATGTTTATTTATCACCGGGGGGGGGGGGGGGGGGTGGGTTCCCCCAACAAAAGCGTAGTTATTTTTTAAACACCAAGTAATTATGTAGCAATCATACTTTAAAAAACACCAGGTTTTGGAACAGGCAAAAGGGTTAGCTTAACTTGATAGTTTGGTGCTTAAAGGGGTTGTAAAGGTAAAAAAAAAAAAAAAACCTAAATAGCTTCCTTTACCTTAGTGCAGTCCTCCTTCACTTACCTCATCCTTCCATTTTGCTTTTAAATGTCCTTATTTCTTCTGAGAAATCCTCACTTCTTGTTCTTCTGTCTAACTACACACCGTAATGTGACACTTTCTTCCTGGTGTGAATAAAGCCTCTTGAGGGGGGAGGGGGCGAGCAGGAGGGTCAGGACGCTATCTACTTTGCAGATAGAGAAAGGAGCTGTGTGTTAGTGGGCGTCCTGACACTCCTGCTTGTCCCCTCCCCCCTCAAGAGGCTTTCACCACACCAGGGAGAAAGCCTCGCATTACTGTTTGTAGTTACAGACAGAAGAACAGGAAGTGAGGATTTCTCAGAAGAAATAAGGACATTTAAAAGCAAAATCGAAGGATGAGGTAAGTGAAAGGCCACGTACACACGATCAGTTCCAACCGATGAAAACGGACTGAGGTTCGGTTTTCATCGGTCCAAACCGATCGTGTGTAGGCCCCATCGGTCTGTTATCCTTCTGTCAAAAAACAGATGGCTTGCTTTAAATTTGAACCGATGGATGGCTAACGGATGGGTCAAAACCGATCGTTTGTATGCAAAAGCATCGGTTAAAGGGCCGCGCATGCTCAGAATCAAGTCGACGCATGCTTGGAAGCATTGAACTTCGTTTTTTTCAGCACGTCGTTGTGTTTACGTCACCACGTTCTGACGCGATCGGATCATTAACGGATGGTGTGTAGGCACATCAGTCAGCTTCACCAGGTGAACCGATGAAAACGATCCGTCGGACCGTTCTCATCGGATGGACCGATCGTGTGTACGTGGTTAAAGAGGACTGCACTAAGGTAAAGAAAGCTATTTAGGGAAAAACATTTTACCTTTACAACCCCTTTAACCACTAGCCGACCAGCCGCCGTCGTTCTACGGCGGCAGGTCGGCTCTCCTGGGTGAGAGCCTGTCATACTACGTCGGGACATTCGCGGCCACTAGGGGGCGCGTGCACGCCGCCGGCGCCCCCCGCTCCGGTTGCTCGTTACAGAGCGGGGAACGAGAGCTATGTGTGTAAACACATACCTCTCGTTCCTGTCAGCGGGGGAAACGCTGATTTTCTGATCAGTGATTTCCCCTAGTGAGACCACCCCCCCATACAGTTAGAACACACCCAGGAAAACACTTAACCCCTTCCCTGCCCCCTAGTGTTAACCCCTTCACTGCCAATGGCATTTTTATAGCAATCCAATGCATTTTTATAGCATTGATCGCTAAAAAAATGCCAATGGTCCCAAAAATGGGTCAAAAGTGTCCGAAGTGCCCGCCATAATATCGCAGTACTGAAAAAAAAAAACGCTGATCGCTGCCATTACTAGTAAAAAAAAAAAATAATAATAAAAATGCCATAAAACTACCCCCTATTTTGTAAACGCTATAACTTTTGCGCAAACCAATCAATAAATGCTAATTGCGATTTTTTTTACAAAAAATATGTAGAAGAATACGTATCGGCCTAAACTGAGGAAAAAAAAATTTTTTTATATATTTTTGGGGGATAATTATGACAGAAAAAAGTAAAAAATATTGCTTTTTTTTTCAAAATAGTCGCTCTATTTTTGTTTATAGCGCAAAAAATAAAAACCGCAGAGATGATCAAATACCACCAAAAGAAAGCTCTATTTGTGGGAAAAAAGGACGCCAATTTTGTTTGGGAGCCACGTCAGTTAAAGCGACGCAGTGCCGAATAACAAAAAGTGCTCTGGTCATTGGACAGCAATATGGTCCGGGGCTAAAGTGGTTAATGCGACCATCACTAAATTCAAAGCTTTCTCTGCAAAGAATATAGTAGCTATGCATCTCTTTTGCTGCCTGCACCACGCAACTTCAAAGTAATGCCACAGAATGTAGAGTTTGTGTTGTGGAACCACTGAGGTCTGTTAATATTTGAGGTCAGACACCTCCAGATTCCTACTAATGCCTTTGTCTCCATAACCGATTTTGCACCCTCTAGGCACACCCAAACAAGGAAAAATCTCAATTTACATATCAAGTCTTAAGCCAGCCATAAATGGTTTGAACCTCAGCCGGTTCAGCAGGGACTGGCCCAGATCTGATGCACCTATGGGCAGGCTCATTGATCGATCGACTTCAGTTCAACCAGTATGTCGAGTTTCTAGCATGCAATTATTGCCAGCGGCTATAGCTGCTAGCTATAATCTAGGGGCTCCCTGAGCCCCCCTGCTGGGAGAACACAATATCTCCACGAGGGGGATTCACCCGACAAAGCTGTATGTATCTTGTATGTAGTATGCACCTTGTAACTTACAACAAAGCATGCGCCTCTCTGCCTCCCAACAAGACCTACAGAGCAACAGGCATTATGAGATGCTCAACCTAATCTGCATTCCTGACTTGATCTACAAATCAGTATGTGAGCTCAGCGTTGCCTAGAAGTCGACATTTGCACTCATTTTAAGATCCCTTGAAAAGTACAGGAAGAGAAAACAAAAAGCATGTAAAGTTTTCTCAGGGTGCCATATAACAAAATGTAGTGCACTGTATTTAGAAAGGGAATCCAAGTGTACAGCACTATCCAATGTGTTTAGGGAATCCAAGTGTACAGCACCATCCAATGTGTTTTTTTTTTTTACATTTTTAATAAATTCATAAATATTATACTGTATGTAAAACGAAATCCAAATGTATATTTAACACAAGATAGTTATTTTTTGTTAGCTAAAGCCTGACATTTTATTTGTGCAATCTATTAGCTCTTTGCCCTGGTGTCTCTGGGGGCCACAGTAAAAAATAAGTAGCTGCTTTCACGCATTTCCTTTATCAAAAATAATAAAAGTTCACTTAACAAATTGCACGTACATTTTTCAGGTGTAACTAGGCCGGTATCAGGTGTCAGAAATTAGGTCAATGCCAAAAAATGCAATCAATAAAATGCTCATTGCAACATCATAAATGTGTTGTCAAATGAACTTTATCCTCTGGCTGGCACTGAACTGGAACAGTCCTGGGCAGCAGAAAACTGGCAATTAAGCGACGCACTGGCCATGGTAGTTAGCAGCTGCTTCCTAAAATTTATGGATATGTTTTAGCAGGCATGATGCCCAGTGGGACAGCTCACCTGATGATGCCAACATAAGCAAAAGTGCATGCTTTTTTATGTAATATTACAAACATATCAAGTGGAAAGTAGGTTACCAAACAGCACTTGTCACCACTTAATTGGATCTCTCAATGGCTTTGTTCTTATAGTCTCTGCTGAAATGTTCACTTTTATTAAGCATCGGTTTATGGCCTTTTTAAAGATGATCTTGCAATACAACAGCATGAAAATATTTTCACTATAATTCCACAAAAAAACTGAACCCTGGGCGGGAACCAAAAAAATACCCTTGTAGGCCGCCCTAATCCATCCGCACTGCAATGGTTAAAATGCTTGTTATAGCTAGAGCTGCAAGAATAAGGTAAATTGTCTCATAGGCTCCCATATGTCTCTAAACCAGGGATCCTCAAACTACGGCCCTCCAGCTGTGTCGGAACTACAAGTCCCATGAGGCATTGTAAAACTCTGACATTCACAGACATGACTAGGGCATGATGGGAATTGTAGTTCCTGAACAGCTGGAGGGCCGTAGTTTGAGGACCCATGCTCTAAACCGACCCGGGAAAACTTTGGGTCAGTTCTGGAATCAAATTTGTCTAATCCCTTCTAAATGCTCTAGGAACATTCCTGCTAAACAGCATGCCTCTAGTTTCCAGTTGGTATATGACCCCGGTACAAGTGACACTTTTTTTCCCCGCTGCAACCCACTTCTGTTTCCAGGGCTGCAGGGAGCCTGCCTGGCAACCTTCTCAACACCTGGTGCTCCTGCCCAAAAGCTTTACAATTTTGGACCTAGGTCTACTTCATGATTAGATTTGTTCTACATATTAATTAACAAGCAATCTCTGGGAAGCTTTGTTGCATAAGTCTATCCCATTCTTGATGAAAGCCCAGAGGAAGCTGGCGAAGTTTGGCTTGTTGGCAGCATGGCAGACCATAGCTAAGGCCTGGCACAAACGTCCCTCAACTTTGCTCAGGTTAAATAGTGCCTTATAAGAACCATGGTTCATAAAAAGTTCACGTTCATTCTCACAAACACCCATTCCAAATTCCTGAAGACAAGGAACCATGGCTCAAAAATAATGACAATCTGGGCCTGGACCGCTCCTCGTAATCGATCTGACTGTAGGATTAGTCTTAGGATGGCACAATAAATTGCGCTGCACGTGATTTTTGCCCTCCTCCTTTTTCCCCAGGCAAAACCCCTTTCCTCCTGATTATTTCTGCCCCTTCTTTCGAGGACTGCTTAAGCTACTAGGTGGCCCTTCTTTACCCCACTCTTTCTTGACCTTCATTCCCCTTGCCAGGACTCAGCGCGTTGGTCCCCTCCCCCACTTTCCATAAAGTGTTACTAAACCCACAACAGTAAAAACAGTCTGTTTAAGCAGTAAAGCATGCTTGTAATACTCACTGTGGAACCTAAGGGATTAAGCCTCTGCATTGCGCAAAAAGGCTGCTTCGTCCTGTCTTCTTCCACTGTCCCCCCAATCCATCTCCTAACAGAACAGAGGCTAGTGGACAAGCTGCACATACTCAGTTTGGAGCGTTCACTAGAGAGTTATTTTTTCCTTGGGAGAGATTGTGTGATCAGCACAGGATCGACCAGCACTATCCGAACAGAGGGTCAGGCGTCCTGCATCCTCATAGGACAATCATGGGAGAATAAAATATCCTCCTACAAGCTTCAACCAGACACTGATAGAAGTCACAAGACTGCTATATACTGCTGATGAGAAAAGGTAATTAGCTGTTAATATTTACTAAAATAATTGCATTTCCATGTTCTGTGTACTGTGGGAGATCAGATATACTGAATGCAGAGTCCTGGGTATAGTAACACTTTAGGTTGTACATTTTCATTGGCAATACATTTCCCCATCTATGTGCCTTGAAAGACATAATGCTGCTGGACTTGTACAATTGTAAAGCCCATTTTCAGTCTGTGAGAAGCTCTTGTATGCTTTTCTTATGTTTACATGGGCCAGTTGGAATGTATATGTTTTGATTGATGCGTTTTGGTTTTCCTATTACTGCCAATGTGCCAATTTGTGTTCAGACTTTTGTACCTTGCTACAAAACTTTGAAAAACCTACTAAAATCTTTGTAAAATAGAATAAGGAGAATTACCTTATTCTGTGTTCCAGCAGGCTCCCTCTATTTGTGAGACTAGCCCAGTACAGCCACCTCTCTGATCTGTCCCCTGTACATACAATGCAGGATTAATTGCTCTGAAATTGATCAGATGATACTTCCCAGGCTGGAACTTCAGGGAGAAGTAGTGAGTGGAGTCCTGCAGTAACAGGGGACTGTATTGCAAGGGGAATTTCTTTTCTTCCAAGCCCAAAGTTCAGCTTTAAAGGGGTTGTAAAGGTACAATTTTTTTCCCTAAATAGCTTCCTTTACAATAGTGCAGTCCTCCTTCACTTACCTCATCCTTCAATTTTGCTTTTAAATGTCCTTATTTCTTCTGGGAAATCCTCACTTCCTGTTCTTCTGTCTGTAACTCCACACAGTAATGCGAGGCTTTCTCCCTGGTGTGGAGTGTCATGCTCACCCCCTCCCTTGGACTACAGGAGACTCAGGACGCCCACTAACACACAGCTCCTTTCTCTATCTGCAACGTAGAGAGCGTCCTACTCCTAACTGTCCTGTATTCCAGGGGAGGGGTCGAGCACGACACTCCACACCAGGGAGAAAGCCTTGCATTACTGTGCGGAGTTACAGACAGAAGAACAGGAAGTGAGGATTTATAAGAAAAAATAAAAACATTTAAAAGCAAAATCAAAGGATGAGGAAAGTGAAGGAGGGCTGCACTAAGGTAAAGGAGGCTATTTAGGGGAAAAGAATTGTACCTTTACAACCCCTTTTAAAGTTGCTAGTGACACTGTCTGGTTCACAAACCCCTTACATTACCTGTATACATTTATTATGAAACAGCCACATTTGAACATACAGAGCATAGAAAATGTTTCCCCTTTCCTTTTATGTGCCCTCCCTGTCCTGAAATTGCAAAAATCCACAGACAGAGACATCAAGTAAAGACTGAGATCACATGTCACATGATAGGCAAAAAATAAACTTTCTGCAAATAGATTGTTTTAACAGTTTGCCATTTAGACCAGATTCACAAAGTTATGTTGCAGTAATGCATTGCATGTTATGCATTTTGAAGCAGCATGGCACCCCAACACACTGCAATGCAAAACCTCTGCATTGTAATAGGCTTCATTGCTTAAAAAAATAATTGGTGCAAAAAATAAATTTTAATGAAATACATAAATGGGCCTCTTATCTGAGCTCAACTTCTGGCAGATTTAAAAAATGAAATCAATAACTACCGTATTTATCACCCCAATTTAAGAGGAAAGTTTCAGGAAAAAAAGTTTTTTTTTCAAATACACCACTTTAAAGCAAAATAAAGGTCAGTGCCAATCAATGCAGCCAGATTAGTGTCAATCTGCAGCTTCAATGCAGCCTGATGCCCATCTGCAGCCTCAATGCAACCTCTGTGCCTATCTGCAGCCTGATCTGCCACCATCCAATGCAGCCTGATGCCTATCTGCAGCCTTACCATCTCTCATGCAGTGCAGGAAATCAGAAGGGGGACGAGCGCTGCCGAAAACACCGAGCTGTCATCGTCTGTTTACAGTACTCGGCTCTCAGTCGGTAGTCACATTGGACCAGCTATTGCGATTGACAGAACACTGGTCCAATGTCGGGGGCAGAGGCGGGACGTGTGTGTGATGTCAGAGCCGAGTAAACAGGACATGGCGGCTCAGTGATTCCGGTGGCAATCGTCCCCCTCCTTCTCCTCCGAGGTACGCTATCGGCGTATAACACGCACCCATGATTTCCCCCCTATTTTCAGGGGGAAAAAGTGCGTGTTATACACCGATAAATACGCTATGTACACATTTAATATGGTTCAATGTAATTTCACACATAACCAGCATAAGTACCAAACCAGTCTTAAAACTGACCCCCCTGTATACATTTACATGGGCACCAACATTGGAAGAGGGAAGGGCCTCCTCCTGAGACAATCAAGGATCTACTGCCTTGTACAGGTCTGTCAGATGGAACTTATAGCATCTTAAAAAAAGTATTCATACTCTCTGAACTTTTTCACATTTTGTCACGTTACAACCAAAAATGTAGATTTTTTATACAACATTAAAGGTGTTCTGGCAAGTACTGACTGTGTGGTACATGTGACAACAATCTTCTGTATTCTTCATATGTCTGGGCTATATAGAGTGGCAAGTCAGAAGCCTTTTCTTAACAAAAACATCCAAAACACATCTGAAGTCTCCCAAAAGCATGTGTGAAAATGCTATGGTCTGATGAAACCAAGGTTGAACTTTTTGTCCATAATTCCAAAAGATATGTTTGGCGCAAAAACAACACTGCACATCGCTAAAAAAACACCATACCCACCGTGAAGCATGGTGGTGGCAGCATCATGCTTTGGGGCTGTTTTCATTCAGCTAAAAAAGTGGTCTTAGTCAAGGTAGAGGGAATTATGAACAGTTCCAAATACCAGTCAATATTGGCACAAAACCTTTTGCTAGAAAGCTGAACATGAAGAGGAACTTCATCTTTCAACATGACAATGACCCAAAGTATGCATCCAAATCAACATAGGAATGGCTTCTCCAGAAGATTAAAGTTTTGGAATGGCCAAGCCAGAGCCCAGACCTGAAGAATCTGATTAAAAGTCTGTGGGGTGATCTAAAGAGGGCTGTGCACAGGAGATGTAAAAAGGAAAAAGGAAATCAAGGATGCAAAAATTCAAAATGAACGACAGATTGCAAAAGATAGTAGGACAAACCCCAAAAAATTCTTTAAATATATTAATAGTAAAAAGGTCAAGTCTGAGCATGTAGGCCCTTTACAAAATAATCTAGAGTGGGTGACTGAGGACATAGAGAAGGCAAATTTATTAAATGCTTTCTTCAGCTCTGTGTATACAATGGAGAATGGGGGAGCTCATGTCGATATAGGGGGTGGGAGTGACACAGCCCCAAATCCACAATGGCTCAAAAGTGATATGGTCCAGAAATATTTAGACAGAATAAAGGTGGATAAAGCACCTGGACCAGATGGCATCCACCCACGGATCCTAAAAGAATTGAGCTCTGAAATTTCAAAGCCACTGTATCTAATATTTAGGGACTCATTAATGACAGGAATAGTACCACTGGATTGGCATAAAGCCAATGTGGTGCCCATATTTAAAAAGGGAACAAAGTCTTTACCTAGTAACTATAGACCTGTTAGTTTAACTTCTATAGTTGGAAAGATACTGGAACGTTTAATAAAAGACCACATGGATGAGTTCTTGCTGGAAACAAACTATTTAAGCAGCAGACAGCATGGATTCATGAAGGACAGAAGTTGTCAGACAAACCTGATTTCCTTTTATGAAGAGGTAAGTAAAACCCTGGACAGAGGCGTGGCAGTGGACGTGGTATACTTGGATTTTGCAAAAGCGTTCGATACAGTTCCCCACACACGGCTCATGTGTAAGGTACGGTCTACAGGATTAGATATATCAGTTTGTAAATGGATAGAAAACTGGCTGAAAGACAGAATTCAGAGAGTTGTGGTTAATGATTCTTACTCTGAATGGTCCAAGGTTATCAGCGGTGTACCCCAAGGTTCAGTGTTGGGTCCCTTACTTTTCAATATATTTATAAATGATATTGGGTCTGAGATCAAAAGTAACATTTCTGTTTTTGCAGATGACACCAAGCTATGCAGTGGAATAATGTCCTTAAAGGATGTCTCCAATTTACAAGCCGACCTCAATGCTCTGTCTAATTGGGCGACTAAGTGGCAGATGAGGTTTAATGTTGATAAATGTAAAGTTATGCACTTGGGGGCTAAGAATATTCACGCATCATACATGCTAGGGGGAGTACAACTGGGGGGATCTGTAGTGGAGAAGGATCTGGGGGTTTTAGTTGATCATAAGCTCAATAATGGCATGCAATGCCAAGCTGCGGTTTCCAAAGCGAGCAAAGTCCTTCTTGTTCTTGTATTAAGAGAGGTATGGACTCCAGAGAGAGAGATATCATTTTGCCCCTGTACAAATCATTAGTAAGACCTCATCTGGAATATGCAGTCCAGTTTTGGGCACCAGTTCTCAAAAAGGATATCGGAGAACTGGAGAAAGTGCAGAGAAGGGCAACCAAACTGATAAGAGGCATGGAGGAGCTCAGCTATGAGGAAAGATTAGAGGAACTGAATTTATTCACTCTTGAGAAGAGGAGAATAAGGGGGGATATGATCAACATGTACAAATATATAAGAGGTCCATATAGTGAACTTGGTGTTGAGTTATTCACTTTAAGGTCAACACTGAGGACAAGGGGGCACTCTTTACGTCTGGAGGAAAAGAGATTTCCCCTCCAAATACGGAAAGGTTTCTTCACAGTAAGAGCTGTGAAAATGTGGAACAGACTCCCTCCAGAGGTGGTTCTGGCCAGCTCAGTAGATTGCTTTAAGAGAGGCCTGGATTCTTTCCTAAATGCACATAATATAACTGAGTACTAAGTTTTGTAGGTAAAGTTGATCCGGGGTAAATCCGATTGCCTTTCGGGGGATCAGGAAGGAATTTTTTCCCCTCCGGTAGCAAATTGGATCATCGCTCTGCTGGGGTTTTTTGCCTTCCTCTGGATCAACTGTGGGTATGGAGTTGGGTGTATGGGAGGATGTACTGTGTTTTACTTTGTTTTATTTTTTTTATTTTTTTATGGTTGAACTGGATGGACTTGTGTCTTTTTTCAACCTGACTAACTATGTAACTATGTAACTATGCCCTCAATAGATTTGGAGTATTTTTGCAAAGAAAAGTGGGCAAATATTGTCAAGTCAAGATGTGCCATGCTGATAGACTCATATCCAAAGAGACTGAATGCTGCAATAAAAATCAAAAGGTGCCTTAACAAAGTATTTGTTTCACGGTGTGCACACTTAAGCAACCATATTTTATTTTTACTTCCATCCACCTAAAAGATTTCAGTTTGTTTTTCAATTGAGTTGTACAGTTTATAGGTCACATTAAAAGGTGGAAGTCCTGAAATGATTTATCTTTGAGACAAACTTTTACCCTTTAAAATCTCCATAGGCGACGTTTAAAAAATTCTACAGGTTGTATGTTTTGAGTTACAGAGGAGGTCAAGGGCTAGAATTATTGCGCTCGCTCTATCAATCGCGAAGATACCTCACATGTGTGGTTTGAACACAGTGTACATATGTGGGCGCTATTCACGTATGCGTTGGCTTCTGCGCGCAAGCTTGGAGGGACGGGGCGTGTTTTCTGGCTCACAAACACACACACACAAACACACACACACACAAACACACACACAAACACACACACAAACACACACACAAACACACACACAAACACACACACACACACACACACACACACACACACGCAAACACACACGCAAACACACACGCAAACACACACACACACAAACACACACACAAACACACACACACACACACACGTGATTTTGCAATTCCGCCTAGCAGAATCTGATCTGCGGGTGCTGGGCACTGGATGTCCACCGGCTCCTGATTGTTGGGCAGAGAGACAGAACGGAGATCTACTGCAATGTTCCCATGCACTGCTATGTGAATGATCTATAGAGTAAAATGTTTTATAGGGAAACTGCTGCACCATTAATAATGCAACTCCTGCCACTCAAAAAGCATTAATAAAAAATAAAAAAAGGAATAGTGCGCTGTTCAACAAAGGAAAAAAAACAAAGCAAAAACATGACACTTTTATGGATCCCTTATATCAATCCCACAAACAATATAAAGTGCTGGTGTAAACAAATAAAATGAAAATATGATTATATCTAAACAGAACATCCAATGATCAAAGTAAAAAAAATGTCCACTTCAAAAAAAGATTTCAAAAGTGAAAAGTGCGACGTGCGATATCCAGCCATGCAGACAGCCATGTGTCAAATTCCTTCACTAAACACCTATGCCAATGCCTGCTCACCTCACTCTATGACCCACCACCAGTCATACTGCGCCTTTTGACAGATCTTGAGTTGTTGGCTTAATATGCCTCCAGATAGATGACCTCCTCTTGTACTCTGCCCTTTTAGTTATGCAAAACTCCACTAGGGATCGGGTGTTTAGAATACATAAAAGGAATAGGCTCATAGTGTACTAGACTTTCTAAACACTTTTCTTTCTAAAATATATTATATATATATACACACACACACACACACACACACACACACACACACGGAGAGACCTTTCATGCCATGAGAATATAAAACACATCCACAAACTACAGTGCCCGATCGCCTCCTCACCATAGAGCAGAGGTGGCAAACACAAGGCCCGCGGGCCGAATGCGGCCCTCCAGGCCATTTTATGCGGCCCTCGCTCCTCTCCAGTCATCCTCCAGACCCTTACTTTCTGCTTTCAAGCTATGCATCCAACTTCTTACCAGCAGCAGCATAAGGAAAGAGGGGTGCACTGTGATTATAAGGGAGAGGGGGACTCAACTTCTGATGGTGGGGGCTCTTGACATCTAATGTAAGGGGAAGGGATGTGCTGGACATCTAATCTTACAGATATAACTGGCCCTTTTGAAGGCAACCACAATGCTGATGCGGCCCATGATGAAATTGAGTTTGACACCCCTGCCATAGAGCTTTCGGGTCTCGGAGACAGAAGTGACGTCACATGACTTCCTCAGGGTAGGGAAAAATCTTTGTAAACAAGGCAGATCTCCGACCTAACAGGGGGTAAGGGATGGATCTTGTGTTCCTGCAAAAGCAGGGAATAAAATCCATCACATCCCTGAGTAAAAGCAGAACACATAGTACAAGTAAAACACTGGCTAGGCACACAGTTAACCCTTTGATTAACCCTTCTCCAGCCAGTGTCAATACATATTTTTAGCACTGATCACTGTAATGTCACTGGTTCCCACAAAGTGTCTAAAGTGTTAGTGTCCGACACAATATCGCAGTCCCCCTATATGTCGCTGATCGCTGCCATCTCTAGTATAAAAAAAATAAAGAAAAAATCCAGTATATATGCGCGCACACACACGCACACACCATAGTTTGCAGATGCTATACATTTTGCACAAAAAAAATCGATAGATGCCCATTTGAGATTTTGTTTACAAATAATATATAGCAGAATACATACTGGCCTAAATTTTAAAAATAAATTTGATGAAAAAAAAATAAAAAATTATTGCATATGTTTTATAGCAGAAAGTAAAAAAAAATATTTTTTTCAAAATTGTCCGACTTTGTTTATAGCACAAAAAATAAAACAAAAACCTAGTGGTGACCAAATACCACCAAAAGAAAGCTCTATTTGGATATAATTTTTTTTTTACATTTTATTTGGGTACAGCATTGCATAACTGCACAATTGTCGGCTAAGTTGCCTGACAGGTCACCCCTGTGTGAACTGGGTCTTAGGCATTTAGGAGCGTTAGGCCCCGTACAGACGAGTAAATGTATCTGTTCAAATTGGTCGGACACACGATCAAACCAAAATCCCCGCCGGCAGACAGCGCGCTGATGTGGCGGTGACGTTGACCCCGCCACGTCACCGCACCAGGAAGTAAAACACTTCCGCGCATGCGTCGAAACCATTCGACGCGTGTACGAGAAGATATGTCTACTGGTTAGCATACTAACATGTCGGGCGGACGGGTTCCCAGCCGGCAGATTTGAAAGCATGCGTTCAAATCTGTCGGCTGGCCAAATCCGTCTGTTTGCCCGTACACACGATCAAATCTGTCTGCTGAAACGGTCTGGCAGACCGTTTCCAGCAGACAGATTTCATCGTGTGTACGCGGCCTTAGCGTTTTACTAGCATTTTTACAGTACATGAAGGAAAAGTGTTTTAGTAGCATTCCAAAGAAAAAAAAAAAAAACGAGAAAAACGCTAAGAGCTTCTAGAAGCAAAAAAACACTAGTGTGCATTTTGCAAAATGGAGAACTGGGACGCAGAGTTCCCAATCTTCCTATCCCTGTAAAAGTACATTCACGGTAAAATAACTAATTGAATTAGTTCCAATGAACCAAATGCATTGTAATAACATTAAGCATTGCAATTATATGCCATTGGATTGTTTATTCAAAATAAAATGCATACTTGATTATAAAGAGAAAATATGCTCTAAAAGCCTTGGAAATTATGTTAATCTATTTGTTTTTTGCACTGACAGATTTTTGCTGCATCCCTAAAAAGATAGTTTAACCCTTAGACACAGTAATATCAAAGCTTGTCAATATATACGATACATATCAGAGAGCTTATGTCCTTGCTGCAGAGATCCACCAGGAAAATAATTTGCTGTTCCAGAAAAATTCCCCAAAGTTTCTCAGTGATGGGTTCAAAATGGTCCTTAATCATGAATGCATTTATCAGTGAGAAGCTATTACTGAAGCTTTGAACTGAATCCCCAGCCAATCACACCACCAGACTCTGCAACAACTTGACATTGCCACAAAGTGGGAATCTGTGCCTCAGTAACATATAGTGGAACTAAAACTCTCAATATTAAGAGAGAAAAAAAATTAATGGAGGGATGCACAGACCTCTACAGGCTACACAATGGCACCCTGACTGCCATTAGGTATCGGGATGAATTCCTTGGACTCATTGTCAGACCCTACGCTGGTGCAGTGGGTCCTGGGTTCCTCCTGGTGCACGACAATGCACAGCCTCATGTGGCGAGAGCATGCAGCCAGTTCCTGGAGGATGAAGAAATTGATACCATTGAATGGCCCCCACGCTCACCTGACCTAAATCCAAAAGAACACCTCTGGGACATTATGTTTCCGTCCATCCGGTGCCGCCAGGTTGCACCTCACTCTGTTCAGGAGCTCAGTGATGCTCTGGTCCAGATCTGGGAGGAAATAGCCCAGGGCACCATCCATCGTCTCATTAGGAGCATGCCCTAATGTTGTCAGGCATTCATACAAGCACTTAGGGGCCATACAAACTACTGAGGACCATTTTGAGTTATTGCAATGAAATTTCAGCAAAATGGACTAGCCTACTGCATAATTTTTTCACCTTGAGATTTTTGCCTGTCGAGATCTGTATGTGCCTGCCTAGACGTGGGTCAGGGGTCCGATCGGGACCCCCCCCAGGTACATGTGGCAGTTCCTGTGGCTGTAGGAGCGATCCGGGATGAGGGGGGCGGCTGTTAGTTTCTGGCCACACCCTGCCGATTGCTCCCAGCTAATCCTCTTCCACCGATGGACTTCCTCTGCCTGTGTAATGTAAACACAGGCAGAGGAAGTGATGTCATCTCTCCTCCTGCCTGTATTTTCATCCGGCGAGAGGAGAGGAGACATCAGAAGTAAGTTGCACCAACAGCACACCGACACACAGTACACATAGGCACAGTTAACCCCCCCCAGTCACCCCCCCCAGTCCCCTGTCACAGTGTCACTGATTGCAGTGATCATTTATTTTCTGATCACTGCATTTAGTGTCATCTGTGACAGTTAAAAGTTGCAGGGCAGTTAATCTTAGGCCCCTTTAGGTTCAGGGTTGCCCCCTACCCCCCTAATAAAGGTTTAACCCCTTGATCTCCCCCCCCCCCCCTTAGTTAACCCTTTTACCCCCTATCGCCAGTGTCACTAAGCGATCGTTTTTCTGATAGCTGTATTAGTGTCGCTGGTGCCGCTGGGTAGCTACTTATTTTTTGAGGTTCGCCGCCAGGTTTTTGTAGCGTTAGGTACCCCTATACATTTTCTAATATAGGTTTTAACCCCTGATTTCCCCTAGAGTTAATGCTTTCACCAGTGATCACCGTATAAGTATCACTGGTGACGCTGGTTAGCCAGTTATTTAGGTTGGCCGCCAGGTTTTTATAAAGCGTCAGGTACCCCCATATATTACCCAATAAAGGTTTTAACCCCCTGATTGCCCCCTAGTTAACCCTTTCACCAGTGATCACCGTATAAGTGTTACAGTTGACGCTGGTTAGTTAGTTTACTGTTTATAGCATCAGGGCACCTGCCGTGTATAACCTAATAAAAGGTTTAACCCCCTGATCGCCGGCGGGTGATATCAATTAAATTTTAGTGTCTGCGTCGCCCCAGGTTAGTGCCAATAACGCTTACACCCACGCGCAAAGCATACACCCCCCTTAGTGGTATAGTATCTGAAAGGATCGATACCTGATCAGATCTATACTAGCGTACCCAGCAGTTTAGGGTACCCAAAAATGCATCGTTAGCGGAATCAGCCCAGATATCCGCTAGCACCTGCGTTTTTGCCCCTCCGCCCAGCCGAGCCCAACCCACCCAAGTGCAGTATCGATCAATCACTATCACAAAACGCAACACACATAACTGCAGCGTTCGCAGAGACAGGCCTGATCCCTGCGATCGCTAACAGTTTTTTTGCAAGCGTTTTCTAAGTAAGAATTAAAAACACAAAAAAATATAAAACAAAAATAGTTGTCGTTTTATTGTTCTCTCCCTCTCTATTGTTCTGCTCTTTTTTACTGTATTCTATTCTGCAAAGTTTTATTGTTATTATGTTTTTTCATGCTTGCTTTTCAGGTATGTAATTTACTTTACTGTTTTCAGGTACGCCATTCAGCTGTTGCACGGACTTATTTATCTTGACAGCAACAGCGTTTGCTCCCACGATATATAAAGTCGTGACTCCAGTGCTGTAGGAGCATGGTGGCATTAGGGGCGGAAGAGCGATTTTGCTCCTAATGCCGCGTACATACGGTTGACATTCCTACAGTTGACATTCCTACGGAGGCTTGCCCGTGGAAAAGTCCAACCGTGTGTACGCGGCATAACTTTTTTGCAGGAGGATAACCCCATGCTTCGGCATATATAAATGGTGCATGTATGCTCATCATTAGAAGTGGGTGGATGAAGGGAGGTATTCTAATGGTGGGCATACCCACCGATCAATCTTTTTTTCGTTCAGCCAACAGGCTGCATGAAAAAAAAGATTACAATACATGTCAAACAAGAACCATCAACGTACTGGTATGTTGCTGGACTTTGAATGGTTATACCAGAATGATGCCTACAGGTTTAGATATTATCTTGGTATCATTCTTTTCAGCCAGCGGTTGGCTTTCATGTAAAAGCAGTCCTAGCGGCTAATTAGCCTCTAGACTGCTTTTACATTCAGTGGGAGGGAATGTCCCCCCCCCCCCCGAATATAAACAGTGCCATTGGGAAATAGGGAAAGCATTCTATCACACCGATCTTAGTGCGGTCAGATGCTTTGAGGGCACCAACTATTGCTATCATAAGGGATATTTACATTCCCTGAGATAACAATAAAAATGGTAAAAAAATAAAGAAGGAACAGTTTACAAAAATATATATATATATATATATATATATATATATATATATATATATATATATATATATATATATATATATATATATATATATATATATACACATACACATACACACATTTTTTTTTTTTTGTAAATTGTTCCTTCTTTATTTTTTTACCATTTTTATTGTTATCTCAGGGAATGTAAATATCCCGTATGATAGCAATAGTTGGTGCCCTCAAAGCATCTGACATATACATACATATACACATACAGGGAGTGCAGAATTATTAGGCAAGTTGTATTTTTGAGGATTAATTTTATTATTGAACAACAACCATGTTCTCAATGAACCCAAAAAAATCATTAATATCAAAGCTGAATATTTTTGGAAGTAGTTTTTAGTTTGTTTTTAGTTTTAGCTATTTTAGGGGGATATCTGTGTGTGCAGGTGACTATTACTGTGCATAATTATTAGGCAACTTAACAAAAAACAAATATATACCCATTTCAATTATTTATTTTTACCAGTGAAACCAATATAACATCTCAACATTCACAAATATACATTTCTGACATTCAAAAACAAAACAAAAACGAATCAGTGACCAATATAGCCACCTTTCTTTGCAAGGACACTCAAAAGCCTGCCATCCATGGATTCTGTCAGTGTTTTGATCTGTTCACCATCAACATTGCGTGCAGCAGCAACCACAGCCTCCCAGACACTGTTCAGAGAGGTGTACTGTTTTCCCTCCTTGTAAATCTCACATTTGATAATGGACCACAGGTTCTCAATGGGGTTCAGATCAGGTGAAAAAGGAGGCCATGTCATTAGTTTTTCTTCTTTTATACCCTTTCTTGCCAGCCACGCTGCGGAGTACTTGGCCGCGTGTGATGGAGCATTGTCCTGCATGAAAATCATGTTTTTCTTGAAGGATGCAGACTTCTTCCTGTACCACTGCTTGAAGAAGGTGTCTTCCAGAAACTGGCAGTAGGACTGGGAGTTGAGCTTGACTCCATCCTCAAACCGAAAAGGCCCCACAAGCTCATCTTTGATGATACCAGCCCAAACCAGTACTCCACCTCCACCTTGCTGGCGTCTGAGTCGGACTGGAGCTCTCTGCCCTTTACCAATCCAGCCACGGGCCCATCCATCTGGCCCATCAAGACTCACTCTCATTCCATCAGTCCATAAAACCTTAGAAAAGTCAGTCTTGAGATATTTCTTGGCCCAGTCTTGACGTTTCAGCTTGTGTGTCTTGTTCAGTGGTCGTCGTCTTTCAGCCTTTCTTACCTTGGCCATGTCTCCGAGTATTGCACACCTTGTGCTTTTGGGCACTCCAGTGATGTTGCAGCTCTGAAATATGGCCAAACTGGTGGCAAGTGGCATCTTGGCAGCTACACGCTTGACTTTTCTCAGTTCATGGGCAGTTATTTTGCGCCTTGGTTTTTCCACACGCTTCTTGCGACCCTGTTGACTATTTTGAATGAAACGCTTGATTGTTCGATGATCACGCTTCAGAAGCTTTGCAATTTTAAGAGTGCTGCATCCCTCTGCAAGATATCTCTCTATTTTTGACTTTTCTGAGCCTGTCAAGTCCTTCTTTTAAACCATTTTGCCAAAGGAAAGGAAGTTGCCTAATAATTATGCACACCTGATATAGGGTGTTGATGTCATTAGACCACACCCCTTCTCATTACAGAGATGCACATCACCTAATATGCTTAATTGGTAGTAGGCTTTCGAGCCTATACAGCTTGGAGTAAGACAACATACATAAAGAGGATGATGTGGTCAAAATACTCATTTGCCTAATAATTCTGCACTCCCTGTATAAAAAAAAAAAAAGCACCCCTGCCCCCCCTGCTCTTGCACAAAGGTGAACGCAAGAGTCGGTCTGGAGTCATATGTAAACAGCAATTGTACCATGCATGTGAGGTATCACCGTGAAGGGCAGATCGAGGGCAGTAATTTTAGCAGTAGACCTCCTCTGTAAATCTAATGTGGTAACCTGTAAAGGCTTTTAAAAATGTATGTAGTTTGTCACCACTGCGCGTTTGTGCGCAATCTTAAAGTATGACGTGTTTGGTATCCATGTACTCGGTCTAAGATAATCTTTTTTATTTCATCACTAATTTGGGCAATATAGTGTGCTTTAAAATAAAAAAAAAAGTATTTTTTCCCCAAAAAATGCGTTTGAAAAATCGCTGCGCAAATACTGTGGAAAAAAAATGCAACACCCACCATTTTAATCTGTAGGGCCTTTGCTATATATAATGTTTGGGGGTTCAACTTAACTTTCTTGCAAAAAAAAAATAATATGTTTTTATTTAAACAAACAGCGTCAGAAAGGGATTTGTCTTTAAGTGGTTAGAAGACTGGGTGATGTATGACATAAGCTTCTAAATGTTGTGCATAAAATGCCAGGACAGTTCAAAACCCCCCCCAAATGACCCCATTTTGGAATGGAGACACCCCAAGCTATTTGCTGAGAAGCATCTCGAGTCCATGGAATATTTTATATTTTGACACAAGTTGCGGGAAATATATATATATATATTTTCTTTTTTTCTGCAAAGTTGCGATGCCATGGGCATATGTGGAATTACACCCCAAAATACATTCTGCTGCTTCTCCCGAGTACGGGGATACCACATGTGTGAGACTTTTTGGGAGCCTAGCCGTGTACGGGAACCCCGAAAACCAAGCACCGCCTTCAGGCTTTCTAAGGGTGTAAATTGTTGATTTCACTCCTCACTACCTATCACAGTTTCGGAGGCCATGGAATGCCCAGATGGCACAAAACCCCCCCCCAAAAGACCATATTTGGAAAAGTAGACAACCCAAGGTATTTGCTGAGAGGTATGGTGAGTATTTTGCAGATCTCGCTTTTTGTCACAAAGTTTTGAAAATGTAAAAAAGAAAAAAAAAAAAATTATATATTTTCTTTCTTCATTTTTAAAAACAAATGAGCTGTAAAATACTCACTATGCCTCTCAGCAAATAGCTTTGGTTGTCTACTTTCCAAAATGGGGTCATTTGGGGGGGGGTTATGCTATTTTGGCATTTTATGGCCTTCGAAACTGTGATAAGTAGTGAGGAGTGAAATCAAAAATGTATGCCCTTAGAAATCTTGAAGGCGGTGCTTGGTTTTCGGGGCCCCGTACGCGGCTAGGCTCCCAAAAAGTCCCACACATGTGCTATCCCCGTACTCAGGAGAAGCAGCAGAATGTATTTAGGGGTGCAATTCCACATATAACCATGGCATGTGTGAGCAATATATCATTTAGTGACAACTTTGTGTAAAAAAAAAAAATCAGTTTGTAATTTTCCCGCAACTTGTGTCAAAATATAAAATATTCCATGGACTCGACATGCCTCTCAGCAGTTTCCTTGGGGTGTCTACTTTCCAAAATGGGGTCATTTGGGGGGGGGGGGGGTTTACTGCCCTGCCATTTTAGCACCACAGGAAATGAGATAGGCAGTCATAAATTAAAAACCAGAAAACGTACCCTAGTTTGTAGACGCTATAACTTTTGCGAAAAAAAAAACAATAAATATACGCTTATTGCAATTTTTTTTTTTACTTAAGACATGTGGCTGAATACATTTTGGCCTAAATGTTTGACTAAAATTTAGTTTATTAGATTTTTCTTATAACAAAAAAGTAGAAAATATCATATTTTTTTTCAAAATTTTCAGTCTTTTTCCGTTTATATCGCAAAAAATAAAAAAATCGCAGAGGCAATCAAATACCATCAAAATAAAGCTCTATTTGTAGGAAGAAAAGGACGCAAATTTTGTTTCGTTGCATGACCGCGCAATTACCAGTTAAAGCAGCGCAGTGCCAAATTGTAAAAACACCTTGGGTCCTTTAGGTGCATAAACTTCCAGATATATGGGTTCAGCTTTTTCCCCTGATAAAGCATCCCATGCGCTTTGAAGGCCCAGCGGATGCTGTCAAAAAAATCACTTCTGCTTCTTCAGCAGTGACCGGGAGGCAATGTGGTCCTAAATATTCAAAAATAAAATTTATGCTAACAATGGGGCCCAATAACATCAACGATGGGGCACAATTCCTCCCACTTACACCAATTATTGCCGCAAACACCTCACAACCATGTGCAAAGTATGTGATTGCGGCGCTTTTGTCAGCAGAAATAATGAGTGCATTACACAGTGCTATAAAAGCTTTGGCAGCCCCAGCACATCCATACCTGCTGATTCTTCTCCCCCCCCCCCCCAAGCTATAGAAGAAAATGGTGAACCCTCATGTACGTGTGAAACAGGATTGGATTCTATAAAGTTAAATGGATACATTTTTAGAAATGCATTTAAACCAGGCATGTCCAAAGTACGGCCCGTGGGCCAGTTGTGGTCCACGGTCCGGTTTTATACGGCCACCACTTGCTTTATTCACTCTTGTGGCCCCCAAGCTCCGCACAGGGTAAAAATTACCGCCTTTAAAAAAATATATATTTTATATATATATATATATATATATATATAAAATATATATTTTTTTAAAGGCGGTAATTTTTACCCTGTGCGGAGCTTGGGGGCCACAAGAGTGAATAAAGCAAGTGGTGGCCGTATAAAACCGGACCGTGGACCACAACTGGCCCACGGGCCGTACTTTGGACATGCCTGGTTTAAATGCATTTCTACATACACACACACACACACACACACACACACACACTCTTATCCCCAAACACCTCTAACTGTAGAGATGAGCTGGGGCGTGTTCCAAAGCCCATTGGGAAGCTGACAGCATGGAGCGGCAATAATAAGCACCAAGTCATTTACCTGTGATTGGTGGTGGTAATTGGCACTGCACGCTGTCAGTGTCCTAGTGTGCTCGGGCACATCGACTTGCAACCGGGTCATCTTTGCAGTGAGAGGCGCTCAGGGATTTTTCAGGGGATAATAAGATAAGTCACCTAGTCAACTAGCATTTCACCTAGTTTTATCAAACCTTTCAGAGTCCAGTAGTCTTGGTGGTACTGCAGCACCTTGTGTGTGGATTGAGCTGCTTGGAACCTGTAAACTGATTGCCTTGTAATTTTCAGGTTCAGATATGAATACCGACAAGCATGGAACTGCCCACAATGCCAGGAGTGTTTAACCTCCCTGGCGGTATGATTCTGTCTGGAATTACGTACCAAAAGCGGTACAATTATTTGCATGGAAGTTTGGCGTTTTATACTGTAGGCCTGCAATTCTTAGGAATAACTTGCTTAAATCTGTCCAAACAAGACATCCCGGGTATGATAAAGTTTGAAAAACAAAATCATAATTTTTTATATAATAAAAAACTATAAATAATTATAACAAATTATAATAAAAAATATTCAATAATGTAATCAACTCAAAAACACTGAAATTTGCTCAGTTGCAGAATTGTCGCTGTCATTATTTATTTTTTTTATGACAAATTTCCCCACAAATCGCTATCGCTCAATTCTGAAAGTAATTATAATTTATTATCGCTGTTTTCTAGCTGATCTAAAACCATTTTTGACATAAAGGGACACTTTTGGTTGTTATGGGCAATCTACAGTTTCCAGGCAGAAAGAACAGTTTTTATTATATAAAAGGACATGTAGGGCACAGGACAGACCACTAGGGACAAGGGGGGGGTGTATTTTTTACATACAGTACTGTAATCTATAAGATTACATTGTACTGTATGTAAAGTGTTTGTTTACCTTTTTAAATTTGGCGCCGTTCTCCGCTCCCGTGCGTCGTAACGTCGCAGGGAACGGAGATCGGCGGCACACGGGGACGCTGTGTGAATCGAGCGAGCACCCGCTCGCTCACACAGCGGGGATGCATCGCTGGATCCAGGAAGAAGGTAAGACAGCGCGCGCTGCAGGCTCTGCATGGCTACCCCGAGCGTGACTCGGGGATACCGATCTCTGCAAAAAAAAACACCCCGAGTCACGCTCGGGGATACCGCCAGGGAGGTTAATAATTCAAACCAACTGTCAATGAAGTTTTTTTTCTAGTCTACACTCTCAATCCAAAAAACTGTTTGTAGTGACAACTTTTAGACACATTTTTCAGGTTAACGAGATCTTATGGACATGCATTGAGAGACCAGTAACTGACCTTCTTAACTCCGACAGTCTTGCAGTACAGCCTATAGCCGCCAGCCCAGAACGCGTCAGAATTATTTTGCAGTATAGCCACTTGGTGAGAGAGCTCAGCTCATAAAGAGAATTATATTATGTACAGTAGTATTAGTAGTACAGACCATTTTTATACACAGATCAACACCATCCCTGCAAAAAAGATCAGTCTATGCCACAATGCTGGCCCAACCTCAAGTTAACATCTCCAATGCCAAAGGAAATATTGCACTTGACATTTGAACTAAAAACCACAAGGCCTGTTAATGACTGGATTACTTTAATTAATGTAGCAAACACTTGTATCAGATTTGAGTACCACTTGAGTCCAAGCTGCAGGAAACAGAAAGCCACTAATTTTCTTCATATCTCAAGATGATCTTTTGATGGATTTGGGAGGACTCTATGCACAAACGTTTATAGCAACTAATGTTATCTATTAGACAGTACACAGAATGCACATCTGCTCTGAGTGCACGTTGTCTTTTTCTTAAAATATAAAACTTTACAATGTTCTTAACGCTAGAAATTAGTGAATGCAAACAGGGCATATTTTCCAAATAAAAAAAATGATATACCTAAAAATGTATCCACAGCCTTGAGGCAAACACTATGTATATCTACCAGGCCAAGTAATGTGTTCCCTTGTCTCCACAAAGACTCCATACATAGTATCCCACACTCTCCCATTGCCAACACTTGTCAAAAACTGGTTTATCTGGGTATGGATTAACATATGCCACTAGCCCTTGCTTTCCCAAAGTGCAGTGCCTAGTGGCCAAATGATATGATGGCTGTTACATGGAAAGGGGTCTGTTATGTTAATGCAGGATTTCTCCAGATGTTGCCAGGGGTTCTAATGCCGCGAACACACAATAAGGCTTTTGCCCAGACAAATCACATTGGAAATACATCGGAAAAAAATAGTACATGTTCTATATCTAAACTCCGATGGAATTCATCAAAAATTTCCGATGAAAAAACTCTGATGGGGCTACACATGATCGGAAAATTCCAATGGAAAAAGGGGAGCCAGCCTGCCATGGTATAACTGTGAGGGCTGGTCCTTAAGTGGTTAAATAAAGAACTAAAAAAAAAAAAAAAAATTGAGCTATTTAACATTAACTAGACTCGCCGTGTTTGGAGGAAGAAAAATGCTGACTATGACCCCAAGAACACCATCCCTACAGTCAAGCACGGAGGTGGAAACATTATGCTTTGGGGCCGTTTCTCTGCTAAATGTACAGACCGACTTTGCCACATTGAGGGGCCAATGGACGTGGTCATGTATTGTAAAATCTTGGATGAGAACCTTCTTCCCTCAGCCAGAACACTGAAGATAGGTAACAGGTGGGTCTTCCAGCATGACAATAATCCAAAATTTAACACCAGGGCAACAGTGGTTCAAGAAGAAACACATGGCGTGGCCTAGTCAGTCTCCAGACCTTATTCCTATATAAAATATATGGGAGCTAAATCTTCAAGTTGTCAAGTGACAGTCAAGAAACCTTATGGGTTTAGAGAAGATCCATAAAGAAGAGTGAACCAAAATTCCTCTTGAGATGTGTACAAACCTGGTGACCAACTACAAGAAACGTTTTACCTCTGTGCTTGCCGACAAGGGTTTCTGCACCAAGTACCAAGTCATGTTTTGCTTGGGGATCAAATACTTATTTTACTCACTGAACTGCAACTTAATTTATAGCATTTGTTTCATTTTAATCTTCCCACAAATAGAGCTTTCTTTTGGTGGTATTTGATCGCCTCTGCGATTTTTATTTTTTGTGCTATATACAAAAATAGAGCGACATTTTTGAAAAAAATAAATATATTTTTTTACTTTTTGTTATAAGAAAAATCAAACTAAATTTTAGTCAAACATTTAGGCCAAAATTTATTTAGCCACATGTCTTTAGTAAAAAAAAAAAAAAATTAGCTACCTAGCGGGAACAGCGACACTAATACAGCGATCAGAAAAATGATTGCTTAGTGATGCTGGCAATAGGGAGTGAAAGGGTTAACTAGGGCGGTGATCAAGGGGTTAAAACTTTATTGGGGGGGGGGCTACCCTGAACCTAACACTAACTGACTGTCACACTGCCTGTCACTGACACTAAATACAGTAATCATACATGTATGATTACTGCATTCAGTAACACTGTGACAGGGGGGAGGGGGGGGCGATCACGGGGGTTAAATGTGTTTATGTGTAGCGTTAGTGTAGTGTAGTGTTAGTGCAGGACTTACTGTGTGGTGATCTCTCCTCAGCGGTGGTTGAAAAAACCGACGAGGGAGAGATCACATCGCTTCCTCCTTCCTGTGTTTACACAGGAGGAGGAAGTGACAGGGCGGGCGGGCGGGCGCGCGCATTGGCTGGGAGCGATCCGGAGGGGGCGGACAAAAACGGATAGCCGCCCCCTCTTGTCGGATCGCTCCTGCAGCCGCGCAGACCGCCGCATGTACGGGGGGGGGGGATAGGGGACCCACGATCCCCCCCAAGGCACCAACGTATATATACGTTGATGTGCCTGTCGGTGCCATTCTGCCGACGTAAATGTACATGCGGCGGTCCTTAAGTGGTTAATGGCGTTGTAAAGGTTAAGAAAAAAATAAATAAAAATAAATCCTTAAAAATCTTTCTTTACCTTAGTGCAGTCCTCCTACACTTACCTCATCCTTCAATTTTGCATGTCCTTATTTCTTCTGAGAAATCCCCACTTCCTGTTCTTCTGTCTAACTCCACACCGTAATGTGAGGCTTTCTCCCTGGTGTGGAGAAAACCTCTTGAGGGGGAGCAGGAGTGTCATGATGCCACCAACACACAGCTTTTTTCTCTATCTGCAAAGTAGAGAGCGTCCTGACACCCCTATTGGCCCCTCCCCCCTTAAGAGGCTTTCTCCACACCAGGGAGAAATCCTTGCATTACGGTGGTGAGTTACAGACAGAAGAACAGGAAGTGAGGATTTCTCAGAAGAAATAATGACATTTAAAAGCAACATGGAAGGAGGAGGTAAGTGAAGG
This sequence comes from Rana kukunoris, assembly GCA_029574335.1. Classification (NCBI taxonomy): domain Eukaryota; kingdom Metazoa; phylum Chordata; class Amphibia; order Anura; family Ranidae; genus Rana; species Rana kukunoris. The sequence continues at coordinate 136,451,322 of CM056053.1, forward strand.
AGGACTGCACTAAGGTAAAGGAAGCCATTTAGGGATTTTTTTTTTTACCTTTAAAACCCATTTAAACTGGCTGGTGGGTTTTCTATTGAATACATTTGTTAGGCACTCAATGGCCAACAAAGAGCACACAAGGCACACGAGACAGTGTTTGGTAGTTGGGTTTCGACTGAATAACTACTAAGAAACACATTTCTGGTTTAGCCTCGTTTCTTCCTAAGTTTTTCCTAAGTCAGCCTTACTTCTTCTTAGGTCAGCTCCTTGTTTATTGAAGGGGCGATGATGCCGATTCACTGTGCAGGAGGTGGAGAGGTGACTGAGGAAGCTGCGTTGCTAAAATAGGAAGATGAATTGCTTAATCAATGTCTATGCGTGTCATCAGTCCGGCTTTTGCAGTGTGGAAAATGTGTGTAGAACGCAAGAGCCACTTTTAGTTAGAAGTACTACATAAAATCATGTTACAAAGCAGGATCAACGTTTCTAACTTGTTAAAGGTATCGCAATTTGCATTTATGCAATCTATAAATTTATATAAAACAAAGAAATTGTGCACAGTTATAAGAAAAGAAAAGAATGCATAATTTGGAGTGTATACTAGTATTCTATCACTCTGTCAGCTAGACATATATCATTTGATATTTCAAGGAAACCCGGGTTGTTATACAAATTGCTGACAGGTTCACTTAAAGTGCAGAATGTCGAATTTGTAAAAATCCATATACTTGATATAACCTGGGAGAACACAACAGCCTAATCAATTACTGTCAAGCTTTTTTTTTTTCCACTCCCCATGAGACAAGCTAAATGGGCTCCCCAGGGCACTAAATGCATTTAGATTTAAATTTAAACTAACCAGACCTTTAGACAAAATGCACTGACAGCTATATGGTACATGCTCAATCGTTGGGGCCAACTTTAAATTAAGTGGAGGAAATTACACCCCTGAGTACAAAACCATGTATAAATATGCATTACCAAGTGGTTGCAAACCCTTTAATATACCCAGTGAAGGGACTGGCCTCAGGCGATACACAGAGGTTAAATAAATCCTTCTACATTCATTGTACCTGTTAATCTATAGCAATCTTTCCCCTACAAGCCTACATCCATTCAAAGTGCAGAATTTACGCAGGATCTCTCAGCTCTAAAAAGCAGGGGGCGGAGAGATAAAGTTACTTCAGGGAAGGGATGCCCCCCACCCCTTCACTCAGCACCTCACCTGTCACCATTTTCCTCTTGGCGTCATGCAGATACCACTAGTTGTGATTAGCATGATTTTCTTACTTGCTGTAGACCAGGGGCCTCCAAACTGTGGCCCTTTGATAGCCATTATCCGGCCCTTGGGGCACTATTCCTTCCATTAATATGGGGCACTATTTCTTCCACCGATACCAATGATGGGATACTATTTCTCCTACTAATAGGGGCACCACTACTCCTCCTTTTGACCACTAATCCTGAGGTAATATTTATTGTCACTGATGTCTGGCCTGGGACATTTTCAGCCCCTGCTGGCCACAATCCCGCCCCCCTAAATTCTGAAGGACAATACGCTGGCCCTTTGTCTGAAAAGTTTGAAGACCTCTGCTGTAGACCATTACTAGTTTGTTCTTCCTGCATCCTCCGTACTGCCTAGGGCCTAACAATAAGCTCTAATACACTAATATCAGAAAGAAACTGGTAAACTAAAGGCTGTAGGGTACTAGTTTCTGATAACACTGTATTTTAACCCAGGTCCTAGGCAGAATTGTGGAGGCAAAACTACTGTCTGACTGTAAGCTATAAAAAAAAAAAAAAAAAAAAGACATGAACATATATAGTTCCAATAACCCGTTTTTTTGGTCCACATATTTTGAAGTTTGGTCATTTACTGCATTGACATTGGAACAGTTGACTGATTGATGCCTGTGCATTGTAAATATTGCAACAGGTGGCCGATTGTTCCCTGTAGAACGTATATGATCTCCCATTTGGGCACCCAGTCAGGATAGCAATTTTTTGACAACACAAATGAAGTTAATGCTGTCACCATCAAAGCATGCTGTTATTATACAGATGTTTTGCCGGTATGCCACCACTTTTAGGCCCCGTTCACACGATCGCACCGTTCGGGTCCGCCTGTCAGTTTTGATGGCGGACCTGAGCGACCACTACATGCAGTCCTATGGAGCGTTTGATGTCAGCGGAGACATGTTCGCTGACATCCGACCCGATCTGCCGAAATCAGATGGACGGCGATACGTCCCCATACGTTCATGGCGGATTGGATGAGATCTGATGAAAACGGACATGCTGTCCATTTTCATCAGATCTCCCCATAGGAGACAGCGGTGCCCAACAAGCCCCTCCCCGCTCAGTGAGCAGAAAGGGACTTGTCATCCGCCGGCTCAGGGGAGATCAGCAGAGAGATCTCCCGCTGAGCCCGCGGACTCCGTAGCGAGTTTTCTTCTGGTCTTTTCATCAATTTTGGAGGGACGTCCAGTTCTTTGTAATGTCACTGTGTTCCATGGTATATCTAATGCCTTAGAAATTCTTTTTTACCCTTCTCCTGACTGATACCTTTAAACAATGAGATCCCTCTGATGCTTTGAAAGATCACTGTGGACCATGGCTTTTGCTATAGGATCCGACTAAGAAAACGTCAGGAAAGACCTACTAGAAAAGCTGAACTTTATTTGGAGTTAATCAGAGGCACTTTAAATGATGGCAGGTATGTACTGAACCCTATTTAACATGAGTTTGAATGCAATGAATTAATTCTAAACACATCTACATCCCCAGTTATGCAACCACATCATTTTAGTTTTGTATTCCGCCTAAAAGATTTCAGATTGTTTTTCAGCTGTATATTTTAATAATTTATATGTCACATTTAAAAAGGTGGAAAACGTTCTGAAATGATTTAGCTTTGTCTCATTTTTTTACAAACCTGATCTAACAGGGGTATGTAGACTTTTTATAACACACACAATTTCTGCACAGGCATTAGGTAAACATTTACTGGGTGTGTGGCGGTGTCATTTACTTGTGCTAGCAAACTTTATAATTTTGTACATTCGAATCTATACACATATTTTATTAGGCATGGGCTTGTTAAAGTGGATGTAAACCCACTCTCATAATTTCTAATCTACCATAGTGCTGATCTATAAGGATATACAAGCCTCCTGCATGTATCCTTACCTATCAAATGTCTCCCCTCTGTCTGTTATAAGAACTGAAAAACTGCAGATTCTGTGGGTGGGTCTGTTGTCTGGAGCTCTGTGGGAGTAGTTGTGATGTCAGTAGACTCCCTGCCTCTACACTCCCCTTGTCAACGTGCATTTTTTCCTGTGTATTTCTTACACTAAATTCTGCTTTGATCACTAACATCCAGTCATAATCCAGAAAAGTAACCACATGACTTCAGAAAAGGAGTGGGGGTGGTAGTTTTAAAAAAAAAAAAAAAACAATGCCCGTCTCTAGGCTAGTGCATGAGATATGTAAATAACCTGTCACTCACAGCAAGGGGGCGCAACGGACTAAGGTTTTCCTCTGTAAGTCTGTTTTATTTCACTGAACAATAAAATAGGATTGCTCAGAGCTGGATTAACTCTTTGTGACAAGACTGGGCACAGATGATAGGAAATCTTATACTGTACATTGTGACATCAAAAAAATAAATAAAACTATTTTGGGTTGACATCCACTTTAAAATGAGCTTCGCCCTCTAAAAATAGAGTTTTGCAGCAGATTGCTTTTCAGACGGTGTTTGACAGCCAGTGATTAGGCGGTATGTTGTCTTCTCAATGCCAGTTGTCACCTTTAATACCTGTACCACAACTGTGTCCATTGTTGCAGATCATTTTTACTGTGCCACTGTCATTAGTACGCTTCCGTCTGCTGCCTTTGCATCTCAAAAAGGGAGCGGTTGGGGCGGTAACACCACTCTCTCTCTCTCTCTCTCTAATGAAAGCACAAAATTGATAAAATCTTTTTATTTCGACATCTGCTTAAAGTTCAGCTTTCACACATGGGGCATTAAGTATTTGCTTTTGTCAAAGTAGCAGTGCTCCGCATTAATGTCCAAGCCAAGCATCAGCAAAGTTACATCAGTTAATTAACATTTACAATAAGGCCACGAATGGGTTAAGAGTGAGGAGTACTCTGTAAACCCAGCATCTTTGAGTGCTTTGCAAATAATTTGTGTTGAGATGGAAATGGGTGAATTATTAAAAACTCTTACATGGCAATTCTCATCAAGCGATTTTTCTTGTGCTTAAGTGGCTAGCAATTCATTGTTCTAAAATAGTGCTTGCTTATCCATTTCATGCCCCTCCATCTCTTCAGTATTTAGCAATAACTAGCCACTACAGATACTTTTCCTTGGGGACTGGAGAGCTTAGCTACATCGGTTCAGCAATGCGATTCTCTGTAAGGCTGTTTTTCAGAATTAGCCATAAATTGTACATTAAAATATTTTCAACTATATCCTCTATATAAGAAAAGATTATTGTCTCTCTTAAAGGAGTTGTAAAGGTTTTTTGTTTTTTTTTTTTAAATAGGTTCCTTTAAGCTAGTGCATTTCCTTCGATTTCCCTTTTAAAAATTTTTTTTCTTTGTCTGAATTTCTCACTTCCTGTTCCTCCTCGGTAAGCTTGCCCCCATCATCCGAGCCATTCTGGCTGGGGGCTAGTCAGCGTGCTCGCCACCCTTCCTTGGGACTACATCCCTGCGGGGAGACGATGTGAACACAGGACAAGGCGATCACAGAGCACGCTGGATGCACCCATGGATCTGGGAGGACGCCTGAAAGCTACGCTGTAGCCATCTTTCAGCTATAACGCGAGTCTTATAATAATAATAAATAATAATAATTAAAATGCAATAAAACTATCCCTTATTTTGTAAACGCTATAAATTTTGCGAAAACCAACTGATAACACTTATTGCGATTTTTTTTTACCAAAAATACGTAGAAGAATACGTATCGGCCTAAACTGAGGAAAAAAAATGTTTTTTTTTTATATATTTTTGGGGGATATTTATTATAGCAAAAAATATTGCATTTTTTTTAAAATTGTCGCTCTATTTTTGTTTATAGCGCAAAAAAAAAAAACACAGAGGTGATCAAATACCACCAAAAGCTCTAATTGTGGGGAAAAAAGGACGCCAATTTTGTTTGGGAGCCACGTCGCACGACCGTGCAATTGTCAGTTAAAACGACGCAGTGCCGAATCGCAAAAAGGGGCAAGGTCCTTTACCTGCATTTTGGTCCGGGTCTTAAGTGGTTAAAGTCCCACTCCTGGAAATTAGGGCTCTGTGTGCTTTTATATTTTGTAGTTGCCCAAAAAGAACACATTGTTCAACTTTACTAAAAGTAATGTCAGCAAAACAGTCCCCAGTAGCATAATAAGCAATTTCTAAAGTATTGACCTCCCAAAGAACATCTCTCTGCAAACTGTCAGTATTTCAGTCCAGAGTATATGATTCTTAATCAGATATAAAAAAATACAAGTTTTTACCCTCCAGCTACTTTGACAAAAGTTGTTTACAAGATTCATGCAAGTAAACAACTCCAGCAGTGGCACGCAGGGATAGTGATCTTCTGTGCTGCTGTACATCAAAGATGTTACCTGCTAAATGTCACTTCAGTGCTATCACAATGTTTCCAAGCACGGCATGAAGCTGGCACAATCACACTCGCCCAGAAAGAAAGAACCACCACAGGGATATGACCTTTCTGTTTTATGCCTTCGCAGTAAATAAACATCTGCTACATAGAAAGGAAATGAGCAAGAGAATTATGCACACACACACACACACACACACACACATATATATATATATATCATCAATAACTAATTTTTTACTTTATAGATTTTAAAACTGATGCTTTGTTTATTTTTACTTTTACTATTTATATAAAATTCTTCTTTTAAGAAATAAACAGTCATGGTGTATGACAGAATTCACAGAGCATTATGTTTTTTTTTCTTTTTATGAGAGAGAGTGGCACAGAAGTACAGTTGAACCTCGCATATCAAAGCGAGTTTTCCCATTGTAATCAATGGAAACGAAAATAATTTGTTCCGAATCGACTTCAATGGGATGCAATAACGAATGCGGCCAGAGGTGGGGGGGGGGGTGCCAGAGAGCTCCAAAAACGTCTGAAAAGGCCAGAGGATACTTTGGCTAGTTTCCTGCTCCCCCGTACCTCAGGACAAATGAGGTACTGTGGGCTAATATTCGGTTTTTCTCGGCTCATATGCCCCCATACCTCAGGCCAAACGAGGTACTGCAGGCCTATTTTCGGCTCTGGTTGGCTTATGCGCCCCCGTACCTCAGGCCAAATGAGGTACTGCAGACCCATTTATCTTGAATTCTGCTTGTTCGCAAACCGAGTCAGAATTAAAAAAAAAAAAAAAAAAAAGTTGCTTGCAAATCAAAATGCTCTCAAACCAAGTTACTCTTAAACCGAGGTTCCACTGTGGTATGGGGTTAAGCGACTGATCTGCCTGAATTTTGCATGTACAATTTAGCTAGAGGTACACAGGTTTTTTTTCAACTATTTTACAACTATTTTTCTTTTCCTTGCCAGCAGAGATTGAAATCAATGCCCACTGGACTGGACAGAGACTAAGGCCCAGATTCAGAGAGAATTGGATTCTCGTAGCGTATCAGAAATACACTACGCCGCCGTTTTTTACCTGGCTCTACGTGGAATCCAGGTAGATTTTGTCCAGTAAACGACGGCGGCGTAGTGTATTTCTCCCGTCGCAATCCATCTACGCGAGTAGGGGGCATGAAGCATTTAAAATAGGCGCGTTCCCGCGGCGATCGAACTGCGCATGCTCTGTTCCCAAATTTCCCGCCGTGCATTGCGCGAAATCACGTCGTTACGTCATTCGTTGTTTGAGTAGCGTCGTTTACGGAGTTTCCTATTCCCGAACGAGTTACGTAAAAAAAAAAAAAAAAATTTAAATTCGACGCGGGAACGACGGCCATACTTAACATGGGCTACGCACCGTTAGACCAGCAAAAAGCTGGTCTAACAGTACGTATAAAAAAATAGACGAAAGCGATTGCGAAGACCGCTCGTATCTTCGTGGATCGCCGTAAAAACACATTTGCATATCCCGACGCATGAAAACGACGCAAACTCCTCCCAGCGGCCGCAAAAATATTGCAGCGTAGATCCGAAGGCTTACGAAGACGTAAGCCTCTCGGATCGAAGCCCGAAGCCGCCGTATCATGGTTTGAGGATTCAAACTAGTGATACAGCGCGCAAAATTTGAAATTACTCCTGTCTAACACCAGTTAGACAGGCGTAATTGCTCTGTGAATCTGGGCCTAAGACTTCAAGTAATATATTTGGACATTCCAGGGCTCTTTGAAATGTATTAGAATGGATTATAAAAGCGATTGTAATTTTTTTATAAAATAACATACATGTTATATTTAACTGTTCTGTACAATGGTATTGCAAAGAGCAGCAACCCCTCTTCTGGGGTCCTCTAACAGTGCTCTAGGCACCTCCTCTTCTCGCTGTTCCCCCATAGGAAGACTCTTCCATTGACACCAGTGCAGCCCTCCTTACTGGATTTAACTGGCAACAGCACAAGTCAATGGTCCCCATGTAAAAGGGCAGGGAGGAGATAAGAATGTCCCTTTATTTTTTTTATTTTTTAGCACTTTTATTCCTATTACAAGGAATGTAAACAGCCCTTGTAATTAGAAATGAGGATGACAGGTCTTTTTTATGGCGAGATCTGAGGTCAAAAAGACCCACAATCTCTTCTTTATCTTTAAAAAGCAAAAGATCAAAAAAATGTTTGCCCTAGACCAGAATGACGTTGCTCCGGTCCTCCAAGGCCACAGAGGTGATCAGAGTTGATCTGGTCTCTGGTACCCTCTGTGACTAGCCGATCGCACTGTTGGTTGGTTTCTCAGGCATGCCAGGCTTCTGCAATTCATGCCTAGCTAAGAAATGCAGAAATGGGAGCTGGTACATTCTCTCAGAAAAAGAAAAAAAATCTGCCAATAATGGTAGAGGAAGGGAAAGGAGGATAAGCATTTCTAGTGGGGAAAAATACAAGAATAAAATAAACATTGAGAACAGGTAGGATGAAACAGTAACCCCAACACAGTGAGCCAGTTGATAGATGGGTAGAAAAAAAAAAATCTGACAGATGGCACACAGCAACATATTGTACAATTTAAAGCGGGGGTTCACCCTAAAAAAAAATTCTAACATTACATTATGCTGACCTTTTTTTTTTTTGGTGCCGTACATACCGTTTTATCTATATTTTCCCCTTGGCTTCCGGGTAGGGAATCCCACGGGACTGGGCGTTCTTATTCACATGCTAATTGATTGACGTGCTTCCCACCGGCGCATACAGCGTGTCAAAAGTAGCCGAAAGAAGCCGAACGTCGGTGCGCAGCTGCCGTATAGAGCCGACTTGCAGTCCGGCTTCTTTCGGTAACGTATGCGCCGGTGGGAAGAATGTCAATCAATTAGTATGTGAATAGGAACGCCCAGTCCCGTGGGATTCCCTACACGGAAGCAGTTGGGAAAATATAGATAAAACGGTATGTACGGCACCAAAAAAAAAAAAAAGGTCAGCATAATGTCATTCTCACAACTCAGCTCAATGTAATGTTAGAATTTTTTTTTAGGGTGAACCCCTGCTTTAAAGATAAAGGAAGCTAGGAAAGCAGACAATGAAATGGTCCACCCCAGCCATGACCCTCGGAATAATACCAGCAACGGTCCCAAGAACGCAATCAAAAGGCAAAAATGCAGAGTCAATCAAGGCTTCATTACAGAGGTGTCAATATAGGAGGTAAATAGTTGTCAACCCAAGGTTGCCAAATTTTAGTGTACCATTTCACCCAGTCCTGAAGCGTTGCCCTAATATTGGCATGCATCACCGCCTGAGCGACACGATTCTTTGCATCTACTATGCAAAGTACTGGCATCTTGGAACTTTAACTTTTAGGCCAGAATCACACTTGTGCGGTGCGAATTTCAGCTCTCTTATCTCTGCAGGGAGATAACAGAAGTGTTCAGCAGATTAGCAACATTTTAGCTGCGCATTTGGAGACCTGGAAGAAGTTACAGGGGAGAGGAGAGTGGGGGAAAAGTTTATTGAGCTGAATGAGAGAAATTCCTGAAGAGAAATAAACACATCTGCAAATCAGCTGCGTACCCATAGAAGATAATGGGCCTTATTTCGCACCTGAGCCGTACCACAAGGCATAAAATACACACACGTTTTTTTCTGCAATGCACAGTGCGAATGCATCGCACATATGTGAACCAGCCTCATTAAAAACAATGTATTTAGAAATGTTCTGCATATTAAATGCGGTTTAAGCCGCAACCAATTCGCATAGGTGTGAATCTGGCCTTAAATGACGTTCTGCTTTAACATGTTAAAACTTCTATGAGATTGTAGCAATTGTGTTTGGTGCTTTAAGGCCCCTTTCACACTGGGGGGGTCGGCGGTAAGCTTTACCGCCAATTTCGCGGCACTATTCGGCCGCTAGCGGGGGTGATTTTACCCCCCGCTAGCACCCAAAAAAGGGTTAAAAATCACCGCAAAGCGCCTTTGCAGAGGGCGCATTGCCGGCGGTATAGCCGTGGTGTGCCATTGATTTCAATGGGAAGGAGCAGTGGAGGGGCGGTATACACACCACTCCTTCACCGCTCTAAAGATGCGGTTAGCAGGACTTTTTTTTACCTTCCTGCTAGCGCACCCTCTGGGCTTTCACACTGGAGAGACAGCTATTTTTAGCGCAATAGCTCCTGCAAAACGCAGTGGGAAAGGGGTCCAAGTGAGATAAGAGTATCAAACTGCAAATGTTTGGTAAAACGGGTTTTTGAAACAGTTGGGGCACTTGAGTCGGGGGCCCTCGGCGGCAAAGCATCATTAGTTTTAGCAGCGCTTTTAACCCCCGCTAGCGGTCGAATAAAAGGGGTTAATGCACCTGCAAAGTGCCACTGCCGAAGCACTTTGGCAGCGCTGGCCATTGATTTCAATTGCAGGGGCGTTTAATGCTCCAAAGATGCTGCTTGTAGGACTTTTTTTCCTGTCCTGCAAGTGCACTGGTCTAGTGTGAAAGCCCTCTGGCTTTCACACTGGGATGACAGGGGAGGCACTTTTCAGGCACTTTACAGGTGCCATTTTTTAGCCCTTTAGCGCCTAAAAGTTTTATGAATACTTGATGCCTGCCAAATAAATGGTTCTTTCCATTGCATGCAGTCCTGTAGTGTGACAGATATGAAAGAAGCCACAATATTTTATTCTCCCTGGTTTATATCTTGGATTTAATCCAACAAGAAGAAATATATGAATTACTACAGTTACACATAGTTAGAAAAACATATCTGCAAAGCTTTTTGAATGAAAATCAAATTCCTTTGAGCCCAGATCTTCCTGAACCATCTTTACTGTGTGATTTGTCTGGTTCGCTTAAGAAAAAAAAAAAAAAATCAGTGTTCACTCTGCAAGACTGAAAACCTTCATAAAATAGAAATGATCTGCCAGACTCAATCAATCACCAGACCCTGCTTACTGCTGCTCTCGTCCTGTGTGATTCAGGGATAATAATCAAGGAAACAGCACGGAGCCAAGAATATTCCAAGAATCGGTGATAAAATGTTCACATCAGAAATTAAGGCGGATTTTGGATTAAAAACTTTTTTTTTCTTTTGAATTATAGCAGACATATCTGCAAATGTAACTGCATTAAAGCAGAACTTAACGCGGATCTTCAGTCATTTTTTTAAACTCTCCATCTATTAAACCTTCTGCCCTTGTCATTTTAACTTTGGATAGAAAAACATTACATTTTCTGCCAGTAAATACCTTATACAGCCCACTTCAAGTTTCTTGTCTGGTCATTAGCCTAGGCTTATGACATTGTGCACAGCTCTCTCTCACTCTTGTGAGAGTTTGCCAGGAAGGGAGGGGGGGGGGGGGGCGAGTCGTAAGAGGTCCAATAAGAGCTGCAGAGCTGGAGGTGTGCATCTGTGTACATCCAGGACCTGAACAGGCAGCAGAGTTTCAGCTGCCCACAGTTAAAATGGTTGCAGCCAGACACAGTGGAGGGAGATTTCTGCAGCATATTTGACAAGTACAGAATCACAGTATATCAAATAATATGCAAAGTGGTTGGAGGGAAGCTTCAGAATGGCAAATATGTTTTTATTACAAATTATGTAAGCAGACTCCAGTTCCTCTAAGTCTGCAAATATCGTTCCCGGAGCAATGAAACATCAGCAATTTAATTGCCAAGGCCGACATCCACTCCTTGGCTCCTTCCAGGTTGCAGGGTCTTCGGCTGTCTTGACTGGCATGCACACCGGGTTAATTCATCTATGCACCCAGCAGATGCCAGAATGGTATACTGTGCAAAGAGGATTGCGAAGAGAAATGTAGGAAGTGTTTATTACAGAAGAGACCTGATAAGTCTCTTCTGTAATACATTTCCTTCCTGCTAGCCAGGTTTGTTTTAAGGCCATAGTTGTACTTTAACAAACAAACTCAAAGGGCTCAGTCCTGTGCATTAAAGTGTAAGCTTGCCTTTTCAGAAAAAATGAAGCGGTGATCATATACTCCTCCTCCTCCTCCCCTCCCCAGGTCCCCGCTGTACTTTCCTATCCATCAGTCCGAGGAATTGAAATCCTTGCTCTTCTCCCTCTTTTCTATGCAACACTGGTCAGCACATTTCCATCACTCCCCACTGCTCTGTTAGCACTGGAAGTAAAGAGAAATACCTGGTACCACTTCCAGGAATGGAGAAGGCATGATGGGAGCTAGCGTTGTTCATCATTTATATCCCTGTAACATAGCTGCAGTCAGGCAACTAGGGATGAGCTCCAGCGTGTTCGCATCGTACACGTGCAGAGCCCACCAGGAAGTCTGCACGGCGATGCGCTGCGCTACAACAAGTGATATTGTTTGCGCTGTGGTGGTGATGCCTAAAGGGTGATGCGCTAATGACAGCCAGGGAGACATTTCCCGATCTCTGCAGCCGAGCATCGGGAAATGTCTCCCTGGCTGTGGTTAGCGCAGTGCCGTGCAGACTTCCTGGCGGGCTCTGCACGTGTACGATGCGAACACGCTGGAGCTCATCCCTACAAGCCACTGACATCACCTACGGGGAGGGGCTGGTGTGTTATCCAAAAAACTGTTCTTTACTGCGGGGATTTAAACAGCACTTGAACCTGTGATGGTAATTCCGCGTACACACGATCGGAAATTCCGACAAGGAGTGGATTTTATTCAGACGGAATTTTGTCTCAAACTTGTGTTGCATACACACGGTCACACAAATGTTGTCGGAAATTCCGACCGTCAAGAAGTCTGTGACGTACAACACTACAACGAGCCGAAAAAAAATGAAGTTCAATGTTTCAGAGCATGCGTAGGATTTTTGCGCATTGGAATTGCATACAGACGATCGGAAATTCCAGCAATAACTTTTCCGTCTGAAAATTTGAGAACTAGCCATCAAATTTTTGCTGTCGGAAATTTCGACAGAAAAAGTCCGATGGGCATACACACGGTCCTAATTTCCGACCAAAAACTTACATCAAACTTTTGTTGGAAATTATGATTGTGTGTATGCGGCATAAGAGCGAGCCTCTAACTGCTGCAGCATATCGCAGGACATGTCAACACTAACTGGGAGTCATTTCATGGGTGAAATAAACATGTTTATTCTTTAACCACTTGACCTTTGGAAGATTTACCCCCCTTTTTTGCCATATGGCACTGCATTAATTTAACAATTGCAAAAGAGCTTTCTTTTGGAGGTATTTGATCACATCTGCGCCATGTCAAATATTAGTATATGGTGCATTCAAACCTATTTGGACAGATATGGCCAGCACTGAACAAATTTTCATGGGTTAAAATGTAAACACCATTGACTCAGACACCATTGACTCTGTCCCGAGCCAAGCAGATCTGCCCCCCATCCGAGCCAGAATACTCGCTCTCAATACATTTTCAATAATTTAATAATATTTTTTTTAAGGTGAACTTATCCTTGAAGTTTAACCCATTGTAGTTTTCTGAAGTTGTGCCCCTTCTAGGAATGTCAGAGACTTTCTGTACAAAACAACCTATCACTCTGTCCTTCCCAGGGTCCTGACATCAACAGGGTAGCTTTCCACTACCTGTAAAGCCGTGGGCACGCCGCAGTGACAGTGTTGTAACTCCAAGTGGTGCACATGCATTGTTTTCTCTTCCTATGTGGAGTATTAGAATCTTTTTATTAACTGCCCTTTGCACATAGGCTTTAAAAAAAAAAAAAGAATTACATTAAACTGTTATATGAATATTGACAATGAGCAACAAACGTGATCTTCTAGAGCACGGGTGTCAAACTCAATTTCATCGTGGGCCACATCAGCATTATGATTTCCCTCAAAAGCGCCGGTTGTATCTGTAAGATTAGATGTCCAGCGTATCCCCTCCCCACCATCAGAAGTTGAGTCCCCCACTCTCCCTTACATCACAGTGCAACCCCCCTTACCTTATGCTGCTGCTGGGAAGAAGCAGGATGCATTGCTTGAAAGCAGAAAGTAAGGGTCTGGAGTAGGACCAGAGGAGGGCTGAGCTCTCCTGCAGCTGCAGGAGAGGTGCGAGGGCCACATGAAATGGCCTGGAGGGCCAGATTCAGCCCATGGGCCTTGTGTTTGACACCTGTGTTTTCACGATCTCCTGTTACTAAAACTATTCATGACCAACTTCGGAGGTATTATAGATTGTGAGCAGCCAACAGGAATTGCAGCAGCAGCACATATCTCCTCAAATTCATTATATATACCGACATATCTGTCATTACAGTCACATAGGAAGACACATATGATGTCTCTATAGCACAGGAAATGAAGATACAAAGCTGCACACTTTCACCTAACAGCCCTCATTTATCCAATTAGAACGGACACGTCATAACCAGCAGAATATAATAAATGGTTCTCCTTTCACGCATTTCAATGTTAAAGAAATGTTAAGCTGGTTAATTATCAACATTTTGGGCCTGGCAGGAAGATTTATATTGACATCACTAATAGACAGAGACATTTAAATAACAAAAGAAAGGTGGAAACCTTTGGATTCTGGAAACAAGGTGGTATATTTTTGTCTTGTATTTCTCAAAACATCTTTCAACGCTATTGATTTTAGAATATCAGCAACCTTCAAACTGTTGGAATTTCATCAGTTTAAGGGCAAAGTGATGAGAGAATCTATATTGCAGCTGCAGAAAGAATGACTCCAATAAACTATAGTAATCACTGAGCAACCTAACCAGAAAGCACTAAGACAAATGTGAAGCTCAGCCCTACCTTAGTATATTACACAGAAATAAAGGAATGGGGGTTGATTTACTAAAGACAAATAGACTGTGCACTTTGCAAGTGCAGTTGCACTTATTTTTCCCAGAGCTTAGTTTATGTATCGAAGCTCCACTTTGTAAAGAATACCCGATCAGGTGCCAGGAAGAAAAAAAACAAACAGCAAAATTGGAGGATGGAAATCAGTTGCGCTTCACCACATTCAGTAAGCTCTGGGGAAAATGAGTGCAATTGCACTTGCAAAGTGCACAGTCACAGTAGAGACAGTACATCCCCTCATTGACATCATTCCCACAAAACTGCTGAAAGAATGTGCTGATATTTTGGCAACCGCCATCACGCACCTTATAAACCAATCATTTAAGGAAGGTATGGTTCCGACCTCCCTAAAGAAAGGCATAGTTAAACCCCTTCCAAAAAAAAAAAACCTCGACCCCAATGACCCAAACCACCGTCGACCTATAACCGGCCTCAACGTCTTCTCCAAGGTTATTGAGAAAGCAGTAGTACAACAGCTACAACACCATTTAGACACCCACAAAAACTTCTGGACCCACCACAATCGGGTTTTCGTCCAGGACATGGGACGGAAACAGCACTTCTCAAAATATGGGATGACGCTCTAAGAGAATCATGTCTTCTGATACTGCTGGACTTTAGTGCTGCCTTTGACACAGTAGACCACAAATTGTTGCTGACTCGCCCCGCAGAAGTAGCTGAAGTTGCAGACTCAGGTCTACCCTGGTTCTCATCATTCCTGGAAAATCGATGCCAAAACAGTGAAAACGAGGACCTTTCATGTCTGAAGCATTGACCGTGTCATGCGGAGTCCCTCAAGGATCACCCCTGTTCCTAGTACTATTCAACATTTATCTCTGCCTTTTCTCAAAATTATCAGTAACCAGGACCTACTCTACCATTCCTATGCGGACGACACTCAACTTTATTTTCGTATCAGCAACAAAAAGGACCAATAACCCATGCTAGAACAATGCCTCACTTTGATAGACAACTGGATGACAGAGAGTCACCTTAAACTCAATGGATCAAAAACAGAACTCCTTATACTCCATGCAAACCGTGCAAATCGAAAGAGACTTGCCAGGACGACATTGATGGCATCGCCCGTCTTAGGACAAACCATCACCCCAAGCATCAAAGTCAAAAGCCTCAGAGTCATTTTTGACTCTGATATGACAATGGATGTACAAATAGGATCAGTAGTTAGCGGATCTCACCATCTTCTACGTCTACTACGAAGACTCGTTCCCTTCATCCCGAAAGAAGACACAGCAGTAGTGGTTGGAACAATTATCAACTCTAGGCTCGATTATGCAAACTCCCTCTACCTTAGACTCCCAAAATACCAGATTGCCCATCTCCAAGTCGTCCAGAACACAGCGGCACGACTGATAACAGGAAAAAAAAACCTGGGAATCAATCACTCCTTCCCTGAGATCCCTCCATTGGCTGGACAAAAAGGACCGGATCACATTTAAGGCCCTATGCCTGACCCACAAATGTGTACATAGAATCGCCCCTCAATATTTAGGTGAGAAAATATAATACCAAAACCCCAATCGCGTTCTTCGATCAACTAACCAAAATCCACTACAAATCTCCAAGGCCCGCTACAAGACCAAAGGATAACAAAGATTTGCAGTCCAAGGACCTCAACTGTAGAACGCATTACCAAATAACATCCGAACAGAAGTGAATCGCCAGGCCTTCAGGAAAAAACTCAAGACCCACCTATTCTGAAGGCTAAATAGAAGCAAAATGGATGCCAAGCGCCTTCAGTTTGCATTTGTAGCGCTATACAAATTATTCACTTACTCTATTTGCCTTTGGTAAAATGGAGCCAAAAGCAACAGGAAGTTTAGAGACGGTTCATACAGGCGCAGGGGTGTCGAACTTAAATTCATTGTGGGCCGCATCAGCATTATGACTGCCCTCAAAAGGGCTGGTTGTATCTGTGAGATTAGATGTCCAGCGCATCCCCTCCCCTTTAAATTAGATGTCAAGAGCCACCCCACCATCAGAAATTGGGTCCCCAACTCTCCCTTACATCACAGTGCGCCCTCCTTTCCTTATGTGGCTGGTGGTAAGAAACTGGATGCATTGCTTGAAAGCAGAAACTAAGGGTCTGGAGTAGGACCAGAGGAGGGCTGGGTAGTTTTATGGCATTTTTATTAATATTTTTTTTTTACTAGTAATGGCGGCGATCAGCGTTTTTTTTCGGTACTGCAATATTATGGCGGACACATCGGACAATTTTGACACATTTTTGGGGCCATTGGCATTTTTATAGCGATCAATGCTATAAAAATGCATTGGATTACTATAAAAATGTCATTGGCAGTGAAGGGGTTAAAACTAGGGGCAGGGAAGGGGTTAAGTGTGTTCCTATTTGTGTTTTAACTGTATGGGAGGGGGGGGTGGGCTCACTAGGGGAAATCACTGATCTTCTGTTCATACATTGTATGAACAGGAGATCAGCGTTTCCCTGCTGACAGGAACGAGAGCTATGTGTTTACACACATAGCTCCCGCTCCCTGCTCTGTAACGAACGAGCACGCGTGCCCGCCCCCTAGCGGCCGCAAAAGATAGAACGTAGAGATACGTGCTCTCGCGTAGCAGTGCCGACCTGCCGCAGTAATATGACGGTGGCTGGTCGACAAGTAGTTAAATAAAAAAACAAAAAAAAACATTTTATTTTTTTTATTTGTTTACACTGAAAAAAATAAATAAAAAAAAAATGATCACTTTTATTCCTATTACAAAGACTGCAAACATCTTTGTAATAGAAGAAAGCATGACAGGTCCGCTTAAATATGAGGTCAAAAAGACCTCAGATCTCATATTTAGACTTAAATGCAAAAAAAAATAAAAAATGGAAATTTTGTCATTTGAAAAAAGGGGCGCGGGGGCGGGGGAAGGGCCCTCTCCCGCCACCGATAACAGTGATCTTGCGTCGAATTCCCCGCGGAGACCACTGTTATCGTTTACAGGACTGGATATCTCGGTTGTCACAGCAGCTTCTGCTGCCGTTACAGAGATATCCATCTTTAAAGTACCGACGTATATGTACATAAGCGGATCCTTAAGTGGTTAAGAAAGGTCAGTGCAAAAAGGCTTAGAAAGCCATGACACTAGCTGAAATCTATCAGTAATTAGAAAGCAATCCTGTACCTTATCAGTGCAAATATCAGTTGGTTCAGTCTCAACTGATGGCCTATAAAAAGATGTCTTTATTGACAGAAAGATCTCATGATGGCTAAAAAGTAAAAAAACTCTCTAAACCCGTGCAACCTTATTATTGCAAAAACATACTGATGGCATTGGTTACAGAAAGATTTCTAAACTTCTGAATGTTCCAGTGAGCACTGTTGGGGCTATAATCCAGAAGTGGAAAACATAATTTCACCATAAAATGGCCACAGCCAGGTGCTCCTCGCAAGATTTCTGACAGAGGAATGAAAAGAATCAGAAGAGTTGTCCAAGAGCCAATGACCACTTGTGGAGAGCTTTAAAAAGACCTGGAATTAGCAGGTACAATTGTTTAAAAAAAATACAATAAGTAATGCACTCATCTGCCATGGCCTGTATGCACGCTCACCACCCAAGACTACGTTGCTGAAGAAAAAGCATGTTAAAGCTTGTTTAAAGTTTGCTGCACAACATTTAGACAAGCCTGTGAAATACCGGGAGAATATAGTCTGGTCAGATGAGACCAAAATTGAACTATTTGTCTGCCATAATACACACCATGTTTGGAGGTCAAATGGCACTGCATATCACCCCAAAAACACCCCCATTAGGAACAGCGACGTTTAGAGGGGGGATAACCATGATGTGGGGTTGGTTTCCAGCATACGGTACTGGCAAACTTCATATCATTGAAGGAAGGATGAATGGGGAAAAATGTAACCACGACGTTCCTGATAAAAATCTGCTGTCATCTACCAGCATGATGAAGATGAAACTAGGGTGGACATTTCAGCAAGACAATGATCTCAAACACAAAGCCAAGGAAACTCTACATGAGTTTCAAAGAAAGAAAATAAAGCTGCTAGAATGGCCCAGCCAATCACCTGTCTTAAATCCAATAGAAAATCTATGGAAAGAATGGAAGATCATAGAAGTCCACGGAACCTTCAAGGTTTGAAGACTGTTTGTGTGGAACAGGGATCTTCAAACTACGGCCCTCCAGCTGTTGCAGAACTACAAGTCCCATGAGGAATTGTAAAACTCTGACATGACTAGGCATGATGGGAATTGTAGTTCCTGAACAACTGGAGAGCCATAGTTTGAGGACCCCTGGTGTAGAACAACGGGCCAAAAATCACACCTGAGCAATGCAGGCGACTAGTTTCTCCACACAGGAGGCGACTGAGGGGGCAGCGAGGAAGTCTGAGAGGAGGCGGAGAAGAAGTCGGAGAGGAGGCGAAGAAGAAGGCGGAGAGCAGAGCAGTCCCCAGGTATGTATAACATCACACTGGATGGAGAGCTGCTGCCGCCGTCTAGCTATTCAGCGCTTAAGCCAGGGAACATAACAGCTTTCATTTGAATAGCTGCTGTTCCCCGCCACGCGTCGTCATGGCCCCTCCCCCTTGTCGGGCACTTTTCCCAGGATTGGACAGGTGATCTGTCTATCAAAGTGCCCGGACAAGGGGGAGGGGCCATGACGACGCGCGGCGAGGAACAGCAGCTATTCAAATGAAAGCCGTTATGTTCCCTGGCCTCAGAGCCGAACAACTAGACGGCGGGGGAGACATGACTGCATATGAGGGGGAGTCATGACTGCATATGAGGGGGGGGGAGACATGGCTTCATATGGGAGGGGGAGTTATGGCTGCATTTGGGGGGGGGGGGACATGGCTGCATATGTGGGGGGACACAAGGCTGCATTTGGGGACACATGGCTGCATTTAAAAAAAAAGTATCGGTATTTGGAATCAGCGAGTACATAAAAAAAAAAAGTATGGGTACTTGTACTCGGTCCTAAAAAAGAGGCATCGGGACAACCCTAATAAATTGCATGGGTTGTTACTGACAAGGTGAACATTTCATGTCAATAGCACCTTTAGAAATGGGGCACTATACCTCCAACTCAATGACCAAGCTTATGGTATTTGTTACGCCCACCAATGCCAGGGCATTTTCTACTCCCGCTGGCCACAGTTCCAGCGCCCCTAATATTTTAAGGGCAGTAAACTGGCCCTTTATTTTAAAAGTTTGGAGACCACTGCTTTAAAAAAAAAAAAACACCTCTAATTTTGGGTGTCCTACATGTGTGGATGTATGTAAAACGATACATTTACTTTTTTACATTTTAGAATGGGGTGCCTTGAGATTATGCAGCATTTTAAAGAGTGCTGCATAAAGAGTGGCTTGATGGAAAAAGGTTGAGACACACTGCTCCAAATCATATATTCATGTGTGTGTGCAGTTCTGAACAAACCCCAGCACTCAGAAATGATACAGCCTTTACTTGCCCACATGGATGCCACATGGCTTATTTACATTTATGTTCGCACTCTGAGTGATCTCTCTTCAGAGGGTGTTTGACGGGTACTGAAGGGCATTATGTCGCCTCTAATGAAGCAGGGGACCCCCTTAACGGGATCATGAAGGCCCAAAATATATAATACACAGGAAAAAGGCAAGAAAGTAATCATAAAATCTAAATTCAAGTGTTTGTTGAATAATGTACCGTATTTATCGGTGTATAACACGCACTTTTTTCCCCCTCAAATCAGGGGGAAATTGTGGGTGCGAGTTATACGTCGATCCGCACTGTCTCTGTTTGGCGGATGGTACTGCCTGCTGAATGAGACAAAGGAGGTAATTTTTGACACACCTCTATGCCAGGCATCAATGTTCTGGTATGTGTTTTCCCCTATTGGCTGCCTTTGCAGCCAAAAAGGAGAGTGGTTGGAGGGCAGTAAAAACATAGCTTAACCACTTCCAACCACAAGTGTAAATAAGGCCTAGCGCTCATTTCTTCAGTTCCTTAGCATATGTACACAATGGCATCAACTTGCATCAGTGTGTACAGCACACAAAGAATATGAAAAAACCTTTGCCAACTGTGCTAAAGATTTTAAAGAAACCTTCTGCTCCAATTTGGAGATGAAAAACACAGATCCTAATGGGAACATAGGTTGTTACGTTAAACAAGCTACTAGAATGCTTTAAATAAACTTTGCTTTCTACAGGTGCGCCACACTCTACGGGCCCAGTTTCCACAGGCGCTCCCCCAGCCCACCCTCAATAACATCATGGCTATAGCTAGGAGTCTAGACCCAAAAGGCCTTATTTCGTCATTTTATTCTATGTTATCCGCCCCAGGATTTGGTAGGGTGGCCTATGCCCTCAAACCCCGCTGGGAGAGAGAGGTGGGCCCGTTAGATGTTGAAGAATGGGAGGAGGCTATGGAATCATGTAGGGAGGTTTCCCCAAAACTTTCAGACAGGCTTACCCAGATTTACATCCTACACAGATCATACCTGACTCCAATCAGAGTAGCCAGATACAAAAGAGAACAATCAACCCTTTGCCCGATGTGTAGAGGGGAATAGGGAACATTCTTTCATCTTTTATGGTCCTGTCCTGTACTACAAGGTTACTGGTCCCAGATTGTCACCTTTCTGCATGATAATATGGGCTCTCCAGTCGCCCTAGACCCAAAGCAGTGTCTTTTAGGTACTTTCCCCACTCTTATGGATAGGCACTCCAAAACCTTCTTACAGGAGACGCTGTTTTCGGCCAGAAAGCTTATTTCTAGAAAATGGATGAGGCCCACGCCTCCCAGGTGGACGGAGTGGAAGAGGGAGATAAACAGGATGCTACCGTATAAAAAAATTCTTGTACATAAACAGAGGATGTCCAGAAAAATTTAATACGATTTGGGAAAGATGGCTCAACGACCCCAACATATGATGAGGTGAAGGAAGGAAATTCCCTCAATAAGGACCCTTGGTATATATATCTTGGAGGCCCTTACCATGGTGGGGACACACTGGCCTTCTACGTAGCGACTGAGGTCACTATACAGTAGTAAGAATGAATGTAATTGTGGAACCTGACCCTTGCTATGTATTGTGTTACTTATTTTATTATTATTTTATTTTCCTGTAATAATTTTTCTGACCATTTTTTGCCATTCTAACTGAAATGTCCTCCGTATACATGTCTTCAATAAAATTTCTTTTGAAAGAAAAAAAAAAAAAAAAAAAAAAAACTTTGCTAGTTACAGACAGCATTTCCCTTTAAAAAATGTGGCCTGGTATGGTATAGTACAGGAGGGGGAAAGTGCTGCCCCCCCCCTTCCTGGTCTGCATGCTGGGATAAGTGTCTGGTATGGATTTTGGGAGGGACCCCACACCCTTTTTTTTACCCGATTTTTTTTTTTTGCCAGCAATGATTATTTTTACATTCAGCAGTCAGCGGGGAAGCCTGCTGACAGCTGATGACTCCTCGGTTGTTAACAACGTGGCAGCCAGTTTACCGGCCCGCTCCTTAATAACCAGCTACAATTCACATGGTACCAATGCACCACAACTGCATTCTGGTTCCACAGACTTGAATGGGAGGCATTGAAAGGCTTCAAAAGCCTCCGGACTCGGCATGAGACTTCAATTTTGAAACAAAGCAATGGCAGGCCAATGCTTCATGTTTTGATAATGTGAACAGCACTGTGTGCTGCTCATTGTATCATTTGCATAGGCGGTTGAGTGGTGTTTTTAATGCCCATCAAACAGCTGCTTTTAATGCCAGTGTGAACTTAGCTTTAAAAAGTTGCAAAACCATTTTTTTGGGGGGGGTTCACCTTAATGCAGGGAATGCATTAAGGTTAAAAAAAAATTACCTCTAGAACCACTTTAATTCAGGAGCCAAATCAATGCCTTACACTTATAAAAAGGAAAAGGGAAAAAAAGCAGGAGGTGGTAATCAGAGTAACTGTATCTGATTTTTTTATTTTATACAATATTTATACAATAGAGACGCTTGAATCCCGTTTACTAATAGATTTCTTTAACAAATCCCATTGTGTCAGATCTCAGAAAACCAAACCACAACCTCTGCATAGCTAATAACCTACACATCAATGTTTATTTTTCAGCTGTAAGCACAATAAAATGCTGAGCCAATTAAGCAAGGAAGCTAGAGGAAGACTTACGTTTTGGCAGTAACATCCACGCACTGACCAGGACGGAAATGTGCCGCATAAAGGGGGGTACCTGAAAGTAAGACACAGAGGAAGAATTTCATCACTGAATCCTTTGAAAAACGCTGTCACTGTAATTTTGCCATGGATGAAGACTTGTTAAAGTGTATTTAACCGTGATCACTACAGTCCCATATACAGCAAGCTTAAAAAGGAGAAGTCCAGCCTGAGCTCGTTAAACTTGGCTTCTCCTAAGGGTCACAGGAGTGTAATTCGTTTTGCACTCCTGTGACCTATTTTCAGCACAGAGCGGTCTGAAGTCTGCTCTCGGCTGATGTCACACAGATCAGTCCAGGCACCGCATCATCCTGACTCTGGTAGTCTGGATCCGCCAGATGCCTGGACTGATACCTGTCTCAGCGAGCCGCTGAAGCGACTGCTCCTCACTCCTCCACAGCTCAGCGCTCCAGTGAGCGTAGAGGAGCAGAGAGAAGAGCTGCTGATTGTCAGGTAGCAGCTCTCTGCTCGGGGAGCCAAAAAACTGTAATATATAGCTGCTGCTATAAATGCCCCAATACAAGGCATATGTAAAATAAAACCTAGTAGGGCAGCGCTCATAAATTATAATACATATATGATTATGTGCTTAAACCAGGGTTCGACAAATTCCAGGTGCCAGATCGCAAAACTGGGGTATCCTGTGAGCGTCAGCTGCGAAGCCCCCCCACCCGCGATCGCGTCGTGCTGCGATAGCCGCTAATTGAGGCCGCAGCTTTGCGGCCTATGCTTCCAAGGGGACTGGAGCGAGGCGAGCTGCCGGCCAGGATGGATGGGTGAGATGAGAGAGCATAGTCATGGAGCCGCCGCCGTCAGCTGTGCGGGGTTGGGGATGATATCAGCAGAGAGCACAGATAGGCTGCGGATGCTCCGCCTCTGGCCGCCTCTCGCCCTGGGGATTGGGAAATTCCTCTGAGGGGGCGGGGGCCACCTATGTCACTGCCACGGGGAGACGCTGAGTAAAAGAGCTGGCCGGAGGCTGCAGAGTGCACACGCCAGTCACAGAGTGCGGTCACGTGATCACACAGAGCGCGAACAGCGGGTTATGGTAAGAGAAGACAATAAGACCATAATATAAGACCATAATTTATATCCAATAGGATTGTTGCACGTATGGTTCACAACACATGATCATACCTGTACCACACAGTGTTTGTTTGGTAATTACTAGCACCACTGAGTTAGTGCACAGGCATATGGATATTGTTCACTTTCCTTTTATATGTGCCCATTATATAGTTTTTCAAATGCACTTAGGGGGACTCGGGGACTATTTACATTACATTTGGGTGCTTGCATTTGCAAAAAATGCAATTAAAGCAGATGTCTTCCAAAAAATTAAAAATATTAAAAGCCAGCAGCTACAAATACTGCAGCTGCTGACTTTTAAATATTAGCACACTTACCTGTCCTGGAGTCCAGCGCCGTCGACAGCAGAGGAAGAGCGATTGTTAAGCTTTGTTAAATTTTATATTGAAAATAAAGCTTTGTCGTTAAAAAAAAAAAAAAAAAAAAAACTGGCTCCTTACTTTTTTTTATCTGGCTCCTAGATTCCAAGCAAATTTGTCAAGCCCTGGCTTAAACCATACAAAAAGCTAAAAACATAAAATGTTAAAGGATCCGTGTTTGAAAGGTTATTGAACACAGAACAGTAAAGCATGCTTGCTATACTCACTGTAAAACCTAAGGGGTTAATCTTCTGCATTGTGTAAAAGGGCTGTTTAAGCCTGTCTCTTCTAATTCTCCCCTTCTTCTAAATCCCTAATCCATCTGCTGATAGAACAGAGCACTGGGGGCACTATGCACATGCTCAGTTTGTAGTGTATTGCTAAAGAGTTTTTTTGTGTCTTGCGAGAGTGAATGTGATCATCCAGACAGAGGGTCAGGGGTCCTGCAGCCTCATAGGTCAGGAGAGAATGAAAACTAGAGGACTGAGAAATGAGGACTAGAGAAAAAGTAAATTTCAAGATGAAAATAGCAGTAGGTTGGGTAATACCTGGCTTTAGTATGGCATTGTCCGAAACCTTGAATTCAGCGATTTTCTGCTTTGGTGGTACCGCAGCTTCCCTGTAGATCTCCATAAAACTTTCTGGTTTCTGCAAGATAAAAAAAAAAAAAACAAAGCGAGAAGTTCAACAAAGTGGAGCACTGAGTGTGCATATGGCAACCTGATATACAGTAGGTACTAACACAGTATCTCACAAAAGTGAGTGCACCCCTCACATTTTTGGCAAGTTTTTTTTTTATATCTTTTCATGCGACAACACTAAAAAAATTACACTTAAAGTAGCGAGTGTACAGCTTGTATAACAGTGTAAATTTAAACTTAAAATAACTCAAAACACAGCCATTAAAGGGGAGTTCCACCCACAATTTAACTGTTTAAATATAAATACCCCTGTAATACACAAGCTTAATGTATTCTAGTAAAGTTAGTCTGTAAACTAAGGTCCGTTTTGTTAGGTTGTTACAGCATTTAGATTAGTTTATAATCTAGAAATAGACCGTGGCCATCTTAAGTGTGGGCATCATGAAGCCAGACTGTATGACTTCCTGGATTTCAGCTTTGCATATCTCGCACATGCTCAGTGCTGCACACTAGGTTTCAGTCAGGTTTGCAAGGACTACTGGGAAACATGATGCCTATCCCAGAAACCCTTGCAAATAGCCTTGTGACTTAATAACCTAGGCTAATAAGGAGGAGGAAGTAATGAAGGACTACAAAATAAAGGTATTTACAAGCAACTAAGTAAATAAAAATTGTCCATTCTGAACACTATGAGATTAGGGCATGCAGCACAGACAAACATAAAAAAATGGGTGGAACTCCACTTTAATGTCTAAACCACTGGCAATAAAAGTTAAGCCCCCAAGTTAAAATGTTCAAATTATGAACATAGCCAATTACTTTACATGCAAAATTTATATTTTTCCATTGAGGGTTTAGTACTATGTTAAACTTATACAGTGAGTTATTGAGTCCATGCATCCGCAATTGAAAGCAAAGGAATCCTAATCTTTCAGAAAGCAATTTAGTGGGCTGTCTGTAAAGTCACACTTGGATAATCCCATTTATTAGGCGAGGTCACAAAAAAAAGAAAATCCCATTTTATTTCTGCAAGACCATTTTAAGACATAATGGGACTTGTTTATAAGACCGAATGCCAAGAAAACATAAGCCATTTCCCATAGCAACAAATTAGATTCTAGCTAAACCTATATGTATATTTTCACAGTTCAGGTTAGAAAATGTATTTGAACACCTGGTTGCTGTGAACAGCCTCATTATTTTTCCTTTGTAAAATATCTAATAAATGTGCTGACGTCAAAATCAATGATGCAGCAATTACGTTGTGGAAGCAAACATGTCGACAAAATAGTAAAACAATACTATTATAAAAACAGTAAAAGTGCCGCGCTATTTTACAAACAACTTAAACAGTATGAATTAACCACTACAAAAAGGTGCGTTAAAAGTGCAAACACCAAGAAAAAGCTTAAGTGTTCATTCATTATCCTCATAAGGACTCAAGTGGCGAGTGATGTCAAACAAACCAGAAGAATCCTCATTGACCACACACTCGCCTACAGGGCCGGATTTCCCACAAGGCCACCAAGGCCAGGCCTTGGGGCAGCAGTGGGTGCAGGGCGGTGCCACCATAACAAACAAGTTATACTTACCTCCACTGTGCAGCTTGTTTTGCACAGAGTGGCCCGAGCCTGGTCTTCTGGGGTCCCTCAGTGGCTGTCTCGGCTCCTCCCCACAAGAACTAACCCCCTCCATGTGAGCTCTCTCGCATATGGGTTACTTCTTGTGAGCCCACTCCCAAGATACAGCCAGCGGCTATAGCCGCTCACTGTATCACTCGGCCCCTGTGTGTGTGTGTGGGGGAGGGGGGCCACATTGAAGGACGCGGCCTTGGGGCGGCAAAGAGTAAATCCAGGCCTGGCCGCATAGTGAAACAGTTGGGTGGAGCCACCATGTAGGACATTGTCACGCACCGGAATAGACCACAACCATCTTGTTGGTTTGAAACAGAATTATATAAATATGTTGGGCTTCTTTTATCCTAAGTGCAAAACTTTAAATAAATACTGTTTTTGGAGCATATTACACTATAAAATGGTTATGCTTCCTTTATGATCTGATCCTGATATGATTTGATCCTGGTACTGCATCAAGTGTGTTGAACCGGAAAACTTATTCTACCTGGAATTTCACCCCAATCATTGCGCTTGTTGACCGCTTTCTCTGTAGTGGTCCTGGATAACTGGAAGCGGCTCACTAACTACTTGAGTCCTTATGAGGCTAATGAAAGAACACTCAAGCTTAGTCTTGGTGTTTGCACATTTTTAACCTTGTTAATTCACATTGTTTAAGTTCTTTGTAACATACAGCTGCACTTTTCCCATTTTATACTAGTTTCAATTTGTTACCTGCAAATTGTGCCAAGTTGCTTATATTCACTTATGTACTTGTTCCCCAGCACGGGTAGTTCTATTTATTGCTAAAAATACCATTACTATATTTAAAATCCTAAATAAAAACATGGCAACCCCTAATAAAAGGCAAAATACCTTAGACCTGATAAGGGAACAAATAAACATTTTAATTATGCCTGAGGGGCACCCTGAAAATGTAAATTTGATCTGAATTTCTTTCTAAAATATAGAAATGCACCTGGTACGTAAAAGTGCCTAGGTACTCCTTTGTCTACAGACATGTAGCTGCATATCTGCAGTGTGAGATCAATAGCACTGCTGCCTGACTGCTGGTTTCAGGATATCGGAAGTGAGATTTTGTGATGTTGTTACTGTGCTGCTTATTGTTCTCCTTGCTAGACAAGATGGACATCCTTAAACAGACATGGGGCAGAACAAGGCATGACAATTCCGTAATGAGGGAAAAACAATTTGCAGGGACACCACAAGCAAGACCAGTCCAGTAACTAAAAATTTGTGTGTGTGTGTGTGTGTGTGTGTGTGTACAATAGTGCAAATGTAATGTGAATAGCTTCAGTTTGAAAGAAGTGCAAATCCCCTCGGACTTTACCTTCCTCCATGTTTGACATTTTTTGAAGAAGCCTGTAACTGATCCTCACAGACGTGGACTTATCTCTAAGCTATATGCACTACTTCTATCGCACACATCTTCTCCCCCCCTATCTTACATATACTATACACACACACACACACACACACACACGACTGAGCCTGCCTGTGCTGCAATATATCTGCATCCAAGTAGTTAAACACAGACGTGTACAGCTAATGAGTGGCGACCGATTCCTTATGTGAGGGCTCAGGCCACTAACACATTGGGATATTTTATGTTCTTTTTTTGTGCTTTTTGTAGTGTGCAGAAAATATTTAATACAAGGTTCACCCATGGCATCAGGCTCACAGACAATGATGGCTTTATTTGATTTTTTAAATGTGCAGAAATTGTATCCTCTTAGACTCTTATTAAAAACCTAATGGCCCCATTTTGAACACTGAGTGGAAGAAAGGGAGGGATTTATAATCCTCTGGCCCGTTCTGTGTTTAATTACGGCTTAAGCCATTGAGCTCTGTAAACGTTTCTGTAAACACTTCATTTCAACACAGAAGCCAACAAAAATGTGAAAAGAAAGCATGCAGCTTCACATTTGGCTGTAAATATAAGCAATAAACACTAATGTGAAATGTTTCAGAATAATGTACTTATAAAGAAAAAAAAAAATAGAGCCTGGTTTAAATGAATGCGATTTCAGATGCGACTTGGATCGTACTGCATCACATAACACTGGAAATAAATAACATTGCTTCCAATGAGTCTATTCACACTGATGTAGTGCAGTCGTGATGCAACTTTGGCAAAATAATTTTGTACTACTTTGGTGCAATCTACAGTGCACTTGGGCCCCACCGAATATGCAAACCTCATCAAAAATGCAACTAAAGTTGCACCAAAGTCTCACTACATAATCGAACTGAAATCAAATCAAAATCTCATCACAGTAGTGTGAGCTAAGCCTAAGAGTCCTGAACATAAGGATATGTACAGGTATATAAGTGTATATTGTGCTAAGTTCATGCCAGACTAAACTGTGTTTTAACAGTCCTGTTTTATTAGAACATGTTCCAGTAAAGTCCACAATCTTGCTTACGCAGGGGTATTGGTTTGACACAGCAAAAACAGGCAACAGAAAAAACATCAAGCGCCTGGCTTTCTCAGCTTACTCAGCCTTGGCAACAGCACACTGCTGCATGAGCCCACTCCTGGCCTGTAGACAGGGGTTCTCCTGACACCCCAGGATTTCTCACTCCTTTGAGACTAAGACCCCTCTTATACTGCGCCAGTTTACAGGCTCTTTAGCGGAGCGGTGCACTTGTGGGATGTCCCTAAAATTCTTGCAAACAGCATCTTTGGTGTGGGCTGGGAGCGCTGTATTTAGCGCTTCCAAAATACCATGCCCAGTGTAATAAATGGGCAGGACTTTCAAAGCACCCCGCTATCTATCATTGGATGAGATCTACATCCACCCAGTTTTTAGATAAAACCTAAAATGCACATTTAGACTTACATAGAATGGGGATACATTTTTGCCTCCAACTGTAAGTTTGGCACTTCTACCACCAGCCTCTTCTTTTGGTGTATACCTTATCACATGGCAATCTCGAACCTGAAAAAAATAAAAAATAATGACTGGTGCATATCTTAACATACCTTTCAAGCTGATCATATATCAATGAAGCTTACATATATTTTCAAGCTTAACCCACTCATCAACAAATACAGAGGTGTCAACACAATAGGACAAAGATTAAAGTGACACTAAAGGTTCGAATTTTAAAAATAAATAAAACAGAGTGGCCCCGAACCTCGTCTTCTGGGGTCAGTCGGCGGCTGTCTCGACTCCTCCACACATCAGATAACCCCCTCTGAGAAGCATGAGGTGCTTTCTAACATACAGCAGTCCTTAGCAATTGTGAAGCGAATCCGAACATTCAGTATGTCCCTCTTCTCCAGATATACCTCCACACACCAAGGATCTCAAACAAATAAGAACGAAGAAACCATAGCGTATTATGCTAAACACTGGCTAAAAAAAACTTTGTACGTAAACAACTCACATTTAATCAAATGTGTCTCCGCGTGTAATACGATCACTTACAATGTTGCACTCCTCAGACTCGTCAGTCCGCTCCTCCCCTACGCGTTGCGTCACTTACGTGACTGTTTCAAGGTATCATACCTTGAAAGTCAGATGACAAGTGACGGAACCCGCAGAAACACATTTTATTTAATAGGAGTTGTTTACATACGTTTTTTTAGCCAGTGTTTAGCATACTACGCTATGGTTTCTTTGTTCTTATTTGTTTGAGATCCTTGGTGTGTGGAGGTTTATCCGGAGAAGAGGGACATACTGAAGGCTCGGATTCGCTTCGACAACTGCTAAGGACTGCTGTATGTCAGAAAACACCTCACAGTACCTGTGACCAAATACATTGCTATCTCATATGGATTGATCTTCTCATGTTATGTATTAATGGATATACACAGGGTGTATGTAATGTGCACTTTATCCAGAATTTTTGCACATGTAACTTATTTATATTTATTTTTTACTACCATTGGGGGTTTTATCCCTAGTGTCTTTTTATTAGGACACACTATTTTAGTTGCTTTTGATATACTTTTATGGTTGTTTGTTGATTGTACAAAGTACGGTATTATTAGCAACACTTTACACAATTCACACCACTGGTGTTTTTTATGAATATATGGGTTGATTTTAGTGCAAATACACTCCTTTTTTTCAGTTTTTTAGTGTGAAATACACATTCACGTTTTTGCTGCTTTTATCATTTGATCATCCATTATTTATCCATTTCTTTATAAGTATCAGCGCTTTAGTTATTCATTTTATATGCATGCTTATACATTTCAGGAGGTCCGATATTGTTCTATGTACAATCCTTGTTTTTTTTTTTTATTTCATGTAATATCCTATTTTTCTGAGATTGTGGATTTGGGGTTTTCATGAGCTGTAAGCCATAATCATCACAATTATGACAAAACACGGCTTAAAATATCTTGCTTTGCATGTAATGAGTCTCATATATTAGTTTCACCTTTTAAGTTGCATTAGTGAAATAAATAACGTTTGCACAATATTCAAATTTTTTGAGTTTCAACTGTAAATTATTATTTAATGTGGAACTTTACCCATAACAGTTTGAGGACATCATCAATACTCTAAAAAAATAACATACATTCCATATTATTAATTATTCTACCAAAAAAAGGGATTTTTAAATACAGCTTACCTGTAAAATCCTTTTCTTGGAGTACATCACGGGACACAGAGCGGCATATTCATTACTATGTGGGTTATATGGAGTACCTTCAGGTGTGGACACTGGCAATCTTCAAACAGGAAGTCCCCTCCCTATATAACCCCCTCCCCTAGAGGGAGTCCCTCAGTTTTGTAGCAAGCAGTATGCCTCCCAAAATGGTCACCCAAAAGAGGGGTGGGAGCTCTGTGTCCCGTGATGTACTCCAAGAAAAGGATTTTACAGGTAAGCTGTATTTAAAAATCCCTTTTTCTTTCTCGTACATCACGGGACACAGAGCGGCATATTCATTACTATGTGGGATGTCCGAAAGCAATGCTTTAATGAGGGGAGGGAGACATCTTCCAAAGAAGGATTCAATTTAGAGATAAACTCAAATCATAATAATTCCAACTTAGTCAAGAAAAAACTTTTTTTTTTTTTTTTTTTTATAACCAAGGGTGTTTCTGATCCCGAGGATTTCAAACTGCAGCCTGTAGTACTGCCTGTCCAAAGGCAGAATCCGCATTCCTTCTCACGTCTAGTTGATAAAACCTTGTAAACGTGTGGACTGATGACCACGTTGCTGCCCTGCATATCTGAGCCATAGAGATCTGATGATGTGCTGCCCAAGAGGCGCCCATGGCCCTGGTAGAATGGGCCTTTACCGACAACGGAGGAGGCAACCTCTTCAACCCGTAGGCTTGAATGATTAATTGTCTAATCCATCTTGAGATGGTGGATTTTGCAGCTGCCTGCCCCTTCTTGGGGCCATCTGGTAGAACGAATAACACATCTGTTTTCCGGATCTTTTCTGTAGCTTTAAGATAGGCCTTCATGGCCCGGACAATATCCAAGGTATGCAGCAACCCCTCCTTTCTAGATGTAGGTTTTGGAAAGAAGGATGGAAGTACCAAATCCTGGTTTAAGTGAAATTTGGATATAACCTTTGGTAGAAAGGAAGGATGGGGCCGGAGAACTGCCCTGTCCTTATGCAGAACAAGATATGGTTCCTTACACGATAAGGCTGCTAATTCTGACACTCTCCTGGCCGAAACTATGGCGACCAAGAAAACCAATTTTCTTGTCAGTAAGAGTAAAGGAATCTCAGCCAGAGGCTCAAAAGGCTGTTTCTGTAGAGTGGACAGGACAAGATTTAAGTCCCAAGGACAAACTGGTGACTTGACAGGAGGATTAATACGCAAGACCCCCTGTAAGAAGGTCTTTACCAGCGAGTGGGTGGCCAGCGGCCTCTGAAACCACACTGACAGAGCTGAGATCTGTCCTTTGATTGTGCTTAGTGCCAGGCCTTTATCCACTCCTAGCTGGAGAAAACTTAACACCCTATCAATAGTATATTTGCGGCAATTCCATCTTTTGGATTCACACCAGCCTATATAATTCCTCCACACCCTGTAATAAATTACCCTGGAGACCGGCTTTCTAGCCTTAATCAGGGTAGGGATTACCTGCCTAGACAGACCCCTACCCCTGAGAATCAGGGATTCAGCCTCCAGGCCGTCAAATTTAGACGTTGTAATGTAGGGTGGAGGATCGGACCTTGTGAGAGTAGGTCTGGTTGTAGAGGAAGAGTCCAAGGGTCTCCCACTGCCATATTCAGGACTAGCGAGTACCAAGCCCTCCGGGGCCAAGCTGGAGCTATTAGAATGACTGGCTTGTGCTCCACTCTGATCCTGCGCAACAGGCGGGGGAGTAACTGTAGTGGAGGGAATGCATATAGAAGTTTGAATTGATGCCAAGGGCACACCAACGCATCGGTTCCGCAGGCCATAGGATCCCTCGCTCGCGACACGAACCTGTCTAGTTTCTTGTTGAACCTGGATGCCATTATATCTACGTCTGGCGTTCCCCACCTCTGGCAGATTGTCTGAAAGACCTGGGGATGCAGAGACCACTCCCCTGGCAACAGACTCTGGCGACTTAAGAAGTCTGCCTGCAGGTTGTCCACTCCTGGAATGAATATCGCTGAAATGCAGGGTACATGAGCCTCTGCCCATTGAAAAATCAAGTTCACTTCCCTTTGAGCGGCCTGGCTCCTGGTTCCCCCTTGGTGGTTTATGTATGCCACCGCCGTGGCATTGTCTGACTGGATTCTCACCGGGAACCCCTTTAATCTGGAGGTCCATGCCAGAAGGGCTAGGCGAGCAGCTCTGATCTCCAAGATATTGATGGGGAGCTGCCTCTCCGCTTTCACCCAAGTTCCCTTGCGAGAGAACCCCTCGAAGACCGCCCCCCAGCCTGCCAGGCTGGCGTCTGTGGTAACTACCTTCCAGACAATAAGGCTGAAGGATTTTCCCTTTAGAAGGTTCTGAGGGTTCAACCACCAGGCCAGGCTTTGTCGGACCCTTGAAGATAGCGTCAAAGGGGACTCTAAGGCATGTGCCCTCTTGCCCCAGGCTGCTAGAATGGCTGCCTGTAGGACGCGAGTGTGGATCTGAGCGTATGGTACTGCCTCGAACGTGGCTACTAGCTTGCCTAGTACTCGCATACACAGACGAATAGTTGGTTTTTTCTTGTTTAGAACCAACTGAACCAACCCCTTGATAGCTTCGATCTTTACCAGGGGCAGGAACACCCTTTGCTGTTCTGTGTCTAACCTCATGCCGAGGTATTCCAACTGCTTTGTAGGCTGGAACGCTGACTTTCCCCGGTTTAGGACCCAGCCGAATTCTTCGAGGTACTGAACCGTGAGGTTTACTGCCTTTTGCAGACCCGACCGTGAGTGATCTATGATTAAAAGGTCGTCCAAGTATGCTAGGACTGTGACCCCCTGGATCCTTAAATTGGCCAGAACTGGGGCTAGGATCTTCGTGAATACCCGGGGGGCCGTGGCCAGCCCGAAGGGGAGCGCCCTGAATTGGAAGTGTCGCTGCCCCACCGCGAAGCGTAAAAATCTTTGATGCAACTGAAAGATTGGTACATGAAGGTAAGCATCCTTTATGTCTATGGAGGCCAGAAAATCGTCCTTCTGAAGCGCGGCGGCTGCTGACCGGATGGATTCCATCCGGAAGGAACGAACCCTTAGGTAACCGTTTAACCTCTTTAGGTCCAAGATTGGCCTGACATCGCCGTTGGGCTTTGGTATGACAAAGAGATTGGAATAGAAACCTAGCCCTTGCTCTTGGGCTGGCACTTCTATAATTACGTCCTGGCAAAGCAGGTGATCCAAAGCTGCCAGCATTGAGGCCTTCCTTGCTGGATCTCTTGGTAGCCTTGATTCTTGAAAATAAGGCGGAGGATACCTTAGAAACTCCAGTCTGTAACCTGTGGTTACAGATGCCCGGACCCATTTGTCGGGGATCTTGGCTTCCCAAACTTCTGAGAAGAAACGAAGCCTTCCCCCCACCCGCGAGAGTGGGGGCGCCCCTTCATAAGGCCGACTTAGGGGCTGTCTTTGACGGCTTGCGATACCACGGCCTCTTACCCCCAGGGGCCTGTCCCTGCGATCTACTGTTAACGTTGGATCGTGCAGGCGGCCGTCGATACTGCCTGGAATTTGAGGGCCCCGAGACAGGAAAGAGCTGCCTTTTAAATGTAGGAGCCCGGAATGTCTTTTTGACCGGTAAAAGGGTACTCTTGCCATTTGAAATAGTCTGAATATATTTATCCAGATCCTCTCCGA
Source organism: Rana kukunoris (assembly GCA_029574335.1). Taxonomy (NCBI): domain Eukaryota; kingdom Metazoa; phylum Chordata; class Amphibia; order Anura; family Ranidae; genus Rana; species Rana kukunoris. The sequence goes on from CM056053.1 coordinate 136,485,870, forward strand.
AGAGTCGTCCTCCATGGAAGGGAAACCCTGCCAGAAGCTTTTTGCATGGGGGCTCCGCCGCCCAGTTCTTCAACCATAAGAGCCTTCTCATGTGTACCAAAAATAGTGATAAACGAGAGGCCTGCTGGATGGAATCTTTTATAGCATCTACAGCAAAACACAGAGCTCTGGGAATGTCAGAAAACTCTTCTGCTTGTTGGGTAGGCATGTCCTTTAACATTTCCTTTGTCTGGTCTTTTAACGCCTGACAAACACCAATCGCAGCCACCGCTGGCTGCACCACTGCTCCTGCCGTAGCAAAGGATGCTTTTAAAAGTGTCTCTAACCTTTTATCAACCGGATCTTTAAACATATGTATGTTTTCCACCGGGCAAGTTAGTGATTTATTCACACATGAGATGGCTGCATCCACTACTGGGAGCCTCCACCTCTTGGAGAATTTTTCCTCCATGGGGTAAATGACCGCAAATCTTTTCGGTGGCAGAAAAATCCTGTCCGGCCGTACCCAATCCCGAAAGATCAATTCCTCCAAAAGAGGATGGACTGGAAAAACTGCGTTGCGTAACGGAGCTTTCAAAGAGCCCAGAGAGGATACCGGAGGAACCTGAGGCTCTGGCAATGGTAAACTAAATGCCGAGCGGACCATGTCCGTCAAAGACTGAACCCACAGTCTTTCTGTCTGGGAGTCTGAAAATGGTTCCTCCGAGGCAGACCCCTCAATCCCTGAACCCTCTTGGTTCAGGTCTAGTTGATCCTCCTGTGATTCCAATTCCTCCAGAGAGAGAATCTCAGCATCTGAGGATACACCTCTTGGTGATGGGGATCTAACCCGTTTCTTACCAGGAATAGCTCTAGCGATCAATGCTGCTATTCTCTCTTCTAGCCCCCCTAGGGATACGGCTAGCATCTCCTCTGTGATAAACACAGGGCTGGGCTGATCTGGGCCAGCCTCCGCACCAGATCCCCCTAATGGCTCATCCAAGGCGCTTTTTATGTTAATAAGTTGCGGGGAAAGTATCGGCATATCATCAGAATCAGAAAGGGAACCCTTTTGTTTTTTGGTCTTTTTTGTACCCTTTGACCCCGAACCTTTGGAAGCCATAATACAAAATCGAGGGACTCCGCCCACACAACAGACTGTAGTGGGCAGGAGTACAAAACCAGAGTTTAGGGGACAATAGATGACTAATGCCCAAAAACTGATGGGATCCTGTATGTTTTTTTTTTTTTTTTTTTAAATATATATTATATATTTTCTTTTTACAACATACAGTGACCCCAAACTAAGTTTGCCAGCCTCCAACCTGCTGCAAAAAGGGGAATTTCCTGGCTTAACAAAAAAAGCATTGGAACAAAGTCCAGCATGTACTACCCCTCTTCCGCCACCGGGAGTCACTGTTCTGCCGCTCTGCGTCCTCTCCTTCTGAAAATCAGCCTCAGACTGAGCACTGACAATGCCTGCTGTCTATAACAGCACAAAGGCGCGCCCCTGTATGACGCCGCAGGCACGCCCCCCCCCCGCCCTCCTGTCTGAACGGCGCGAAAAACGTCTATAAGACGTGCGCGCGCGCGTATGCCGGAAACAGGAGGAACATGGAGGAGCCGCGCTGCTGGAGATCCAGGAACGCAGAAACAGGCGGCAGATTCAAACCCCCGGCCAGGTAGGACTCTCCAAAGGCCCCTAGGGATCCTTACTAGCCCTAGGAAGAAACAGCAGGTTTAGCTAGCAACACATTCTTAGACAGGGGAACCTAGTGATGGGGGAGAAAAGGGGTGTCATCCTGTCTCTCTTAGACATAGTGAACAAGGTTGCCCATGCAGAGCATACTTAGGCTATCCCCCTTTTAGGTTACCCCGGAGAGCCTGCTGTCGAACCAAGTCCCGCAGGCTCCCCCTTACCTGCTCCATGCTGCAGGATGTTTGTCCAGCAAACTGATCCAATCTTCTCCCATCTCCGTGGGTAGCGTAGTAGACCTTCAGGCCCTGGGGTCCTATGAAGGTACCCACTGTCCTGGACCTATATAGCACCCTGGCAAACAGGAACTTATGGTTTTTACAAACTCCAAGTCCTGGGCCCAGGGTCCAGCCCTCCAAAGAGAAGCATTACAGGCAAAACCCCACGGCTTGGGGCCCGGGTACTGTCCACTTTGGCACTGAGGCTCCTTGGACAGATCCGGTTAGCCCGCCCTTAATCCCAAGGATGTGGAGCAAAGCTATTCCGTGACCAACACCTAAGACACTGGCGAAAAAACTGAGGGACTCCCTCTAGGGGAGGGGGTTATATAGGGAGGGGACTTCCTGTTTGAGATTGCCAGTGTCCACACCTGAAGGTACTCCATATAACCCACATAGTAATGAATATGCCGCTCTGTGTCCCGTGATGTACGAGAAAGAAATTAGTGTGTGCTGTAAATTGCCTTCAGCATTGCTCCTAATTCTTCTTGCTGGAAGCAACATTTTGTTGAAGTCCAGGCCAGTCACATCCCTACTGGAAGAACCGGTCTTCAATTCAACTAGTGTATGCAAATTTTCAGCCTTAAATTATATTTACCCCTGACATCTCACCAAAGCCCCCCTATAACCCCAACAGGGTTGAATAGAACATGCAAAAAAAAACATTGTAATAAATATTTTTAAATAAAATTGTAAAGATAATATAAAAGTAGAATAAAAGAAACAAACACACAGATTGTAAAAAAAAAAAAAAAAAAGATATATAAAATGGTAAATACAAATCTACTGACAGTCCACGCCTCATCAGTGCCACCTATTATTGACCACGATTGCTGCATATTAGTGTGACTGTCACATGACATATAAAAAAAAAAAAAAGCATCAGTAATCGTTATCGGTGATTCCTTAAAAAAAAGTATCGGTACTTGGTCTTAAAGTGGTATCGGTGCAACCCTAATTTTAATGGCACCTGAACACGGTTTGCAGAAATTTTCATGTGATATATAGTGTCGACATTGCAGTAAGCCGCATCACACACAAAGCTCATGTCCCAAAAAAAGCTCTTGCTCCTTTTTAGGCAATGCGTTTGCGATTGCAGCACCATTTATCATGTTACAATCGTGGCAAAACCACACTGCATTTAGGTTCCATTAAAAATAAATGGTATCCAAACCAATGTGGTGCGCTTTGCCACTATTACAGTGCTTTTTGGGATCACAGGCAAACATTGCAGCAATTCCAAAATGCAGGGCTTCAAGGTACTTCTAAATTACAGAAACGCCAGTCTCAGTTTAAAGGCACATGTTCTGTCAAGCTGGGAGTGGAGACTGGAGTCTATGCATAACTGTTCTCTGGGTATGTTATGGCCTAAACATCTCTCCTCTTGGTAAATTGCTGCCAAATACAATTTATTTGTCAAAGTGATTGGTGCCCAATGCCTTAAACCTAACTGTTGCCATGGAGTCTGCCTCGGACTCCAATTACAGCCACTGCCAAAAGTTTTGAGAATGACACAATGGTTGGATTGAATGGTCCACTCTAGGTTGGATTGTTCTAACATTTTCTTCCTAGGGCTCCCACAGAAGTGGATAAAACGATTGCAGATCACACAGAACCATGCTGCAAGATTAGTTACAAACTGCCCAAGGCGGAATCACATCTCCCCGGTACTAAAGAACTTACACTGGCTCCCGATAGTAAAACGGGTTGAGTTCAAGGCACTCTGTTTGGTGTTTCGGGCCTATTGGCAACTAGGTCCGATGTATTTATCAAATATGTCAGAACATTACTGTCCACCCAGAGAGCTTCGCTCGACTGACGCTCTGTTAGCAATTATTAAATCTAGCAGATTAGCTTCGAAAGGTGGCCGCCGGCTCCAAACACTGGGGAATTTTCTGTGGAACCAGCTCCCTCATCAGCTCCGAGCATTCACCTCCTTGATGGCCTTCCGTAAGGGCTTGAAGACACTTTTGTTTTCACAAGCCTATAGATAGAGACCCGCACCTTCCAAGCCCTTAGCAGGACGCTGCCTTAATCCTAGGCTGCGGTCCATTGTCAGGGAGTAGGGATAGGCTTGCTGTGCCCTGACACTCCCCCCCCCCCCCCCCCCCTTAGCTTGTTGGTAAGCGCTTAGACGCGAGTATCACAACTTGCATTTGGCGCTCTATAAGTATTTAATCCAATCCAATCCAATCCAATCCAAAGAGTCAATATTTGCAGTGTTGATCCTTCTTTTTCAAGACCTCTGCAATTCGCCCTGGCATGCTGTCAATCAACTTCTGGGCAACATCCTGACTGATGGCAGCCCATTCTTGCATAATCAATGCTTGGAGTTAGTCCAAATTTGTGAGTTTTTTGTTCACCCTCCTCGAAGGCTTGACAAGTTGTCAATGGGATTAAGGTCTGGGAAGTTTCCTGGCCATGGACCCAAAATTTTAATGTTTTGCTCCCCAAGGCGCTCCATCATGCTGGAAAAGACATTGTTCATGACCGAAAAATTCCTAAATGGTTGGCAGAAGTTGCTCTTGGAGGAGGTTTTTGTACCATACTTTATTCATTGCAGTGCAGCCCACTCCCTTGGATGAGAAGCAACCCCACACATGAATGGTCTCAGGATGCCTTACTGTTGGCATGACACAGGAGTGATGGTGGCGCTCACCTTTTCTTCTCCGGACAAGGTTATTTCTGGATGCCCTAAACAATTGGAAAGGGTATTCATCAGAGAAAATGACGTTACCCCAGTCCTCAGCAGTCCAATCTATGTACCTTTTGAAGAATATCAGCCTGCCGCTGATGTTTTTTCCTGGAGAGAAGTGGCATCTTTGCTGCCCTTCTTGACACCAGGATACCCTCTAAAAGTCTTTGCCTCACTGCGTTTAGATGCACTCACACCTGCCTGCTGTCATTACTGAGCAAGCTCTGCCCTGGTGGTGCCCCGATCCTGCAGTTGAATCAACTGTAGGAGATGGTCCTGGCTCTTGCTGGACTTTTTTGGGAGCCCTAAAGCCTTCTTCACAACAACTGAATCCATTGCATTGAAGTTCTTGATGATCCGATAAATGGTTGATTTGGGTGCAATCTTAGTAGTTGCAATATCCTTGCCTGTGAATCCCTTTTTGTACAAAGCAATGACGACTGCATGCATTTCCTTGCAGATAACCATGGTTACCAGAGGGAGAACAATAATTTTAAGCACCACCACCCTCCACTTTAAGCTTCCAGTCTGTTACTCTAACTTATCAGCATTACAGTGTGATTTTCAGCCTTGTCAACATCGACACCTGTATTATCGAGAGCATCGCTGACATGTCAGCTGGTCCTTTTGTAGCAGGGCTAAGATGCAGTAGAAATGTTTATTTTTTATTTTTATTGGGATTAGGTTAATATTTATTGAAAAGAGGAACGTTGCAATTAATTACAATTCATTTGATCACTCTTCATAATATTCTGGAGTATATGCATACTGGCATCATAAAAACTGAGGCAGCAGGCTTTGTAAAAATTATTAATTTGTATTATTCTTAAAAATGTTGGCCACAGCTGTAAATATTGTCTCGTTCTAGGTAGACCTTTCTGGTCTGGTCAAAACCTTGTTTTGCACAATCCACCAGTCCTCCCATACCCAAGAGCATTTCTATCCATGACTCCAATCCTGTCCTTCTTTTACCTCCCCCTGTCTATTTTTCATCACCTAATTTGCTCAACACCTAACATCCCCAACATCGTACTTGGAAAATACATCTCAGAGTTATTTTATCCCCCCTCCAACTCTACAGTTATGCAGACGCTCCTGCTTGGTACACATTTTATCTCCCTCACATCTATATAGTCTAGACATTCCAGAGTTTTGCCTAAGACACAACATTGTGAACAAATGGATTTTGAGAGTGCTAGCTTATCTGTATTATCCTTTAAAAAAAAAAAAAAATCTTACTTCCTTGTAAGACTGATACCCATGCATACAATGTGCATGAGTACTGTGCTTGTACTGTACAATGCTCTGAGGCATCATTAAGAAACAAGCTTACAAAAAAATAATAATTATATATATATATACAGTGCAGAAAATAAGTATTTGAACACCCTGCTATTTTGCAAGTTCTCCCACTTGGAAATCATGGAGGGGTCTGAAATTGTCATTGTAGATGCATGTCCACTGTGAGAGACATAATCAAAAAAAATAATTCCAGAAATTGTCATTGTAGATGCATGTCCACTGTGAGAGACATAATCAAAAAAAATAATTCCAGAAATCACAATTTATGATTTTTTTAACTATTTATTTGTATGATACAGCTGCAAAGAAGTATTTGAACACCTGTCTATCAGCTAGAATTCTGACCCTCAAAGACCTGTTAGTCTGCCTTTAAAATGTCCACCTCCACTCCATTTATTATCCTAAATTAGATGCACCTGTTTGAGGTCATTAGCTGCATAAAGACACCTGTCCACCCCATACAATCAGTAAGAATCCAACTACTAACATGGCCAAGACCAAAGAGCTGTCCAAAGACACTAGAGACAAAATTGTACACCTCCACAAGGCTGGAAAGGGCTACGGGGAAATTGCCAAGCAGCTTGGTGAAAAAAGGTCCACTGTTGGAGCAATCATTAGAAAATGGAAGAAGCTAAACATGACTGTCAATCTCCCTCGGACTGGGGCTCCATGCAAAATCTCACCTCGTGGGGTCTCAATGATCCTAAGAAAGGTGAGAAATCAGCCCAGGACTACACGAGAGGAGCTGGTCAATGACCTGAAAAGAGCTGGGACCACCGTTTCCAAGGTTACTGTTGGTAATACACTAAGACGTCATGGTTTGAAATCATGCATGGCACGGAAGGTTCCCCTGCTTAAACCAGCACATGTCAAGGCCCGTCTTAAGTTTGTCAATGACCATTTGGATGATCCAGGGGAGTCATGGGAGAAAGTCATGTGGTCAGATGAGACCAAAATAGAACTTTTTGGTCATAATTCCACTAACCGTGTTTGGAGGAAGAAGAATGATGAGTACCATCCCAAGAACACCATCCCTACTGTGAAGCATGGGGGTGGTAGCATCATGCTTTGGGGGTGTTTTTCTGCACATGGGACAGGGCGACTGCACTGTATTAAGGAGAGGATGACCGGGGCCATGTATTGCAAGATTTTGGGCAACAACCTCCTTCCCTCAGTTAGAGCTTTGAAGATGGGTCGAGGCTGGGTCTTCCAACATGACAATGACCCGAAGCACACAGCCAGGATAACCAAGGAGTGGCTCTGTAAAAAGCATATCAAGGTTCTGGCGTGGCCTAGCCAGTCTCCAGACCTAAACCCAATAGAGAATCTTTGGAGGGAGCTCAAACTCCGTGTTTCTCAGCGACAGCCCAGAAACCTGACTGATCTAGAGAAGATCTGTGTGGAGGAGTGGGCCAAAATCCCTCCTCCAGTGTGTGCAAACCTGGTGAAAAACTACAAGAAACGTTTGACCTCTGTAATTGCAAACAAAGGCTACTGTACCAAATATTAACATTGATTTTCTCAGGTGTTCAAATACTTATTTGCAGCTGTATCATACAAATAAATAGTTAAAAAAATCATACATTGTGATTTCTGGATTTTTTTTTTTTATTATGTCTCTCACAGTGGACATGCACCTATGATGACAATTTCAGACCCCTCCATGATTTCCAAGTGGGAGAACTTGCAAAATAGCAGGGTGTTCAAATACTTATTTTCTGCACTGTGTATATATATATATATATATATATATATATATATATATATATATATATACATACATACATACATACATACATACATACATACATATACACACACACACACACACACTATAGCCATTCCTAAACTGTGCTATTTTCTTTCCTTTTGTCTTTCTTTATTAGAATTTGTATTTATATGAATGAATGAAAAACTTATATAGCGCGGCACATGCAAACTAAATCCCGTTCATATTTGATGTGGATAATTTATGGAGCTTTTTTTCTGTAATTGTTTGGAATACATTTTTATCAGCATTTCTTACACTATGAGGAGGCGTCCTCTTATTTTCTTCCTCTTTATTTCCACGTTGGGAGTTCACCATATATTACGGATGATATATTACGGATAATATAGCAATCCAACACGTCATGACAAGAGTTTTGAGCTATCTGAATCTGGTGTTCGTGGAGAATCGTACCCCAGCATCATCAGGACGATCTGCACCCCAGAGGATTGGGTTGACCATACGCATTAGACTCACCGCCATATGGCGCTCTGGGTCCACCACAGCTGGTGAGAGTATTTCATCTTTTCCTTTATTTGGATGCGAGTTGCACCTCTGAGGAAGATTCAACACATGGTGACATCCGAAGAATTCAGATTTCATCTCTTGTGGAGATCTAGATACCTTAAAGGATCACTAAAGGATTTTTTTTAGCTAAATAGCTTCCTTTACCTTACTGCAGTCCTGGTTTAATGTCCTCATTGTTCGTTTTTACTTTGAAGTTGCTGTAATTCTGCTCTGATCTCCACACTTCCTGCTTGTCTGGCTCCTTATGAAAAATCTCATGGCAGCTTTTCACTGTGGTCTAAGCTGTGTGTCTAAAACTCCTCAGAACCAATCAGATTCATTTTAAAAACAAAACACTGCCCTGGATTTGTTTGTTTTTGTTCGCTCTACTTCACAGAAACATGAAACCAGTTTAAAAACGAAAGTGAAACTAGAGGCACATTATATGATTGATTTTTATCTATTTTTAAAAGGAATCAGTTAACCATTATGTCTCTATACCCTGTAAACAGTAATTTCTGCAAAAAAAAAATGTTTCCTTAAGGGTCCTTTCACACTGGTGCATTTTTCTTCACGTTTTCGCAGTAAAAATAGCACTATTAAAACGTTTTAATAGCGCTATTTTTACCGAAAAACGCACCAGTGTGAAAGGGCCCTTAGTGACCCTTTAACTGTAGTTGGATGGACATTTTCACTGTCACAGTTTTATATGAGATTTTTACAAATGATTACTAGCACTAGTTATCCTTGTAAATATATACTATCACTAGTTTCATAGTTGCATTTTTGCATGATTAGTGATTTCACATCACTTATGTTCACTTATTAGCACTCCCAATACATGGAGTGCTTCATATTGTTAGGCCATGGGCGCTGCACTTTATTTTTGCATATATATATATATAATAGTAATAATAATAATAATGTTGGCACATTATATTACTTTTTTTTTCTTAAAGGTTATATAGTTATACAGGGGCCAAGACACACAAGCAGTTTTAAATCTCAGGTAACGATGTCAAATATATACTAATATAGGCAATATACAGCTCATTATTTGTAAGCAATGTAAACAATGACTTTTTACTTAACTACTTACAATATGCTTCAAAATGAAAAAAATTGCACTGTATTATGCATCTTCTGCAAAGAAAAAAAAAAAAAACTTCTTACCTGCCTGTACACAATCTTCATTAAAATGTACATTGAGCTTCACAAGTTCAAGATGACCCATGGGAGCGGGTGGGGGATGTGTATTGCTCTTTTTTTAACCACTTCCCGCCCGGCCAATAGCAGATTTACGGCCGGGAAGTGGTTATGAAATCGTGACTAGACGGTCTTAAACGTCCTGCACGATTTCATGCCGCGCGCCCTGCATCACCGATCTCGGTAAGGAGTCTCCGGCGGAGGCTCGCTACCACGTGATCAGCCATGTCCAATCACAGCTGATCACGATGTTAACAGGAAGAGCTGCCGACGGCTCTTCCTCACTCGCGTCTGACAGACGCGAGTACAGGAGAGCCGATCGGCGGCTCTCCTGACAGGGGGGGGGGTTCACGCTGATTGTTTATCAGCGCAGCCCCCCCCTCGTAAAAATACAGGTAAAAAAAAAGAAAGATGCCAGTCAGTGCCCACACATGAGCACTGACTGGCAACATATACATCAGTGCCACCCCTCAAAGTCCATCAGTGCCACCCCACAGTGTCCTTCAGTGCCTGAGTTCCCAGTGCTGCCCATGAGTGCCCATCAGTGACGCCTATGAGTGCCCATCAGTGACGCCTATGAGTGCCCATCAGTGACGCCTATGAGTGCCCATCAGTGACGCCTATGAGTGCCCATCAGTGACGCCTATGAGTGCCCATCAGTGACGCCTATGAGTGCCCATCAGTGACGCCTATGAGTGCCCATCAGTGACGCATACCAGCGCCGCCTATCAGTGCCACCTCATCGGTGCCCATCAGTACTACCTCATCAGTGCCACCATATAAGTGCCCGTAATTGAAAGAGAAAACATACTTATTTACAAAAAAAGTTAACAGAAAAAAATAAAAAAATATATATTTTTTTCTAAATTTTCAGTCTTTTATTAGTTGTTGCGCAAAAAATAAAAACCGCAGAGGTGATCAAATACCACCAAAAGAAAGCTCTATTTGTGGGGAAAAAAGGATGCCAATTTTGTTTGGGTGCAGTGTAGCACGACCGCGCAATTGTCATTCAAAGTGCGACAGTGCTGAAAGCTGAAAATTGGCTTGGGCGGGAAGGTGCGTAAGTGCCTGGTATGGAAGTGGTTAAAGGACTATCATCCAAGTAAAAATGAGCACTTGGAAATTCTTAGTAATTGCACTCATTTAAAAAAAAAGTAATAGTACCTGCACATCACACTGGTAATATCTGAATGTTGAGGTTATGGTAGTACTAAAGTCTGAGTGAGGATTGATAGTTATCTCACTTTCTATAATTTTCAGTAATTGGTCTGCCTTGTGGGACTTTGCCTGTAGTAGTCCAACTGTGACAGCAGAAAAGCAAATTGCGAGGAAAGAAATGATCCTTTAAAAAGGGGTTTTACTGTAATATTCCAAGTGTATGTATAGCCCAAAACATTTTATTCAGTTTTGGAAAAGTTAAAAGTAATTATTTTTGCTGTCTGTCATATTACGGAGATCTCCCTTAATTTCCTTTCCTGAAGGTGCAAAGAAAATAAAGAGGATCTCTCTCCAATGGGAACACAATTCTTATTCTAAGAAGTTGTCACAGGAACACCCTCCCCCCCCCACCCATTTAAAGATTTTCCTTAAAGTAATTATAAGGCCCCTTTCACACCGTTGGACCGATCAGGTCCGCCTGCCTTTTTTAATCGGTGGACCTGAACGGCCGCTCCATTCTTCTCTACGGAGCATCAGATGTCAGTGGAGACATGTCCGCTGACATTCGACACGATCTACTAAAATCAGATCCATGGCAGATCAGGCGAGATCTGATGAAAACGGACATGCTGTCCATTTTCATCAGATCTCTCCGTAGGAGACAGCGGCGCTGGACAAGCCCCTCTCCGCTAAGTGAGCAGAGAGGGACCTGTCATCCGCCGGCTCAGAGGAGATCTGCCGAGAGATCTCCCGCTGAAAGGGGATCCGTCCCCGTGTGAAAGGGGCCTACAGGTTGTGCGTCTTTATTTTTAAAGAACAGGTTATACTTGCTTTCTCTCTGCAATGGTTTTGCACAAAGCAGCCCTGTTCCTCTTCTTTTTGGGTCCCCTGCTGGCAGTCATGGCTCCTCCCCCCGCTGAGTGCAACAAAAACAAAGCCTTTTGTTATGGGGGCAGTAGAGCAGGCTCGCTCCCAAGCTGTGCTTCTGTGAATAGGCATCATCGATTCATGCACACACAGCCCAGCCCTTACTCTCTCCTCACTGGCTCACACTGACTGAGAGTGACAGCAGCGGGAGCCAATAGCTCTAGCTGCTGCGTGTGCCAGTGAGGAGGGAGAGAGAGAGAGAGAGAGAGAGAGAGAGAGAGAGAGAGAGAGAGACCACTGTTCTCGTACACATCGCTAGATCGAAAGTATTTAGAGGGGGGGGCTGTACCCAGAAGTTATTTTTTTTACCATAAAGCATAGAAATGCATTAAGGTAAAAAAACCTTCTGCCTTTAGAACCACTTTAACCTCTGGTGACAATTCAAAACTTTTGTATTGGCGCTTTCTTCTGTCTCAGTGACAATGGCCATGAAGACAAACAAACAGAGATGTGATTCTTCCCAGCAGGGACAAAGACAGCAATAAGGCTGCATTCACACCTAAGTGTAGGCGATTTGCGGCGTTTTTTACCGCGATTTGCCGCGACAAAACGCAGTGTTTTTTACCACGATTTTGTACAGGTCATTGTCACCAATGTAAAACGCCAAAGCCGCCCGATTCGTGTGACAAAAAAGGGTCCGGGACTTGTTTGAGCTTCAGGCGTTCGGCGTTTTGGAGTGGAGATGTGAACCATCTCCATAGAGAATAATGTTTTTTTCCCCTCTAGCTTTTTTGAGCGTCGCGCTTCAGGCGACAAAACGCTCAGGTGTTAATGCAGCTTAAAAACCTGCAAGAGGGTCCAACCCTTCTCCACTCTATACAAAACAAAATAGCCCTTACATACAGAGTATTATTTTCACAACAAAAATATGAGGGGCTGCCAACTTGTTTTTGGATGTACATAATCCAGATGTGATGCCAACCTCGGTGAGTCACCGACCCAGAAAAAGTATAATAGGTTCATCAGATGCCTGGTTCGGTCCAGACTCACGGTAACAAAGCCAGAAGAAAGGATAAAGCCCTGGAGCATATATCGTAGAAAGAAGGAGATGTTCTTTGTACCAAGAAAGTCTGCTCTGTTCTGCAATATAACTCGTGATTTTTCTGACCACCATCTATGCCCACTGAGGCTCCAAGCACAATAGAAGCTAAAAAAAAAAAAAAAAAAAAATGCTGGAAAATAAAATGCATGTAATAGTGTTTTTGTGCCAGCTATTCGCAGTATTATCCATTTTTATCTGCTGGCAAATCGCTTCCAAAAACAGTATTTTTTTTTTGCTCCTAGAAGCTAAAAAGCTTCAAAAACACTTCTAGACTAAAATGCATGGACACATATGATAAAAGTATTTGCTTCTAGCAGAAAAAAGAATGCTTAAAAGCTGCTGCTAGGAGTGTTTTCTTTTTAAAAGTGAAGAGGAAAAAAACATTTCTGTTGTGCCTTCTACTTCCACTGAAAACCCAATCCGGGAAACAATGCAGGAAACACAATCGCATGTCATAGTAAAGCTCACATTCAGGCCTTTTACTAACAGTAAAGCAGCATTCAAATTATCTTTCACAGAAACATCTGAACACAGATCACACAGGTAGGGGGCGCTGTTGCTATATATATTTTGTTAGACGGCTCTGATTAAAACAAAATGTGTCAAAGCCAGATTACCATTAAAGTAACTTTGAATTAAATTTTGAATAAAATAATTTAAAAATATATATATATTTTACATAGCGTGTACTGTGAACACCTAATAAAAACAGACTGCCGATCGTATTCAGTAAGTGACATGTTATAAGCCATGCATGGAAACAGTTACCGGTATTTAATCTTGCAGTAAACAAACTTGTCATCTTTAATTATTGTTTATTATCGTAGTCAAGCCTTCAAAAATGTATTTTACTGTTTAAGGCATACCTTATCAAATAACCAGGATAATCAATGAATAAATAAATGGTTCTCCAATTCAACATCTGTTTCCATGGTGAAATTACAGACCTACTCCTCCTCTGTTTATTACAAATGGCAGCAAAAACAGCCAATAAAAGAATAGCATGGAATACACAAATAATGGAAAATGTACAAGAAACAACTCAAGCTGGCCATACTGTACATGAATCAAACATCTGCTGGTTCAGCTGGGAATGGCTGAATTTTGATCCATGTACAGGCACCCTGGTTGTACAGAAGTCCGTCTACTGATCGACTTCTATACAAGCAAATTGTCAGGTTTTTCCCGATTGATCAATGCCGCTGGCTATAGCCGGCAGCACTGCTCATTGTATTCTGATGGCAGGGAAGGCTTCACAGAAAGGCACAACAAGATCCACCTCAAATGTGTGGATGGGGAAATCTGATTTTTTATTTGATTTTTTTCATAAAAAATCAAATAAAAAATTCAAATACAATTTGACTGTATGGGCTGCCTCAGTTTGGTGTGCATGGATTCAAGTGACTTTCCTTACAGTTAGAGAAATCTTAATCAACCAACACCACACCATTTCAATTTAATAGAAATCTGACACTTGCAAGGCATGCCAAATTCCTGTCTGTGCCAGTCCCAGCAAATGCTCCCGCAAAGTCAGTGGCATCGATTAGAACAGTTCCACTGCCTAAAATAGGGTGCTACTTGTCATGTGATTTGACCTGTCAAACCGCATGACAAGTCGTATCGGTGTGAACGGAGCAACCGTTATTCATTTGGGTAAAACCTTTATCCAAAAAGTAAAAAAAAAACACATTACTGTAACTACTTAAAAGGGTAATGCCACGTACACACAATCATTTTTCGGGTTGTAAAAAATTAAGTTTTTTTTTTAATGTCATTAAAAACGATCGTGTGTGCGCTTCAAAAGCATTTTTCGGGTTCTGAAAAACGCCAATATTTTTTTTCGAACATGCTCTATTTTTTCACGGGTCGTAAAAAATGGTCGTGTGTGGGCTTTAACAACATAAAAAAAAAGTGCATGCTCAGAAACAAGTTATGAGACCGGAGCGCTCGTTCTGGTAAAACTACCATTCGTAATGGAGTGAGCACATTCATCACGCTGTAACAAAACATAAAACGAACACAAAATCAGCTAAAGCAGGGTGGCGTCATCCAAATGAAACTTCCCCTTTATAGTGCCGTCGTACGTGTTGTACATCACTGTGCTTTGCTAGGGCCTAAAAGAAGTTGTTTTTTACAACACGAAAAATGATCGTGTGTACGCGGCATTAGATTTAATTTGTTAGTCCTTTACATGAAGTCCATCTAAATCTACTAATCCATCTATATCTATCATCTTCAGACAATGTTGTGTTAGGGTATCTCCATTGCTCCCCCATAGATACACGAGGGAGACACCCTGGCCAGATGACCAGGTGAAAGTAAAAAAAAAATAAAAGCCAAAAATGTGTGTGTGTCATGTGACAGTAATTGGGTCAAGCAAGCACTGTGATATGACACAGAGGGTGGCATCATCAATTCCTCTAGGTTTGCGATTATATTAGACCAACTAGAAATGCATAATGTATCATTACAGAGATATCTTGCACGTGTACACGCTTGCTCCTGATGAGTGACGTCAAGTCACGAAACGTGTTGAGCCAACAGATGTTGTGTTTAAATTGTATACTACATCCTACCACCTCATTGTGGATTCTGTTCATGTATTATGTACTTGACTTTATTCCAATCATGTGCGATTAAGTTTTGGGCTTTTCTATATGCATCATGTGCTATCCATTTTTTTTTTATTATTTATGAATTATGTACTGTTTGGATTGGAATAAATGCTTATAGAGAGCTGAATGCGAGTTGTGAAACTCGCGTCTAAGCTGTATGAAAAGTTTTCATTCAAGATCTTACTCTATGCAGGTATTTAATTATATGTACGTCCCATCTTTAGTATGTGAAATACTTGTTTAATTAAAAGGTTCGAGGCTGGATAATTCCACTGTTAAAACAGAAAATCTCTATCAAGAAAAAATAAATAAAAACAAAAACACCTTCACAAAACTTTACCTGCAACATGGTAACGGCATGTTTTTGACCCGATTTGGTCCACAGAGGTACCATTCCAAGCTTAACTGCTATTACACCAACCCGGCTTGAGCCTAGAAGAAAAGACACATGTATGTTATAAATTGTCAGTGTAAGAACCACACTGCACAAAAACAGTGCAAGAATTTTTCTAATCATAGCAATTAAGTAAGATGATGATTTGCATTCTTATTCCTTCTAAAGTCCCAGAAAAAATAAAAATAAATCCATAATAAATGTATATGAGGATTTTATTTTTATTTTTTCAGTTGGCCACATAGAAAACAAATGTATGGAAATCCTAAACTTTAAAATAGAGAACTAAACAACATGTAGTGTTTTTATGCATTCCATGGAAGAAACATTATTTTATTTAGAAACAGTTGTACACAGTCACTGTCCATACATGACAAAATGAATGGTCGGGTTTTGGTAAAGGGTGCAAAGGAAACCATGAAAGCAGTTTTATATTTACAGTTGGTCTTTGGGGATTTTTTTTCCCTAACTTTCAATAATTTTTTATTGAAAGATTTTGAAGAGCAGTAACATAGTCAGAGAGTTAAACAATCATACATTTGATATTAATAGGTTTTGTGACACCAAGTACAGGCTCTCCTCACTTAAAGGAGTTGTAAAAAAAATATTATTTTTTTGCGTAAAATTAATGTCTGCAACGTAGACAGACAGAATAGTGTAATGATTCTGTTAAAAAAACAAGTAAATACCTATTAAATTCCTTTACCTATATCACCTCTGGCGTTCTAGTTTCTGTTCTCTCATTCACTTCCTGGTTTGCATCACTTGTTCATGTAAGAGCTACATTTCCCAGTATGAATTGTGGCACGCCCAGTAATTCACACCTCCTTGAAGTCTCTAACACGTAGAGAGCGTCCTGCCGCACAGATGTAGTTCCCATGAAAGGGCGAGCACGTTACTGACCACCGCAGTAAAGTCTCCCTTCACGGTGGTCAGTAAAATCAGACAAGCAGGAAGTGAACAGAACAGAGAAGAAATAGAGCAAACTTCTGAGCAAAAACGAACAATGAGGAAGTGAAAAGAGGAATGTCTGCAGGTAAAGGATGCTTATTATGAAAAAAAAATTTTTTCCTTTACAACCCCTTTAATGACCAGGTTCCCTTCCAACGACCAGGCTGGAAAACAAATTTATATAAAGAACAAAATTGCGCTAAAAAAACTGCAAATATAACTAAGCAGTATAACAATAAGAAAATAAACATTAAAGTTTAGTCCATATGAATGAAGAATGAATACACAGGATCAGATGTGGTTTCAAAGTTCAATTGTAAGGTAAAAGTTCATATTAAGGATCTCCCGGGTGTAAACACTGATGACAGACTTTGAGGAAAAAGTGTTGAGAGTAAACACCTCCACCATAGATACGAATGGCCTCTTACCAGATGCACAATGAAAATAAGTCTCATGTCAAAACCCAGAAGTCCGCATGAACAACTCCAACGTCCTGATCACCTATATGGGGACCGTCCTCGGTATCGTCGGTATGCGTCAGGATGTATAAAAGGACAAAAAGGCTTGCATAGTGTAAAATCGTCAGGTTTAATGTAAAAAGAAAAAAAGGTATGCACTTACAAGACAATGGTCAAAGACAGGCATCCAATATAAAATAAGCCGGCCGGCTAGCACATTCCGCCCGTGTCTTCCGGGTAGAGAGAAGTTTGCGCGGTGACGTCAGCACGTCGCCTCCCTACGTTTCGTCACTAGAGGGACGTGTTCACGGGATACAGGCGGCGTGCTGAATCACCGCATATGTACACAAAGCGTGACGCGCAGCCTCGATGTCAGTCACACCAGGCCGCACGCCCGCCATCTTGGATACTGGAAAAAATAAATTACTATTGGTGGTAAAAGAAAATGGTTCCCTTACCAAGGTAGACATTATGCTTTAAAAATATCATACCACTAGGATCATAAAAATCAATATCAACGACAATAATAATTTTTACTAAATTTAAAAGGAGGAAGAAAAACGCAAAACAGCACTACCCCATTTGGGGCAAGCACAGCGTATCTTATCCAAACATGGTTAGAGCTCACATCAAGTCTGCTCAGCCCGCACATCCATACACTACAAACAAATATATAAAAAATTGACATGTCACCCATATATACTGCTATACATAAATAAAACATATGATTGTGGTTTACACAAAAAATAAATAAATACCGACTGTGTGACGCGCAGCCTCGATGTCAGTCACACCGGGCCACACGCCCGCCATCTTGGATACTGGAAAGAGTGAATAGCTATTGGTGGTAAATGAAATTGGTTCCCTTACCATGGCAAGCATTATGTTTTAAAAAAATATACCACCGGGATCTTCAAAATCAATATTAGGAGCAATAATAATTTTTACTAAAATTAAAAAGGAAAAGGAAAAACGCAAAACAGCACTACCCCGTTTAAGGGCAAGTACAGCGTATCTTATCCAAACATGGTTAGAGCTCACATCGAGTCTGCTCAGCCCACACATCGAATATAAGAAAAATTAACATGTCACCCATATATACTGCTATACATAAATAAAACATATGATTGTGGTTTACACAAAAAATAATAAATAAATAAACATCACATCATAATCCTGATTTCGTAAAAAACACACCAAAAAATGATCAGTAGTTGGTGAACCTGTTTTTCAAGAGTTGGCTATGAAACAGTTCACATCCACCTCTATGGGCAAAGGGGGTGTAACATTTTAGTTTATGGACCCATGACATTTCTAGTTTGGAGATGGTCCTTACAAGGTGGCTACCTCTCCAATGAGGATTGAATTTATCAATACCTAAGAAGATGGTATTCTTAGGGTCCATACTATGGGCTGTTAAATAATGTTTTGACATAGAATGTTTAGTATATCCCAACCTGATGTTATTTATGTGTTCATTTAAACGTACCTGTAGAGGGCGCTTCGTCCTGCCCACATACTGCAGACCACACGGGCACTGCAACATGTACAACACGTGATAAAAGGTTTGATAGGATAATCCTTGGAAGTACAGGAGGAACTAAAATTAGTGGTTCTCCTTGAGCCACGAACGTTAAGGCTACAAACTTGGCACCTGCCACATTTATAGTAGCCCGTGAGGTCCGATAAAAACCTGGACTCCATGCTGGGCGGATTTAGAATATTGGGGGCTATTTTGTCTTTTAGAGACGATGCTCCACGAAAGACAACCTGTGGTTTGATAGGAAGCAAATTACCCAGGACACTGTCATTTTTTTAAATGTGCCAATGCTTATTTATTATATGTTTGATGTTAGCATATTGGCAAGAATAGTTGGTTATGAACGGATTTTTGAAGTTATTATTGATAACTCTATCTGTTTTCACCGACAGTAAATCAGATCTATCCACCCCATTAGATAAGCCAGAATGTGTATAACTATGAGAGAGGGTTTTGGATGGATTAAAGTGGTTAGAAGCCATGTATCTTTGGACATTAAACTTTCGGACATACTGATGTATGTCCATATATGTACCGAATTTATTTAAGTTCTTGGGGGGGGCAAATTTAAGCCCTTTATGAAGAACGGCCAGTTCAGAGTCAGTGAGCTCTAACCATGTTTGGATAAGATACGCTGTACTTGCCCTTAAATGGGGTAGTGCTGTTTTGCGTTTTTCCTTTTCCTTTTTAATTTTAGTAAAAATTATTATTGCTCCTAATATTGATTTTGAAGATCCCGGTGGTATGATATTTTTTAAAACATAATGGTTGCCATGGTAAGGGAACCAATTTCATTTACCACCACTAGCTATTCACTCTTTCCAGTATCCAAGATGGCGGGCGTGTGGCCCGGTGTGACTGACATCGAGGCTGCGCGTCACACAGTCGGTATTTATTTATTTTTTGTGTAAACCACAATCATATGTTTTATTTATGTATAGCAGTATATATGGGTGACATGTCAATTTTTTATATATTTGTTTGTAGTGTATGGATGTGCGGGCTGAGCAGACTTGATGTGAGCTCTAACCATGTTTGGATAAGATACGCTGTGCTTGCCCCAAATGGGGTAGTGCCGTTTTGCGTTTTTCTTCCTCCTTTTAAATTTAGTAAAAATTATTATTGTCGTTGATATTGATTTTTATGATCCTAGTGGTATGATATTTTTAAAGCATAATGTCTGCCTTGGTAAGGGAACCATTTTCTTTTACCACCAATAGTAATTTATTTTTTCCAGTATCCAAGATGGCGGGCGTGCGGCCTGGTGTGACTGACATCGAGGCTGCGCGTCAAGCTTTGTGTACATATGCGGTGATTCAGCACGCCGCCTGTATCCCGTGAACACGTCCCTCTAGTGACGAAACGTAGGGAGGCGACGTGCTGACGTCACCGCGCAAACTTCTCTCTACCCGGAAGACACGGGCGGAATGTGCTAGCCGGCCAGCTTATTTTATATTGGATGCCTGTCTTTGACCATTGTCTTGTAAGTGCATACCTTTTTTCTTTTTACATTAAACCTGACGAATTTACACTATGCGAGCCTTTTTGTCCTTTTATACATCCCGACGCATACCGACGATACCGAGGACGGTCCCCATATAGGTGATCAGGACGTTGGAGTTGTTCATGCGGACTTCTGGGTTTTGACATAAGGCTTATTTTCATTGTGCATCTGGTAAGAGGCCATTCGTATCTATGGTGGAGGTGTTTACTCTCAACACTTTTTTTCTCAAAGTCTGTCATCAGTGTTTACACCCGGGAGATCCTTAATATGAACTTTTACCTTACAATTGAACTTTGAAACCACATCTGATCCTGTGTATTCATTCTTCATTCATATGGACTAAACTTTACTGTTTATTTTCTTATTGTTATACTGCTTAGTTATATTTGCAGTTTTTTTTAGCACAATTTTGTTCTTTATATACTATGTTTGAGGTTGTATAACCTTTTTATTATTGCAGCTTCTAATCTTTTATTATTTTTCAATAACGAGCGCTATATAATCTTTACCTTTTGGAAAACAAATTGGTCGTTAAACGAGGAGCCACAAGTAATCAATATTTTGTAAG
This sequence comes from Rana kukunoris, assembly GCA_029574335.1. Taxonomy (NCBI): domain Eukaryota; kingdom Metazoa; phylum Chordata; class Amphibia; order Anura; family Ranidae; genus Rana; species Rana kukunoris. Next base: position 136,506,458 of record CM056053.1, read on the forward strand.
CATTGTTAACTACTGTATTGTGAAAAAAGGCTCTCAAATACAAAACACCAGATCAACAACGTGGTTTGTTAACGAAAATTCTGTACTGTACAACAGGGTTTGACAAATTTTCCTTGGAATCTAGGAGCCAGGAACGCGCCCCGTCCCGCTGAGCTCGCACGCAGAAGCAAATGCATATGTGAGTAGCGCCCGCATATGGAAACGGTGTTCAAACCACACATGTGAGGTATTGCCACGATTGGTAGTGCGAGAGCAATAATTCTAGCCCTAGAACAAATAGAGAAGGGAAATCTCTCTAGCAGTAACTACGTCTTAGTACATATTTATCATCATTCGACTTTTAAGCCACACTTTACTAGTTATTTCATAATATGATTTTCGTAGGCAATGTAAAATCTTTTTTGTGGACTGGACATGAGGACAAAGAAACTCCTAAACCTTTGGGTCATACTGCCACATACAGGAGGCGGACACTGTCAGACAAAAGACTGTAGGCCAGCCCAAATATCTGCTACTACTACCAGCATGCCTTAGTTTGTAGCAAAGCAGTACCCACATCATGATTACAAAACACAGAGGGGTGTATCCCACAATGGACTCCAAGAAAAGGATTTTACATTCTCTATATTGTTCCCCCCCAGCGTCAATGTCAGATTGCTCGCGGCACATCGCAATACCAATATAAGTTGCAGATCACTGACAATTAGTAATATATATTGCTACAAAAATAATCTAAAATGGCCTGGACACATGTGTTGGTACCCCTATAAATAAAATAAAAAATTGCCTCAGAGTAATATTTCAAACTGCTTTCTGTAACTAGATTCTTCAATCTTGTAATCAGCCAGCCTATTTGAAAGGAGAAGTTCAGCCAAGATTTTTTGTCTTTACTTCTCCTATGGATTACAGTTCGTTCCTCAGTCCTATGACCGCAACCTCAGCTGACAACGGGTTAAAGTGGACGTCACAGAGCTGGTCCAAGCTCTGAAAAGATCCAGACCATATGGTAGGGAACCACCCAGATACTTGGACCGGCAGCTGGCTCAGTAAGCCACTGGCAGACTGAGCCAGCCGTTCATGCCACTTTTACAGCCCAGCGCTCTAGTGAGTGCTGGAGAAGCAGAGAGCTGGTGACCGACTGCTCGGTTCTGAGTCGGTAGGAGACAGATGCAGCCTCGGAACGAGGCTGCATCCACCTAGGTTTTGTTTGTTGTTTTTATGAATCCCATATTTCTTTTAAATGGAGAAATATAGTCACTCTGCTGTTTAGTATCAGTGTGTGCACCACTCTGAACATGCACCAGAAAAAGTAATGGACAGAGTTGTCTAAGGAGATAAGAAAGAACATTATAGACCAGCATGTCAAAAGTAAAGGACCAATTCCAAGCAGCTTCATGTTACCTTTGGCTAAAATTGCAAATAAGAATTTTAAGGTCCATAAAGTGTAGTCAACCACCCTGGACTTATGCACAATAGGAAAAACAACCATAGGTTGGACAGGATAGTGTGAATGGTAGACAAGTAGCCAAGAGAAGCTTTCAAATGAGATACAAGCTGAAATGCAAGGTCAAGGTACATCAGTGTGGTTTCACCATCTGTTGCTTTTTGAGCGACAGTGTGCTTAAAGGAAGAAGACCCAGGAGATCTTTACTGTTGAAAGGAAAAACATAAAAGCCAGAGTGTAAATTTGCATATTGACAAGCTACAATGCTTCTGAGAAAATGTCCTTTGGACAGATCAGACAACATTGGAGCTTTTTGGCAAGGCACATCAGCTCTATGTTTACAGACGGAAAAAATTAAGCTTTCAAAGAAAAGAACTTTGTACCTACTTTGAAACATGGAGGCAGCTTGGTCAAGTTTTGGAGCAGCATTTCTGTATCTGACATGGGGTACCTTGCATCTGGGCAGGCACAAACAATTCTCAGGACTAGCAAGAATTTCTGGAGTGAAACAAACCGTACTGCCTGCTGTGTTTCACTCCCAGGTCAGGGGTTTTGCAACAGGATAAAGGGCTCGATTTACTAAAACTGGAGAGTGCTATATCTAGAGCAGCTCTGAGTAGAAACCAATCAGCCTCCAGGTTTTATTTGTCAAAGCTTAAAAGGAGAAGTCCAGTCTGAGCTTGTTTGGCTCGACTTCTCCTAAGGGTCACAGGAGTGCAATTAGTTTTGGACTCCTGTGACCATCTCAGTCCAGGCACTGTGTCATCCAGGCTCTGGGAGTCTGGATCAGCCAGGTGCCTGGACTGATAGTCGTCTCAGCCTCTCAGCGAGCCACTGAGTCGGACACTTCCGCGCCCCTCCACAGCTCAGCGCTCCAGTGAGCATGGAGGAGCAGAGCAGGAAAGCTGCTCTCTGCACGGGGAGCTGAGAGAATCGAGCCATCGGCGGTGTTCGGTGGCTCAGTTCTTAGTGCAGAGATGCCGGACAGATGCAACATAGGACTGATGGCACCCATGCTGCATCCCACCTAGGTAAGTATGATTATGGAATAAATAAAATCCCATACTTCTCTTTTAATTGAATAGGCTGATGTTAGAAGCCAATTAGCTACCATGCATAGCTTCATCAGATTTTGCACTCTCCAGTTTTAGTAAATCAACCCAAAAAGTCAAAACACACTGTAGCAGTCTTCTATGAGCCTCAATCTGAATCAACCATGGAAAGAGCTGAATCATGCAGTCTGGAGAAGGCACCCTTCAAACCGGAAAAAGGTGGGCAATGTTTTTAGGAGTGGGCCAAATTATCTTTTGGCAGAGCTACAACAGTATTCATTAATTACAGTAATTGCCTATAAAGGTTGTGCAACAAAATAGTAAGTAAAAGGTTCCCATAAGTTTTGTTCATCCAATTTTAATTTGTTTAATTTAATAAAATCCTATTGAATCAAAAACATTGTTTCAAGTTATTTCAGAGAAAATTGTGGGTTCTTTGTTCATGGAAGGGTATCAAAAAATAAAATAAGAATCCCTTGACAAGGTTTTAACATAAATCCATTTCCTTTACCCTTGTGTTTCAAAGAGCACTCAACCTTACAACACTCCCTGTAGGCATGCAGAAGCCTACAGGTGCAGACTACAGTACATTTATCAGTCTTGTGAGTGATTAAAAGTTGAGAAGTAAACTTGCTGATTTGAGAGATTTAACTAGCAATGAAGATTCAGCAAATCACTTGAGATACTCACTACAGTACTTCTCCTCAAAGCAATTGCAATCTGAAACAGCTCCAGTTGTAGAAGCGCTTATTGAAACCATTGCTAAAGATAATTCGAAACTGCAGTTCGTAAGAGGACTGGGCAGTGTTGAGACAAAGAAAGAAAAACAGAGCGTGGGTTTGGGTGAAGAGAGAGAGGGAGATCAAAAATAAATGAAGGGGACGAGTATAATTTTTGCTCTCCAGTATAATAAAGGGCAATTGATAACATCATCTTGGCCTAGGCAAAGTCACTTGCCTGAAAATTAAAAGAGAAGTACGATTTTTCTTCCCCCCCCCCCCCCCTTTTAAATTTAGCAAATTAAAAAGGGGTTGTATGGGTTTTTTTTTTTTTTTTTTTTTTTTAAATAACAAACATGTTACTTAACTCCACTATGCAGTTTGTTTTGCACTGAGTGGCCCCGATCCTCCTGTTATGGGGTCCTTCGGTGGCTGTCTTGGCTCCTACCCCCCCTCTGGGAAGCTCTATCCCGAGGGGGTTAGCTTGCCGGCCCACTCCCTGTCATACATGCTACGTCCATAGACAGAGTGTATGACTCGGTCCTGCCCCCTGGCGGGCGCATCATTGGCTGTGATTGACAGCAGCGTGAGCCAATGGCTGCGCTGCTATCAATCTATCCAATCAATGGCCAGACTCCGTGGAGAAGAGGACGCCGGGTGAACGGGCTCTGGTAAGTAATTGGGGGGCCGTCATTGCCAGGTGTTTTTTCACCTGAATGCATATGTAACCTTTATGTAACAAAAGGTCCCACACTCCGCTTGCTTGCTTTCGTCATATAACGCTTCCTCCCAGTCTGAATATAGATATCAGATATTCCAACTGCTGACAAGATGATTACTTGTTTGTTTGCTAAACATGGACTGTTTATTAGAACCAAAATACAAGTCTTATATACAGTTAAAGAGGAGATTCCGCCCTCCTACTCATATTACCCCAACAATATGCTTGTAACCAGAAACAAATGAACATGAGCTAATTAACTAATCCCTTAAAGCAGCCGATGCGACTCCTTGCCCATCAGGATTTCACTACAGGTCAGACTTGTTGTCACCGAGCTTCACACAGTAGATGATACATTATTACAATTGGAAACACAGGAAACCTTCTCACAATAGCAGGAGCTCCAGTAGGAGTCGGCCTGTCTCCTACATTGTACAGAGGCCAATGTGATCAGCTCTCTCAACTAACATGTTGAGTTCAGAATCAAACAAACCAAGAATAGTCTTTACATATATCCTGGGAGATATTGTGGATAATATTACTATCCCATTTTAAGTAATCCAAGACATATTTTCTCAGTTACCCTGTGCAAGGATGGCACAGGGTGACTTAGACATAAGAGGTGCATGGGGAGCTGAAACAAGGGTTTCCCAACCTTTCAAAGGGATTCTGGGTTCCAAGGGCCCCCCCGTCACACTTTACAAACCCTTTAATATAAGACCCGGGCTTATTTTCAGGGTTTTACATTATGATAAAAAAATTACGCAATAGTACACTCAACAAGCCGCTAAGAATAAAATTTGTTACATTTATTAAAATATTACATTTCATACACATAGTTATTACTTCATCAAACTTACCAGGCTCCCATGGTTTAATAGGCCAGGGTTCATCTTTGAGGGGGTTCAGTTTGCTAGCAGTCATGGCATTATATTCCTGTCCTGCTGCATGTTTTAGATAGTCTTTGTTTTCCTCCGAGAGGTGTTCATCCCACCATGTGGCTGTCTGTTTGCATCGTACAAACACCACAGCGGACATATGGCTGTTGGCAAACAGGACAGATCAAAATTACATGAATGCTTATTTAATGAAGTAGCACAAAAAAGGTTCATTATTACACATATATATATATATAATATATGTAAACGCAAAAAAGATCTAGAAAAATCCAAAAGTCATAAGCATGTAGCATAGGTAAAAAATAAATACTATGACCAGAATTATTTAGCAGGCATAGATGAAGCCACTTCTGGCCTAAGGCATAAAAGCCCAGCTACCAGCATTCATATGCACATTTTTTTTATATATATATATATATATATATATATATATATATATATATATATATATATATATATATATATATATATATATATATATATATATATATATATATATATATATATATACATATATACATTCCAAACCTAACTGAGAATATCAGTATAAAAATCAAATCAGGCACTATAAAGCCATCTGTAATGAGCTAGCAAATATAAGTAAACAAAAACGCAACATTTAATAAAAAGAAAAAATTGAAAGAGGAAGCACATTCTTACTCAAAGAGCACCCTCAACATATAAAATCTGATATAAAGTAATAGAAGTAGAGGTCCAAAATATGGGTTTTTCTCTGGCCGATGCCGATATTTATAAATCGGGGTGGCACTGGCAGATGGCCGATATATGATGCCATGGGTGGGCCGAACCCATGGCTATCCAGTCAATGATTGGGCCATTTAAAAAAAGGGGGTGGGCCACATACACATAGAAACCCGCCCAGATCCCATCCCATTGGCTGGTGTTGGATAGCTGGACATCCAACCTCAAATTATGACAGCTCCTCTCTCTCGCTCTCCATTAAGTTTCACACACTGCGGCGCTGTTCTGCCGACAGAGTGTGGAGAAGGGAGGAGGAACCCCACGTTCCTCCTCTATTATCCACACTCTGCTGGCAGAGGTGCGGCCAGTGGTAAATATCGGCCCAATTTGGATAATAATCAGCAGATGCCGATTTCTCCAAAATGGACAAAATATCGGCCAATATATCGGTCGACCTCTAAATAGAAGCATGGATGAATGCATTTAATTTTTTTTTTAAAAAGGTGATAATGGTTGTTTTATACTGTATACAACTGATCAAGTCAACTGATTCCTAGGGCAATTCTGAATATCTAGATAGATGCTTAATAACTCGGAACCGAAGGGGTTGATTTACTAAAACTAGGGAGTGCAAAATCTGGTGCAGCTTTGCATGGTAGTCAATCGGCTATGAACTTCAGCTTGTTCAATTAAGCTTTTGACAAACAAAAAAAAAATGGAAGCTGATTGGTTTCTGTGAAGAGCTGCACCAGATTTTGCACTCTTTAGGTTTTAGTAAATCAACTCCTAAGCATTTTTCTCGAAATCTAGGATAAAATGTGACCAGACATCTAAGCAGTATCAGGGATTTTTAGCCTACCAAAAAAAATTATTAAAGCAGCCTTCAAATACCATTCAGTATAATGAAATGATTGCATGAAAAGAGCAATTTCTCTGGATGAAAAGGTATGATCAATAAATCGCCTACAATGGGTAAAGAAGCACTTGGATAGCTCCATCATTTTGGACAATGCCGTCAAGTTTCTGCAAAAGTCCAGGCTTTAAGAAGAACTCGGCGGGCAGTGAGTAGACATAGATGTATCCATTGTGGTAATCTGGCTGGAGAGTACGACGGGGAAGAGGGTCGTTTGTCATGGCTAAATAGGCATATCCAGGGAACTTTGGGAAGTCATATAGAGGGAAGACCATAAATATAATTGAGAACCAGGACACAGAAATTTTACTGCACATGATGATACAGTGAGCCACACCAAGAACACTCGGGTGTAGCAGGATTCACTGTATCATTTAGAAATCGGAGGTTCTATCTTTCAGTTTAAACCAGTGATGGCAAACCTTGGTACCCCAGATGTTTTGGAACTACATTTTCCCATGATGCTCATGCACTCTGCACTGTAGTGGAGCATCATGGGAAATGCAGCTCCAAAAAATCTGCGGTGCCAAGGTTTGCCATCACTGTATTTTTTTTGTTCCAATAATTAAAAAAAAATCATACAGAAATGTATGCTCAAATATTCGTCAGAAAAATTAGTAAAACAAGGATGCGTTATCCAACGATTTGTGACCCTGACCAATTAAACATTAACAAAAACTGAATTATAAAAAATTATAGCATGGTTGGGTAGACTAGACTTTAATGTCCCCCTGCAGCTTCCTACCAATAATTATTATTATGGTATAACAGAACCAATAGCAAGAAAAGTGAAACATTTAAAAAAAAGAAAGAAAACGCCATCACTGGTTTAAAAAAGGTTTCCCTCCCATGTCTCATTTACAATGAGTCTGCGAGTTCGGAGGTAGCCCTCAAGAAACTTCTCTGCAACTTGAAGGTCCTTCAACAAAGCATTGAGTAAAATCAGTGGATGAGCCTTTATCAGTTGAAGAACCAGTTGTGAGTAAAGATCCGGGATAGAGTAAACCCCCACGGCGTATTGTTGAATAAAGAAACAAACTTTGAAGAAGAACCTTCTAGCGGTGATAACATGACTTGGCATAACCTTCCAGCTGAAAATCAAAATTTATGGTGGAGAAGTAGGTGACCCTCCTTCAATAAATCAGAGAAATTATTAATTCTGGGTCAAGAAAAAAACAGAGAGGACTAGAGGTCAACCGATATATCGGCCAGCCGATATTCAGTCATTTTGGAGAAATCGGCATCGGCCGATTATTATCCAAATGTGGCCGATATTTAGCACATCTGCATCAGCAGAGTGTGGAGAAGGAAGGAGGAACATTGGGGGTTCCTCCTCCTTTTTCCACACTGTCTGCAGAGCAGCGCCGTGTGTGTGTGAAACACTAAGGAGATAGAGAATGGAGGTGACACTAACACGGTCTGATGTCGGGGTGGGCGGGACCCGGGGTGGGCCGGACTCAGCTGTCCAACACCAGCCAATGGGATGAGATCATTCACAATGAATCTGAGCTCTTCTCTCTCTCTGCTCTCACAGTTTCACAGCACATAATGTAGCTGATAATGTGTGAAACTCTCTCTCCATACAGTTTCACGTGGTGCTGCAGAGAGAGAGGAGCTCAGATTCATCGTGATGGTGGGCGGGACTCAGCAGCTATCCAGCCAATGATCTCATTCCATTGGCTGGTGTTGGACAGCTGAGTCCCGCCCACCACGGGTCCCGCCCACCTCCAACATCACGATGAATCTGAGCTCCTCTCTCTCTGCTCTCTGCAGCACCATGTGAAACTGTATGGAGAGAGAGTTTTACACATTATCAGCTACCTTATGTGCTGTGAAACCTGCCAGTGCCATCTGCTAATGCCAACCAGCCAGTGCCATCCAGTGTCACCTGCCAATGCCATACCAACTAGGGGCACCTGCCAGTGCCATCCAGTGCCACATGCCAACTAGTGCCACCTGTTAATGCCAACTAGTGCTATCTGTTAATGCCATCCAGTGCCGCCTGCCAATGCCATCCAGTGCCACCTGGCAGTGCCAGTGCCAATGCCATCCAGTGCCACCTGCCAAGACCATCCAGTGCCACCTGCCAATTAGTGCCACCTGCCAGTGCCATCTGCCAGTGCTAACTATTGTCAGTTAGTGCCACCTGCCAGTACCAACCAGTTTCACCTGCCAATGCTATTCAGTGCCATCTGCCAATGCCACCTGCCAGTGTCACCTTAGTGCCACCTGCCAGTGTCACCTTAGTGCCACCTGCCAGTGTCACCTTAGTGCCACCTGCCAGTGTCACCTTAGTGCCACCTGCCAGTGTCACCTTAGTGCCACCTGCCAGTGTCACCTTAGTGCCACCTGCCAGTGTCACCTTAGTGCCACCTGCCAGTGTCACCTTAGTGCCACCTGCCAGTGTCACCTTAGTGCCACCTGCCAGTGTCACCTTAGTGCCACCTGCCATCCAGTGCCACCTGCCAATCAGTGCAATCTGCTATTGCCAATTTCCACCCAGTGCAACCTGCCAGTGCCAATTAGCGCCACCTGCCAAAAAATAAAAAAAATCGGCCTAAAATAATCGGCCGCAAAAATCGGCCATCCGCCGCCCGATTTCTAAATATCGGTACCAGCCAGAGAAAAACCCATATCGGTCGACCTCTAGAGAGGACACCATTATCAATCTAGAAAGTTTTTTTTATAAATGTTGGTATTTCTCAAAGCTTGTGCTTAGCAATAGGTCAATTATGCACCAAGCATTGAATTGTAGGACTGGATGTGCTTTTTATATCCATATCCAAACATTTAAGTTTCCTCCAATGGCCCACAGCTTGTCACCATTTAAATAATGTTACCCCAAAATTTCATATTCCTGATACATGCCTGCTGTACCCTGTACTTGTATGAAAAACTCCTCTTTATATAGCGTTATTTGTGTCAAATCCCTGGTGTTCCTGTCAGTCCCTCTGCTTTGCAATTAAAAACTGACCATATAATACATGAGAAAAGTGTGGTCAGTTTTCTGGCTGTGCTGGGAACTCAGCCTGTTCTCCTCCAATGACCAGACTCCTGCTTACACACACAACACACAGCTTTTCACAGTAAAGACCTGTGTTCTGCTGTTTCTCCACCCTCCACCTCAACAAGCCCCCTTTTCACCTGAGAACCAAGAAAAAAAAAAAAAAGAAGGGTACAGTATTTATAATTTTTTTTATCTATACACAAATATTTTGCCATTCATCTCTATTTTAACCACTTCAATACCGCGCCAAAGACGGGTACAGAGCGGCTCTCTAGTTATGGAAGAGTGTCTATGGGCATCCTTCCAGAACACTCCTCTCGCGCACCCCCTGGGGCAGGCATCGGCATGCTCTGTGACCACTGTGCCGATCACAGATCGAGGTAAAGGGCTAATCACAGCAGCCCTTTACAAAGTGATCAGTTGTGTCTAATCAAAGCTGATCACAAACTTGCCTGTAATCAGCATTCCTTTCCTCACGCACTGTCACTGTGTGAGAAAAGGAGAGCTGATAAATGGCAAAGCTGAGAAGACACATTTACACCGATCAACAGTGCAGCTCCATCAGTGCCCGCCCACCCCTGCAGCCTCCTCGTCAGCGCCCCACCCCTGCAGCCTCTTCGTCAACGCCCATCGGTGAAGAAGAAAATTTACTTATTTGCTAAATTTTATAACAGAAACAAAGAAAAACTTTTTTTTTTTTTTAACTTTCCTGTCTTTTTTCGTTTGTTTATAAAAAAAAAAAACAATGGTAAATAAATACCACCATCCAGTGCAGATTTCCCTTTACTTCCTGTTCCATAGCCAAACAGGAAGTGAGAGTAAATCCCTGCAAATTAAGGGAATTCCTTGAGGACCCCCATGCCACCAGAACTAGTGTCCCCATTGGAAGATTTCCCCTATATTTCATTTCCGGGGAAAACCCAAAATGTGGGATTTTCTTTTACTTTCAATAATAATGGTAAACAGGACAAATAGAGAGGGAGAATTTCCTTTACGGAGGCACAGACAGCAATAAAAACTGACAGGTGTTCTAATCCCACTCCACTCTATCCAAAACCCCCAAAAAAAAAGGTTTTACCTTTAGTTATACTTCAAGGTAAAAAAAGAAACTTCAGCCTTTACAAGCACTTTAATGCAATGCAAGTTAAAGCGGTTGTAAACCCATATTGAAAAAAAAAAAACAACAACCTGAAAAGACAAAGGCATAATGAGCTAGTATGCAATGAATGCTAGCTCATTATGAATTACTTACCTTAGATTGAAGATGTACCAATTTTAACAGGTACCTGCTTACTACTTCTGTTCCTGGCACCACTCCCTCCCACCTAAAGTCTTCTGGGACACTGACAGGTCCCAGAAGACTGATTCCACCAATCGCAATGCACAGCAAGACTCATGCATGCTGAGGGGGCACCCAGCTGTAAAGCCACAAGTTGTCACAGCCGAGGGTCCATAGTGAAGATGATGGTGCCAGGGACCAAAGACAGCAGGTGAGACCGACTGGAGTGAGCACACCACTGGATCGTGGGACAGGCGAGTTCTGCTTTTTAACCACTTCAGGTCGGTGCTATCGTCAAAAGACGTCCACAGCGCCGACCTGAGGTGCCAGGTGGACGTCTTTTGTTTGCATTACCCGCGTGCGCCGCTGGGGGGCGCGCAGCGGGTAAACACTGTGCCGTTGCATCGCTGGGAAGCCGATGCGTGTGCCTGGCGGGCACGATGTCCGCGGGTACACGCGATCGGCAGTCCCAGCAGGTGACAGCAGGGACGTGGAGCTCTGTGTGTAAACACAGAGCTCCACCTGCTGTCAGGGAGAGAGGAGACCGATCTGTGTCCCTTGTACATAGGGACACAGCGTCGGTCACCTCCCCCAGTCACCCCCCTCCCCCCACACAGTTAGAACACACCCAGGGAATACATTTAACCCCTTCCTCACCCCCTAGTGTTAACCCCTTCCCTGCCAGTCACATTTATACAGTAATTAGTGCATTTTTTATAGCACTGATTGCTGTATAAATGTGAATGGTCCCAAAATTGTGTCAAAAGTGTCCGATATGTCCGCCGCAATATCGCAGGCCTGACAAAAAAAAAAAAAATCGCAGATCTCCGCCATTACTAGTAAAAAATAATCATAAATCTATCCCATATTTTGTAGGCGCTATAACTTTTGCGCAAACCAATCAATAAACGCTTATTGCGATTTTTTTAACAAAAATATGTAGAAGAATACGTATCAGCTTAAACGGAGGGAAAAATATTTAAAAAAAAAATGGGATATTATTATAACAAAAAGTAAAAAATATTGTGTTTTTTTTTACAAAATGTTCTGTCTTTTTCTCTTTATAGCACAAAAAATAAAAATTGCAGAGATAAACAAATACCACCAAAAGAAAGCTCTATTTGTGGGGAAAAAATGATAAAAATATAATTTGGGTACAGTGTTGTATAACCACGCAATTGTCATTCAAAATGCATCAGCGCTGAAAATTGGTCTGGGCACGAAGGGGGTTTAAGTGCCCAGTAATGAAGTGGTTAAAAGTCAGCATCTACAGTTTTTGTAGCTGCTGACTTTTTTTTTCTACAGATGGCTGAAACTCCTCTTCAAGCCCCCGTTAAGTTTGGAGTGACCAGTCATGTGATTTGACAGGTCAAATTACATGACAAGCAGGGTGGATAAAAATCAAAAGATTGTTTTATTTGTTATCAAATTTATTTTAATAAAACGCCTTTGGAGTAAAAAAAAAAATCTAAAGATAGTTTTCTATTTAAGATACATTAATAATTTAGTTTATTCAGCATAAAATGGAGCTTAGTTATGTAGCATGAGGTTGTATAGTCTGTAATATTTAGATTTTTGGTAAACTCATTCAATTAATCCAAGCCCTGCAAGCTGAGATAACATGAACTGCATTGATGCATCCACACAATTTCACAGTAACCATGAGATAAAACAAAGTTCTGGAATATTCCTTTATCCTAATGTTTTGCAACTCTATGAACACTACAAACTGTATGATTGAATCAGTTCTGATATCGCTGTTTTATTAACCAGACAGCTGCTAATTCCACACTGGAAACCTTAAAGCGGAGCTCCAGCCACGGTAAAAAAATTTTTTAAAGTCAGCAGCTACTAACAGTGTAGCTGCTGACTTTAAATAAAGACAGTTACCTGTCCTAGGCGCCCGCGCTGATGGGCCCCCCGATGCCGGTCCCACGATCGCTCCGGGTCCCGCGCCGCCATTCACAATATGGGAAACAGGCAGTGAAGCCGTACGGCTTCACTGCCCGTTTCCTACTGCGCCTCCGCGAGTCTCACGCTGGCTTGTGAATGGGCGCGCTGCTCTCTGAGAACACACACAGTTCCCAGGAAGCAGCGCGCCCATTCACAAGGAGAAGAAGAAGAAAACACACCGCGGATTAGGAAGAGGCAGATTACGGACTTCCGCATAGCAACAGCTATTTCGGGTGAGTATTTTTTTTTTTTTTTTTTCAGGTTTTTTTTTTTTTTTTCAAACAACATTGTAAAATGTTGTTATACTGGGTGGAGCTCCGCTTTAAGTTTGTTTGCAGATATAAAAGATTCTAACTACAGCAAGAATAAGTCATTACATTTAAAGAGCACCTGTCATTTCAGAACCATCATGGCAGCGCCTGTTAGCGGGCATCCACTCACCTGCAGCCGCCACATCCCTCACCTTCTTGTGTCACTGCCGCATCACCAGCCATCCCATTAAAGTTATTGGGACTGTCGGTGAGTCAACAGCGGGTCAGAGGGTGCCACTGGGGGACAGAGAGGACAGTTGCTCTTTAACCACTTCCATACTGGGCATTTTCACCCCCTTCCTGCCCAGACCAATTTTTCGTTTTATAGTGCTGTCGCACTTTGAATGACAATTGCTCGGTCGTGCTACGTGGCTCCCAAACAACATTTACGTCCTTTTTTTTCCCCACAAATAGCGCTTTCGTTTGAGGGTATTTGATCACCTCTGCGTTTTTTTTTTGCGCAATAAACAAAAGAAGAGCGACAATTTTAAAAAAAAAATATATATATATATATATATATATATATATATATATATATATATATATATCTATATATCTATATATCTATATATCTATATATCTATATATCTATATATCTATATATCTATATATCTATATATCTATATATCTATATATCTATATATCTATATATCTATATCTATATCTATATATATATATATTTTTAATAATAATTATCAAAAAATAAAAACATTTCCTCAGTTTAGGCCGATACATATTCTACATATTTTTGGTAAAAAAAATTGCAATAAGTGTATATTGATTAGTTTGCGCAAAAGTTATAGGCCTAGATTCACAAAGCGATTACGCCTGTGTAAATGTTGTTAGACAGGAGTAATTTCGATTTACGAGCGTTTTTACGCTAGTCGAAATCCTCAAACCATGAAAAGACACCTGCGTGCTAAATTTCGACTTTATTACGTGTTAGTACGCCTTCAGATCTACGCTGCCTGAAAATTGCGGCCACTGGGCGGACTTCCTGTTGTTTTTCACCTTCATGGTATGCTAATGAGCTTTTGCCTGGAATCCACAAAATTTCGCTCTTCAAACGCAATCTCTTACGGCACCTTTATCATCTTTTTTTTTCCGTTTCACTATACCAGCTTTTTGCTGGTCTAATATTAGACAGCCCATGTTAAGTATGGCCGTCGTTCCCGCGTCGAATTTCAACGTTTTTCGATTTCTTTTATTATTTTTAACGTAAGTCGTCCGGGAATAGGAATGTTCGTAAACGCCGCTACTCAAACAACGAATGACGTCACGACGTGATTTCGCGCAATGCACGGCGGGAAATTCCTGAACAGAGCATGCGCAGTTCGATCGTCGCGGGGACGCGCTTAATTTAAATGCTTCACGCCCCCTACTCACGTATTTCGATTGCGCGGCGGAAAAAAAATACGATACAATAGCGTACGCGCAAAAAAACTACCTGAATTCGGCGTAGAGTCTGGTGATAGACGGCAGCGTAGCGTATTTCGATTACGCAGCGGAAGATTACATCTATGTGAATCTGCCCCATAGCGTCTACAAAACAGGGGATAGTTTTATTTCATTTTTATTTTTTTTACTAGTAATGGCGGCGATCTGCAATTGTTATTGTGACCGTGACATTGCGGCGGACATATCGGACACTTTTGACACATTTTTGGGACCATTCACATTTATACAGCTATTAGTGCTATAAAACTGCACTGATTACTGTGTAAATGTGACTGGCAGGGAAGGGGGTTAACACTAGGGGGCGCTGAAGGGGTTAATATGTTCCCTATTGAGTGTTTCTAACTGTAGGGGGACTCACAAGGGGAGGAGACTGATCTGTGATCCTCTGTACTGGGAACACACATCGGTCTCCTCTCCTCTGACAGGAGGGGGATCTGTGTGTTTACACACACAGATCCACACTCCTGCCGTGACCAGGGGCAATCGCGGCCACCAGGCTCGCACCCCGGGTCCCAAGCGGCGGCGCATGCACGTTTCCTGGCGGCTAGAAAGCCTAGGACGTCATATGACGTCTACCCAGAGGGAGACAAGGTTCCTGCCAACGTAACCACTTGAGATCCGCCCCATTGTCATAATACGTCCTTCTTTTTAAAGATGGATATCTCGGTAACGGCAGCAGCTGCTGCCACAACCGAGATATCCATCTCTTCATGGGGCGGATCTGTACACGATAATGGCGGTCTCCGCGGCGGATTCGCCGAGAGATCGCCGTTATCGGTGGCGGGAGAGGGTGCCCCCCCCTCCCGCCGCTCTCCCGCGCCCTCCGCCGCTTACCGTAGCCGTCGGTAGCGGCGGAGGCGATCGGGTCCGTTCGGCTCCTCAGCGGGGATGCGAGTGAGGGAAAAATCGCCCCCACCCGTCCCCAGAGCTCTGCTGGGCGGAAGTGACGTCAAAACGTCAGTCCCGCCCAGCGTCTTAAAGAGACATTTTTTTTAAATGCCATTTGAAAAAATGACATTTAAATTTTTTTTTTTTTTTTTTGCATTTAAGCCTAAATATGAGATCTGAGGTCTTTTTGACCCCAGATCTCATATTTAAGAGGACCTGTCATGCTTTTTTCTATTACAAGGGATGTTTACATTTCTTGTAATAGGAATAAAAGTGATAATTTTATTATTATTATTTATTTCAGTGTAAAAAATTATAAACTAAATTAAAATAAATAAGAAAACAAAAAAAAATTAAATTTAAAACGCCCCATCCCGACGAGCTCGCGCACAGAAGCGAACGCATACGCGAGTAGCGCCCGCATATGAAAACGGTGTTCAAACCACACAAGTGAGGTATCGCCGCGATCGTTAGAGCGAGAGCAATAATTCTAGCCCTAGACCTCCTCTGTATCTCAAAAAATGCAACCTGTAGAATTTTTTAAACGTCGCCTATCGAGATTTTTAAGGGTAAAAGTTTGACGCCATGCCACGAGCGGGCGCAATTTTTAAGTGTGACATGTTGGGTATCATTTTACTCGGCGTAACATTATCTTTCACAATATATAAAAAAAATTATTGTTGTCTTACTTTTTAATAAAAAAAAAGAGAATTTTTTCCAAAAAAAGTGCACTTGTAAGACCGCTGCGCAAATACGGTGTGAGAAAAAGTATTGCAATGACTGCCATTTTATTCTCTAGGGTGTTAGAAAAAAATATATATATAATGTTTGGGGGTTTTAAGTAATTTTCTAGCAAAAAAAAAATGTTTTAGTCTCGTATACATCGAATCTGAAAAACAGGCTCGGTAACGAAGTGGTTAACAATGGCTCTGTAGGGAACTGGTTGGAAATTATTTAAATCAAGGCTTTTTACTAGTGATCTAAATCAAATCCACCCTGACGACAAGTCGCAGACTATTGTCGACAATCGCACTGTTCAAATTGGTGCGGCACAGACTTTGCGGTGGCACACCGATTTGAGAAGAGTAGTTCCTGCACTACTTTTGGCGATTTTGGGTGCCAGTTGCATAGACACATCTGTGCGTGACGCCGCACAGATGTCTTTGAAGTCGCACTGACATGCAGTTTGGAAATCGTGCAATTTCAGATGAACTCGCTCAATTTCAAAGCCGCAGTCAATTTGAACAGCGGCTAACTGTTCTGCTACAAGTGTGTGTGTGTGTGTGTGTGTGTGTGTCACACACTGTCACAGGAGGGAGCAGTTTGGGGATCTGATCTGCACCAAGGTGTAAGATGGTCTAAAAGGTGGAGCTAGCCTTTAAGACACCTGGAGCATTCTCTATAAAATGTAAAGATCACAGTGGATGTGACAGCAAAGCATGCATCTATATACAGCACTGCACAGGAGAGTCCATCCATAGACACACATACACTATCCCTCTATACCCGGGCAGAGCCGAGCACTCACCCACCTGTCAGTCACAGAGGAGCCCCGGGCCACACACACCAACCTCCGACCCAGCACTGCCGCCATGATTACCCGATACACAGGTACAGCACAAGTCTCCAGTGACAGCACTCAGCCTTGTCCTCTGCACAAGCATGAGAATGTCACTAGCCGCTTCCTGTACGCCAGCTAAAGCTTCCCTCCGGAAACAACCCGTGTAACAAAAGTTCCGCGTTGAGAGGGGAAGCTCAGCGTACAGCACTCTCTCGCTGTGTAACTATAGAAGCCCTACTGAAGTCAGCTCAGCGACATTCCTGATTGACGTTTTCACTATTTTGTGGATAAAACGTGGTTAGTTGCTACTGGCAACAACTCCAGCTTTGAGATTTTTTCACTAGTTTTTTTTTAACCACTTCAGCTCCAAAAGGTTTACCCCCATCTTCCTAACCAGGCCATTTATCGCGATATGGCACTGCGTTACTTCACTACCAGGCACTTACACTCCCTTCCTGCCCAAGCCAGTTTTTAGCTCTCAGCGCTGTCGCATTTTGAATGACAATTACGCGATCATGCTGCATGGTACCCAAACAGATTTTTTTTATCATTTTGTTCTCGCAAATAGAGAAATTATTTTGGTGGTATTTGATCACTGCTTGGGTTTTTATTTTTCTGTTATGTTCTGTTTTTATTTTTCTGTTATAAAATGTTGTAAATGAGTATGTTTTCTCCTTCAACTGATATGGCTGCACTGACAAGCACTGATAAGGCAGCACTGATGGGCACTGATAGGTGGCCGAGATGGGCACTGATAGGTGGCACTGATGGGCACTCATAGGCGGCACTGATGGGCACTTATAGGCGGCAATGATGAGCAGTCATAGGCGGCACTGATGGGTACTTATGGGTGGCACTGATAGGTGGCATGGATAGGCACTGATGGGGCATTGCTGGGCATCACTGATCTAGCAGGCATCCATAATGGTGCCAATCAGTGCCTGTTTGTGGCATATATTGGGCATCTTGTGGCCATGGGGGAATGTACCTGGCCATCCACATAATGGGGGCTTCCCTGGTGGTCCAGTGTGGGCACCCATGGGGGGGCTGCGCTTGTAAAAAATTAGCGCAGACCCCCCCCCCATCAGGAGAGCCACTGATAGGCTATCCTCTACTCGCGTCTGTCAGACATTAGTGAGAAAAGGCCGATCAACGGCTCTTCCTGTTTACATTGCGAGCAGCCATGATTGGACACGGCTGATCATGTGGTTAAGAGCCTCCATCGGTGTATCGATGTGACAGACTGACACACCACACCACCAATCACCGTGATGCGTGCCCCCACGGGAGTGTGGCAGCAGTTATCCTGCTGAACGTCATATGACGCCCAGTCAGGATAACTGAACCACTGCCCGGCCGTCATTCTGCTATAGGTCGGGCAGGAAGTGATTAACTGACAATGGCGCAGTCGCGCTGTACCCAAATACAATATATGTCCTCTTTTTCCCACAAAGAATGATCATATCGGCGGTTCCATCGATTGATCGTTCTTATAGGCGGCGTAAGGGGATGTCCCCCCTCCGGCCGCCATCCGGTACTTCTCCAGGCTCTCCCATGCCATCGGAGGCCCAGAGAACGAATCGGCCGCTGCCGGTTGAGGAGGATAGAGATAACCGGTGACCAAATGATCACCGGTCATCTGTATGACCGCTGGAGGCCGGAAAGTAAACAAAGCCGCAATCGCGGCTGAAAGCATGAGATCAATGAATTTTTTTCCCAATCTCATGCTTTCTAGCCTGGAGGAGAGATGTGGGGTCTTATTGACCCTGCATATCTCCATAAAGAGGACCTGTCATACACTATTCCTTTTTTTTTTTTAAATGCACGTAAGTCAGCCCACATATGTAAACGCCGTTCAACCCATGCATGTGAGGTATCGCCGCGTGCGTTACAGCGAGAGCAATAATTCTAGCACTGGACCTTCTCTGTAACTCTAAACTGGTAACCTGTTAACAATTTTAAAGCATCGCCTATGGAGATTTTTAAGTACCAAAGTTTGGCGCCATTCCGTGAGTGTGCGCAATTTTAAAGCGTGACAAGTTAGGTATCTATTTACTCAGCGTAACATCATCTTTCACATTATACAAAAAAATTGGGCTAACTTTACTCTTTTGTTATTTTTTTTTTTAATTAATGAAACCGTTTATGTAAAAAAAGGCGTTTGAAAAATTATTGCGCAAATACCGTGCGAGATAAAAAGTTGCAATAAGTAAAAATATATTGTGCTACTCCCAATTATAAGTGAGTGTAAATAAGTGTTGCAAATAGTAAGGCAGCCAACATAACAATAGGACAAATTGTGAATAAATATAGAAAAAGATGTGCAGCGCCAAACTAGTAGAGGTCCTACTTAAAAGGGGATCCCCCAGTGATATGAAATGAATCTGACCTAGATGTCACATCTGGTCTAAAGTGAGTCCAATTAGGACAGTGTTAAACGTGTAAGGTGTTGAGAGAGCAAAGTACCCCCCAACTTTGGTGATAAAACAATCAGTTATCCTGTAGTAAAAAACTGTGCCAAAAAATAGATAAAAAGTACCAATCTTGTATGTTCACAAACAAACAAAAAAATATCAATAAATCAGTGAATAAATAGTCACAACTGCAGTCCATATACAATGGTGTGTATTATTCTCAGGGTTACATGGAGGTATCACCCCTGTAGCCCCATTAAACACAAAGGTGTTGTAAAGTTGTTATCCGAGTAAGATAAATAAACAGTGTCCCCTCTATTCTTGTATACATTTGTCCACTTCAAACAACGATAAAATCATAAAAAATATTAAAAAAATTCCAGAACTGAAAAGTCCAAAGAATCTAACAGGCATCAAGTCCACAGTTTTCAAAAAGTTTCCAACACTCCACAAGAAAGTTCCACATCTAGAAACCCAGTCCAGAAAAAGTCCAGAAACAAAGAGTCCAAAAAGCGCAGTGGAAACCAATATGGTCCAGTAAAACCTGACCGGTTTCGTCTGAAAAGACTTCAACTGGGGTGCGCTGCAAATCTTTTTCTATAAAAAGTTGCAATGACCGTCACTTTATACCTTAGGGCAAGGGTGCCCAACCTTTGGAAGAGCGAGGGCCACTTAAGCAACTTGGTAACCAGTCGAGGGCCACAATGAGCGGAGCGAGCGGATGACAGGTCACGGCTACTCTATAGGCCCTCCGATCCGCCCAGATGAAAGTTGAAAAATTCCACATCTGTGGCTCTATGGAGGTGAATTGAGGGTCCTATTTGGTTGGGCTTATCATGTGAAAAGTGCTTTCGCACTGATGTGCTGCGGTTTACCCACACCACAGGTGCAGCGTAGTGCATTTATGTCTATCCTGCGGGTTAGCTGAACTTTCAAATGCCGCCACTGTGCCCATCAAACGCCGCCACTGTGCCCATCAAACACCGCCACTGTGCCCATCAAACGCCGCCACTGTGCCCATAAAATGCTGCCACTGTGCCCATAAAATGCCGCCACTGTGCCCATTTAAACGCTGCCACTGTGCCAATTTAAAAGCTGCCACTGTGCCCAAATGACATCACTGTGCCCATCAAACGCTGCCACTGTGCCCATTAAATGCCGCCAGTGTGCCCATCAAATGTTGGTGTGCCCATTAAATGCTGCCAGTGTGCCATCAAATGTTGCAATTATGGCAATCTAATATTACCACTGTGAATACCCTCCGCCTGCTCGCCCCGCACTTACCCTGGTTCAGTGTTAGGAAAGTGAATATTAATTCCCCTTTCTAACACACCTGGGTGGACTGTGAGCGCCCAGCATGGCGCTGGCAGTTCACCTATTTTGAAGCCTATTAGAGCCTATGGCTCTAATCAGGTGCCTCAAAAACATCCACCCACTGTGATTCAGGCACCTGGCCCCCGAAAAGGGGCCGGACACCTAAATATGGTGGTGGCAGCGGTGGTCACGGATAGATTCATTCTATGCATGAATCTATCCATTGGTCATAGAGGGGGTGGCTGCAGAGAGGGGGTGGCACCCATGTGTCCTTATGAACGCACCACCACTGATAAACACATGCACATACATGCACACTCACATACATATGCACACACATGCATACATGCGCACACACACATACATATGCACACACACATGCATACATACATATGCACACACACATATAAACACATATACAGTAGACAGAAAGTCATAAAAAAACGGCAGACCTTTACTTTGGCTCTTCCTGCCGGGTACTGCACTCTAGGGGGAGACAAAGAGCACAGCACTCACTACTTTCACTTTAGGTTAGGCTGGGTTCACACTACGATTTTCCCATCCGTCAGCCGCATACGATTTATATGAAAAAACGTATGCGGCTGAAACGGATTGAACCGTACGTAAGCGTATGCGTTTATAAAACGTATACGGTTTCAAAAAGTGCGTACGGTTCCATCCGGTTTTGATTAAAAAAACGCATACGTTTTTGGAATTAGTGTCATTTAATAAAAAAAGATCTTGTTTTGAAAATGTGCATGCGCAGACGAAAAACGCATACGGTTTATACGTATGGAACCGCACATATGTGCGTTTTCCATTTACTTTAATGTTAAAAAAAAACGTATGCGTTTGCCATACGGTTTCAAAAACTGACTCAAAACCGTGGTCGAACACGGTTTTGTGTACTGTTAAAAAACGTTTTGCCAGCAAATCGTACGCACCCGGATGCATCTGAGTGCATACGATTTGCAATGCATTGTCTATGTATGCGTTTTCCCGTATGGGCCCGTACGTTTTCAAAACTGAAATCGTATGCGGCTGACGGACGGGAAAATCGTAGTGTGAACCCAGCCTTATTGTGACAAGCTCCCTGCATAGTTCGGCTGACGATCGTGGAGCTCATCTCAGCCGCCTCCTATCAAAGAGTACAGGGGGCCCTCGAGGGCCCCCAGCAGAAAGGGGCCGGGTCGCCATGGCGATCTCGGCACCCCTATAATTCCGCCACTGCTTTTGACACTTTTTTGGGGACCAATGACACTAATACAGTGATCAGTGATAAAAATATATGCACTGTCACTGTACTAATGACACAGGCAGGGAAGGGGTTAACAGGGTGATAAAAGGATTACATGTATTCCCTAGGAGAGAATACTTACTGTGTGTGTGTGGGGGGGGGGGGGTGTTGCTTTGACTGAGGGGA
Organism: Rana kukunoris; assembly: GCA_029574335.1. Taxonomy (NCBI): domain Eukaryota; kingdom Metazoa; phylum Chordata; class Amphibia; order Anura; family Ranidae; genus Rana; species Rana kukunoris. Next base: position 136,528,516 of record CM056053.1, read on the forward strand.
ATGTAAAGATCAGTGTTTTTGCTTACATAGGCAGACCGCCATTCTGCCTTTCTCCTGAACAATCTGCATGTCATGGCAGACATAGCATCCACCAGAACCGCTGATTGGCTCCAGCTGTGTCCAATCACAGCGGGTTTGCTCCAGACCTGGAAGTGCCAGATCACGTACTAGGTACGTGATCTGGCGCAGAGTGGCCGCCCTGCCACATTAAATCTATGGTGGGCGATCCGCAACTGGTTACTCTAAACTCAAAGAGAAAATATTTATATATTGCAGCTTACCAGTCCTAAGATATGGTGGCTGCATTTGTTTTCTTTTTACAGGCCTTTTTCCTTTATTTTCATCTGGTGAGTCCGTAAATAACACCGCTCCTCCCAACTTTAGAACTTGAGGTTGTTGCTTGGGTGTACAGAAAACTGAGGCACCTTTGGGCATCCCAATGAGAGTGGCAATGTGGCGGACGCACTGCTAGATAGTGGGTATTGGGTGTGGCCAAACTGTTAACAATGGGAGGGGCTTTAACGGCATGTATAAACAAAACCTGGGCTGCCTTACGCCTAAAAAAATATGCTTTGATTGCTGTGCATAGCTCCCAGCTGTCCCCAATTTTAAGGGACTGCCACTGATTTAAAGTGGTTGTAAGCGTTTGTTTGTTTTTTATTTATTTTTTTAAGTAACAAACATGCCTATATTTATCTTATATGTGCAATGGTTTTGCACAGAGCAGCCCCAATCCTTTTCTTCTGGGGTTTCCTGCTGCCACTCCAGGCCCCTCCTCTTTATCGGGTGCCCTCACAGAAAGCCCCTTTACATTGGGGAACCCATGCAGGCTCGCTCCTGAGTACCGCTGCTGCGTTCATGCTCCCGTGTCACAGCTTCTGATTGACAGCAGAGGGAGCCAATTGCTCCTGCTGCTATCAATCTTTTTAACAAGGATTGCCACTGTGCTAGTGCACATCGCTGAATGCAAAATGCAGCAGTGGAACATGGACGGCATCCCTGCCATTTTTTATGGCCATGATTTTTACCTCTATCATGTAAGTGCAATCTGCAGTTTTAATAAACCTGCTTTTTAATGTTACTGAACTATGAGGAACCTCTGTTTTTTTTATTTTTGGTTTATATACCATATCAATTTGGGGGATTATACCTGCCTTGGGTTGCTTCTTCTGCATATCTGTCTGTTTTGCTGTTTTTGAGTACCTGTCATTAGTGTCAATTCCGTCGGCTGAGTAGAATACTTACCTAGTAGCTGGTGAAAGCAGATGCACTTCTCTTTGAAGACACCATTGTTTTTTCATCCTCACGTTTGATGAACTAGAACAGGGGTCTCCAAACTTTCTAAACAAAGGGCCAGTTTACTGTCCTTCAGATTTTATGGGGGCCAGATTTTGGTGTGGGGTTCCCCTTAAAATCCATACCAGACCTGAAGGGTCTGGTATGGATTTTTGGGGGGAACCCCACTCTATTTAAAAAAAAATGGTGCAGGGTTCCCCTTAACCACTTAAGGACCGGACCAATATGCTGCTAAATGACCCAATGCGTTTTTACAATTCGGCACTCCGTCCCTTTAACAGACAATTGCGCGGTCGTGCGACGTGGCTCCCAAACAAAATTGGCGTCCTTTTCTTCCCACAAATAGAGCTTTCTTTTGGTGGTATTTGATCGCCTCTGCGATTTAAATTTTTTGCGCTATATACAAAAATAGAGCGTAATTTTTGAAAAAAAAAACAATATTTTTTACTTTTTGTTATAAGAAAAATCAAATAAACTAAATTTTAGTCAAACATTTAGGCCAACATTTATTTAGCCACATGTCTTTAGTAAAAAAAAATGATCGCCTTAGTGACACTGGCAATAGGTAGTGAAAGTGTTAAACTAGGGCGGTGATCAAGGGGTTAAAACTTTATTGAGGGGGCACGGGGGCTACACTAACTGCCTGTCACACTGACACTAAATGCAGTGATCAGTACATATATGATCACTGCATTCAGTGACACTGTGACGGGGGTGGGGGGGTGATTGCAAGGTGTTAATGTGCCTGCGTGTACTGGTGTCAGTGTAGTGTTGTGCAGACTCACTGTGTGATGTGATCTCTCCTCAGCAGCGGTTGAAAAAAACGCAGAGAGCAGAGATCACATCACTTCTCTCTTCCTGTGTTTACACAGGAGGAGGAAGTGCACTGCAGGGGGAGTGCGCGCATTGGCTGGGAGCGATCCGGAGGGGGCGGACAAAAACGAACAGCCGCCCCCTCAGCACGGATCGCTCCTACAGCAAACCGGACCGCCGCATGTACCGGGGGGGGGGTCCCGGTCGGACCCCCAACCCAAGTCAAGGCAGCCACGTACAGGTACGTTGATGTGCCTGTCCATGCCATTCTGCCGACGTAAATGTACATGCGGCAGTCTTTAAGTGGTTAATATCCATACCAGACCCACAGGGCCTGGAATTGGACTAAGGGGGGAACCCATGCTGTTTTTTTTCAATGAATTTTATTTGTATTGTCGTAACCCGACAATTCATTATAGCTGTGAGTAGTTTTAAATTACTTTTTTTCCTTTAGAAATTTAATTTTATGCAGGGAATTTTCTAAGCATTGGAAACCTGCGCTACTTTAAAGGCATACTATAGACACCCCCTAGGTACGAAATTCAATGGAATATTTCAGTTTTATTGTTTCACTTTAAGCATTATTAAAATCCCTGCTCCTGCAAAAACTGAATTTTTTTAAACTTTTTTTGCATTGATACATGTCCCCTGGGGCAGGACCCAGGTCCCCAAACACTTTTTATGACAATAACTTGCATATTAAGCTTTAAAATGATCACTTTTGATTTCTCCAATAGACTTTTTAAGGGTGTTCTGTGGCTTTCGAATTTGCCGCGAACACCCCAAATTGTTTGCTGTTCGACGAACGGGCGAAAAGCCAATGTTCGAGTCTAACTCATTTTCGACTCGAACATAAAGCTCATCCCTAAAAACAACCTGGTTTGACCACTAAGGACAACGTACAAGCTCATACTGCTACATGCATTACAGCAACTCAGCTGGGAGGTATTGTCACATCCTCCTTACATCGCTCTGAGTGATTTCCACCTGTTTGAACCAATAAAAGAGTTCCTTGGAGGTCAGAATTTCAGCACTGATGATGAAGTGAAGAAGGCTGTTTTAGGATGGTTCAGGCATACTGATCTTTCTTTCTACGCCAAAGCTTTCCAGGCATTAGTTAACCACTTCCATACCGGGCACTTACGCACCTTCCCGCCCAAGCCAATTTTCAGCTTTCAGCACTGTCGCACTTTGAATGACGGTCGTGCTACACTGTACCCAAACAAAATTTGCGTCCTTTTTTCCCCACAAATAGAGCTTTTTTTGGTGGTATTTGATCACCTCTGCGGTTTTTATTTTTTGCGCAACAACTAATAAAAGACTGAAAATTTAGAAAAAAAAATACATTTTTATTTTTTTCTGTTAACTTTTTTGTAAATAAGTATGTTTTCTCTTTCAATTATGGGCACTTATATGGCGGCACTGATGGGCACTGATGAGGTAGTACTGATGGGCACCGATGAGGTGGCACTGATAGGCGGTGCTGGTATGCGGCACTGATGGGCACTCATAGGTGGCACTGATGGGCACTCATAGGCGGCACTGATGGGCACTCATAGGCGGCACTGATGGGCACTCATAGGCGGCACTGATGGGCACTCATGGGCGGCACTGATGGGCACTCATAGGCGGCACTGATGGGCACTCATAGGCGGCACTGATGGGCACTCATGGGCAGCACTGGGAACTCATAGGCGGCACAGAATGGCACTCATGGGTGGCACTTATGGGTGTCACTGATGGGTACTGGTGGGTGGCACAGATGGGCACTGATAGGTGGGCACTGGGCATGGATTGGCATGGAGGGGTGGCACTGAAGGACACTGTGGGGTGGCACTGATGTACTTTGAGGGGTGGCACTGATTTATATGTTGCCAGTCAGTGCCCATGTGTGGGCACTGACTGGCATCTTTCTTTCTTTTTTTTTAACCTGTATTTTTTTTTTTTCACCTGTAATTTTTTTTCCTGTGTTTTTTTTTTTCTTTGCCCTGCCAGTGTGGGCATCCCTGGTGGTCTAGTGTGGGCATACAAGGGGGGGCTGCGCTGATAAACAATCAGCGCGAACCCCCCCTGTCAGGAGAGCCGCCGATCGGCTCTCCTGTACTCGCGTCTGATTGGACACGGCTGATCACGTGGTAGCGAGCCTCCGCCGGAGACTCGTTACCGAGATCGGTGATGCAGGGTGTCAGACTGACACTCCGCATCAGCAATCGCCGCGATACGCGCGCGCGGCATGAAATCGTGCTGGACGTTTGAGAACGTCTAGTCACGATTTCATAATCACTTCCCGGCCGTAAATCTGCTATTGGCCGGGCGGGAAGTGGTTAAAGTCGTTGTAAACCCTTAACAACACACTTTATGCTACAGGTAAGGCTATATTAAGGCTTACCTGTAGCTACCCTGGATATCTCCTAAACCTGCACAGTTCCCCCTGTGTTGGTATGTGCCAAAGCGATCGGCACACGCGTTTTGCCGTTGCTTCAGTTAGACGTGCCGTTACCGGCGCCTCTCACATGCATGCGCAGGAGTGACATCATCGCAGCCAATCACAGCACCGGAGCCGCGATACCCGGAACTAAGCTCCGGGAGAGATGTCCGCGACTGGAGGGGGGACAAGGATGCTGCGGGGGCTTCGATTTGAGGTAAGTAATACATAATAAGCTAGTATGCTTTGCATGCTAGCTCATTATGCCTTTGTCTTGCATTGTTTTTTTTATAGAGGTTTACAACCACTTTAAACACTGGAATAAGTGTATAAAATTAGCAGGGGAGTATGTCGAACAATAAATGCAATTTCCACTCCTTGAAATGCGTTTTTTGATTATAAAAACTCAGAAGTCCTGGTTTGACTTCAACACCTCTCGAAAAATAATACACACACACACACACAGGGAGGATTAAAAACTGACTTTAGAGAGGACAGAGGAACCATGTGCTTTTCTTCTTCTTTTCAGGGTGTTTTATGCTGAACATAACTTTTACATATGTTGGAGACACACACCAACACACACATACTGTATAATACATACTGTAATGTATTCTTCATCTAAACCCATCAGTGCATCTCTTCTTTGCAAGGTAATAATCTTTTCACAAAGTAGGCCAGTGAGGCATATGTGTCGGGTTCCAGGCAAGCTGCAGGCAGCGTACGTAAATTTGCGGGTACAGATAAAAATATATTTTCTCTGTCTTTTCACCTCCTGTTACAAGTCAGTTCATCTGGCGTGGAATTAATTGTAATATGCTCTTGTTTCAGAAATGATTTTTATAAAACTAACACCTCCTGCATACATTTTGTTTCCCCTCCAAATGTTCCCATTGCATAAAATAAGTACATTTCAAACTCATAGCTGACTTTGTCTTAACCAACTTAATCTTAACTGTTCATAAGTAATAATTTGAATAATCCAAATGACAGAAAAATCAAGTAAAAAAATAATATACCGTATTTGCTGGCATATAAGGTCCTAATTTTTCAGCTAAAATGTTGGTTTTGGGATATACTCACCTTATAAGACGACCCCCTTTCGACTCACCTTACTGTGCCCATTGTATACCTTACTGTGCCCATTGCCTACCTCACTGTGCCCATTGCCTACCTCACTGTGCCCATTGCCTACCTCCCAGTGCCCATTGCCTACCTCCCGGTGCCCATAGTTCACTGTGCCGATCTCCAAACCTTATCCCAGTATGCAGACTTCGGGCGTCCATTGTTCAAAAGCTGTGCCTCCTCCTCGTCCTGTTCAGTGACAGGCGAAACACTCAGTTTCCCAGCAGAGCCTGTGTTCAGTGTTCCGCCTATCACGGGATTCATATACCAACAACAGGACATTTTGACATATGTGATGACCTGACCCCCGAACCAGACAGTCCCCCCCTGCCCGAGGCTACCCCGTCTGCTGAGGGAAGAGCAGTCAGGAGGTGCCTCGTGGTAGGCATCTTTGCACATTAAAAACACACATTCATCATGGTACAAGGAGAATGCACGCATGCACACCACTGTGGTCCCTAGATCACACACACCACATCCACATTACATTGGATTAGCCCAAGTCTGGCATGCAGGACTTGGGAGCAGCAACGCCGCGCCAAGGTCCCAATGGTGTCGCTGTCCATTCATACCACATTCACACGGTCGTGGGGATAACTTTTCCCCAACGACCGAGGGTGACACCCCTTACTGGCAGGAGTGTCACCCCCACATTCACACACCATTCACACTGTAGCCTGCACTACTGTCCGTGTGCATACAATAAAAAAATGCTCATCACTGGAGCATAAATAAATAAAAAAGGCTCATCAATGGAACAGAAATAAATAAAAAAGGCTCATCACTGGAGCAAACAAAATAAAAAAAGGCACTCAATTGCCCTGTCGTGGGCTCCGTCTGGTGCCACGTCTCTGTCTCCTCACTTGCCGGGGGGGGGGGGGACTTCAGGAGGGGGTGGGGGTGGGGCATCAGCAGGAGACTCCTCCTCCAGTCTGCCACTCCTGGCAGGTTCTGGCTGCCTGCCCTCCAACACCAGGGCTATGCGGTTTAGCATCGCATTTGTTTCAGCATGCATCCGCAGCTGGCGGGTGGTGTTCTGCTGATCCTGCCGCCTCCTGTGCCTCCCCTCCACCGTATTGGCCTTTACAGCTTTGGCTTTTGAGGCTCTTGACCTCTATGACGAGGCGTGCTGTCGTGGCCTGCAGCTCCCCCAAACAGCTGCACAATTTGCATTTAGATCATGCATACAGTCTGGAATTTCTGCCGAGGAGGCCACGCTGTCTGCAAGACGCCTCATGTCATGGGCAACAGCACCCACATGTTGGGTCTGGCGGGCCTGATCCCTCGCAACGGTTTCTTGGATGGCCTCAGGAACACCCCTGGTTTTTCTAGTGGCCTTCCTGGGGGCAGGAGAGGCTTGGGGCCGTGTATATGGGGATGCCCTTGAGGAGCTTCCCCTGATGGTGGAGGAGGGTGAAGAGCTACTCCTGATGGTGGAGAAGGGTTGGGAGGGTCCCCTGATGGGGAAGGAGGGTTAGGAGGGTCCCCTGATGGGGGAGGAGGGTGGTGAGGGTACAGGGATGGTGGGATCCTCCATGAGGTACAGGACTCCCTCGTGGTCCCCATGCTCCTCCATTACTTCCTCCAGAGGAGAGGTGTGGGCACTTGCATCTCTGGATGGCATGGGTTGCCCATCAGCCGACGACGGCCCAGCTCCCTCCAGCACATCTGTGGATGACACAAAACATTCACATGTTGGTGGACCCACACACTTGTCACATGTCCCCTTGCACCCCTCACATGCTACACACCAGATAGTAGATAAAACACACTTACCTGACCTCAAGGACTGCTCACCGGAGTCATAGCCCTCCATGCCCTCCACCTGCTCACGCTGCAGGCATTGGGCAATCAGCTCATCCTCCGGGGTCAACTGCACAGAACATGCTGGTCCTCCTCCCGTGGCCCTGGCATGCCTACTGATCTGGGCCAGCTTCTCCTTCACCTTACGCCGCATATCATTTATTTATTTTTGAATATCCTGGGGGCTCCTGGTCGCAATGCCCTCAGCACTGACCTGCAGGCTCAGCTCCCTCAGGATCTAATTTTTACTGGCCATCGCTTTGCAAAAGTACCTTCCCTAAGGGAGGGGGGGGGAAGCAGGATGTACTTTTGCGCCAGACGGGCGCATGTCAGGGCATATTTATAGGCTGGGCGTAAGCCGGTTGGCCGGCGTTTCTCAGAAAGTTGGGCCGGCGTAGTTGTGAGCACGCGCACAGGGGACCGCACATACTGCGCATGCTTCGTTCATGATACGCCGGCGTAAATCACTAGTCCACGTTCAGAACATCATTTGCATAAGGCCACATCCACTTACACTTACGCCGACAAAATTAAGTTATGCCGGCGCAACGTTAGGAGCAAGTGCTTTGTGACTACTGTACTTGCCTCTCTGAGTTACGTCGGCGTAGCGCAAACGAGATGCGCTACGCCGGTATAAATTTGCGCCGATCTACCTGAATCTAGCCCTCCTTATTTAAGCATATAAGCAGGGCCGTCTTAATAGCATAATGGACCCCTGGGCAAAGTAATGCTCTGGGGCCCCTACAATGGAGACAGTGCAGGTAAACAGACATTAAGTAGGTAGGAGGCAGACAAGCGGAGCTTCCCCTTTTGGGTAGGGCTCCACATTAACTACATGAACAATTATTCTGTACAGCATAGAAACAGTGGGAAAATACTACATACATAAAGTAACAAAGCTGTCCTGTGCATATAATATATCTGCTATATTGATGCCTCCCCATCACTCTGACTCCTCTACACCCTAGAAACCCCCCCAGCACTCTGACCCCTCTACACCCCAGATATCCCCCCAGCACTCTGACCCCTCTACACCCCAGATTTCCCCCCAGGGCTCTGACCCCTCTACACCCCATATAATCCCCCCAGCACTCTGACCCCTCTACACCCCAGATATCTCCCCAGCACTCTGACCCCTCTACACCCCAGATATCCCCCAGGGCTCTGACCCCTCTACACCCCACATAATCCCCCCAGCACTCTGACCCCCCTACACCCCAGATATCTCCCCAGCACTCTGACCCTTCTACACCCCAGATATCCCCCAGCACTCTGACCCCTCTACACCCCATATATCCACCCAGCACTCTGACCCCTCTACACCCCAGATATCTCCCCAGCACTCTGACCCCTCTACACCCCAGATATCCCACCAGCACTCTGACCTCTCTACATCCTAGATATCTCCCCAGCACTGTAACCGTATACCATAAGATTCCCCTTGTATTGTGACTCCACTACATCCATGATACCCCCTACACTGTGGCCTCTCTACACACCTGATACATCTAGCACTATAGCCCACCAAGATACCTCAGCATTGCTACCCTCTATACACCCCAGATTCCCCCTCAGCATTATTTTCCCCCCATACACCCTTGATATTCCCCAGCATCATGATTCCATCCATGTAGTACCCCCTTTTCCAGCAGAGATACAGTGCATGTAAACTTTTGGCTCTGTGTCAACCTCCAGCACTGCACTCACCGATACCAATCAAGCAGGCAGAAGGAGGGGTCTGAGGAGGGAGCATTCCTCTGGGCATTCCAAACCTTTTGTCTTTAAATTTTCTTTTATTGTTTTCAAACATGCAAAGTGACATACAGGGGAAGGGCCATTCCTCTGGCCATAAAGTCGTTACATCCTATAACAATAAAATCTAAGAAAAGAAATACCCATATAATACTAAATCAAATCATTTAAACAAAGACAAAGAAAATATGTTTTCCAAAACACATCATGTCACTTCTCTCTCAACCTACAATCCATCCTCCATATCTCTGATGGCCTTTTAAATCTGTGGGTGCCCTTCCTTCATTACATTAAGCCAATAAACCCCCCCTCCTCCAGGGGATCCAAGTGTCTCCTACAGGGTGGGGCAGTTGGACCACCCCCCGTAGTGTCACTCTCTGCATTGTCGTTCCATCCCATCCCCCCCTTCCAAACAAAGCAAACCTAAAAATAACCCCCCCCCCCAAAAAAAAGGGGGAAGTCCCCCCTTCCTCGGTCCATCCTCCCCTCCTCCTCGCTGTCCGTAGAGCCGGATCCCTCCCTTATTACGCATATATCAAGGCCTTCCCTTCTTCTGAGTATCTAAACACATTCCATTCGGCCCACGTATCAAGGTATACCTTACGTTTCTGTCTGGAGTTCCACACCAGGTCCTCCAGTTTGTTTGTACCTTCTACTCTGTTAAGCCACATCTTTACCGTTGGCGGTTGTGTCTGTTTCCACATCGCTGGGATGCAGGCACGGGCAGCATTTAAAAGGTGGCAAACCATGGATTTCCTATAGCATTTTACCGATAGCTCCGAGTCCTGTAATAAGTAATAGGGCCAATCGTCTGGTAATTTTTCTTTGCTAAATTTCTGCACTCCCTGAACCTTTGTCCAAAAATTTAAAATCTTTGGGCATGACCACAGAATGTGTAGTAAGGTTCCTTCTTTCTTACTGCACCTCCAGCATCTATCCGAGATGTCCGGGTAACACTTCTTTAATACTACCGGATAGGGATGAGCTTCGAGTTCGAGTAGAACTCATGTTCGACTCGAACATTGCCTGTTCGCCGAACAGCGAACTATTTGGGGTGTTCGCGGCAAGTTCGTGTGAACTTTAGAACCCTGTTAAAGTCTATGGGACTCGAACGTTTGAAATCTAAAGTGCTAATTTTAAAGGCTAATATGCAAGTTATTGTAATAAAAAGTGTTTGGGGACCCGGGTCCTGCCCCAGGGGAGTGTTTGGGGACCCGGTTCCTGCCCCAGGGGACATGTATCAATGCAAAAAAAAAAACTGCATTTTTTTTGGCAGCAGTGATTTTAAAAATAATTCCTTTAAGTGAAACAATAAAAGTGAAATATTCCTTTAAATTTCGTACCTGGGGGTGTGTATCGTATGCCTGTAAAGTAGCGCTTGTTTCCCATGCTTAGAACTGTCCCTGCACAAAGTGTAATTTCTGAAGTAAAAAAAGTAATTTAAAATCACTCACGGCTATAATGAATTGTTGGCTCCCGGCAATACAGAGAAAAGTCTGGAATGGATATTTGGGGGGAACCCCACATATTTTTTTTTAATTTGACGCAGGGTTGTTATGTTTTGTTTATCATAATATGAGGTGATATAACATCATAACACATCCTAGTAATATACAATGAACTTTGGATCACCTCTTGTTATGATAAACATGTCCAAGCTAAATTTGTAAATAACCTGTCACTGAAAGCAATAACAGAGAAACGGACTTTATAATTTGGAAAGTTTTTATCTGGAATTCTGTTAATTTGCACTGAAATTTAAAAGAGATTACTCAGCGCTGGATTAACTCTGTGTGGCAAGACTGGGCACAGATGATAGGAAATCGTATACTCTACATTGTGACATAAAAAAAAAAATTGGGGGGTTTACATCCACTTTAACCTTTTTTGCTTCAAAACATTGGCCCAGATTCACGTAGATCGGCGCATTATCGGTCCGGCGTAGCGCACCACTTTTCCGTTAGACTTGCGCAATCTAGCCGCGTAATCCCGCGATTCACGTAGCTTTTGCGCAAGAGATTGCGCAAGCGTAAGGTTTTTTCCGGAGGCGTAAGGAGGAGTAATACAAATCGGGAGGGACGTGGGCGTGTTACATTGAAATGAGCCGTGACCCCATGCAAATGAAGGGCCGGCCGACTCGCGCATGCGCGCGTGAAGGAAACCATGTCAGCTCCGTTGTGCGCATGCTCACAACTCGGGAGCAGCGCAATCAGTGAAATTGGAAATGGACTAGGGCAACGTTGTGAACTACGCAAACAGCATAAATAGACACACACAAACGCACTTCCATTGCAAAAGTACATCCCTTTGTGTCCCTTCCCATTGAATCAAGTGCTTTTGCTCTGTTGTTCGTTAGAGTGTGTCTTGTAGTTGTCAGATTAGTGTTCTGTGTGATCTAGTGCTTGTTGGTAGTTTTGTGAAAGTGTGTTTTGATAAGTGTTTGAGACTGTTTGTTTGATTGATAGATTTCTGAGCGTTTGTTTTCTTGCTTTATTTTTTCATCTGATTTTTTTGTGTCTGTTTCTTGCTGAGTGCTAGTGTGATTTTTGGGTGTTCTTTTTCTCTTTGTGTGTGTTCTTGTCTGATTGGTTGTGCTTGTATTTGTGACAGATTTTTGGTGACTGCTAGTGAGTTTGTTTGGAAGTATGACTGAGAGAAAAAGAAGGCTTAATTTTACAGTGGGGGAAAAAAGAATTCTTGCCCGGGCCATTACCGACTATGGGCGTTACCTCCACGGCCCGCAGAGTGCCACCACCACCCCGGCCAGGAGGAGGGAGATATTGGATATGATCACGGAGCAGGTCAATTCATCGGGGGAGGGGGAGACACGGACCCGGTCTGGGATTGAAAAGAAAATAAATGACCTCCGGCGTGAGGTGAAAAAAAAAACTGGCCGCAATAAATGCCCATGCCAGGGGCACAGGAGGGGGCCCACCATGCCGGGTTAGATTTACAGCGACGGAGCGTGTGGTGGCCCTGACCTTTCACCGGCATGAAGTGGAGGGCCTGCCAGGCTTTGACACAAGTCCGGTCCCCGCGGTGCCAGGTAAGGTTTTTATTTCTCTCAGGTGTGTAGCATGTGTGGGGGAGGGGGTGAAAGGGAATATGTGGCAAGTGTGTGGATCCTCCAACCTGTGAATGGTTTGTGTCATCCACAGATGTGCAGGAGGGTGCAGGGCCATCTGGCCTGACCGCTCCAACGCCAGGACAGCAGCCTAATGAGGCCCCCCCAACAAGGCCAGAGTCCGCGGAGGAGGAACAAGAGGAGGAGGAGGATCATGCGGAGGACGATCATGAGGAGGAGGAGAATCATGAGGAGGAGGAGTCCATGGCAGGCACTGGCCGTTTGGTTTCTGCGGACTCTTCCCCTCTGGCTGCAAGAAGCCTGCCCTCCCTAAGGGTGAGCCCCCCCCTCCTCCCCCAACATGGCTCCCCTCACAAGGGCCTCCCCTTCTCCCCGGCCACAACCATCAGCTGGAGCCAGGAGGTCATCCCAGAGCACCAGGGGGGCGCCCAATCTCCTGCCCGCCTGTCTGAGAAGGAACCTGGCCACCCAGACCCGCCTTTTGAGACAGCTCTGCCAGACTATGGGGCGGGTGGATCAGAGCCTGTCCTCCATCAACGATAGGCTGGGTAACCTGGACTCCCACTCCCGGGCCTCCACAACCTGCCTAAATGACCTGCAAACTACAGCAGCAGGCGTTGGGCAGGATGTGAGGGCCCTTACCCAGGCTATCCAGGGCAACACGGCAACACTTGGTGCTGCCCTGGACAGAATAGCCGTGGCCTTGGAGGGCAGGCCGCCAGGTGGGCAGATCTCAGGGGCTGCTCCTCCTTCCCCGGCTTTTCCCCTCCCCCATGCGTCTCCCCTGAGGGTCCGGGGCCGTGGCCGGGGGCGCCCCAGGCGTGGCTCAGGCAGAGGGCATTAATTTTTTTTTCCCCCTTTTTTTGGTTTGAAAGCATTTTTATTTTTGTTCTCTGCATTTTTTTTTTTCTATGCATTTTTTTATTTTTTTGCTGACATTTTTGGCATATTTTGGGTTGTGAATGATGTTTGAATGTGGGGGTGACATTCCTGCTGGAAAAGGGGTGTCATCCTCAATTTGGGTGGAGAAGGGTTCCCCAGGACCAGGGAGAAGTGATTCCCAGGTCCGTGTGAATGGTGTATGAATGTACAGTGACATAATTGGAGCCTTGACGTGGCGTTACTGCTCACCAGTCTTGCATGGTGGACTGGTGCCAATCCAATTTGATGAGGATGTGGGGTGTGTGTGCTAGGGACCACAGTGGTGTGCATGCATGCATTCTCATTGTGCCATGATTAATGTGTGTGTTTAACGTGCAAAGATGCATAATGTGAGCTGGCATGAGATGGGGTCATGAGATGGGGTACCAGTGCATATGCAGAGTCACCTTGAAGGGAAAAGACAGGAGGATGTTAGTCATGCATGTGCCACTTGTGAGGTGTGCATCACGGGAGGGGCTAGTCATGCCTGCCACCCATGTCACTCACCAACCAGCCAGCTGTCCCCATACATGTTCTGTTTGAAATCTGTGGGGATGGGGCTCTGATTGTATATGTAGCTGTCATGGGTGTCATGGGTGGTGCCATGTGTTGGGCTGCTGATGTCCTCCTGCAAGGTTGTGGTAATTCCATGATGGCATGAGGGGTGAATCTGAAGATGCGAGACACCTCAGAATCTCTCATGCCAAAGATGTCTATGCATGTGTGATATATCAAGTGAAGAGTGAGGGGCTTGTATCAGATAAGAATATTGTATTAGATTAGATTAAATTGTAAATTTTATATAAGCAAAAAAAAAAAACATCTCCCGTGCCCTCCTTAGTGCCATCCTCCGTGCCCTCATCCTTCTTTGTTCATCTAAAGTCAGTAGTATAGCTATGCGCGACGATGCCCCTGGCATGTTGGCATACAGATTGTTGGGCAACACGTGTGACTGCTGAACTCCTCACTAACAGTGTTGCTTTATCTGACAATTAGACTTTTTTTCAAAATTTAGACCAGCTTTTAGGTCCTCTAACTTTAGACAGGACATTTTGCTGTTGCGCACATCGCGTAGCCTGCGCAGCAACTGCGTTTTTTTGTGAATCCCCGTAACTCCCTCATTAGCATATTTGACTAGCAAATCAGCAAATCAGTTTTGCGCGAAGGGAAGCGAATGTCTAACTCAATTACGCCGGACCAAAAAACGTAGATTTCTGGCGTATATTGTTTTGTGAATCGCGTGCAACTATACGCACGCGCACATTTAGACTTACGCACGCGCAACAGCAGTTGCGCACACGTAATCGCTCTGTGAATCTGGGCCATTGTCACTGGCCCAGAATAAGAAATATTGACATAATCTCAATACTTGTTCTGAGCCTGTTGGGCCTGCAAAAAGTATTAACCCTAGGGCAGTGTTGCCAACCTCCTGCAGCATTTATACTGACAAAATATTGAAAATTTACTGATGGAGCACATTTTTACTAACAACCTAAAAAATGAGTCCTAATAAGAACTAATACAATGGATATTTAAACAGTATATTCACAATATGGAAACACTGACAATACCCATAACAAGTAATGTGCCTGGTTCACATTTAAAAAGTCAACACAGCGTGACAAATTATCAGCGCGTAATATTTACAGATAGTTGTACAAAATCACAGATTTTTACAAACTGTCCATAAATTTACTGACAGTTGGCAACCCTGCCCTAAGGTATCAGCATAACAGCCAGACAGCTAGCATTTCTATAATGGCAACTCAAAGGCCTCATACACACGATAGGTTAGCCAGAGGACAGCGGTCTGATGGACCGTTTTCATCGGTCAAAACCGATTGTGTGTGGGCCCCATAGGTTATTTAACCTTAGGTTAAAAAAAAGCCAACTTGCTTTAAATTTAACCGATGGATTGATAACCGATAGGTCAAAACTGATCATTAGTAGGCACAACCATTGGTTAAAAATCTATGCATGCTCAGAATCAAGTCGACGCATGCTTGGAAGCATTAAACTTCATTTTTTTCAGCACGTCGTTGTGTTTTACGTCACCGCGTTCTGATACGATTGTTTGTTTAACTGATGGTGTGTAGACATCAGTCAGCTTCATCGGTTAACCTATGACAACGGTCCTTCAGACCGTTCTCATCGGATGGACTGATCGTGTGTACGAGGCTTAATATTTCTGTTATATAAGATTCCCTTAAAGCAAGCCTATTCCAGAAACCAGACTTCAATACAGAAATTGCTGGTATAAGACAAAAATTATGCACGATAATTCTTCTTGTCTGACTCACACTGTTGCCATGCATTAAAAAAATCATCAAGAAAAAAAAAGAAGAAAAAAGAACATTTATATATAAAGACATGTTGGCCCTAATTCATCAAGCTGCAATATCACAGAAGCTATTTGTCCCAGCTCAGTTTTAAAAAAAGAATTGGGACTCTGCAGCTTCCTTGCATCTCAGCAAATATTAGCACTGAAATTGCCAGTGTTCAGTGACAACCAGGGTTCAGCACTAAGCCCAGAAGATCAAACAATTAGCTTAGCCTAGGAAGTGATGTCCAATGACCTGATCCACTCTCCCCATAGGATATATACTGTGTGTATATATATATATATATATATAGTATATACACTCAGGGCCGCCATCAGGGGGGTATAGGCAGTACACCTGTAAGGGGCCCGGGGGTCCCCAGGGGCCCGGATGGGAACCCCCTAAAAAAAAAAAAAATATTTTATTTTTTAGGGGTCCGGAGGTGCCCAGGTGCCTGGAGGCCCCCAGGGCCCCAGATGTTAACCCCCCTCTTTTTTGATTTATTTTTTATAAAAAAATATATTTTTTAATATTTTTTTTATTTTTTTATTAAAGGGCCAATTTTTTTTCTTTTATTTTTTTTGCAGTACGGAGGTCCCCAGGGGCCCAGAGGCCCCCAGGGCCCCGGGTGGCAACCCCCCATTTTTTCATTTATTTTTTATAAAAAAATATATTTAATATATTTTTATTTTATTGTTTTTATTAAAGGGCCAATGTTTTTTCTTAGGGGCCTGGAGGTCCCCAGGGGCCCAGAGATCCCCAGGGCTCCAGATGACAACCCCCTTTTTTTATAAAAAAAAAATTATATATTTTTTTTATTACTTTTATTTTTTATATACATATAAATATACATACATTTATTATTATTATTAAAAGGCCCATAGGTCCCCAGGGCCCCAGATGAGAACCTTTTTTCTTATAAAAATGTTTTACATTTTTTTATATATAACTATATATATAGATATATTTTTATTAAAAGGCTCAGAGGTCCCCAGGGCCCCATGTTATTTTTGTTTATATATTTTTTTACTTATTTTTATTAAAGGGCCCAGAGGATTCTTTTTATTAAAGGGACCAGAGGTCCCCAGGGCCCCCAGATGGCTACCACCCTTTTTTTTATATATATATTTCTTTATTTCTTTCTTTTTTTGTAAAGGACCCCCCCGCTTCTCAAATCGCGGCAGGCCACCCACCGCTTCTCAATTTCAGGCGGCAGCACCCCCCCCCCCGGTTCACTCCTCCAGGGGGCCCATGCCTGAAGCTGTGTAAGGGGCCCCATAATTATCAAAAGCATTGGGGCGCCTGACTGTACACGCACTTTATGGATCTTGCTTTGTGCACTGGTCCAAATCATTTGGTGGGGGGATATGGTGTAGGACTGTTTTTCAGGGGTTGGGCTTGGCCCCTTTGTTCCAGCGAAGAGAACTCTTAAGGCGTCAGCATACCTAGACATTTTGGACAATTGCTCCTAACTTTGTGGGAACAGTTTGGGAATGGCCCCTTCCAACATGACTGTGCACCAGTGCACAAAGCAAGGTCCATAAAGACATGGATGAGTGTGTTTGGGATGGAGGAACTTGACTGGCCTGCAGTCCTGACCTCAACCCGACAGAACACCTTTGGGATGAATTAGAGCGGAGACTGCGAGCCAGGCCTTCTCGTCCATCAGTGTCTGACCTAACAAATACACTTCTGGAAGACACATAGACACACTCCACACTCCTAAACCTTGTGGACAGCCTTTTTTTTTTCCTCAATGCAGATGTCGGTGGGTAGAGCGATCTATAGCCGTGGTCCTTGGACTGCAAATCTATGTTCTCCCTTTGATTTGTAGTGGGACTTGGGGATGTGGAGGAGGTTTTGGTTGGTTGATCGGAGAGTGTGATTGGGGGGTGTAGTGTTTTATTTTCTCGCATAAGTATTGAGGAGCGTTTCCTTGTGTGCACTTTTGGGTGAGACAGAGCGTCTTGAATGTGCGTACACAACATCGGGTCAAAAATCCAATCAGGCCAGAACGCGGTGACGTAGAACACAACGTCGTGCTGAAAAAACGAAGTTCAATGCTTCCAAGCATGCGTCGAGTTGATTCCGAGCATGCGCGGGTTTTTGGCCCGATGCTTTTGTGTACTAACCATCGTTTTGGTCCGACGGACAGGTGTCCGTTGGACAGATTTTAAAGCAAGTTTTAAAATTTTGGTCTGATGGACAACGTTCCGATGGGCCGTACACACCATCAAATTGGTCTGAGGAAACTGGTCTTAAGACCAGTTTCCTCGGACCGGTCTGATCGTGTGTACGCGGCCTTACCGTTACCAGTCTTGCTGCCGTGTTCTGGGTGACTTGTAGGCGCAAAATCTGGTATTTAGGTAGTCCTATATAGAGAGAGTTTGCGTAGTCGAGTGGGGAATTGATGATTGTTCCAACTACTACTGCTATTTCCTCTTCTGGGATGAAGTCTACGCAGCAGCCGGAGGAGATGGTGCGATCCGCTGATTACTGATCCTATTTGTGCATCCATCGACATCTCCGGATCAACGATGACTCTGAGACTTTTGACTTTGGTGCTCGGGGTAATGGTTTGTCCAAGTATAGTGGGTGGTGTCCATGAAGTCTTAGCTTTTCTCTTTGGTTTGCGTGGAGGAGAAGAAGTTCTGTTTTGGATCCATTGAGTTTAAGTCATCCAATCATCGATCAATGTAAGGCAATTTACCAGTCCGTGATATTGGTCTTTTTTTCCGGTGATGCAAAAGTAGAGTTGAGTGTCGTCAGCGCAGGTCCTGTTTACTGATGATTTTGAGGAGTGGGCGGAGATAGATGTTAAAGAGCACGGGTGAGAGAGGTGATCCTTGAGGGACTCTGCAAGAAATTGCGTGAGTTTGAGGCCTCGTACACACGAGGCAATAGATTTGTTCAAATCTGTCCGTCCGACAGATTTGAACAAATCTGTCTGCTGGGATTTTGGTTTGCTCGCGTGTACACACGAGCAAACCAAAATCCCCGCCAGCAGAGAGCGCGCTGACGTGTCGGTGATGTGGCGGTGACGTTGACGCCGCCACGTCACCGCACCAGGAAGTAAAACACTTCCGCGCATGTGCCGAATCCATTCGGCGGCGGTGCGGGACGACATGTCTGCTGGTAAGTGTACTAACCAGCAGACATGTCGGGCGGGCGGATTCCCACCCGATAGATTTCAAAGCATGCTTTGAAATCTGTCGGGTGGCCAAATCCGTCGGCTCGGCCGTACACACGATCGAGTCTGTCTGCTGAAACGGTCCAGCGGACCGTTTCCAGCGGACAGATTTGATCGTGTGTACGAGGCCTTAGAGGTGAAGGCTTCTAGTTTAACTGTCTGGGAATGATTTTCTAGGAAGGATACGAACCAGGGTAGGTCAGAATCTGCGACACCAGCTACTTCTTTAAGGCGAAAGAGTAGAGTTTTGTGGTCTACTGTGTCGAACGCTGCACTGAGATCCAGCAGCACCAGGAGACATGATTGTCCATCATCTGCTTCTTCGAAGGCATCATCCCATATTTTGAGAAGGGCTGCTTCTGTGCCATGGCCTGGGCGGAAGCCTGATTGTAGTGGGTCCAAGAGTTTGTGGGAGTCCAAATGGGGTAGCTGTTGTACTACTGCTTTCTCCATGATCTTTGAGATGGTGTTAAAACTTGTTATTGGTGTGCGGTAGTTTGGGTCTTTGGGGTCGAGGTTGGGTTTCTTAAGGAGGGGTTTGATTATGCCTTGCTCGAGGGAAATCGGAACAATACTGTCATGAAGATCCTGCCAGAAACAGGCGCCTCAGACTCTTCGGTTCCCGATTGCGGGTGCAGCCATGCATGCGCACCTCTGTTGGCGTCAGGCGGGCTATTTAAGCCTGCCTGTCACATGCAGTCTGCGCTGTCTGCTCTACAGCGTTGTGTGGCTTTAAATCTGATCTGAGACTGTTGGGAACTGTGGTATCATGTGAGGTGGGGGGCACCAAGAGGAGATTAAGTGGAAGAAATTTGTGTTGGGATGGGGAACTGGAGAGGTGGTAAGAATTGTTCTAGGAGGGTATTTTTGGGAATGTGTGCTAGAAGTAGTGATTTGGAGAATTTGTGTGTGTGTGTGTGTGGGGGGGGGGGGGACTTATGCTAGTATGGAAGATTGGGGGGTATTTGAGCTAGGAGGGGGATTGGGAGTCGGGGGAGAGGATTTGTTCTTAGAGGGGATATTTAAGGGGTAGAGGATATGTGCTAGGAGGTGAACTATTTGTGCCAGAAGGGGGGAATTCTGCAGGGGGTGGATTTGCACTGGGAGGAAGGGGGGATATTTCCTGGGGGGGGGGGAG
This sequence comes from Rana kukunoris, assembly GCA_029574335.1. Lineage (NCBI taxonomy): Eukaryota > Metazoa > Chordata > Amphibia > Anura > Ranidae > Rana > Rana kukunoris. The sequence continues at coordinate 136,548,385 of CM056053.1, forward strand.
TATACAGATTGGTGATCAATTTTTTTTTTGGGGGGGGGGGTGATTTTTACTGACATATAATAATACATCTTGGTGGAGGCGTGCAATTTGGTACGTTCGCCCTGGGCTCTAGATTACCTTGTCCTGACACTGAATTCAGCAAAAAAATAATGCCTTCAAACTACTATTGTGAAATAAACACAACCAAATCACAACTTTAGGCATCCATATGCCTCAGTGACCTAGACAACTCCTCTAACTATTCTTCCCATACAAATGACCCTCTAAAGCTATTTCATATCTAGAAATCAATATATGTTCCAGCATATCCCAACTATAGAAACTGAACTACAAAATGTTCCTTTTGGGTATTCCCTCAGGAAATTAAAGGCCTCTCATTCTCAGTAGGAAGAAAAACTTCTTTTTTTAAGATAGTTACTTCCTAAGCTACTATATTTATTCCCAGCTGTCGCTATCCCCTGCCACATACCTTTCTTCAATCAAATACATTTGGTGAAATAAAAATTCAGATATAGAGTTGAAGAAAAAGAACACCTTATCGGGCAGATTTTCAGCTTTTTATAATAAATAGAAGTGTTTTCCAATTTCATATCTGGCCCAGCCATCCCAATGTGCTTTTCTCTCACTTACGTTATCCACGGCAGGCTTATAATCTTGAGAGTTTATTTGATTTTTTTAAATTATTTTCAAATTACATCACTTCCTGTATATCGTCTCTCAGGATTCATTTCCTGTAGGTTGACTCCTAGAAACCTTCACTTTCCGGTTGCATCACAGAAGAGGGTGTGATAGGGTGTGTTCCCCACTCTGGACTACACCTCCCTCATTACAATACTATCTTCTACCCACTTTCTATACAATCTGATTGTACTATTTCTTTTAGATCTCCCATTACCTATGTAGTAGGTTTGGGATTACTAAACTTTACAATTTGCAGACTAAACAAAACATCACTTCAGTTGACTTATCTCTCATAAAAACATGTCCAATAAAACCAACAACAAGAATACCCACATTTGCCACTACTGTGAAAATACCTTGTCAACATGTATTTTTCCATAGACTCAACAATCTTTCAATTTCGAATCAAATTTGCCCGTCCACATATTCTACCAAAGTGTAGGCAACAGAATTCTATTTTTTACAATGCCAACTATGTTTAGGTGGCAAACTGAAAATCCTTTTAGTGAAGTTTATTGGAGGAGAGCTATTTAAATATTCTGCAAAGACTCCCCATGCTCTTAACATTGGAATTTACTTTAAGTGATTCAGTTGACATGTAACACCATACAAACTATCAACATTTTCCTTAATGTGGCATTAAAAATCCATAACTTCTTAATGAAATCAGGTATTTAAACTCCTATTTGAGACCTCTGGCACTTGTATAAACCATTCTTTAGAATTAGATAGCTTTCAAAAAGTAGAACTATCCTGAGGCCGCGTACACACGATCAGACCTGTCCGATGAAACTGGTCTGCAGACCAGTTTCATCGGATCAATTCGATGGTGTGTACGGGCCATCGGACAGTTGTCCGTCGGACGAAAGTTTTAAAACTTACTTTAAAATCTGTCCGACGGACACCTGTTCGTCGGACAGATTCGATGGTTAGTACGCCAAAGCATCGGACCAAAAACCCGTACATGCTCAGAAGTCGACGCATGCTTGGAAGCATTGAACTTCCTTTTTTCAGCACGTCAGGTTCTGGTCTGATCGAATTTTTGGTCCGATGGTGTGTACACACATCAGACCATCAGACCACTTCAGCCTGGTCAGATGAAAATGGTCCGTCGGACCAGTCTCATCGGACCAGTCTGATTGTGTGTACGTGGCCTTATACATTTTCTGTCAGGAGCCAAACTCAACACCATGAATAGGTGATATAATATCTCTCCACCAAGTCACATGGAGGTAATAAAAAATAAATCCTTCAACAAAAAAAAGGCAATTTTGAAAGGATGATGGCACTTTAATATGATAAGGCTAAATTGTATCATGATTGGACAAGATGGATTGAAAACCCTTGATGTTATATCTAAAAGGCATTCACATTCCTTTACTCATTAGTAGAGACTGATACTTTTCTTGTGTGCCTACAATAATGTTTCTAGTATGATCTTCTTTCCTCAAACCTGTATTATTGTACTTATGACAATCATAATTTTACTATTGTCAAATGCAATGTTAACTTGATAGAATATTACTGTGTTTAACCCCTTCAATACCGGGCTTTTACACCCACCTCAATACCGGGCCTATTCTGGCACTTCTCTCCTACATGTACAAATCATCATTCTTTTGCTAGAAAATTACACAGAACCCCCAAACATTATATATGTTTATTTTTAGCAAACACCCTAAGGAATAAAACGACGGTCATTGCACAGTATTTGCGCAATAATTTTTCAAACGCCTTTTTTTGGGAATTTTTTTTTATGAATTAAAAAAATAACAAACCAGTAAAGTTAGCCCAATTTTTTTGTAAAATATGAAAGATTATGTTACGCTGAGTAAATAGATACCTAACATAGATACCTAAAATTGTGCACAGTCATGGAATGGCGCCAAACTTCGGTACTTGAAAATCTCCATAGGCAACGCTTTGAAATTTTTTACAGGTTACCAGTTTAGATTTACAAAGGAATTCTAGTGCTAGAATTGTTGCTGGCACTCAAATGCCGTGTACACCTGATTGGTTTGTCTGATGAGAACGGTCTGATGGACCGTTTTTATCACACCAAACCGATCGTGTGTGGGCCCCATCAGTTATTTATCCATCGGTTAAAAAAATTAAATGTTTTAAAATTATCTAATGGATACCTAACCGATAGAAAAAAAAACGATCGTCTGTACGCACGTCCATTGGTTAAAAATCCACGCATGCTCAGAATCAAGTCGACGCATGCTTGAAAGCACTGAACTTAATTTTTCTCAGCACATCGTTGTGTTTTACGTCACCACGTTCTGACACGATCGTTTTTTTAACTGATGGTGTGTAGTCAGCTTCATCAGATAACTGAAGGACTTATGTGTGCGTTCGCTTTTGCGCGCAAGCTACCGGGGACAGGTGCATTTTAATTTATTTTTTATTCTTTTATTTATTTATTTTTACTTATTTATTTATTTGTTTTCCCCTTTTTTTTTCACTTTTATTCCAATTACAAGGAATGTAAACATCCCTTGTAATAGGAAATGTGTGTGACAGGTCCTCTTTATAGAGAGATGCGGGGTCAATAAGACCTCGCATCTCTCCTCCAGTCTGGAAAGCATGAGATTGGTGAAAAAAATTTCCCCGATCTCATGATTAGTGTTGCTTACTAGCCGCAATCGCGGCTTTGTTTACTTACGGGTACCTGGGCGTGACGTCATCACATCGCGCCCGGGCCTCCGACGGTCATAGAGATGACTGGTGACCATCTGGTGACCAGTCATCTCTATGCTTTCTGTGGACGTCAAATGACTATGGGCGGGTATTAAAGTGGTTAAAATATCATAAACCTTTTCAAATAAAAATAAGGAAAACTGAATTTAAGAAGAATCATACTTATGTGATATTCTTTAATTAAAATATTTGTTGGTTACATGTTCGGGTAAATATTTGGGGCTGTAAATATTATGAAAAATGTGTGTTAGAAAGAATTACAGCAAAATGCTAAATTTTTGATGATATTTCTCTGAATCCTTTTTTTTTTATCTAATTAAAGCCCTATTTATGTATATAAATACAATTATGTATATATCAGGGTAGACTACAAAGATAAATGATATAACGTGTGGAACATAGACATCTCCGGAACTAACAGAATGCTCTGGGACTTAAGGGAAATACAGTGAAAAAGGCTCAGTGGGCTCAAGTGGTTGTAAAGTGCTAAATTTGGCCTAACCGCTTGCCAATTATTCACTGCAGTTATACTGCAGCAGGTGGGCTCGGCTGCGGGATTCGCCGTAGGTATACGTCAGGCTTGTGCATGGCTTTCTGTGGGTGAATGCCAATTGGCCAGGGTGGAGCCAATCAGCGGGACCAGCGGACTCGATGTCCGACGGCCGCATGCGATCGTTCCCCACAGAGACAGAACGGGGATCTGCCAAAGTAAACAAAGCAGATCTCCGTTCTGTCAGGGGATGACACAGATATCCTGTCTTTCTGCTATGCATGAAGATGGATCTGTGTTTTGTCCCAGGCAGCCCATCCAGTTAGTAAACACACCGAGGGAACACATTTAACCCCTTGTTTGCCCCTGATGTTAACCCCTTCTCTGTGTCAGGGCTAGGCTTTCAGCCTTCCCTTCTCTTTGCTCAGGTTACTCAGCTGTCGATTAATTGCCAGTAGACACTGAAATATTTTGTTTTGTAATTTAGTTTTCGTCCGTATTTAGTTACTCCCGAAATTTGTTTTTATTTATTTAGTTTTTCGTTAAAAAAAATGCATTCGTCCGAAAATCCAAATTAAGGTTGAATCTGTCATTGAAGTCTTATGGTGTCTGTCAAATGTTCTAAGAAAAAAAAAAAAGAATATTCGACAGAATCTTTAAAAAAATATAAAAAAAATTGACTCTTCATGTCTCTCTATGTTGAATCTCCATGTCTCTCTATGTCGAATCGTCATGTCTCTCTATGTCATATCTGTCATTGAAGGCTTATGGTGTCTGTCGAATGTTCTAAGAAAAAAAAAAAAAGATTTGACAGAATCTTAAAAAATAAATTTTTGACTCTTCATGTATCTCAATGTCGAATCTTCATGTCTCTCTATGTCGAATCTATTCTCTCTATGTCGAACCTTTTCTCTCTATATAGAATAATATTGGACTATGATAGAGTTAAGGTTAGGCACATTCAACCGCAACGAAAACGAAAATAAAGCATTTGTTTATGTCGGATCTTTCGGTTTCCGTTTTGTGTGCTTTTGTTATCGTTTGTTAAAACGATAACAAAAATACCTGAAATTCGGACGAAAATGCATTTGGACGAAAACGAATGCACATGTCTAATTGCCAGTACTTATCGTTCCACAGTGGCTCATCTGCTCGTCAGTCAAGCCCACAACCAGCCCCTTCTGGCTATTTAAAATGCCTGGTTCATTTCTTCAATGCCTTCGACTTGGTCAACATATCTAGAGACTCTCTGCTGTGTTTCTGTTGAAGACTTGCCTGGCTGACGTCCCTTCTGGTTCCCGATCCTGTCTGCTGCTTCTGACTTTGCTGATCTCTGCCTTCCTGATTTCCTGGCTTGTTCTTACTACCTGATTTGCCTACCGAACCCCAAATCTGTTTTGACTACGTTTACCAGTTGTACGATTTTTAGCATTTTATTAAAAGGTGTGATTTTTACTCCATCTGTTTCATGGTACCTGACACCCTACCATTGTCATTAGTACAATGTCAGTGCATATTTCTAGCACTGATTTCTGTAATAATGTCACTGGTTCCCAAAAAAGTGTAAAAAATGCCAGATCTGTCTGCCACAAAATCGCAGTTCAGCTAAAAATCGCAGATCACCATTACTAGTAAAAATAATAATAATAATAAAAATGCCAGATCTGTCCACCACAAAATCGCAGTCCAGCTAAAAATCGCAGATCACCATTACTAGTAAAAAAAAATAATAATAAAAATGCCATAAAGTTATACCCTATTTTGTAGATGCTATAGGTTTTGTGCAAACCAAATAATATACACTGATTGTTTTTGTTTTTTTTACCAAAAATATGTAGCAAAATACAAATTGGCCTAAATTGATGAAGACAGTAGAAAGTAAAAAATATATATATATTTTTTACTAAATAGTTTTTTTGCTTATAGTGTAAAAAATAAAAACGGAAGTGATGATCAAATACGACCAAAAGAAAGCTCTATGTGTGGGAAAAAACATTACATACATTTTATTTGGGTAAATAAATAAAGGGGTATAACGCACTAACTTATGCAATAATTCTACAAAAAAATAGGTCAAAAGGGCTTGCGTGGTGGAACCTCAATGTGATTTGGGGCGATCCTCTGGACTTCAGGATGCTGTGCCAGAGATAACAAAACACCAGCAGGATAGAGAGAATCCCAGGGAAAGGTGACTTCCTGGTGGGTTGTCTCATAGAAATTATGGTCGGGGGAGGACTCTATTGTTGCCACATTTTATATAAAGTGCTTGAATATCATCACAAATGTAAGTGTTCTGACTTCATCAAACTTTTGATATGTCATATAGAGTTACGCTATGTGACCGTTTTTCTCTTCCATTGTATGACACAACCCTTCTACATCTATTTGGGATTCCCTGGACCATCATTTCTATGAGACAACCCACTAGGAAGTCACCTTTCCCTGAGATTCTCTCTATACTGCTGGTGTTTTGTCATCTCTGGCACAATGGATCGCCCCCATTTTACATCATGGTTCCACAACGCAAGCCTTTTTGACCCATTGAATGTAGATTCTCCAGGGTCCATACATTCTGGTAAGCCTTTTACCTGTGGGGTGGTTCCCTTTACTTCATCACTTCTTCACTTGCACAGATCTGCATGGTTTGAAATCGTCACCATATTTCGAACTTTGTCAACACCGAAGTTTGATCACTCTAAGGACAGATAGTCTTTGCATTTTTGCACCTGTTTTGAATTTCCTGCATATAGACTTTCATAGTGTGCTTATGGGGACATTTCTATTTACATTGTTCACTATCAATATTTGAGCACTTTATTTATCAAGTTTTTACCTATTTATTTATTTCTCATGTATTTATTTATTTATTAATTTATATATTTTAATTAGCGCTACACTTTATCTGTTTGTATAGAATGGTACTCTGCTCTATTTTATCATAATAAACATACTTAGGCCCATACTTTCACACATGCGTATTGTTTGTCTGCTTTTCATCCATCTGTTGATGAATAAGAACGGACATCTCTATGGAAAAAAAGGATGTAAATGAATGATCTTCCGCTTCCGTCAACAACAGTTTAAAGCCTTTTTCTCGTTAAAAAAACTTGACTGAACTGATGAAACAAACGGTTTGCATGTGTGAAAAGGGCTTTAGGGTCTGTATTGACAGGCTTTGGGTTTGTGATATGGTATCAGTTTCACATCAGTTTATTCAGAATTTATTGAAAGGTTTATTTGATCTGCAGTTGACTTACCTACGACCTGTGATTGTGATTGACCTGCTTCAAGCAGGCATTGCATTCTCATAGGCTTTTATAAAAATGCTGTTGGACTGTTGGTCCAACTCTAATCAATGTCTGAATCATAAAATATCACACTTAAAGTGTTTGGTACCCCAATAATTCATATTCCTGATATACCCTTGCTGTACCATGTACTTGCATTAGAAAGTATCCTGTTCTCTTTCTATTGTTTACTTTATGTGAAATCCCTGGGTGTTCCTGGTAGTGCCCTTGCTTTCCTATTGAAAAATGACGAAACCAAGCAGGAGAGCACAGCGTGGTCAGTTCTCTAGTTGTGCTGGGAACTCAGCCTTCTCTCCTCCAATGATCGGACTTGTCCTGACAACCCCCTGCACAGCCTTTCACTGGCAAGCTTAGTGTGCTGTTGCTTCTCCTCTCCCCAGCTCTTATGCAGCTGAGAACAGAGGGAATTTGATCACTTATTGAAAAAGAAAAAACTGTATTTATAATGTTTTTGTTTTTATATTTATACAAAAAAGTTTTGCCTTTCAATTATATTTGAATGGGTTGTTTTAATGTCGGCTCACACTACCGCTACTTGGGATCCGACTTGTGTCGCCTCAAGTTGCCCCAAGTCGCGTGACATGAGAAATTCAATTGAAGTGAATGAGAGCCGTCTTAATATACACTACTAAAGTCGCTCCGACTTCAGAAAAGGTTCCTGTACTACTTTAAGGCGACATCTAGGCAACTTGTACCCATTGATTTCAATGGAAGTCACCTCCAAAGTAGGATCACTGTCTTAGCCAAAGCAACTTTACAGGAAAGGAGAATAGTTTACCCAGGCAAACCCCTCTCTCCCACAGAGCTGATTATTCTGTGATTGGCCACAGCCAAAGTTGCCTGTTTTGGAGACTTTAAGTCGTGTTGTAAGTTGCTCCAAGTCGCGCTGAAGTCACTTGCAAAGTCGCGCTGTAAGTGGGGTTGCCCCTGTGTGAACTGGCACTAACAAGGTGATTGTTTACAATCTCTTTAAGTCTATCAGCCCAACATATGTTAGGCCGCGTACACACCAGCAAATATATCTGTTCAAATCAGTCGGACAGACTGATTTGAACAGATCTGTCTGCTGGCCGTTTTTGTTTGATCGCTGTACACACGATCAAACCAAAATCCCCGCCAGCAGACAGCGCGGTGACGTGGCGGTGACGTTGACGTCGCCACGTCACCGCACCAGGAAGTAAATTACTTCCGCGCATGCGTCGAATCCATTCGACGCATGTGTGAGAAGATATGTCTGCTCGTTAAGCATGCTTTAAAATCGGTCGGCTGGCCAAATCCGTCTGCTCGCCAGTACACACGATCGAATCTGTCTGCTGGGACGGTCTGGCAGACCGTTTCCAGCAGATAGATTTGATTGTGTGTACGCGGCCTCAGTCATACTGGCCCAGGTGGCTAACGCCTTTCTGCCCTCTACCCTGTCCTTCCCTGCAGAGGTGATCTAATTAATGCATGTTTTAAGATGAATTAATGACAGATCAGACCACAATCTAATGAAAGACACAACACCAACAGAATAACAGGCGTTTCATTTATTCATAAAATCCAACAATGGAAAATTATTGTAAATCTTTGTTTGTCACAGTATTATATCACCCCCTAAATTTTACAGTACCCTCAAATGTGCTTAAACAGCCATCCCACTGATATGAAGATCCCATACATAGTTATTCAGAAAATAAATATAGAAAATAAATGAATAAATAAAACAGTCAACATCTGCTTGAGACAAATACTCAAGCCAAAACTCACATTGTATTATAGAATCTTTAAATATATTCATACAACTCTTTTCTTTCATTATATAAGTTTTATTTACATGAAAAAGCATAGGCAGTTTAATAACCTCACAAAAATATTCCATGCCAAAATTCATCAAGGTATTGTTTCATGCAAAACTGTAATTGGATCAAAGCCACGAAAAAAGGATACAAATTTGTTGTTCACAGAACTTGACAACAGACTGCGATACATTCAAAGTAACCTACGTATTAATTAGGGACCCATAAACCTATCAGGACCAACTTAAATCCAGGAGAAATTGTAAACTTGCCGGTCCTGTTTCTGGTCCAAACTAGTATCAAGGTGCAATTTAAGAGTCACTTTATACAGAAGTACCATTATCCTATACTTCTCTTCTGTTTGGCAAACCAATGTGTTTGGCTAAAGGACTAATTTATTCAATAGACACCATGCTAAACCATTGAAACATTTTTATTTTTTGCATGCAGGGCTTTTGTTAAAATAGATTTTTGCTGGTTTTCTAATTGGCTTACAGCTGCATGGATAAGGAACTGGTGGATCAAGTTGCTATATGTATAACAAATATCATGGAAACTCCTCCCAGAGTACAGTACATTACTACTTGCGCCAGCTATTGAAGGCAGGGTTTACTCAATAAATGTGAGCAAGATCGGTGCAAGTACAACATAACATAATGTATGTGGGTTATATATATTATTTGTAGTATTGGTCACTATTTGGAAGGTTATATTTAAATAATTTCATCCAGAACTTTTATTGTTGCGTTGGCTTAATGGTTATTAAAGCAACTGTTGCGTGAAATTGCACTTGTAGAGTCGTGAAGACCTGTCACCAAGAAGCCTTTTGTTGAATCTCTCCCTTGGTACTCAGCCTTCCCATGCTTGTCAAATTAGTGTATCAATTCCACTGACATTAAAGGGACATTTCCATGTGCCCAGATAAACTCAGAAAAGAGAGCAACAGAGTGAGGAAAGTGACAGAAGAACTTTGATGAAGCTAATATACAATGACAATTTTACACACCAATTGTTCAAAGACCTGTGTGACCAAAGCCAAATTACCTTTTATTTGTAGTGTTCTCGTTCAAGGCAGAAAAAGGGTAAACCTCTGGTTTCCTAGCCTAAATTAAAGTTTAAATTAAATTAAAGATTGCCTGTTGTTGGAGGTGTAAATAGGGTGACCACGTGTCCCGGATTGCCCAAGACAGTCCCACATTTGGCAGGTCTGTCCCGGGCACCTTAATTCCAGGACAATACAGTGTCCCGGAATGAAACTGACACAGCCACCCCCCAAGCCAAACTAATGCCCCCAAAAAAGGCTGCCACAACCCCGCTTTACTCACTGATAGTACTTATCCTGGCTGGGAATGCCTAAAGGAGCACAGTCCCCGCCCCCTGCTTGTTATTGGAGAAATCATAAATCCCGCCTCTTGTGTCCAATCACTGTGCTGTTATGCGTTACACCACAAACTGATTTTTGGGAAGGGGGGTGTCCCTGAATGATAGTTTGGAAATGTGGTCACCCTACAAGTCTGTAATCCACTTAAAGCAGAGTTCCACACAAAAAGTGAACCTCTGCTTTTCGGATCCCTCCCCCCCTCCAGTGTCACATTTGGCACCTTTCAGGGGGAGGGGGGTGAAGACACCTGTATAATACAGGTATTTGCACCCACTTCCGGGAATAGACTCCAGCGGGAGTCACGCCCCTTCCCGCCCCCCACTATCTTCCAGGAGACAGCAGGGACCAGTGAGGACGCACCGCTTGCACATGCGCAGTGGGAAACCGTGCAGTGAAGCCGCAATGCTTCTCTTCCTGATTCCCTCACCGAGGATGGTGACGGGGGCAGCCGAGAGACGAGCGATTGCTCGCCTTCCGATATTGTGGGTGCGCTGGACAGGTAAGTGTCCATTTATTAAAAGTCACCAGCTGCAGTATTTGTAGCTGCTGGCTTTTAATATTTTTTTTTTTCGTGGGACCTCCGCTTTAACTATTTTGAACTGAGCTTCTTTCTGCATACTAGGCAACATGAGCTACCAAATGGGACCACTTAACAACTGCCCCATGGCAGATTATATATATATATATATATTCGTGATTCTGTACGTGTATATATACGTACTTCTGCGCTTCCCCATAATGCCGATCAACAGGTGCTCAATGGATGTCTGCTGGCACCTGCTGATTGGCGAGGAGAGACACGGGACGGAGCTCTGCCTATATAAACAAGGTAGAGATCTGCCAGCGGGGATGTGGTGGATTTTGTTGAACAAAATCCACCACATCCCTTAGTAAAAACATCTCACGGTACACAAAAACACTGGGTTGGCACACATTTAACCCTTTGATCACCCTAGATGTTTAACCTCTTCCCAGCCAGTGCAATTAGTACAGTGACAGTGCATATATTTAGCACTGATTACTGTATTAGTGTCACTGGTTCCCACAAAGTGTCAGCTAGTGTCCCACTCTGTTATACTATCACAGTCCCACTATATGTCGCTGACTGCTGCTATTACTAGTATAAAAAAAAGATCCAGTATATACACCATAGTTTGTAGACGCTAAAACTTTTTCACAAACCAATCAATATACACTTATTGGCTTATTTCTTTTTACCAAAACTATTTAGCAGAACACATATTGGCCTACATTTTTGAAGAAATTTGCTTTCTCAAATTGTTTTATTGGATATGTGTTGAAGCAGAAAGTAAACATTTTTTTTTCTTTTTCATTTTTCTTTTTCGTTTATTGCATAAAAAAAATTACAAACCCTGTTGTGATCAAATGCCACCAAAAGAAAGCTATATATGTGGGGAAAAAATTATATACGTTTTATTTATGGACAGTGTTGCATGACTGAATTGTTAGTTAAAATAACGTAGTGTCTTATAGCAAAAAATGGCCTGATCATGGAGGGGGGAAATCTTACAGAGGTCAAGTGGTTAAACTGCCCATCTGCAAAGCTTGGATGGACCTTGTGGAGGTTACCATGCAAATGCCAACTTTCTAAACGTTGTTAAGGGGAATACCCTTGCACATGACCTCCTGCCCCCCCATGTGACAATGCTTGAGACTGATAGGACACTAAGGCACCAGGCAGGGTCATGTGGGAGACAAACTTTACACCCTGGATGTTGAGGTATTTCAGAAGTAACATTTGGCCAATATACTCTCTAGAATCCAGGGGGGATACATTATTGTATTTGCATCTACCCTATTACTATGCATTTATAATTACTTAATTACTTGCTTTTTTTCCCACAATTTCCTTATTTTATGTAAAAATAGATCTGTCTGGTTCTTTAAAATGTTGGCCCTAAATTTTTGAATACAGGATAATGCTAACAAAAAGGAACATGCTATGGATCAGAATTGCCCGACCATTTTTTTTTTTGTGCTTGGGTGTGCACATTTAAAGACATAACATATAAAGCCTTATTGTAGGATTTTGGACATGGATATTGAATATGTTGGGTTAGATAAGTCAAAGAGGATGTAGGAAAAATATAAAAACAAGTAAATCTCAGAACACTCCTAGGGTGGCAAGTGATTAGAGCACGCAGTTCATGTCATTTGATAATTAACATAGCCCTTTACATTTGGCTATCATATTCTGTTAAGCTTTCTTCCAGCAATGACACCTAGGGGGGTTATTTACGAAAGGCACATCCACTTTGCAGTACAAGTGCACTTGGAAGTGCAGTCGCTGTAAATCTGATGGGTATATCTGAAATGAGGGGAAGCTCTGCTGATTTTATAATCCAATCATGTGCAAGCTAAAATGCTGTTTTTTATTTAGCTTGCATGTCCCCCTCAGATCTACAGCGACTGCACTTTCAAGTTTACTTGCAGTGCACTTGTAGTGCAAAGTGGATTTTCCCTTCGTAAATATCCCCCCATGCAACACCCACAAGTAAGACAAGCTACAATGACTTTGCAATCTACATAGAGCAAAGAGTCACACAGAGAGCAGCAGTGAGCTCTAGGATTAGATGACATGTAGCCTGAAACAAACCCACTCCCCCCCAAAAAAAAAAAACATGATTCCGTCGGGACTAATATACTATTTTAACTGTATACAGGCACTTACTATCAGATAACATCACAAGTCACATTTTGCATTTAGTGTCTCATTATAAAATTCTAACAAAACTTATGTATTTGTCTGTTGGATCTAAACTTTACAACAGGGGTGCCCAACCAGTGGCCCGGGGGCCACATATGGCCCGCGGAACCCTCTGATGTGGCCCGCGACCTCCTGCTCTTGGATGGAATAGAATAGAATACTGTTATTAAAGGTAAGTTTATTACTACTCTATGGCAAAGTGCATCTAACCTGCAGGAAAGCCACAGGTGAACCCGCGGTGCAGGTAAACGGTGCATCAGTGTGAAAACAGCCTTAAGCCTCTTTTACATGATCAGTCTGACCCAATCGGACCCTCCATTCACCTCTAAGGAGTGGCAGATGTAAATAGACTTGTGTCTGTTTACAAACGCCTACCTCCAATCCGATCCACTAAAAAAAAGACTTGAGTGGGCTCCATAGAGTATAGTGGGCTGCTGTCCACCCGCTCCACTTATTGTGGCCCGCGACCGGTTACCAAGTCACTTAAGTGGCCCCCGCTCTTCAAAAGGTTGGGCACCCCTGCTTTACAACAATACATTAAGCCTATATGACCATTGCTGTTATGATTATTTTTTCACTGCTTTTTGATTTTATTTATCAGAGCTTTTAGAAGTCACTTATGTCATAGTAACTTTAAATGTTATTTATTACACACACTAACCCTTGACAATATCACTATTGTAATCATTTTACACCCAAGCCCTGTACACGCGGCCAGGAATCTCGTCAGGAAAAAAACATTGTTTTTCCTGACGAGGTTCCTGGCAAGCTTTCCTTCCTCACCGAGTGTACACATGGCCATTCAATAGAACCGCCGTTCTTTTGAATGGCAAGAATGCGGTGATGTCATCAACTACGATGAGCATGCGCTCGTCACATTCGATGCCGTTGCCACCATCTTGCTACACCCTACACTATGCCTTGAAAGCTACTGCGCATGCGCCGAAGTCTCATCGAACATGCGCGGGTTTCCATGGAGGCAGGTAAGTATACACACGCTTGGGTTTCTCGGCTGGAAAACACTGCCGAGAATCACAACGAGAAAATAGAGAGCAGGTTCTCTATTTTTCTCGTCGAGATTCCTGGCAGTTTTCTCGACGAGAAACCATACACATGCACTGTTTTCTTAGCAAAAAGCTCTACCAGCAGTTTTCGTGCGTGTGTACGAGGCTTAAGCCTACTGTATACTGAAATGAGAAAAAAAGTGTCATTAACAAAAAAATAAGAGAATTTAAAGTAAAGCCTCACTTTTGTTGAGTGAAAAGGGGGTTATAATCCTCTACGTGTCAATTATGCACTATTTAAGGATTTAAAAAAAAGGTCATCAATGATTCCTCCCTGCTTCTGTTCTGTGGACACTGAAACACGGGTTATTACACTGAGGCCTCGTACACACAACCGAGAAACTCATAGTAAAAGAAACATTGTTTTCCTCGACGAGTTCCTTATCAGGCTTGTCGAGAATCTAGTCAATCTTTCACAATGAAGCGGTGCACTAGCAGGACCGCTCCAAAAGTCCTGCTAGCCTCATCTTTGGAGCGGTGAAGGAGCAGTGTGAAGGAGTGGTGAGCCTTTGAAAGCAATGGGAAACCGTGATAATTAACCATTTTTCGTCCTCTAGCGAGGGTTAAAACCGCACCGCTAGTGGCCAAATATTGCGGTAAAAACTACGGTATACCACCAGCGCACCTCCCACGCCCAGTTTGAAAGGGGCCTTTAGGAGTGGTGAATACACCGCTGCTAAAGCGCCCCTTCCCATTAAGGTGCTTTTTTTAACGCAAAAGCGCCTGAAAAATGCCCTAGCGGAGCTTTACCAGTTTTTTTTTGGGTGCTGGCAGTGTGAAAGGGTTCTGAAAGCACTCAGGCTTTCACATTGGGATTGCAGATGAGGCTTCTTTCAGGTGCTTTACAGGTGCTTTTTTTAACGCCAAAGCGCCTGAAAAACACCCCAGTGTGAAAGGGGTCTTAATTACAAAGTTAAGCAGCAATTATATATGTTCATATTAATCCATATTTAATGGTGTAGTGGTTATTTTCAAAAGATTATACTCTTTTAGATGTCTACCTGTTTTAAAGGGATTAGCTTGGCCTGTAAAGTTATATTTATTTTTTCAGCCCTGTCAAAAATCTTGCACTACAAATTTTCTTTGTTGATCTTTGTACACTACCTACTGGCAGAATTGTGGTGTCATCTCCATCAAATTCAATTAAGAATCACCAGTCAGCAGCAACGATGTACAGCAATAGAGGGACTTCATGGATTAAATTCAGCAGTGCTATGCTTTGCACTGGGGCTTCTGATATGAATGTACACAAAGATTGGCTCCATCAAATTCCATTCAAAGCAAAATTTGTTTCCGGGAGAAGTGTTTTCTAACCATTCTTGCTTTGTAACACATCGTTTTCCTCGACGAGTTCCTTGTAATGCCGCGTACACACGGTCGTTTTTTGCGATGAAAAAAAACGATGTTTTTTAAAACGTCATTTAAATTGATCGTGTGTGGGCAAAACGTCGTTTTTTTGTCTTAAAAAAAACGACAAAAAAAAAATTCCAACATGCTTGAATTTTTTGTGTCGTTTTTCAAAACGTAGTTTTTTGTTTCACAAAAAGTCACCGTGTGTAGCAAAAACGTCGTTTAAAACGACGTTTTTCAACCCGCGCATGCCCAGAAGCTAGTTATGAAGCGAGCTTCAATGGAAAAGAGTGGTGAACGTAACCTCGCTTTTTGTGAAAAAAACGATGGTGTGTATGCAACATTGTCTTTGAAAGTGACGTTTCAAAAACGTTGTTTTTTACTTCACAGAAAACGTCGTTTTTTTTCATCACAAAAAATGATCGTGTGTACGCAGCATTAGGCTTGTCGAGAAACTTGACAAGCTGTCTTTGCGTACACACAGTCAAGACCAAATCTCCTCGTTCTCAAATGCGGTGACGTACAACATATAGACGGCAGGGGAAGTTAGATTCCACTGGCACAACCCTTGGGGCTGCTTTTGCTAATCTCATGTTACTGCGTGTTAAAGGGTCACTAAAGGAAAAAAAAATGTTTTGCTGAAATGACTGTTTACAGGGTATAGAGACATAAAAGTTAACCGATTCCTTTTCAAAATGATTAAAAATAGATAAAAATCAATCATATAATGTGCCTGCAGGTTAGTTTCACTTTTGAACTGGCTTCATGTTTCTGCAAAGTAGAAATAGACACACAGAACAAAAACAAACAAATCCAGGGCAGTGTTTTGTTTTTAAAATGAATCTGATTGGTTCTGGGAAGTTTTAGACAGTAATGACAGCTTAGACCACCGTGAGAAAGCTCCCAGCACTGGCGTTATAAGGAAACAGACAAGCAGGAAGTGTGGAGAACAGAGCAGGATTACAGCAACTTCAAAGCAAAAATGAACAATAAGGACATGAAACCAGTACTGCAGTAAGGTAAAGGTAAAAAAAAATTTCCTTTAGTGATCCTTTAAGTAAAAGTTTGGTGAGAGACGATTTGCACTTTTCAGTCTGTTACAGCGTGATGAATGTGCTATCTCCATTACAAACGCTACTTTTACCAAAGGTGTGCTCCCGTCTCATACTTTATTCTGTGCATACACACAAACGTGTTTCTCAACGAAAACCAGCCCGACGAGGAACATGACGAGGAAATTGAGACTCTGAGGCCGCGTACACACTGCAGAGAACCTCGACGGGCAGAACACATCGTTCCGCCCGTTGAGGTTCCCTGCCGGCCGTCAAAATCGGCGACCCGCCCGTCGGGAATGGCAACCAGCCATTCATCCAGGCGGGCCGTCGAGAGCGTACACACGGCCGAGGTCCTCGCTGGAATGCAGCTTCCAGCGAGGTTCTCGGTCGTGTGTACGCCGCCTCACGAGGAAAAAGCTTTCCTTCAAGAAACTTGGTGGCAGGGCTTTTTTTGACGAGGAAAACGGTCATGTGTATGCTTTTTATCGAGAAAACTGACGTGGAACTCCACAAGAAAAAAAGAGAACAAGCTCTCTTTTTCCTCGTCGGGAGTCTCAATTTCCTTGTCGTGTTCCTCGTCGGGCTGGTTTTTGATGAGGAACACATTTGTGTGTATGCTTAGAAACCCGCGCATGCTCAGAATAAAGTATGATACGGGAGCGCACCTTCGGTAAAATTAGCGTTTGTAATGGAGATAGCACCTTTGTCACGCTGTAACAGACTGAAAAGTGCAAATCGTCTCTTACCAAACTCTTACTTAACATGCAGTAACATGAGATTAGCAAAAGCAGCCCCAAGGATTGTGCCAGTGAAACAAACTTCCCCTGCCGTTGTATGTGTTGTACGTCACCGCGTTTGAGAACGAGGAGATTTGGTCTTGACTGTGTGTACGCAAAGAAAGCTTGTAAAGTTTCTCGACAAGCCTAACAAGGAACTCGTCGAGGAAAATGATGTGTCTTTTCCGACGAGTTCCTCGGTCGTGTGTACGAGGCCTCAGTGTACAACTGAGGAAGTTTCTCTTTACCTCCTGTTTCAGATATGCAACAAGAATTTAGAGGAAATTTACTAAAGTGAGGGGAGGCACATTGCCTCTTGGTTTTGAATGAAAACATACATGATACAAAGAGATAACAGAATGTTAAAATTAAGGAGATAGATAACAAATGCCTTTATAATTTGATGTCATGATTGATTGCCATGGCTTCCCATTTATCTGGAAGGTAACTAAAATGAGCTATATTGGAAGCCAATCTGGCAGAACAACAATTTAATAGACATGTTCATTCGTTTTTGTCCAAAAAATGCTTTATTTAAATTTTCGTTGCTGCAACAGTTCGATATAGATAGGAGATTCGACATGACGCTGACAATAGCAATCTGTGTCTATCGAACCTTTGGTCGAATGTGCCTAACCTTAACTCTATTAGTCCAGGATTATTCTACATAGAGAGGAAAGATTTGACATAGAGAGAAAATATTCGACATTATAGAGACAGTGTTGGGTAAACCATTCGACGTGAATGACGAAGATTTGACGAAGCAGCGGAAAGCATACAAACGTTAAATCTGACATTGAAGGCTTATGGTGTATGTCGAAAGTTCTAAGAAGATTCAACAAACAGCTAAACTGTACGACGACGCAATCGTACATTTCCGGTCAAATGCTCGGCCCATATGCTATAGAACAATTTGAATGTTGGTTGACTAGTAATAATAAGATAATTATTACTAGTGTCATACAACATTAGAATTTTTCTATAGCTTGTAGGCGGAACATTCGACCGGAAATGTACGATTGCGGCGTCGTACAGTTTAGCTGCTCCGTCGAATCTTCTTAGAACATTCGACAGACACCATAAGCCTTCAATGACAGATTCGACCTTAATTAATTCGGATTTTAGGACGAATGCATTTTTTAACGAAACAAAATAAATAAAAACAAATTTCGGGAGTAACTAAATAAATGTATTTTTCGGACAAAAACAAATTCCAAAACAAAATATTTCCATTTGCACATGTCTACAACTGAATTGAATAAATAACTCATACTAATATTTTACAACCCGTGATTTGCTTCCCTAGCATTTTACATTTAAGAATGCTGAAATAAAAAAAAAAAGCCTAAATTTGTACAATTAATTTACCTTTCGATTTTTTTTTATAGAATTAGCTATTAAATTGATGGAAAAAGTCAGAGGGCCAAAAAGTCCACGACTTTGATTATAAATGTCAACAGATTGCAGCTGTGTACATTGCAAGTAATGATGACAGGAGAAATTACTCATAATTTAAAGGTAATGAAAGGTAACTGGATTCACTGATGCATTTCCATTTTCAATATTCTATTGAGCATGGCAGGAAAAATGAATTTGCAATATAAACTTGTCTTTTGAAGTTCACTATAAAACAGCAGTAAACTGACCTCTTCTGTGCTTTTTCTTTTCTTTTTTGTCTTGTGCTAAAATTACATTTTAAATACATACAGTATAATACAGATTGAATGTGCTACAGTGTGCTTGGGTATCAGGAAAACTATATTTCCTATAATCAGTAAAAGATCTACCAAAGAAAGAACTGTGACAGATAATTTATAAGTATTGGCCTGGGGGCAGGACAGAGAGCTGCTGCATACAGCTGCTAATCAGATCATGGTTTTAATTTTCTGGTGCAGATTAGGAAACCTGATTGGTTGCAATTAACAACACCTCCAGTTTCCTCCAGTGTTTACGGTTTTGTATCTATAGGTTTCCTTCTCGTTTTAGTTTCACTGAAATTATTCACTCAAAGTCCTGACGTTATTATGAAAATTGATAGCTAACACTTGTATTTCTTTTTGCCTGGTCTGGTTAGATACAGGTCACTCTTTGATATAGTACAAATACCCTCATAGGTATTGACAGCAGTATACCTGCTAGGAAGTACTGTATTTATTGGCGTATAACACTCACTTTCTTACCCTGAAAATAGAGGGTAAACTGTGCCTGCGTGTTATACGCAGTGGGCCGTGGAAAGGGTTTTTCCCTGAAACTTTCCTCTTAGGCAGCGTACACACGATGAGACATGTCCACTCAAACATGTCCGACGGACCGTTTGCAGAGAACATGTCTCATCGGATTTTGGTCCGATGGCGTGTACACACTATAGGACAAAAATCCCCTCGGGCTGAGGACGCGGTGACGTGGCGGTGACGTTGACGCCGCCACGTCACCACTCCAGGAAGTAAAATACTTCCACGCATGCGTCGAATCCATTCAACGCATGCACAGAGATTTCTGTCCGCTGGTTAGTGTACTAACCAGCGGACATGTCTCCGGCGGACAAATTTCAAAGCATGCTTTGAAATTTATCCGCTGGAAAAACATGTCCGCTAGCCCATACACACGATCGGAGATGTCTGCTGAAACGGTCCGTCGGACCAGTTTCAGCAGATAAATTCGATCGTGTGTACGCGGCCTCAAAGTTAGGGTGCGTTTTATAGCCCTGTGCGTGTTATAGGCCGATAAATACGGTACTATAATTTACAGTCATTCAGGTGCCACTGGATTGCGCATCTGCAGAAATATATTTGGAATCTGTAGTAAACTTTAGTGATGGAAAAAAAAGCAAGTCCAGAAACATTCACCTAGTATAACATACATTAAATGTGAAATTGATCACAACAATTATAGAAATATCACTTTAAACACTACTCAACAATTACTACAGGTCAATTAATCTAAAAACTTTAAAACCAATTTGCCTTCCAATATTATTTTTTCTATTGGTTTATATGTAGAAGTGAGCCTGATTTTGTACTTTCGAGCTTTAGTAAATAAACCCCATTGTGTACTTAAAAGTGGGGTTTGCCTGTATATAGATTTTAATAAACTCCTTGCGTATATTTTACTAAAAGCTTTGAAATTGATAAAATCTTAAAAAAAAAAAAACTCTTGCACTGAATAACTAATTGTAATAATTAAAACATATTAAAAAAATTAATTCATTTTTTGCTGTTCGTATTTCACTTTTACAGCTGAAGGTTGTGAAGCGCAATTGCAGTTGAGACACACTGACAGTTACAGTTGAAACAAACCAATATGATCACTATGATTAGCTGTCAGTGAGAACAATATCCTAAAGCAATCAGAAAGATAATCAATCATTAGTGTGAGACCAATGCTGTTAGTGCATTTCCAAACTACTGCAGGCTCTTTAATCTAAGGCGCTTTAAGCTATGAAATGCTGGCGTAAATGGTTAAGGATTGGTGTCTCGAAATGTATTTTATTTTGACTGTATAGAGACTGTAAAGAGAGTATTCAGTATATAATTTCTTTACATATTATAGTGTGTGGTGACTCAGGAAACAGATACATGTGAATCGGTCATAAGGCTAGGTTCAGACTGCTGCGCTGCGAATTTGTTCAGTTTTTTGTCCTGTGTGAGGTGCGAATTTACCGCGATTTTACTGCAAATTTCTGGAGATTGATGTTCTAGCCCAGGGATCTCCAAACTTTTCAAACAAAGGGCCAGTTTATTGTCTTTCAGACTTTAGGAGGGCCGGATTGTGGATGTCAATAGCCCAGCATTAGTGAAAATAAATATGGCCCCAGGGCTGGTGGTCAATAGGAAGAGGAGTAGTATCCCATCATTGGTATCGGTGAAAGATATAATGCCCCAGTGGGAGAAATATTGCCTCATATCAGTGGGAGGAATAGTGCCGAGGGCCAGATAAAGGCTAGCAAAGGGCCACAACTGGCCCTCGGGCCGCATTTTGGAGACCCCTGTTCTAGCCAATGAAATCATAATGTAAAAAAAGGTGTTAATATCCTGTGTACCTTCTGGTTTTTGTGGAGACTAGTGGTGAACCATCAATACGATTCCAGAACGATTTACATTGAAGTCTATTGAGCACACGGATCAAACTCGCACAGGACCCTTTTTGCACGCAGCTTAGATTCGCACCGCACTAATGTGAACGGCACTAATGTAAAAGAATTTTATTTAAATGACTTGCGAATTCACAAAAGAATTTGCAGCAATTTGAACCTAGCCTTAAACAGTAATAATTACTGATTATTATTGAGTACTTGTAAGTAAAAACAGTATTATATAATTTTTACTTTAATTGTATTACTCTGACAATTAAAGACATTAATAAGTTAAGAAGTATGCTTTTCACATAAAAGCAATGTTGGGCATCTTGATCGCTCTCATCTTGTTGGTTGAAACAATTGGTCTCAATTGTACTTGTTCAAAGTGGAATAGCAATTGGCCTGAAATTCCCTGATCCTAACATGCAGCCTCAAGAAATTCTCCCCTTTTCTCTAATATGACCAATTATATTGCTAATTTGATTTATAACAAAGGCATGAATACCTCTGAAAAGTACGAGGGTATTTAACTGGGCATTTATATTAACACAGTGCAACGTGTCTATTGGAATATGAGGTAATACATTTTTTTGTGGAACACATATATATATATAAAATGTTAATCTAGTAAATTGAATTAATTTTTCATATACAAAGCACTCCCAGATTCTGTGTTTTTCTCTAACACATCAACGTAGATAAAAAATACCTAGTGTACTAATACAAATATTCACTGCCATTATAGTAGAATTCTGGACTTGCTGTTAGAAAGCTTAATTGAAAAACCATCTTTTTATTTTATTTTAAGTTGGATACAAAATTGAAAGTAGGTCACTAGCAGAGGTAATTTACTACATATTAAAAAAAAAAAAAAAAATCAATATAATTTCTGACATGCCACATACCAAGTGCATGCACCTGCCATCGAAACAGAAAAAGAGAAATTTTTCTATTTTGTTTCCCAGCAGATAAAACTACATTTACCATTACCTCTCATAACATATTTTAAAAGATTTGAAAGTGTAAATGTGATTAGAAATTTAGCAAAATTTGAACAAATATGTATAAAAAAACATTAACAGATAACCCTTTTCTCCAAGATGACATGCTGTAATTTTTTTTCCCCATAAAAAGTCTTTAACAATACAACTGATATGCTGATTCAAGCTTTCAGCTATACATGCAAGAAGAAAATATAATGTTAGGTTAAAAATCACTAAAACGTGCTATATAGAATCATTATAATTATTATTGTTTTGAGACTTTTTTTTTTTTAAAGTGTGTGAAGAAGTTCAAGGTCCTAGTGTCCTGGAAGACTCATAGTCTGACACACATTTTGGTTTGATCCCTTTGCCATTGTAATAGTCCACAACCTGGTTTGGAACTTCAGCCAGAACACTTTTTGCAAGGGCAGCTGGTGAGGCCTATGGAAGAAAAATATATGAATGAATAAATACATACGTAAACAAACACATTTTTCTTGCATTATTTGATCACAATCCACTTGATTCACAAGCTACAATGATTTTTAGTTGGTTTGTACATACTGTATTTAATATTTGTTAAAATTAGTGCTTAAATAAATATTACATTTTTCTAAGTCGATCAAATATGAAATGTTACTTATAGATATCATGTTGTATCGTGTGTGTTATCCAGCAGGTGGAGCTTTAGGCTAATTTTCACATGATTTTCTGTATCTCCGACTCCTTTGGTGTAAAAAAATAAAATAAAATATTTTACACAGCTCAATAGTTTAAGCTGACATTTGATAAAACAAATTAAGTAAGTTAAAATGGTAGCTCATATATTATTGCATAGCTCTGTCCAGAGTTTCAATTAGACAGGGCAGGCCTGAAGACAGTGAGCATCTGTTGTACTCTCTCTTTTAATAATCCTTTGTCATGTACCATATTTCCTGGCGTATAAGACGACTGGGCGTATAAGACGACCCCCTAATTTGTCCAGCTAAAATGTTCGTTTTGGGATATACTTTCTGTATAAGACGACCCCTCACTGTGCCATTATACATTCCTCACTGTGCCATTATACATGCCTCACTGTGCCATCTAAACATGCCTCACTGTGCCATCTATACATGCCTCACTGTGCCATCTATACATGCCTCACTGTGCCATCTATACATGTCTCACTGTGCCATCTATACATGCATCACTGTGCCATCTATACATGCCTCACTGTGCCATCTATACATGCCTTACTGTGCCATTCCATTCCCTGCCTCGACGATCTCCCTACCTTCTCCTGTTTGCAGAGTATGTCAGACGGCGGCCATCCATTATTCAAAAGCCACGCCTTCTCCTCAGGCTGTTCCATGATAGGCGGAACACTAATTTTCCCAGCAGAGCCTCTGTTCAGTGTTCTGCCTATCACGGGTGTCCTCTGGTCCGAGGCTGAGGATGAGAAGGCATCCGTGATAGGCGAAACACTGAACAGAGGCTCTGCTGGGAAAATTAGAGTTCCGCCTATCATGGAACAGTCAGAAGAGGAGGCGCAGCTTTTGAATAATGGATGGGCGCCATCTGACAGACAGGTACCCGGTGTATAAGACGACCCCCGACTTTTGGGGCATTATTTTAGATACAAAAAGTCGTCTTATACGCTGGAAAATACGGTATTTAATGTTTGTTGTCTATTTAGTAAAACAAGCTGCATACAATAAAAATGTATAAATAAATGAATTAAAAAAAATAATAAAGAGATAGATGAGTAAATAATTAAAATGAAGCCCTAAATCAATAAAGGTCATTAAATTGCCATAAGGATTGTTTTACACAGTTCTGAAACCAGGGCAAAGACTTAAAGTGATTGTAAAGTTTTTTTTTTTTCCGACCTTTGGTCTCGCCTCTCTCTCCTGATTGGCTAACTGACTTTGATTGACAACAGCGGGAGACAATGGCGCCGCTGCTGTGTCTCTGCCAATCAGGGGGATAGCTGAGGCATTCGTGGACATCGCTGGAGAGAGATGGGGCTCAGGTAAGTATTAGGGGGTGCGGGGACTGGCTGCTGCACACATAAGGGGGCAGATTCACGTAGATCGGCGCATTATCATTCCGGCGTAGCGCACCACTTTTCCGTTAGACTTGCGCAATCTAGCCGCGTAATCCGGCGATTCACGTAGCTTTTACGCAAGAGCTTGCGCAAACGTAAGGTTTTTTCCGTAGGCGTAAGGAGGAGTAATACAAATTGGGAGGGACGTGGGCGTGTTACATTGAAATGAGCCATGACCCCATGCAAATGAAGGGCCGGCCGACTCGCGCATGCGCGCGTGAAGGAAACCATGTCAGCTCCGTTGTGCGCATGCTCACAACTCGGGAGCGGCGCAATCATTGAAATTGGAAATGGACTAGGGCAATGTTGTGAACTACGCAGACAGCATAAATAGACACACACAAACGCCCTTCCATTGCAAAAGTACATCCCTTTGTGTCCCTTCCCATTGAATCAAGTGCTTTTGCTCTGTTGTTCGTTAGAGTGTGTTTTGTAGTTGTCAGATTAGTGTTCTGTGTGATCTTGTGCTTGTTGGTAGTTTTGTGAAAGTGTATTTTGATAAGTGTTTGAGACTGTTTGTTTGATTGATAGATTTCTGAGCGTTTGTTTTCTTGCTTTTTTTTTTCATCTGATTTTTTTGTGTGTGTTTCTTGCTGAGTGCTAGTGTGATTTTTGGCTGTTCTTTTTCTCTTTGTGTGTGTTCTTGTCTGATTGGTTGTGCTTGTATTTGTGACAGATTTTTGGTGACTGCTAGTGAGTTTGTTTGGAAGTATGACTGAGAGAAAAAGAAAGCTCAATTTTACTGTGGGGGAAAAAAGAATTCTTGCCCGGGCCATTACCGACTATGGGCGTTTTCTCCACGGCCCGCAGAGTGCCACCACCACCCCGGCCAGGAGGAGGGAGATCTTGGATAGGATCACGGAGCAGGTGAATTCATCGGGGGAGGGGGAGACACGGACCCGCTCTGGGATAGAAAAGAAAATAAATGACCTCCGGCGTGAGGTGAAAAAAAAACTGGCCGCAATAAATGCCCATGCCAGGGGCACAGGAGGGGGCCCACCATGCCGGGTTAGATTTTCAGAGACGGAGCGTGTGGTGGCCCTGACCTTTCACCGGCATGAAGTGGAGGGCCTGCCAGGCTTTGACACAAGTCCGGTCCCCGCGGTGCCAGGTAAGGTTTTTATTTCTCTCAGGTGTGTAGCATGTGTGGGGGAGGGGGTGAAAGGGAATATGTGGCAAGTGTGTGGATCCTCCAACCTGTGAATGTTTTGTGTCATCCACAGCTGTGCAGGAGGGTGCAGGGCCATCTGGACTGACCGCTCCAACCCCAGGACAGCAGCCTAATGAGGCCCCCCCAACAAGGCCAGAGTCCGCAGAGGAGGAACAAGAGGAGGGGGAGGATCATGCGGAGGACGATCATGAGGAGGAGCAGAATCATGAGGAGGAGGAGTCCATGGAAGGCACTGGCCCTTTGGTTTCTGCGGACTCTTCCCCTCTGGCTGCAAGAAGCCTGCCCTCCCTAAGGGTCAGCCCCCCCCCCTCCTCCCCCAACATGGCTCCCCTCACAAGGGCCTCCCCTTCTCCCCGGCCACAACCATCAGCTGGAGCCAGGAGGTCATCCCCAAGCACCAGGGGGGCGCCCAATCTCATGCCCGCCTGTCTGAGAAGGAACCTGGCCACCCAGACCCGCCTTCTGAGACAGCTCTGCCAGACTATGGGGCGGGTGGATCAGAGCCTGTCCTCCATTAATGATAGCCTGGGTAACCTGGACTCCCACTCCCGGGCCTCCACAACCTGCCTAAATGACCTGCAAACTACAGCAGCAGGCGTTGGGCAGGATGTGAGGGCCCTTACCCAGGCTATCCAGGGCAACACGGCAACACTTGGTGCTGCCCTGGACAGAATAGCCGTGGCCTTGGAGGGCAGGCCGCCAGGTGGGCAGATCTCAGGGGCTGCTCCTCCTTCCCCGGCTTTTCCCCTCCCCCATGCGTCTCCCCTGAGGGTCCGGGGCCGTGGCCGGGGGCGCCCCAGGCGTGGCTCAGGCAGAGGGCAATAATTTTTTTTTCCCCCTTTTGTTTGTTTTGAAAGCTTTTTTATTTTTGTTCTCTGCTTTTTTTTGTTTTTTCTAAGCATTTTTTTTTTCCTATGCATTTTTTGTTTCTATGCATTTTTGTTTGTTTGACTTTTTTGGCATATTTTGGGTTGTGAATGATGTTTGAATGTGGGGGTGACATTCCTGCTGGAAAAGGGGTGTCACCCTCAATTTTGGTGGAGAAGGGTTCCCCAGGACCAGGGAGAAGTGATTCCCAGGTCCGTGTGAATGGTGTATGAATGTACAGTGACATAATTGGAGCCTTGACGTGGCGTTACTGCTCACCAGTCTTGCATGGTGGACTGGTGCCAATCCAATTTGATGAGGATGTGGGGTGTGTGTGCTAGGGACCATAGTGGTGTGCATGCATGCATTCTCATTGTGCCATGATTAATGTGTGTGTTTAACGTGCAAAGATGCATAATGTGAGCTGGCATGAGATGGGGTCATGAGATGGGGTTCCAGTTCATATGCAGAGTCACCTTGAAGGGAAAAGACAGGTGGATGTTAGTCATGCATGTGCCACTTGTGAGGTGTGCATCACGGGAGGGGATAGTCATGCCTGACTCCCATGTCACTCACCAACCAGCCAGCTGTCCCCATACATGTTCTGTTCGCAATCTGTGGGGATGGGGCTCTGATTGTATATGTAGCTGTCATGGGTGTCATGGGTAGTGCCATGTGTTGGGCTGCTGATGTCCTCCTGCAAGGTTGTGGTAATTCCACGATGGCATGAGGGGTGAATCTGAAGATGCGAGACACCTCAGAATCTCTCATGCCAAAGATGTCTATGCGTGTGTGATATATCAAGTGAAGAGTGAGGGGCTTGTATCAGATAAGAATATTGTATTAGATTAGATTAAATTGTAAATTTGATATAAGCCAAAAAAAAAAAAAAAAAAAACCATCTCCCGTGCCCTCCTTAGTGCCATCCTCCGTGCCCTCATCCTTCTTTGTTCATCTAAAGTCAGTAGTATAGCTATGCGCGACGATGCCCCTGGCATGTTGGCATACAGATTGTTGGGCAACACGTGTGACTGCTGAACTCCTCACTAACAGTGTTGCTTTATCTGACAATTAGACTTTTTTTCAAAATTTAGACCAGCTTTTAGGTCCTCTAACTTTAGACAGAACATTTTGCAGTTGCGCACATCGCGTAGCCTGCGCAGCAACTGCGTTTTTTTGTGAATCCCCGTAACTCCCTCATTAGCATATTTGACTAGCACATCAATGGTGTGTCTAGCGCAGTTTTGCGCGAAGGCAAGCGAAGGTCTAATTCAATTACGCCGGACCAAAAAACGTAGATTTCTGGCGTATATTGTTTTGTGAATCGCGTCCAACTATACGCACGCGCACATTTAGACTTACGCACGCGCAACAGCAGTTGCGCAGGCGTAATCGCTCTGTGAATCTGGGCCAAGGTTTTTATCCTAATGCATAGGATGCATTAGGATAAAAAAAAATCTGACTTTTCAACCCCTTGTTGATGTTATTTATGCTTTATTTTGGGGCAGGACCCAAAAGGAATGTTACATGGTATTTATATTGCTTTATGCATCTATATTACCTGACTTTGTAATAATAAAACTTAAAAGGCACAGGACTTCTTTTATAATTACAGCTTCATTTGGCTACCTAGAAGCCTATAAAAATTGTGAGGGCACCACACAAGACCTTGGACCTTTTTAGCCAATTTAGGTTTACTGTTTTGTAAAAGCAAAGAGCTGGCTGAACTCTTTAGCAATCCCTCAATAAAACCGACACCATCAAAACAATGAGAAATCAACGCTGTCAGTTGCTGACATTTTAAATGGCTCTTTGCTTCATTAAATACAGTCCAAAGCGAGACAGGGCGTTACATAAAAACCTTTTTAAAAAAATATACATATTTTTTCAGGGTATGAAATGCAGTTATCCATAACGAATTATGAAATCTTCATGGATGTGTCAAGATAAACAGAAAATTAATTGGAAGGTTATGAGACCATTTTAATTAAGGCTCTTTAGTGACTGTTTAATTTCATATATTCAATGAACAGATCTGAAAGTAAAGTGTACATTATGTGCTATTAAACAAGGAAATATCAAATTAGACATGTTTTTTTTTTCATTTTCAAAAGAAGAATGTCTAATTGAATTACCCTGGTAATAATTAATTAAGCATGATAATTTGGCCTTGAAAATGCAAGTTTATACAATATGAATATACATGAGAGTACATATACTGTCAAAGCGGCAAAATAATATTCTGAGCCATTGCTCCAGTACCTGTCTATTTTCCATACGGAAACAACCAAATTCTTATACAGGTACAGCCAGGGCCGGTGCAAGGATTTTTGACACCCTAGGCAAAACCTAATTTTGCCGCCCCCCGCTTGGCTCCACCCCCTTTGCACTGTCCATGTATACCCCACCTTTTTATAGACTGCTACCATTTGGGGGGGGGGGTCAGTCACTGGCCCAGCGCATAATACGCATGCAGCGTATGTGGGAGCCTAGAGGGGAGGCACTGGCACGGCGCCCCTGACTAATGTGCACTGTAGGCTGCTGCCTACCTCGTCTATAGGTAGTGTCGGCCCTGTACAGGGTATATGTACACAAATAATCAAGGCACTGTTGATCAGTCCAGGCCCATTAGTGTCGCCTATCAGTGCCACCTATAAGTCTCCATCAGTGCCATTTATCAGTGCAGCCTCATCAGTGCCACCTCTTAGTGCCCATCAGTGTTGCCTCATCAGTGCCCATTATTGGGGAACCCCTCACAATGAGCACAGCAGGTGTATGGACCAGGGGAACTCAGCACGGGGATGGTGGGAACCTCACAATGAGCACAGCGGGTGTACAGACCTCTGGACAGGGAGGGCAGCATTTACTAGAACTGATTAGCTGTATTTTCTTCCTGCAGCTGCTGACTGTTGGTGGAAGGAGATGAGGAAAATACCCCTTTAGATGCTACAGCCCAGTTCTAGTAAATTCTGCACCCCCAGCTGCACTAGCATCAGCAGGACTAGAATACATAGGGACTAGTGGGCAGTAACCTGACCTGTAGGCAGTGTTTTTTATGGGTGGTCACCACCAGCAGAAGAAAAAAAAACGTAAAGAAATACACTGACCGCCCCGCACAGCACTAATCAGTGATACCAGCTTCAGCAACAGCATACTGTATGTATCATGGCCGAGCACTCACCTACATTCTCGGCTTCCAATCTCCCGCGCTGTGACCTGTGCAATGTGAGGAGGGGGGTGAGGGGGACATTCCAGGGAGGGAGTTCGGGGGTTATCAGGAGGAAGAGCTGAGGTGAACTGTGGTGTGTTAAGGCAGACATGTATGAAGTCCAGTGCCCACCCCCTCCTCCATCCATCCATGTGGTCTGACTACACACAGCATTTAATAATCAGCGGCAGCTGCAGCTGCAAAAACAGTGACTTCTCCTCTCCCCCTCCCTCCCCAGAGACTCCTCCGCACCTACCTCCCGACCACACCGATCACTGGGGCTGCTCCTCCTGATCACCCACACCAGGTCCCCAGCACTAGTAACTACGAGCAGAGCTGGAGGAGAGGGAGCGGCCACACCCCCCTGTTACATGGCACACGGAGGAAGAGCAGGAGCTGTGATGGGTTCAGGGCTGATCGCAGGGGGATAGCAGGCGATGTCCGATGCTGTGCGATGTGTCATCAGCGTGGAGGAGGGAGGAGACTGTCCCTGACTAGCCGCGCTCCGGGGTGCTGGCGCCGCGGCACTGCTTGACATGTCAGGGCGCTGGTGGATTGTGTGCAAGCTCTGTGGAGGACAGTGCAGCACTGGGATGGACTGCAATATCCAGCGGCCGGGCGCCTTAGGCGGCAGTGCGCTCCTAGGCGGTCGCCTAATCCGCCTAGTGGTAGCGCCGGCCCTGGGTACAGCAGTTTCTTAGCTATCATAAGGCAGTCATGGGCTAATGCCCGTGGCTGAAGGGTAAAGGAAGCCAATAATAAAATATATTACATGTTTTCATTTTTTTTTTCTTTCACATCTAGCCAGTTCTGAATTCTTCTGAATAAACACAACAACAGATCTGTTAAGATGGTCTGCTGAAAGGAGATGCAAGATTCTCCAGTAAGAAATGGCCATGTCTTTATTTCTGCTGGCTCCTGAATGCTGCACAGTACACTAGCTTTGCACTTAAAAACATGGGCCCAGATTCATAAAGCAATTACGCCTGTCTAACTGGTGTTAGACAGGAGTAATTTCAAATTTCGCGCGCCGTATCACTAGTTTGAATCCTCAAACCATGATACGGCGGCTTCGGGCTTCGATCCGAGAGGCTTAGGCCTCGTACACACGATCGGACATATCCGATGAAAACGGTCCGCGGACCATTTCCATCGGATATGTCCGATCTGGAGTTTGATCCGATGGCGTGTACACACCATCGGATCAAATTCCCCGCCGGCGGACGGCGCGGTGACGTGTCGGTGACGCGGCGGTGACTTTGACGCCGCCACGTCACCGCTACGTCACGCACCAGGAAGTAAACACTTCCGCATGCATGCTTCGGATCCATTCACAGGATACGACGCATGTGTGGGAGGATATGTCCGCTGGTTTACCGTACTAACCAGCGGACATATCCGACGGACAGGTTTGTAGCGGGCAAATTTCAAAGCATGCTTTGAAATTTGTCCGATGGACAAATCTGTCCGCTAGCCCATACACACGAGCGGAGATGTCTGCTGAAACGGTCCATCGGACCGTTTTCAGCGGACATATCCCCTCGTGTGTACGAGGCCTTACGTCTTCGTAAGCCTTCGGATCTACGCTGCAATATTTTTGCGGCCGCTGGGAGGAGTTTGCGTCGTTTTGATGCGTCGGGATATGCAAATGTGTTTTTACGGCGATCCACGAAGATACGAGCGGTCTTCGCAATCGCTTACGTCTGTTTTTTTTTACGTACTGTTAGACCAGCTTTTTGCTGGTCTAACGGTGCGTAGCCCATGTTAAGTATGGCCGTCGTTCCCGCGTCTAATTTAATTTTTTTTTTTTTTTTGCGTAACTCGTTCGGGAATAGAAATGTCCGTAAACGACGCTACTCAAACAACGAATGACGTAACGACGTGATTTCGCGCAATGCACGGCGGGAAATTTGCGAACGGAGCATGCGCAGTTCGATCGCCGCGGGAACGCGCCTATTTTAAATCCTTCACGCCCCCTACTCGTGTAGATGGATTGCGACGGGAGAAATACACTACGCCGCCGTCGTTTCCTGGACAAAATCTACCTGGATTCCACGTAGAGCCAGGTAAAAAACGGCGGCGTAGTGTATTTCTGATACGCTACGAGAATCCAATTCTCTCTGAATCTGGGCCAAGGAATTTTTAATTATCTTTGCAGATAAACATGTATTATTTAATTATTATTAAAACGTTATGTTTTATAATTCCTGTTCCTATGTATCATTTGTAATTTTATATTTCCAAGGCGTAGCCATACTTTCTGCTTTGCAGTGATACATATTGGTTTATTTCTCCTTTTTACAATGCAAGTCTATGAGTCGGCTGACACTTGAAAACAATGCACTGCCTGCGTAGGTGATTATTTTGGAGTTGATTTACCGAAAGACAAGTATGTTTTTCACCTGTTCCCTCAGCTTAGTGAATGTGGTGAAAATTCACTTTGCAAAGGAACACCCAATCACATGCAGGGTATTTTTTTTTAATGTAATTTTGCCTGCACATTATTGGATGATGGAAGCCAGCAAATCTTTTTCCTCATTCACTAAGCTAAGGGTAACTTCCTTCGCAAAGTAAACATCCCATTTACCTTTAGTCAGCGCTTTTTTTTTCAGAGAATAGGTGCAGAAACTTCGACCTTCACCCTTCACTTCTGCTCCCCACCTGCCCCTGAGCACCGTTCCTTGGCTCCACCTCCTACCGACCGCCAACCATTTTAGAGAGTACAGAACCAAGTATAATTTTTGCTACCAAGTGATTTTCAGGGAATTTGTTAATGATAACAAAAGACAGTAAAATAGATCCCCTGCAGTGAAAAACAATACCCCCCCCATAGACCCTCCTGGAGGCAGGGACAATAGACCTCTCCCTCAACAGTAGATCCATCCCAGCAATAATTGCTCCCGCCTAGAAAACTAAGACCCCCCACTAGCAACAATAGATCTACTCAGCAACAAGAGACCCCCGCACAAAAATAGATCCCCACCAGTGACAATAGATCTCCCAGCAGCAAGCATCAATAGATACTTCCAGAGGCAGTAACAATAGGCCTCTCCCTCAACAGTAGATCCCTCTCAGCAATAATCCCCACCAGTGACAATAGATTTTCCAGCAGCCAGCATCAATAGACCCTCCAGCACCCCCCAGCACCCCTTGCCATTACATACATTCATTTCTGGAGGTGCCGGAATTGCGCTCCCCGCGTTCCTGCTGAAAAAAAGCCCTGTCTTTGGTAAATTAACCCCTTTATATCAACAGTAGATGAGAGAAAAAGAGTAACTACACTAAGACACTCATTTTGTTTTAACATTTCCTACTTTTGACTACAATAAGAAATCTTCAGCATGCTAGGTCTCATATTTTTGGTCACAGAGGGTTTTGCCTTTGATACTGCTGTAAAATATCAACTATAAAGTGGAGTTCCACCCAAAAATTGAATGTCCGCTTTTTGGAATCCTCCCCCCCCCTCCGATGTCACATTTGGCACCTTTCAGGGGGGAGGAGGGAACAGATACCTGTGTAATACAGGTGACCGCGTTGACCTACCCAATGTCCGGCGCCTACTCCGTCCCCCAGTTGTCTTCTGGGAGACACACATGTCCCAGAAGACAGCAGGGACCAGTGGGATCGCGACTCGCAAATGTGCAGTAGGCAACCAGGAAGTGAAGCCGCAAGGCTTACCTTGATTCCCTTACCATAGATGGCGGCTGCGAACATTAATGTCTTGTACACAATGCTTTTATCTTTCCTTTTTTTACTTATGTGTATAAATAAAAATGTATCTTTTATATAATAGCTCTTGTTCCATGAAAATGTACAGATTGCACCTATAAAGTCCCACATCTCTTCTCCTTTTCCTTTTGTACGCAGTTATAGTAAATTAACCCCATAATGTTTGTGTGCATTAAAATTAACATTTTAATATTTTATTAAAAATATGTTTTTCATAAATTGTTGTCCTGATATTGCATGACATAAATTGTGACTACCACAATTTTATTCTCCAGGATCTGTACTTTCAGAAAAAATATAATAGGGGTTTTAACTAAACTTCAGGCCTTAAAGATGCATTTTTTATATGTGTGCAAAAAATAATAATATATAAACAAACTATAATTTAGTATGGGAACAGAATAATGGGCACATACTGCATATAAAAAAAAAGGAAAAAACTGCGCCAGACAAAATCAAGTCCTTGTAAATATATATAAATATAATTAAATATGAACTAAACGTCCAATAATTAGATAAGTGAGACGAACAGCACCCAAGTGTTCTTGAAATCTTGTGAACCACCACCACCACGTGGACTAAGGCTTACCAAAAGATAATTATGTGCCAGCAATGAACGAAATCCACAGCTGGATAACAGCGGGATAACCCAAGGGTTAGTACCAGATGCGTTTCGTCATAGATTGACGTTCTCAATGGGAATCTCCATTGAGAACGTCAATCTATGACGAAACGCGTCTGGGACTATGGCGTGTAGTGACGTCCCCGCGTTCTACGCTACGAGGAAGGGCTCCTCTACATGCCGGCCGGCATTTGTTTTATTGTACGACTTTTCACCTCTGTGTGTAAGTAGGTTTTAATCTTTTTATTAAAATAATTGGATGTTACTACACTATGTTGTGGTTTCCTTCATTGCATATGACATATGGATGGGCTGCTTGATACGGCTATTGAGGATTTCCTACATGACTGTGGTTCCTGGATCCATCCTACTGTGGATTTCGTCTCTGGTTGATGCCTGTCTGTGATCCATGACTAATGCTGTGTTGTGAATTTACCCCTGGGTTATCCTGCTGTGGATTTCGTTCATTGCTGTCACATAATTACCTTTTGGTAAGCCTCAGTGCATGTGGTGGTGGTTCACAAGATTTCAAGAACACTTGGGTGTTGTTCGTCTCACTTATCAAATTATTGGACGTTTAATTCATGTTTAATTATATTTATATATCTACAAGGACTTGATTTTGTCTGTATTTTAAGTTGGAGCAGTTTTTTCCTTTTTTCTTTGCATTTGTGTTTTTTCACGTGACTGCTGCCTTCTGGGATTTATTTTCCAATATATCTTTGTGGTTAGCGCAATTTCTTCTTTCCTCATACTGCATATACCTCCTGGAACCTTGAAGGCCACACACAAATGTGCTAAAAACAGAAATGCCCACATAAATATTCTTTCTTTCTGTAGGCCGCAGTGAAAATAATTATTATTATTAATTGTGTTTCACAGAATAAATAGGGCACACATTATTATCATTGATACAAAACGTCTGCTGTATTGTAAAAAAAAATAATGAAAACCATTAGTAAAAAATGTATATGAAAAAATAACCTTTTGCTAATTGAACATTTGCTACTTTTTAGCATAACAACCCCACAGAGTTGATGAATGGTAAAGTTTGTGCTCATTCAGTAGTATACGACAGCTATTTTCCCTGCTAGCGATCCCTTCATCACACAGCCTGTAAATACCTCAGGGAGATATTATCTGCACATAAAGAGGCAGACATTGGATTATGGATAACAGAGAACATCGATTTTCCACTGTTTGTCTCCGAAACACAAGAGACTTAAAGAGGGCTTCACATTGATGTTTAGGATAACGGATTAGGAAGGAAAACGTTGCAGTTCTCATTAGATAGCCATAAAATTTATGTCATTTATGAAAAGCTCCTGGCACATTTACAATACAGTTAGAGTCAATCAATGGGAATTTACTAGATGGCATGAACTCTGTCCATGGTCCTGATTTTAAAATACTGTTTACTTGTGCAAATAAATATAATCAAATACACACAGCTGTGAGTGTACGTATGCTCAGAAAGTAAATAGACTTATGAAATACAATCAGAGGAGGCAAAAAAACTGTTTATCTACATTCAGGAGAAAATAAAATAGATCTTTATTGCTGGTGCCATTAACCAATTAAGGTCCGAGCCTGTTTTTAAGACTTGGTGTTTGCATGTTTTGAGTTACAGAGAAAGTCTAGGGATATAATTATTGCTCTCGCTCTGATGATCGCGGAGATATCTCACATGTGTGGTTTGAACACCATTTTCATATGCGGGCTCGTCGGGTTGGGGCGCTTTAATTTTTTAATTTTTTTTATTATTTATTTTACTTTATTTTTTTATTTTAACACTGTCTTTTTTTTTTTATTGGATCATTTTATTCCTATTACAAGGAATGTAAACATCCATTTTAATAGAAAAAAGCATGACAGGTATTCTTTAATATGAGACCTGGGATCAAAAAGACCTCAGATCTCATATTTGGACTTAAATGCATTAAAAAAAAATTGTCATTTGAAAAAATTACAACAAAAAAATTGCCCTTTAAAGCGTATGGGCGGAAGTGACGATTTGACTTTGCTTACGCCCTGCAGTGATATGAAGACAAGTGGGTGCCATCTTCCCCTCACTCGTCTTCATGCACAGCAAGGGAAAGGACTGGATCGCCTCCGCCACTGCCGGGCACCGGAGAGCGGTGGGACAGGGGGGCCTTCTACCAGTGTGCTTTGACTGGGGAAAGACAGAGATCCGTGTTCCTGCTATAACACAAGATCTCCATCTTCCCCTCTGACAGAACTGATACCTGCCTTGTTTACATAGGCAGTCAGCCATTCTGTCTCAGGTCCACCAGACCGATGATTGGCTCCCGTTGTGATTGGACATGTTTGCGCCCCATAACCGGCAAACAAAATCAGATACGCGATTCATGTTGAAGGCCACCGTGCTGCAGTAAATGTATGGGGGGCAGTCCAAAAGCAGTTAAACCTTATTTGCCATAAAGTTGCCCAATTTAACAACATCATGTAAGGACATTATTCCGCTGCATAGCGTGTTGTCATCTACAAACACTGAAATGGTACGTTAAATCTCAAACTCAATATCTATATCTAATATATTATAAATAGGGTCCCAACACTGAACCTTGGGGTACACCGCTAATAACCTTAGACTTTTTAGAATATGATTAACCATTATATGATTAATCATATCATTAATCGCTACTCTCTGATTATGGTCTTTTCTATCTATTTTCCATCTATGGCTGAAGGCGTTAGCTTACTTATCAGCTGTGTGTGTCGGGAACTGTGTTAAACGCTTTGCAAAATCCATTATATTCCTCAAAATATTTACTTTCCAATAGATAAGATGATTCATTATATTGAAATAGGAATATATCAGATACTGTATGTATACCAAGGGGTCAGTTTTTAAAGTGGCACTCATTTGCTGATCATTACCTCTTATTTGCTGTCAAATGCTCTTAGGATTTTTCAAAGAAGTTATACAGCACATTCATCTCCTGCATTTATTAGATTGGCCTGCATTCTTCTCACATATAGATTTCCAATACTTCAATAGGACTTTAACTCTCATTGTCATTTGATGTATTTATAAGACTGGGATAACATCAGTCAAAATAATTACACTACCACTCCCTAATGTGCCAATACCTACAGTATCAGTCCACTAAGAGGCCTATTTATAAAACTGGTTATTCCAAGCACATTCACCATAATAGATTCACTTGTGTTTCCACTGAAAATTAAGACGACCACTGCCTTGCTAAAGAAGCTGAGGGTAAAGGTGGTGGACTGGCCAAGCATGTCTCCAGACCTAAACCCCTATTGAGCATCTGTGGGGTATCCTCAAATGGAAGGTGGAGGAGCGCAAGGTCTCTAACATCTGCCAGCTCAGCGATGTTGTCATGGAGGAGTGGAAGAGCATTCCAATTGCAATCTGTGAAGCTCTGGTTAACTACATGCCCAAGAGGGTTAAGGCAGTGCTGGAAAATAATGGTGGACACACAAAAGATTTACACGTTTGGCACAATTTTGACATTTTCACTTAGGGGTGTACTCACTTTTGTGCCAGCAGTTTAGATATTAATGGCTGTGTGTTGAGTTATTTTGAGGGGACAGCAAATTTACACTGTTATACAAGCTGTACACTCACTACTTTACATTGTAGCAAAGTGTAATTTCTCCAGTGTTGTCACATGAAAATATATAATAAAATATTTACACAAATGTGAGGGGTGTACAGGTGAAACTCGAAAAATTTGAATGTTGTGCAAAAGTTCATTTATTTCACTAATGCAACTTAAAATGTTGACCTGATATATGAGATGGACTCATTGCATGCAAAGTAAGATAGTTCAAGCCGTGATTTGTCGTAATTGTGATGATTATGGCTTACAGCTCATGAAAGCCCCAAATCCACAATCTCCGAAAATTTTGAATATTACATGCAATCAATAAAACAAGGATTGTACATAGAACAATATCGGACCTCTGAAAAGTATAAGCATGCATATGTACTCAGTACTTGGTTTTGGCCTCTTTTGCAGCAATTACTGCCTCAATGCGGTGTGGCATGGAAGCTATCAGCCTGGCACTGCTGAGGTGTTATGGAAGACCAGGATGCTTCAATAGCGACCTTCAGCTCTTCTGCATTGGTTGGTCTTATGTCTCATCTTTCTCTTGGCAATGCCCCATAGATTCTCTATATAGGTTCAGGTCAGGCGAGATTGCTGGCCAATCAAGTACAGTAATCCCACAGTTATTGAACCAGGTTTTGGTGCTTATGGCAGTGTGAGCAGGTGCCAAGTCCTGGTGGAAAATGAAGTCAGCATCCCCATAGAGCTTGTCTGTGGAAGGAAGCATGAAGTGCTCCAAAATTTCCTGGTAGACGGCTGCGTTGACCCCGGACTTAATGAAGCACAGTGGACCAACACCAGCAGATGACATGGCTCCCCAAATCAACACAGACTGTGGAAACTTCACACTGGACTTCAAGCATCTTGCAGTGTGTGCCTCTCCTTTCTTACTCCACACTCTGGGTCCTTGGTTTCTAAATGAGATGCAAAATTTGCTCTCATCAGAAAAGAGGACTTTGGGCCACTGAGTAACAGACCAGGCATGTTTTTCTTTAGCCCAAGAAGGATGCTTTTGACGTTGTTTGTTGTTCAGGAGTGGCTTGACAAGAGGAGTACGACATTTTAAGCCCATGTCCAGGATCCGTCTGTGTGTGGTGCTCTTGATGCACTGACACCAGCCTCAGTCCACTCCTTGTGAAAGTCCCCAACACTTTTGAATGGCCTTTTCCTGGCAATCTTCTCCAGGCTGCGGTCATCTCTGCTGCTTGTGCACCTTTTTCTTCCACACTTTTCCATTCCACATAACTTTCCAATAATGTGCTTTGATGGCACTTTGGGGACATCCCACTTCTTTTGCAATTACCCTTTGAGGCATTCCCTCCTTATGGAGGGTGTCAATGATGGTTTTCTGCTGGTCAGGTGAGGTCAGCAGTCTTTCCCATGATTGTGAACCAGACTGAGAGACCATTTAAAGGCTCAGGAACCCTTTGCGGGTGTTATGGCTTAATTAGCTGATTAAAGTGGGACACCTTTTCCCAATATTCAAATTTTCTGAGATTGTGGATTTGGGGTTTTCATGAGCTGTAAGCCATAATCATCACAATTATGACAAATCACGACTTGAACTATCTTGCTTTACATGTAATGAGTCTATTTTAAAATAATTGAACTTTTGCACGATATTGTAATTTTCCGAGTTTTACCTGTACTCACTTTTGTGAGATACTGTATATAAATATACAGGGCTTTTTTTCATAGGGAACTTGGGGGAACTCAGCTCCACCACCTCTGGCTCAGACCCTTTGGTGCCTGCTCACCACAAACACTTGTAAACACAGAAGTTTGGTTTTTGTGTTTACAAGTGACAGCTCTGCACTGTGTGTAACCCCCCTGAATTCTGCACACTGTATGTAATGCAATCCTCGTATTTAATGCCCCTTTAAGACCCTTCTACTGTTTGTGAAATCTGAACGGGGTCGTGGTTGAGTTCCTGCACCTATTTTCTGAGAAAAAAGCTCTGTAAATATATAGAAAATACATCTATAAAATATCATAAAAAGTAAAACCTTGGTTTAAAAGTAACTTTGCTAGAGAGCATTTTGCAAGACAAGCTCATTTTTTTAATACATTCTTACTTGATATACAAGTAGCGTAACGTCACAACTGAGTATAAAAAAAGAAGAGAGGGGCCTCTAAATGTAGCAATATGGTTACATTTAATAAAGGTACAACATTTAGCAACTTATATGGTTCATGATTAAAACAGGCACATCTAAGCATATAGGCATCCAGGGCAAGCTGTCCATATAGACCAGTGGTTCTCAACCTGGGGTCGGGACCCCCTTGGAGGTCAAATTATGATTTGCCAGGGGGTCACCAAATCATGGGCTGTTCCTGAAGCCCGCAGCTGCCCACTTAGCCGCCCATTCAGTTCACGACACGGCTGGGGGCAGAGACTAGAAGTCAGCTGACATGAGGAATGTGAAGTGGGAGAGGCTGGAGGAGACCCTATCTCCTGATTTCAGCATAGGTGTCACTGCTACGAGACACTACAAAGTCTGAGACACCGTGAATGCGGAGACACAGTGAGTAACACTACCTGTGATTATACCAGATGACCTTGATTAAGAGCACCTAAGTTGACTAATCAGAACTCCCCACCAGCAACGCCACTGGTCCTACTAACCCCCCCCCCCCCCCACCAAGAAATAAGAGAAGAAATAAAAATAGAGAGTGCATGGAAGGTAGAGAAAAAGAGGGGAAGGAACAAAGAAAAGGGGAGCGAAAGACGGCTAGAGAGAGGGATGGGGGAGGGGAAAGAAAGGAGAACAAAGAGATAGAGGGGTACATCCTCAAATGTACCATAAGGGATTTATATTGTACAAGTGGAAGGGATTCAGGGAGTGCTAAATGTCCGTGAGTTAGGGGCACAAATTTCTTATCTTGCCTTGGATGCTGACAATCCACGCTACGAAAATGATTTTACCGTTAGGGGTCCCCGCAACTTGGGAAATTTTATCAAGGCGTCACAGAAATAGTAAGGTTGAGAACCACTGATATAGACCATCCTTACCATTCTCACTGCCATCTGCGTCGTCCCTTCTATGCTGCGCTCCAGGAGCGGTTCTATCGATCTACTGCAGGGTAGTCTTCCCAGTCACGATTGCAAACTGATAGCGGTGAGAGCCGACGGTGTGGGGGATATTCTATGTGGACAGCTTTACTTAGATGTGCCTCTTTTAATCATCAATCGGGCGTCTCTCCTCTCTTTTTTTTTTTTACTCAGCAGCACCTGCTGGATTTTGCTTCTAATCCCCTTTGTGGATAGACATTTTATGGTTACACAACCTATTACATTGCTATGATCTTTTTTATTATGGACTTTAAACTGAAGGACTTAAAAATAAATGGTTGTGGAACGAATGATTTGAGTTTCCATTATTTCTTATGGGGAAATTCCCTTTGATATACAAGTGCTTTGGATTACAAGCATGTTTCTGGAACAAATTACGCTCGCAATCCAAGGTTTTACTGTATACTTCAAAATTAAAATTGACCCAAAGCTATTATTTCCCGTAAACTGCACATTTATTAATTTTAGTCTGGTTAATGTTTATGTAGTTTGGTAAATAAGGTGAATGTGTTCATTTAATGATCAAATCTTGTGCAAGCAAAAATCCTGATTTTCTTCTCTTGCACATTATTTGCATGGGCATCCACTGAACTTTTTTTTTGGGGGGGGGCATAATTTTGAGGTCATCCATGCTCGGTCCCTTTTTGACTCAGGGACACTGTGCCAGGAGAATATTATATATTGCAATTTGCTGCTTGTTAAATTTGGTCTGAGCTATTGCTGGAAAAATATATGTGTAACAGTGTATTTGGCACTGTCGCTTCAGCGATTGATCATAGGCCCAGGGCAGGCACTGGCAACGCATTTTCTCTCGTCTCAGCCACTGTACGGCACGCACCTGTGGGAGGAGCTGGCGCCTCGCCGGCCGGATCGGCGTAGGCATAGCAAGTGCAACGTACATTTACACAGACAGGCAGGCTGAGGCAGCCAATCACGGAACAGAACAGCCAGGATTTTAAGCAGAGGCCCGAGCAGCAGAGCTAATCCGATGCTCGGGTCAAGGGTGAGGAGGGAGGGACGGATGTGTTTGTATAAATATGTATATAGAGCAAGGAGATTGGGACTTTAAATGAGGTTCAAGACAGGGTGGGAGTATCGAAGGAAAACATGTTTAATGACATGAAAAATAATGTGTGGTACACTCACTGAGTCACAAGGGCTGGGCATGGAAACATAACTGTTATGGACAATAAAGATACATAGTAATATCAACAAGGAAACTCATGATATATGGCTTAACATATGAAACATGGACATCAGGGATATATGATGCCATCAATAGTTGATACAAAACAATATGAAAAACAATAAACAGCTTCCTGTGAACAGGAGATGGGGCACATATAGTTCCTTAAAGTGACATGGTGCGATTTAAAAGACATGAGGTAAAAAGTTGTAGATAGTGGTGGCTAGTAAGTCAGATGTGGAATGGGTAGGCATCATTGAATGGGCCGACGCGTTTCATGCAAATGCACTCAACAGGGACTGACGCTTCCAAATCTGGAGGATTAAATAATATTATAATCTACAGTAACTTAAAGCATGACATAAAGACATGAAAAACATTCCTAAACTAGCATACCTAGTAAAGTGGTGTAGATGGTGGGAGTATGCAAGTGCTGAGCCATAGCCAGAAGGAGGATGTCAGTCCCGGAAACTAGGGTGACTGCGCCAAGTACAACCGAGACGCAGGGCTGGAATACCTATTGTGACCAGGTAGCCAGAGGGGGGGATGTATGTGGAACAAGAATGGTGATCACAGATGGAAAAATGCCAGGGAGTCTGTGTATGACATATTAATAAAAAATAGTAAGGTCAAGTGCATCAACCAGATTGGAGACTGGTGGCAGGAACCAAAAATAGCAATAGGTTACCTGGATGTGGAGTGTCCAGGTGCAAAGAGTCCCTTGATAGTGTGGCATCGTCCATGGATGTGAGTAAGGCTGTGTGAGGCAGCCTATAAATACACCCTGGTGCCTGCGTGCAGCCGCACAATGGCGCACACCGATGTCACGCTGGCCAGACGTAAGCTAGGAGGGCCTCCTGGCAGGGCGGGAGAACTCCGCTCTCGAAGGAGATGGTCCCCCATAGGCTGGGAATGGCTGTGGGAGTGTGGCGGCCAGCGTCATGACGTCATAACTGGATGGTTTGGTTCCTGCCACCAGTCTCCAATCTGGTTGATGCACTTGACCTTACTATTTTTTATTAATATGCCATACACAGTCTCCCTGGCATTTTCCCATTGGTGACCACCATCCTGGTTCCACATACATCCCCCCTCTGGCTACCTGTCCACAATAGGTATTCCAGCCCTGTGTCTCGGTTGTACTTGGCGCAGTCATCCCAGTTTCCGGGACTGACATCCTCCTTCTGGCTATGGCTCAGTACTTGCATACTCCCACCATCTACACCACTTTACTAGGTATGCTAGTTTAGGAATGTTTTTCATGTCTTTATGTCATTTTTTAAGTTACTGTAGATTATAATATTATTTAATCCTCCAGATTTGGATGCATCAGCCCCTTATGAGTGAATTTGCACGAAACGCGTCGGCCCATTCAAGGATGCCTACCCATTCCACATCTGACTTACTAGCCACCACTATCTACAACTTTTTACCTCATGTCTTTTAAATCGCACCATGTCACTTTAACCACTTCAATACAGTGCACTTAAACCCCCTTCTTACCCAGACCAATTTTCAGCTTTCGGTGCTCTCACATTTTGAATGACAATTACTCAGTCATGCAACACTGTACCCAAATAAAAATTGCGTCTTTTTTTTCACACAAATAGAGCTTTCTTTTGGTGGTATTTAATCACTCGTGGGTTTTTATTTTTTGCGCTATAAATAAAAAAGACGGTAGATTTTGTGAAAAAATTGCATTTTTCTTTGTTTCTGTCATAAAATTTAGCAAATTAGTATTTTTTCTTCATAAACGGGTGACAGGGCAGGTCACTGGTGGGTGACGGGTGACAGGGCAGGTCACTGGTGGGTGACGGTGACAGGGTACGGTCACTGGTGGGTGACGGTTGCACCGCTGATGGCAGTCTATTTATGTGACAGGTGCACTTTATGGGTGACTGTTGGGTGACTGGTGACAATTGGGGGGGGCAAAGGGACAGATGTGTTTGTGCAGACACTACAGTAACACATAACTGTAACTCACTGGAAACGATGTGTGAGGGGAGAAGAGCTGGTAACAGTTAGTTACAGCTCTTTGTTTACACTAGTGATCAGAGCTGATCACGTGGTACACAGCCCTGACCAATGGCTGTGTACCATTGTTGGTGACGAGCAGTGTTCCCGGGAACACGCTGCCACCGACGGGCACGCGCAGCGCGATCGCGATCGCTCACACGCGCCGTGCGCTTTGGGGGTGTTGCCATGACTGATCAGCTGTGACTTCATCACGGCCGATCACGTGGTTAACAGCGCATCCGCGCCGCTGTTCACCCCTGTTGGTAACGAGCGGTGTCTCCGTGACACGCCGCTACCGACAGTATAGGGATGCGCGTACGCGATCGCGCCCATTCCCTATTCAAATGACTGCACGTCATATGACGTGCAGTCAGGATATTGGAGTCCTCCGCCCGCCGTCATTTGACGGTGGGCGGTGGACAAGT
The DNA here is from genome assembly GCA_029574335.1 of Rana kukunoris. Lineage (NCBI taxonomy): Eukaryota > Metazoa > Chordata > Amphibia > Anura > Ranidae > Rana > Rana kukunoris. The sequence goes on from CM056053.1 coordinate 136,592,742, forward strand.
GGTTAAGGAAGTATATGTGCCCCATCTCTTGTTCACAGAAAGCTGTTTATTGTTTTTCATATTGTTTTGTATCAACTATTGATGGCATCATATATCCCTGATGTCCATGTTTCATATGTTAAGCCATATATCATGAGTTTCCTTGTTGATATTACTATGTATCTTTATTGTCCATACAGTTATGTTTCCATGCCCAGCCCTTGTGACTCAGTGAGTGTACCACACATTATTTTTCATGTCATTAAACATGTTTTCCTTCGATACTCCCACCCTGTCTTGAACCTCATTTAAAGTCCCAATCTCCTTGCTCTATATACATATTTGTACTAGGGATGGAGGCACAGTCATGTGCTTCACTCAAAGTCTCACCTATGTTGTTGCATAGCCCCCCCCTTTTCCTGATGTGTCTGTATATATCTCGGTGAATAAGTCGGAACAGACTGAGAGCAGCCCCAGCCCCCAGGCCAGCAGCAGACTTAGAAAAAAAAGTCCACATCTGCCGCGGAGGCAATTGCAACACAGGGGGCAAGTCAAGTGTCTTCTCTTACGATTTCGGGGGGGGGGGGGGTATCCAAAGTGAGCACAACTTCACTTTACTTACCAAGTCAACAGCCTTTAATTGTTTTAGTAAATCATTTGCCTTATCTCAGCCTATTGGCTGACAGCTACAATTTCACACTGGCCTACACTTATACCAATAAATAATCTAAAGTTTCAAACTATACAAATATTATTTCAGTATCTACTACATGTCACCAGCCATATTAGTCTCTCGCTAAAAAGAACGATTATTTTAGTTTTGTATCCCTTGCAATCAATGCCGGATGACATTTCTGTACAGAATTGAGAATTATAGTGTAGTAATATTAAAAATGCCAGTGTTAACATTTAGCGTGTTACTGAATGTAGCATACAGTTAAAACATACATCATATATCTCATATGCTCAAACCATTCATTACTATTTCTGGAAATGTCACTGGATGACAAATAACTTCCTGTATGTGTCAGGTCTTGGAAGCTGTATATTTGAAAGATACGTACGTGTTTGAAATTCCTGAATGGCACAAACTGAACAATGTCCCGAAGCACCGGCTCTCCCTTAGGTGACCTCAGTATTCCGTCATCTCCATCCAGCATCTGCATATCACTGAAATCTGCATTGCCAACCCCGACAATAATGACTGACATGGGAAGATGTGAGGCATGAACTATAGCTTCTCTGGTGTCAGCCATGTCTGTGATTACACCATCCGTTAAGATGAGAAGAATAAAGTATTGCTACAAAAAAAGAAAAACAATGCTGTCATACATAGAAAAAAGGTGTATCACGGCCTATAGAACACCTCCCAGCGCCTAACAGAGAGCACTTGCAAAAAACTGCATATACAGAAAATATATACTAAGAACGATGCAAACTAGATTAGTTGGCTGAAAAGCAGAACCAAAAAAGTCAAGAAAAAGCAGCTATTTAAAATACAGACAGATATATAAAAAATGGCAAATACACTAAAATAACATTTAAAATGTCACACTAGTAAAAAAAACATAAACAGCGCTGATGATGATAGTCCAATGTAGATCCCAAGAAGAGATATCACCTCTACACTTATGTGCAATAATAATGACAGAGTGTATCAATGGGAAAAAGTGAGTCCGTTGATAGCTGAGTTTGAAAATTAGGACAGCAAGCACCTTCCACCCATATTCTCAATCACCTCGTGGGACTATAAATCCCCCTCTGGGGTACGCACTCACCGAAAGACCCAAAGGGTAAAGCAGTGTATGGATATCCACAGAATAATATCACTCTTCACATCAGAAGGGATCCGGTCACATGTCTACGGGTCTCCAGATCGTACAAAAAACACAGGAAAGGGCATATAGCGTAATTCCGTTTTTAATGTAGCACACAAAAGAACCCACAAATAAACAACCCTTCAAACAATGCACGTACATTAAAAAATAACAATAAGCGCATATAATCACCCTCTCCTGCAAGAGAGACGAGCCGTGCTGTCCCAATGGATGAGCTGACTTCCAGCACTTCCTGGTTTCAGACTTGACTCAGGTGGAGCGCACGTGTCACTTCCTAGCGTCGTTGAGGCCCCTCCCTGACGCGTTTCGTCATAAGACTTCGACAGAGGGAGTGGCTTCACGACGGCGAACGAAGATTTAAGAAGTACTTCCCATCAGAGCAAAACCAATCACCACAGAGCGAGGGCGGACCTTGGTGCCTGCTCCGCCCAAACCCTGATATAGTACGGTGTTCTTATGCAGACTCAGACGGGACTTCGAACAGTTTATGCCACATTTCATACTTAAACGAGCACCTATGTGCTACGGGCATAGTACAGGCAACAACATCACATATAATGTGCGCATTTAAAATCAAACGTTATATTGTTTTACACATAACTTAAATACAAGTTAACAGGCTTTTTTACAAAGACATTATGGATTATTATATTCGCATATAGTAATCAGTGTTAACTTGTGTTCTTAAACAGCTAATAAGCTGAACGTAAAAGGATTAAAAAATATATATAATATAGAAATTAAAATATATACACAAATTTGGTATATATACTAAAAGAACGGAGCGCAGTCACTATGATAAATTGCATATAAACACCATGTAAGCAAAGGAGCGGTTAATTATAGCAAAGTGACCCATAGACTCCATCTAGTGGTGATTTTATGAAACTACATGCCTCATAAACAAATTTGAACAGATTAATTGTTCAAAACAGTATGAAGCACATTTCTAAAATAAATTAAATAAATCAGGATATTTAAGTGAACCAGAATTATAGGAGAATATAATAAAACCATAAGATACAACTGGATAAAAGACACACAGCTAAAAAAAGCCATTAGTAATTCATGATCAATTATATACCATAACTCTTAGATTGTCAATAGTCATACACCACAGACTCCATCTAGTGGTGATTACATAAATTGTAGCCAAAACATAGGCCTAAAAACACCACTTTGTAAAGAATAGACATATGAAACAAACCGCCACAGGTACAATCAATAATCGCTAATAAAGCAATTTATGTCTAATTCAATGTTCAGGCCCCTAGGCGCAAGTGTATCAGATGAGAAGATCCATTGGGTCTCTCTTTTGGATAGATCTCTTACTAAATTCGATCCTCGCCATGTAGGCTTTAAGTGATCAATACCCCAAAATAATAGACCACTAGGGTCTTCATTATGATGTAATTTAAAGTGTAAGGACAGGTTATGGTCTTTATAACCTAACAAAATATTGGCGATATGCTCTCCAATACGCACTTTTAATTGGCGCTTAGTGCGTCCAATATATAACAGCCCACAGGGACGATGTAAAGCATACACTACATATGTAGTATTGCATGTTATAAATTCACTAATAGTGAACTCCTTGTTATTGGAGCTAAAAGTGAATTTCTTAACAGCTCTTAAAGGGCGAGTTATTTCACGACAAGCCCTACACTTTCTACATGCATAGAAGCCATCACAGTCCCAAAAACTGGATGGTCTAGTAGGGGGGTCTAAAATCTTCCGCACTAGTTTGTCTGAAAAACTTTGTGCCTTTCTATAAATAAAGCCTGGTTTTGCCGGTAATACTGCCATTAAGGTCTTGTCCATCAATAGAATATGCCAATGTTTAGAGAAGATTTCCTCTATCTCTTTATATTGGGCATGATAGCCAGATAAAAAATTCCATTCCCGATTATTGGGGGGCCTTATGGTTGCTTTATCCAGAAGGAAGTTAGTTCTTGGCTGTGACACCAAGTTGCTTATAATAGACTCCAAAAATTCCTTTTTATAGCCTTTCTCCAGAAATTTTCCTTTTATAAGTTCAGCTTGTGCCATGAAATCCGACGTATCGGTGCAGTTTCTCTTTACACGTGTAAGCTGGCCTTTGGGGATATTTTTCAACCACATAGGGTGGTGCCCACTACGTAAAGGTAGATAACTGTTCGAGTCTGTAGGTTTAAAAAACACTTTTGTGGACAGACTAGTATTAGATCTAAAAATCTCTAAATCTAGAAAATTAATACTATCACTACTAATAATACTAGTAAGAACTATACTCTTAGTGTTGGAATTCAGTTCATCTAAAAATAATTGTAAAGAGGAGAGGGAGCCATCCCATATAAAGAACAGATCGTCTATATATCTTTTATAAAACAACAGCGATGGGCGTGGTATCGAGAAAATGACCTTGTCCTCCCACTCTCCCATAAACATATTAGCTATACTAGGGGCAAAACGAGCCCCCATAGCTACTCCCCTGCATTGTGAATAGAACTCCCCTCCATACCAAAAAAAGTTATGGCCAAGGCAGAAATCTAACGCATTCCTTAGGAAAACTTTTTTATTATGAGAAATGTCATCTCGACGGCTGAGTCCCCAATTGAGTGCTAACAGAGCGTCATCATGTTGGATGACTGTATATAAAGACGTGACGTCTGCCGTCACGAGATATATTTCATCTTTTCCAGTCAGGTCAATATTTTGAAGCATTTGTAGAAGACTTTTTGTGTCTTTTAGATAGGCTCGAGTATGTATTACACACTCTTGTAAATATAGGTCTAGGTATTGACCCAACCTTGATGACAGTGATCCTATTCCATTAACAATCGGTCTACCTGGGGGGTCCTGAATATTCTTGTGGATCTTTGGAAGCGTATAGATTGTAGGAATTCTATTTGAACTCGGTAGTAAATATTTTCTTTCTCGACTATTAAGCACTCCTGACTTGGAGCCCATATTAATCAGATGTTCTAGATCCCTTTCATACTGTAGTGACGGATCGCTGTTCAATTTCACATATGTACTTTTGTCACTTAGCATTTCTGTCAGCTGGTTCTCATAGAACGTCTTATCCAAAATGACAACTCCCCCACCTTTATCAGCTGGATGGATTATTATGTTCTTTTTTTCTTCTAACATCTTTATTCCATCCAAAATGTATTGGGGGTTGACATTTTTTCTAGGTATAATGTGTTCCAGATCTCTCAGTACGAGTCCCTTAAAGACCTCTATTTGGTGGTTCCCTTTATTCAGGGGATTAAACAGTGACTTATTTCGCAAACCACTGTCTAAAGCCACCGAAGCTGAACCAAAAGTGGACTCTGAGTTCCTATTCAAAAAATACTTTTTCATATTTATTTTGCGTACATATTTATGGATGTCAATAAAAACATTAAACTTGTTAATGGGTCTTTTAAGGCCACATTTCAGACCTAGATGTAGTATGTTAGTTTCTTTGGGGGATAGAGCGGTATTGCTTAAATTAAAAATACCACCTTTATCTATACCCTCCTTCTTTTTCTGGACCCTTCGTCCCGATCTACATCCTCTGGGTCTTCTCTCCTTGTGTTGGGATGATACACATAGTCCCTCTCCCAATGGGCAGGCTCTCTCCAATGTTGTTCTGCATAACCTGGTGTGTGTTGGGGATGGGAGGGGGTTCTGCCCCTCCTCTGGGGTGCACCCCGTCCTCGTTTCTGGCCTCCCCTCCCTCTCCCTAAAAAAGGTTTGGGAGATTGTGGGCGGCCTCTACCGTGATCATCACATAATGGTTCGAAACGGTTTTGTGTTGGGACATGGTAATGTCTCTCATTAGAAGTACCTGGATAGCCAGCATTATGAGATTCCCTTGCCACATTACCCCTCCCTTGATTGGTATTAGATCTGGCAGGGGTGGACTGCTCTCTAGGTGGTCGTTGTGGGAGATCTATTCTTCTGCTCTCATTAGAGCTCTGTGTAGCAGTGGGAGCTGGATTATCTTCTGATATAGATTCCAGTTGTGTGGGTGCCCTATTTCCATTAGTTCCGGTTTGTTGCCAGAGATATACATTCTTTGTATGAAAGTCCCCTAAATCACAATGAAACTTTTTTCTTTTTTTCTTTTGTGTGTCCTTATCGACCTTTTCCAATTTCTTCTTAATACGAATATTGAAATCAGTCACCTGCTGTGTGTCTTTGATAGGGTCAAGCTGTGTTTTTAAATCATTAATTTTACCTACCAGAATGCCCATTTTTTTCCTTTTATGTTTCAGTACAAGTTCCTGTAACTTCGTACCAACATTATTAAAAAAGTTATACCATTCGTTCACAGACTCTGTGTCATCTAACCCATCTTGGGGCACAACATCCCATCTCAAACTTCTGGTAATAATATTTTCTTTTGCATATTGTTCTAATGTGCATATGTCCCACCATGTGGGAACCTGTTTCTCAAGTACATTCCCTAAGGTGGTCATAATTGCATTATAATTAACCTGTGTTGATGTTTGTTCAGTGACAGCAAATACATTCTCAATGTCTATAATTCTGTTACTTAGAAATTGTAAGGCATCCATGGCTGCTAGGATAAAGAAAGAGCAGAAATAGAAAAAAGGTGTATCACGGCCTATAGAACACCTCTACATTGGACTATCATCATCAGCGCTGTTTATGTTTTTTTTACTAGTGTGACATTTTAAATGTTATTTTAGTGTATTTGCCATTTTTTATAATGCTGTCATACATGTCAGTATGGTACACCATATTCAACATATTCACATGCATATGCTTCTGTCACAGCATATTATTATGTACCGTAATTGTAATGTCTACCCGAATGTTGTAAAGCGCTGCGCAAACTGTCGGCGCGATACAAATCCTATATAATAATAATAATATTATTATTATTCCTACTGGCTAACTTAAAGGGATATTAAACCTTTGTTGATTTTTTTTGTTTGTTTTTTAAATGAAAGTAAAAAAAATATGTAAATGATATGCAAGGATATGACACAGAGACGTGTCCTACTTCCTTTTTCTTTGGTTCCCCCATAACTGCTGTCTGCTCCTCCTTTTCTCTGAATGCCCCCTAGTCAAGCTGTGTGCTGAGGGGGCACTCATGCAGGTGCACTTCTGAGCCAGGCTGTCTGTGCTGCAGACAGGCACATAACTGGATCAAGAAAGGACTTAAGGGGGGGGGGGGGCAGAATAGTTAATGGGTTCCTTTTAACCTTAAAGGGGTTGTAAAAGTAAAAGTTGTTTCACCTTAATGCATTCTATGCATTCTAACTCTCCAGCCCCCCATTTACTTACCTTACCCCTCAAAAGTCCCGTGCCCTGGACGCACTGGCATCTTGGCCGGCTTCCCGGCTCATTCATTGGTCGATTGAAGCAGCACAGCCATTGGCACACGCTGCTGTCAATCACAACCAATGACGCGATGCACCGGGGGCGGGGCCGAGTGATACAATCATCTTTCACTGTTTTAAAGCTCTCGACTAATAAAATCCAATACATGTTCACCAGTTACAGAACACTGTTGGTCTTGCAATGCTTTATTGAAGTAGTTGTAACAATAGAAGATATTTTACCTTATCTCAATCCAGCAATGTGTATAAGTGCAGCAGCTCTATCGGCTCTCTGCCTCCTCATTGGCTCATGGACAGCAGCTGGAGCCTCACAGCCAGTGAGGAGGGAGGGATGTCAATGGACACATCGTGCGAGACTCAGGAGCAAGCACACACAAATGCCCCCCATAGTAGATGGCCTGCTATGGAGGCACTCAGTGGGAGGGAGGAACAAGGAGCGCAGGCAGGGAACCCAAGAAGAGGAGGATCAGGGCTGCTCTATGAAATTTTTGAAAATGTCTATCCTATGCAAGGGAGATTTGATTTTGATTTTTGATTTTTTAGTTAATTTTCTGTGATTGCTTATTCCCCATGCATCATCAATTTAGTAACTGAAAAAAGGCAAAGTAACGGTATTATATAAACATATCTTACATTCATAGGTGTGCGCAGCCTATAACATTTGGGTGTGCACCCCAAAGCACAAACGCACACTACTGATCACTCACGATGTTCATTCAGACAGGGAAGGGGTTGGTAAATGATATATTTACTGGTCCCTTCCCCCACCCATCCTAAAACATCCGTCAGCAACGGGTAGCAGGAGAGGAGGGAAGCCAGCAGTGCTTCGGGGGGGGGGGGGGGAGCCAGTTAAGTAGGAGGAATTTGTTCTGCATAGGGTGATTAGAGTGTGCCTGGGCACACCTGGCACACCCTGTGCATACGCCTATGCTTACATTTGTCTTTTTTTTAAATCAATTATTCAGGACAAAAAATGGCAGTCATTTAATGCTTTATATGTAATGATATGTCTTTTTATGAGCATTTACATCATTTTAATTAAATACTAATTTGTTTCCAGCATCTACATTGCTTTGCAATTATCTGTACACGAGTGTGTACATTTCTGGGTCACATAACACATTTAGAAGGACAATTGGTTTCTCACAATTTCCATAAGCAACTCTAAATGCCAAGGTTTGTCAAGAGTACCCTTTAAGGCCATATACACTCTGTAATGGCAGCCAAGCAACAATTAAATATAACATTGAGATCCTTCTGAATTTGTTACATCTACTATAATAATTTCCCTGTCCAAATCTACTCTGTGCAATATATGAATAATTTAGGATAGATAATACATGTTCATAATGGGAATTAGCCACCAGAATGATTGATAATGGCACCGAAACGAGTCCAGAGACAATGAAACACAAGAAATGACAAACCCAGCTGGCAGCTCTGTGTGCGGTTGATGAATACATGGCACAATACAGGTACATTTCCCTTGTGACAATTTCCTAAAGCCCACTTAAACAATCCGTTTTAATTAGCTAAATGTATTCCATAAATTAACTGTTATGCCGCGTACACGCGGTCGGAATTTCCGACAACAAATGTTCGTTGTGAGCTTTTGGTCCGATGTTCCGACCGTGTGTAGGCTCCATCGTACATTTGCTGTTGGACTTTAATACAACAAATGTTTGAGAGCTGGTTCTCAATTTTTCCGACAACGAAAGGGGAAAAAAGTGTGGGAACTCCCACCCAACATCCACTCCCCCACCAAAAAAAAAAAAATGATACGCTCATATGCACGTAGCGCCCTCTTGCTTCTAGCATTGGCATTGCGCTAAAAACGAGTTGACTGGGAGAGCTACCTTGCTCTCGGATGTGATTTGCTTAGGTTAATGACCTGTGTCATTCTGGAGAGGTCCACTGGCTCAGACTGCATTCTGGGGATGTTAATATCATATTTGGCCGGCAGTGGGAGCCAGAGGGATTTCTGGAGGATGGAGTCTTCCACAGCAGCCAACTGGAGGGGGTTTTTCCCCACTGGGCATGCTGGGGAGGGGTATATCTGTGATGGAGGTCATGTGTTCGGGGGTCTTTTTCCTTCTCCTGCACGGGGTCCCAGAGTCGGGGTGCGGTACCCACCTTCAGGGTGTGCGCATCCATGGACCCTGCCAGCGTGGCCCACCTGCCCAAGCTTCCAGGCCTTGCTGAGACTCGGTCTGGGACGAAAACCAAAGGGACCCCAGTGACTTACTGGGTTCCCTATGCCGTAGAGAGGATCCGGCACCGGTGATCTATGCTGAGATAACTGCTGGGAGGATTTGCTCCGTTCGGACATTGACAAATGATCTATACTACATTGGCCTGTGGTAGAGGCCTAGAGCCAGGTCAGTGAGAGAGACCTGTTCCTCCCAATCAGCATTTAAAGTGGCGACGCGTGCAAAATGTTATCTTTTAAGGGGCTGATTTTGCTGTACATATATCCAGGCCTGACATCGAGAAGCTCTATCTCCTCATCAACCTATTCTCCTTTCTCCGAGTTGATGTTTGGCTATGTTGGCCTGGAATTAAAGAATTGAGAAAATCTTTATTGACGATGTGGACACTCAATTACTACGTAGTGGCTTCTGGTGCAACCCTAGATCAAGCAAGGGTAACTTAATCTGCCGATCCCATATTAATCCAGCCACCCTTTTGGGGGTGACGCTACATGCATAATTACTAAACCGCATGTTCTTTCTAAATTCCGCGATAGCTCGCGGCAGACCTCCACAATGTCTCCAAGGAACAATGACAAAAGCTCCCAGGAGACATTGCGGCACCGAGGAAGTGACGGAATACCCGCACACTACCTGATGAATCCATATACAGGAAGCGGCCAGTAACATAAAGGATTACTAAGGTTCGCCTGTCCCTGACAGTGACTCGAGCCGGGCATCGCCGCTTAGTGAAGGATTGGCTTGGGCGGCTCGGGCGGTTCGGCTGCTCCAGTACTGCAAAGGGATCTGCATTCCTGCTGTGAAAAAATATGCAGGGACTCCGTTCCCACGCGTTCCCGCAGGACTTGAGCCCTGGTTTACAACCACTTTAAGGCAAAACCTTTTTTAAAGAGGAAGTAAACCCTCTCTAAAAAACCCTCACTTTGCAATAACTTGAATGTCCAGACAGGCAATAAAGGTTTTCTTATGCTTTAATTCCAGGCCAACATGGCCAAACATCAACTCGATGAAGAAGGACAGGTTAATGAATAAGAGATAGAGATTATTGATGTCAGGCCTGGATAAGCACACAGCGAAACTCACTAGCAGACAGCGCCAATTCACACGCGTCACCGTCACAACGCAGGCTAGGAGGAACGGGTCTTTTCCCTCTCTGACCCAGCTCTAGGCCACTGCCACAGGCCAATGTAATCTGAATCATTTTCCAGCACCCGAACAGAGCAAATCCTCTCAGCTATTTCCCGTGCGTCCAGCACCATGCTACAGCGAAGAGTACCTGTCTATGGCTCTAATGCCGGATCTTCCCGGCAACATTCAGGAACCCATCCATGCACTGGGGTCTCTCTCAGATTCGTCTCTGACCGAGACTCAGCAAGGCCAGGACATTGGCCGGATGGGCCACACCGACGGGGTCCCTGGGTGCGCACACCCTAAAGGTGGATGCCGCACCCCGACTCCGGGACCCCCAGCAGGGAACGCCAAAAGAACCCCGAACACCTGACCTCTCTTCCAGATATACCCCTCCCCAACATGCCCAGCGAGAGAAAAACTCTCCCATTGGCTGCTGGGGAAGACTCAATCTGCCGAGAATCCCTCTAGCTCCCACTGCCGGCCAAGGATGAACTTACATCCCCAGAATGCAGTCCGAGCCAGTGGACATTCCCAGAGTAAGACAGGCCAGTAACTTAACAATTGCGATTGAAAGCAAAGTAACTCTCCCAATCAACTATTATTTTTAAAGCGCAATACCCGCGCTAAACACAAGGGGGCGCTACACTTACATGTACCTGAGATCGAAGCCCCTGCAGCGGTCTTCGAACCCCTCCTTCGTCGCCACCATGATACCCGGAGTGACTTCCGGGTATCGGTGCTCTGGCGCTGTGACTGGCCCGGAGCAGCAGGGTGCCGCCACTAACGTGATCGCCGTTAGAAGTGGCACGCATGCGATGTAGACATCAGTGCCTGTCTTTTCTGTAAATATCTCCTAAACCTTTTAGGTTTGGGAGATATTTGTTGCACCTACAGGTAAACCTTAATCTAGGCTTACCTGTAGGTTAAAGCGGAGGTTCACCCTAAATATAAGATCTCCCATGTGATCCAGCATACTGGCGTCAGCGCCAGTATGCTGTTTTTTTTTTTTTTTAATCCCACACTTACTGTATTATCCTGGAATTTCATTTTTTTCCCCCGCGGTGGACGGCGCCAGTATAGCGTGTCACATCTTCCGAAAATACCCGATATGGACTCGGGTAATCTCGGCGAAAATGCGGCGCCTGCACACAGACCTAGGAGCTGACTGCGCAGGCGCCGTATTTCTCCGAGTCCTACGGCTATGGCGCGTCACGCCCTCCGAAATAGGACTCGGAGAAATACGGCGCCTGCGCAGTCAGCTCCTAGGTCTGTGCGCAGGCGCCGCATTTTCGCCGAGATTACCCGAGTCCATATTGGGTATTTTCGGAAGATGTGACGCGCTATACTGGCACCGTCCACCGCGGGGGGAAAAAAATGAAATTCCAGGATAATACAGTAAGTGTGGGATTAAAAAAAAAAAAAAAACAGCATACTGGCGCTGACGCCAGTATGCTGGATCACATGCGAGATCTTATATTTAGGGTGAACCTCCGCTTTAAAGTGTGTTAAAAGGGTTTACAACCACTAGTTTTGCATAGAGTGGAGAGGAATTAGAAAGCTTGTCAGTTTGTATTGCTAGCTTTGTCCCCTTTAAGGATTCGCCCTCTCTATTTGTCCTGATTATCATTATCATTGAAAGTGGAAGTAAAAGAAAATCCCAAATTTTGGGTTGTCCCCAGAAAAGTAATAGAGGGGAAATCTTTAAATGGGGACACTAGTTCCGGTGACCTTAGGGGTTCCCTAAGAATTCCATTAATTTGCAAATATTTCCTCTCACTTCCTGTTTGGCTACGGGACAGGAAATGAAAGGAAAGCTCCGTAATGGGACACCGATGGCAAAAAATAAAATCTGACAGGGCTTATAACCCTCCCTTGCTCTATCCAAAATGAAAACAAAGTTTTGCCTATAGTTCTAATTTAAATGTGCCAATAGGAATATTACTTACTGATGTCAAATCACTGAGTGAGGATTTGAGGTTGCTGTACATATTTTCATTACTAAGTTGTCATTTTGAGCACATGATTGGGCTGCTAAATATTAGGATAAAAAGGTTTTGTCATATTTTACAGAAGCATAGTTGTAAACTTTATTTTGGAAATATTATTTTCAGTGAAGACTTGAAAGCTGCAAATATGAGGTCAAATAAGCTGGAGGGGAAGCAAATATTTACTCAGCAGGCATTCATATTTGGAATGCACTTGGACAATCTAGTTAAGCTATTGTATTATAGTGTGCACACATCTTGAATTCTCATTCCAGACTAATCTCCTAAACTACTAAGTTCTCATCCTAGCAAAAATAAGCTCTTTGCCTTACCGTGGACTCCATTTTGTGGGTCTCTTCTGAGGCAGACTTGGCCACTTTCTGGATAATGGGAGCAATGTTGGTTGGTCCATAGAGCTGTAACTTTGGGAGGCAATTCTGATAGGCTTCCACTACACCTTGTATACCTAAAATAAACAAGATGTAATAGCAAGGACATGTTATCTACTAGCAATGCATTATTAGTATTACTTTTCATATGTTGAAACTTGGTAAAATCCTGTATTTATTGTCTTCTTACAGATTAATCACCATTTTGAATCCAATAATTTATTGGGTTATTGACATTCAAACAAGCCAGTAAAGTGAAACCTTGGATTGCGAGTAACGTGGTTAATACGAGCACTGTTTTTTATTAAAATCTTGACTCGATTTGCGAGTGTTGTCTCGCATTTGGTCTGAGGTGGGGGGGCCGGAGCCAAGCGAAGCCGATCGGAGACGTTCAGAAATACTTGGAAATACTCAGAAAAACTTAGAAATACTCAGTTCCCGAGCCTTTGCATGGTTTTCCGAGTTAAGCCAAGCTGTCCCTGAGCCTTTCTGAGTATTTTTGAGGCTCTCAGTCGCCCCCTCACCTCTGGCCACATGCGGTATTGCATGCCATAGAAGTCAATGTGGAACAAATTCTCTTTGTTTCCATTGACTTCTATGAGGAAACTCGCTTTGATATGCGAATGCTTTGGATTATGAGCATTCTCCTGGAACGGATTATGGTCGTAATCCAAGATTCCACTGTATAAGCAACCATTACCCCCTAATTTTAAAGAATTGTGCATGTGCAAAGATCGTTGGGCCCTGCTGCACAAACAGGTTTAGATTTGTTCAGACTTTGGCCTCTTGAGACCATTTTAGGTACCCCCATAGTTCATCTACTCACCTTATTAATCTGTTAATAATGTTAATAAGAATGACAAGGTTCTGCAGTTCCTAACAGGGGGGAAATCAATATGAACGGTGCCTTTTGTGTTATTGCATGGAGGAATTTTATATTATTTGCGACTATTAAAAGAGGTACATCATCCATCTTTTTTTGTAGAATTTTATATTACACTGGGGACTCAGATCTTCATAAAGAGTTAATAAAACCCCAATGTTCCGTGAGCTGCCTTCTCCCCCCCCCCCGTGCTCTGTGTGCTGCCTTCTCCCCCCCCCGTGTTCCATTCCTCTCCCCCCCCAGTGCTCCGTGTGCTGCCTTCTCCCCCCATGCTCCGTGTGCTGTCTTCTCCCCCCATGCTCCGTGTGCTGTCTTCTCCCCCCCCAGTGCTCCGTGTGCTGCCTTCTCCCCCCTAGTGCTCAGTGTGCTGCCTTCTCCCCCCCATGCTCCGTGTGCTGCCTTCTCCCCCCCATGCTCCGTGTGCCGCCTTCTCCCCCCCATGCTCCGTGTGCTGCCTTCTCCGTGTGCTGCCTTCTCCCCCCTGTGCTTCGTGTGCTGCCATCCCCCCCCCCGTGCTCCGTGTGCTGCCTTCTCCCCCCGTGCTCCGTGTGCTGCCCCCCCTCTGCCATCTTCTCCCCCTTTGTGCCGGAGGTAGGAGCCGCTAAACCCGGCTCCTACCTTTTCCGAATGAACAGAGTCAGTGATCACTGACTCTGTCCATTCACATAACTGAGCATCGTAACCTGTGATTAAGATGCTTCAGTTTATGAATGGAGAGAAGCTTCTCTCTATTAATTTCAGCTTCGGCTGCTGAGAAAGGGACTGGGGAATCTGTGTCCTTAGTGCCTTTCTCTGTCTTAAAGGGGAAATGTCATAGGTCTGTTAAGACCCCTGATATCTCTCCAAAGACCCCCAACAGGGCTGATTAAATTTTTTTGCAATAAATAATAAAAAATCATAATAATAATAAAAAAAAAACACACACTGATATTCCCGCCCCCCTAAAAAAATAAAAATCACTGAAAAAAAAATGTAAAAAAAAAAATGCCACTGTCAGATGACATTAAAAAAAAGTATCAGCATTCGGTATCGGCAAGTACTTAAAAAAAAGGTACTTGTACTCGGTCTCAAAAAAGTGGTATCGGGACAACCCTAATTACAATGTTGTTCTAAAGTTTAGAACAACAAATAGCTAGAAAAACTAGAACTCAAAACCAGATGTGGTACAACAGTAATAAACCCTTTGTAAGCTAGCGGATTTTGCGGAACCAAGTGCTCTACAACTTTAAAACTGAAAAAGGAACAATAACATTTTTAAATTGCATTTAACTTCCCCCCTCCCCCTCTCTACTCCTCCTCTCTCCTTCCTTTACCTTTCTTCCATCACTTGTAACTCTTAGTGGGTTGTTGTCTATCACCAACTGCGGTGGGGCCAGACTGGGACCATAGATGCCAAATAAGGTAAAATTTTAACGCAGCGTTTCTGCGACTGTAAGCCAATTGTTCCCAAAAGAGAAAGTTGACATAAGCGATCCACTGTTTCCCAGTGGGCACCGTAGATGCCATCCAGTATCTGGCTATGAGCTTTCTAGCCAGATATAACAGCCTGGTAATCATGAAATAAATTCCCTTTGGGTACATCTCTACATCAATTGCCCCTAGCAGGCACACTAAGGAAGTCAAAGGTACCTGGATAAGATTAGAGATACGGTGGGATACCTCAGCCCAGTACCGGTGGAGTTATGGGCAATGCCAGATCATATGTTTGAAGTCGACTTGCACCTTACATTTTTGGCACAGGGGAGAATCTCTCCGGCCCCAAGCATAAAGCTGCACAGGGGTCCGATAGGCTCTGTACAAAATAAATAATTGCGAGAGCTTATGGGAGGCCGAGACAGAAACAGCAGGTATTGATTTTAGAGCCTTATCCCATTGTTCCCCATCTATATCTCCAATGTCATTCACCCACCGGGGCTCTACATTTCAGAGAGGCATGATCCTGAATGGAAGACAGCAATATTAAATACACTTTCGATATCAGGCCCCTTCGGGCATCCGCCTAAAGATCTTCCAGCAGAAGAGAAGAGGCTGACACAACTAGAGTATGTGTTTGTTGTTGGGTCCACAGTGCGTGTCTGAGCTGAAGGTATTGGTAGGGTAACAGGAATTCTGTACACAGTTGTTCATAGCATTTTTTAATGGTCCTGCAGGAAGAACCAGACCCCCTTTTGTCTTCATGTAGAGAATCCCTGCAATTCATGCAATTACGGGTATTTTGGATTATTCCACAGAAGGGTAAACGCCAGTGGGCCCTCAATAGATAAACCTTCCCGAAATGCCCTCCACACTTTCTTAAGGAGATCAGCTGTCAGTGAGGATGGGGGCATGCTCAGTAGAGTCATCTCCATATGGGAGGTAGATTTCAATGCAGGATTGGAAAGAGTTACCAATTGTGCTATGGTATCTCTGCCATCGTCATTACCCCACCCCGCCAATTGCTGTATTTGGGAGGCTAGAAAGTACATTTTATAGTGTGGAACTGCAAGCCCTCCCCGATCCTTCCCCTATTGTAAGGTATACAAGCTAATCCTAGCCCTTTTTCGCTTCAAAATGAGATCACACATCTGGGAGTCAATGCGATTGAACCACTTATTATAGGTCTACATGGGTGAATTGTGAAATATGTAAAGGAGCTGTGGTGCCCAGATCATCTTTATCAAGTTCACCTTTCCCACCACCGAGAGGGGGAGTTTACACCAACTAAGAAATGTTTCTGTTGTCTATCCAGCAGTGGGCCCATATTTACCCCGAAGGTAGCTATTAGGGTCTATGGACACCATCACACCCAAAATACCTAAAGGAGTTTGCAATGGTAACTTGGCCTGCTCCCTCATGTAAAGGTGTTGCCAATGGGTCAAAGGACATTGATTGATTTAGACCAATTAATGGTAAAACCTGAGAACTCTCCAAATTTAGTGATAGTCCCCATTAATGTTTGCAAGGAGGTAGCAGTGTCCCCCAGATAAATTAGTACGTCGTCGGCATAGAGAGACATCCTTTTCTCCAAGGACCTCTTCGGAACCCCACAATTGCAGATGTATTACGGATTAATATTGCCAGGGGCTCCACCGCCAGAGCAAACAGAAATGCGGGTAGCGGACACCCTTGATGAGTGCTCCTATGTAAGGCAAAGGGAGGAGAAAGGGTGCTTTTAATGGAGAGTCTTGCCCTGGGTGCTGAATAAAGAACTTCAGCTTGTTCAATTACCGTATATACTCGAGTATAAGCCAAGTTTTTCAGCACTTTTTTTGTGCTGAAAATGCCCCCCTCAGCCTATACTCGAGTCACCTTTTTGCGCCTGATCTCCAAGACTTTGGGGACCCGGTACCGGCCAAATCCAAAACGATAGGGAAAAGGGGAGTCACCGCTCCAGGTGGGATCACTGTAAGGTCACAAGTAGTTGCAAGATACCAAAGGGTGCTGGCCATGCACTAAGCAAACTGGAAAACAAATGGATGGATAGCCGCACTCCAAAAATCCAATGAGGAGGTCTTTATTAAATGGTCAGCAGGTACAAAACAAGGTCACAGCAATGGGGAACAAGGGGACAGCCGACATGTTTCGCACTAAATCAGTGCTTATTTATGGCTTATGAATAAGCACTGATTTAGTGCGAAACATGTCGGCTGTCCCCTTGTTCCCCATTGCTGTGACCTTGTTTTGTACCTGCTGACCATTTAATAAAGACCTCCTCATTGGATTTTTGGAGTGCGGCTATCCATCCATTTGTTTTCCGGTACCGGCCAAACTTGACACACATATAGCCCCACTCTTCCTCTATAAGTGTGCACAGTTTTTTTTTGTCTGGGGGACCTACGGCCGGAGAGCACCGATTTTTCAAAGATTTTTCACCCCTTCCATAGACTCCCATGTTAAACGGTAATTTTTCTGGTAAATTTGGGGACCCGGTACTGGTCGGCCGTAGGTCCCCTGGCACACATCTAGCCTCAGTTCTCCTCTACAAGTGTGCAAAGTTTGCTGTCTGGGGGACCTACGGCCAGGGAGCATCAATTTTTCAAAGCTGGGCACTCCTTCTTTATACTCCCATGTTAAATGTAAGTCTAGTCATGGACACAGTGAGGCATGGACACAGTGAGGCACAGTGAGGCATGGACACAGTGAGGCATGGGCAAAGTGAGGCATAGGCACAGTGAGGCATGGGCACAGTGAGGTATGGGCACAGTGAGGCATGGGCACAGTGAAGCAAAGTGAGGCACAGTGAGGCATTCAGATGGACACCCTAGGCTTATACTCGAGTCAATAAGTTTTCCCATTTTTTGTGGTAAAATTAGGTGCCTCGGCTTATATTCGGGTCTGCTTATACTCGCGTATATACGGTAAGCTTTGACAAAAAAATGGAAACTGATTGGTTCCTATGCACAGCTGCACCCGATTTTGCACTCTCCAGTTTTAGTAAATCAACCCCACAGCTTCAGATTTTGGAACAATTCCAAACAACCTACACACAACCCAAAAAGGACTATTGTTCGTCCATCTGAACTATGCAGCATTTATTTATTTCTACTAAATAAGGGTGTAAAGATTGCATTCACATCTGTAAAATTCCGAGATTTATTCTACAATATTTTATTTTATCATGTATTCCTAAGAGACTGATTGTATTCACTGAGCTCAGCTGAATCGTTCTTACAGCTGCCAGGTGTCATTAGAGGAAGCATAAACTAATCAATATCTAATTAAAATTGAGAGGGCAATAAACTTTGTAATTTAGTATCTGTGACAAAAATGCAATAATCATTTCTTTTGTAACTACTTAACAGACCAAGGTGGTACAAAAGTTTTTTGGGGAAAGGCAAATAAGCCATATAAGTTTACACAATGTTTGGGATATTAAAGCTAAACTCCAGGAACAAATTCATTTAAATGTAACTATCCATAAAAAGTCACAAAGGATTTAAATCCAAGTTGTGTGCACCAGTGCTTTAAGTGGGCCAAAAGAGGTGCCGGTACTCTATTAGGCGCCGGTGCCCCCCCCCCCCCCAATACTGAACATGAAAATACCCTTAGAAAGTACCCTGAAAAAGAGCTACTGTAGAAAGAGCTACTAAACATAAATAAAATGTGCAAAAGGGTCCCCCATCAGCACCTCCTTACATCAGAGTGTGTCCCCATCAGCACCTCCTTACATCAGAGTGTCCCCCATCAGCACCTCCTTACATCAGAGTGTCCCCCATCAGCACCTCCTTACATCAGAGTGTGTCCCCATCAGCACCTCCTTACATCAGAGTGTGTCCCCATCAGCACCTCCTTACATCAGAGTGTCCCCATCAGAACCTCCTTACATCAGAGTGTCCCCCATCAGCACCTCCTTACATCAGAGTGTCCCCCATCAGCACCTCCTTACATCAGAGTGTCCCCCATCAGCACCTCCTTACATCAGAGTGTGTCCCCATCAGCACCTCCTTACATCAGAGTCTCCCCCATCAGCACCTCCTTACATCAGAGTGTGTCCCCATCAGCACCTCCTTACATCAGAGTGTGTCCCCATCAGCACCTCCTTACATCAGAGTGTCCCCCATCAGCACCTCCTTACATCAGAGTGTCCCCCATCAGCACCTCCTTACATCAGAGTGTGTCCCCATCAGCACCTCCTTACACCAGAGTGTCCCCCATCAGCACCTCCTTACATCAGAGTGTGTCCCCATCAGCACCTCCTTACATCAGAGTTTCCCCCATCAGCACCTCCTTACATCAGAGTGTCCCCCATCAGCACCTCCTTACATCAGAGTGTCCCCCATCAGCACCTCCTTACATCAGAGTGTGTCCCCATCAGCACCTCCTTACATCAGAGTGTCCCCCATCAGCACCTCCTTACATCACAGTGTGTCCCCATCAGCACCTCCTTACATCAGAGTGTCCCCCATCAGCACCTCCTTACATCAGAGTGTGTCCCCATCAGCACCTCCTTACATCAGAGTGTCCCCCATCAGCACCTCCTTACATCAGAGTGTGTCCCCATCAGCACCTCCTTACATCAGAGTGTGTCCCCATCAGCACCTCCTTACATCAGAGTGTCCCCCATCAGCACCTCCTTACATCAGAGTGTGTCCCCATCAGCACCTCCTTACATCAGAGTGTCCCCATCAGCACCTCCTTACATCAGAGTGTCCCCCATCAGCACCTCCTTACATCAGAGTGTGTCCCCATCAGCACCTCCTTACATCAGAGTGTCCCCCATCAGCACCTCCTTACATCAGAGTGTCCCCATCAGCACCTGCTTACATCAGAGTGTCCCCATCAGCACCTCCTTACATCAGAGTGTCCCCCATCAGCACCTCCTTACATCAGAGTGTATCCCCCATCAGCACCTCCTTACATCAGAGTGTCCGCCATCAGCACCTCCTTACATCAGAGTGTCCCCATCAGCACCTCCTTACATCAGAGTGTCCCCCATCAGCACCTCCTTACATCAGAGTGTCCCCCATCAGCACCTCCTTACATCAGAGTGTGTCCCCCATCAGCACCTCCTTACATCAGAGTGTCCCCCATCAGCACCTCCTTACATCAGAGTGTCCCCCATCAGTACCTCCTTACATCAGAGTGTGTCCCCCATCAGCACCTCCTTACATCAGAGTGTCCGCCATCAGCACCTCCTTACATCAGAGTGTCCCCCATCAGCACCTCCTTACATCAGAGTGTCCCCATCAGCACCTCCTTAGATCAGAGTGTCCCCCATCAGCACCTACTTACATCAGAGTGTCCCTCATCAGCACCTCCTTACATCAGAGTGTCCGCCATCAGCACCTCCTTACATCAGAGTGTCCCCCATCAGCACCTCCTTACATCAGAGTGTCCCCCATCAGCACCTCCTTACATCAGAGTGTCCCCCATCAGCACCTCCTTACATCAGAGTGTCCCCCATCAGCACCTCCTTACATCAGATCAGAGTGTGTGTCCCCATCAGCAGCCCTCTTCACATGAGTGTCTTCCCTGTCTTCCCTCTCCTCCCCCTCACACGTGTACAGTGTACTCACTACAGTACTCACAGTTCTGAAGGCAGTTCTGAAGGCAGTTCTTCCTCTCCTCTCTCCAGTCTCACGGTAACAGTTCTGGCGCGCGCGCTGATACATGCCCCGCCCTCCTTCTCTAGACCAGCTTGTGTGACAGACAGCACACTGGCTCTATCACACGAGCTAGGAGGAGGAGGAGGGCGGGACATGTATCACAGCGCGGCGGCGCTCCTTTTTTTTCATGGCCGTTTTAAAGTCCACCGCGGCCGGGAGCCGCCGCTCCCCTGAAAGTGCCGCCTGGGGCTGCGTTCCGGTACGGGAAACGCACGTACTGGGCGCACGGAGAGGTGCTGGTACTCTCCAGGGCCATTTTTGGAAGTGGCGGTACTGAGTACCGCCGCGTTCCGGCCCACTTAAAGCACTGGTATGCACAGAATGTAGCGGTGACATCACTGCTGTAAAGTACATAGACAAGTACAAGACCAGTAACTCTGCACAGGGAGAGAGAACACAAGTGACTGGTCTTTATTACAGGGAACCCCTGCAGAGAAGCAAAGTGCAGGATGAGTTTCATGCTGGATTACTGCACAGATATGGAAGAAATACATAAAGCACAACAAGATTCAAAGAATAAACATGGCTCTTTATTTAGAGATAATTGTTTAGCGTGGATTTTGGCATTAAATGTTTCAGTTGTGGATGAGTTGTGGATGAGGGACTTGCTCATAGTGCTCGCTAATGCCTGCATTTACAGGCTGAGGCTGCTGTCACGTGAAATTATCGTCAAGGCAGCACTCTGTCTAAGGCCCCTTTCAGACTGGGGCGGGAGCCGCGGTGGCGGTATAGTGCCGCTAAAAATACCGGCGCTATACCGCCGGGATTGCCACAGGAATCGGCCGCTAGTGGTGCGGTATTAACCCCCGCTAGCAGCCGATAAAGGGTTAATACCACCCGCAATGCACCTCTGCAGAGGTGCATTGCGGGCGGTATTGCCGCGGTTTCCCATTGTTTTAAATGGGAAGGAGCGGTATACACGCCGCTCCTCTAACCGCTCCTAAGATTCTGCTGACAGGAGATGTTTTTCTCTCCCGCCAGCGCATCGCCTCAATGTGAAAGCCCTATAAGAACAGATACTAATAATTACACCCAGCATACATGACAACAGAAGTGGTATTGTGCAATTGTGCAGAGTCCATACATACAGAAAAAAGGGGATACTGAGAATGCGGTGCAGCCAGGAAACACAAAAGTTACACAACAGCAAAGAAAAACTCAGCCTGCATCATTAGTGCCCTTTTTACATGTAGCGATTTGGGATCGTGGGCAGAATCGCTGTGATTCTGCCTGCAATTTCAAATCGCATTGCAATGCTGGCAAAATGCAGCACATGTGTTTGTGCTCCATTCATTTTTAGTGGCACCAAAACATGGTGGGGTTTTGGATGCTTGTGCCATAAATCACTCAACAATAACAGCAAAACCACACCGCATTTTGGTGCCACTAAAAAAGGAATGGAACACAAACACATGTGCTGCGTTTTGCCAGCATTGCAATGCTATGTGGAATGGGGGACGCGGCAACGGGCAGATTCACAATGATTCTGCCCACGATCCCAAATTGCTACATGTGACCAGTCAGAGCCTAACACCCCCAGCCTCAATCACCAAATTTGGCAGCAGTTGCTACAATCTCTACGATACATGCTGCCGACGTATATAGTCGTGTGCTGGTCGGCAAGCAGTTAAAAAAAGATCACACACACGTGTAATGATCTCATAAATTGTCAACACAATAACACTGACGGTCAATATAGTATTACTCTCCATAATCCGAATATCTCATCGGTAACTGAAGCATTTCAGGTTCAAGCCTTTTGTCAGGGGAATAGAATGGGAGAATACATTCAAATATATATCCAGAATCAAAGTATGCAAAAAAGTACAGTGTTCAAGATTATTGGAATCAAAAGGAATCCAAAGGATCACTGCAGAGGATGGCGTTTGATAATCACACGTGTGTTTGTGATCTTTTTGTAATATGTACCAATAAATATGTGATTTTTTTTTATATACTTTGGTGATGTTGTGGCCTTTAAAATCCCAGACAGGGTTTTTTTTTTTTCCATTTTCTCTAGTTCATACTGACTTCAGGCTGCACTACGTCATACATTATAAATAGTGCAAAGTTCACAGGTGTTTCGATTTTCAAAACCAAAAACACAATGGGGGTGATTTACAAAAAGCAAATCCGCTCTGCACTACAAGTATAGCACTTACATTTGCACTGAAAGTACACTTGGAAGTGCAGTCGCTGTAGATCCAAGGGAGACATGCAAGGAAAATAAAAAAACAGCATTTTCGCTTGCACGTGATTGGATAATAAAATCAGCAGAGCTTCCCCTCATTTGAGATTTTCCCCTCAGATTTACAGCGACTGCACTTACAAGTGCACTTTCAGTGCAATTGCAAAAGCATTTTGCACTTGTAGTTTGCATTTGTAGTTCAAAGTGAATTTGCCTTTCTTAACCACTTAACGCTCGCCGCATGTATATGTACGTCCACAAAATGGCAGATGGGCTATAGGGTGACCAGACATCCCCAGTTTCAGGAGACAGTCCCCTGATTGAGGACACTGTCCCCGGACCAAGTCTGTCCCTGGTTTTGTCCCCAGATTGGATTTAATAGGGGCAGGGGCAATTTCAAAGACAATCCGTGCAGAATTAAAATAAAAAAATTAAAATTACACACCCCCGCTCCGCCCTGCATACTAGCATATGGGGTTGTATTTTTCCATTATCTGTGCCCCTTTCTGATAATCATGTGCTGGTCGGAGCCCAGCAAATATTTCTTCAGTTTTGGGTGCATGCCCTTTGAGCTCCGCTCACATGTTCTTCTGCCTTGGCTCAAATCCTGGCCAGCCACCTGCCTATCTCCTTGCCTTCCCTGGCAGAGTGATCTTCCTCAGCTCCCCACCCAGTAGTAGCCGGGGCCCAAAGAATAAGACTTAAAAGGCTGTGAGGCAGGCGGCGATGGGCAGAGAGTCGGCGATTGTTGCCATTACTAGTAAAGAAAAAATATGTCCCCGGATTTCATTTTAAAGATCTGGTCACCTTAGCGTACTAGTACGTCCCTGCTTTCTAGCGGGTCGGTGGTCGGTAAGTGTCTGGGAGCGATCCGGGATGAGGGGGCGGCTGTTCGTTTTTGTCCGCCCCCTCGCGATCGCTCCCAGTGAATCGGCTTCCCCCCCCACTCTGCACTTCCTCTGCCTGTGTAATGTAAACACAGGCAGAGGAAGTGATGTCACCTCTCCTCTCGTCGGTATTTTCGATCCCGCGAGAGGAGAGAAGACATCACACAGTAAGTCGCACCAACACTACACTGACACCACACACATAGGCACATTAACCCCTTCAGACCCCCCCCCCCCCAGCCCCCTGTCACAGTGTCACTAATAGATCACTGCATTTAGTGTCAGTGTGACAGTTAGTGTCCAGGTTAGCCCCCTACCCCCCTAATAAAGGTTTAACCCCTTGATCACCACCCTAGTTAACCCTTTCACCCCCTATTGCCAGTGTCACTAAGCGATCGGTTTTCTGATCGCTGTATTAGTGTCACTGTTGCCGCTAGGTAGCTATTTTTTTTTTTAGATTGTGATTTTTTTTACTAAAGACATGTGGCTGAATACATTTTGGCCTAAATGTTTGACTAAAATTTAGTTTATTCGATTTTTCTTATAAAAAAAAAGTAGAAAATATCATTTTTTTTCTACATTTTCGATTTTTTAAATGTAGGTATATTGCAGAGATGTACTAAATGTATAGTAGATATACTATATTTTGCCTTGATATATGCTTTAATATTACCTGCACATTCTGGGTTGTCTTCATTAAAATTTATTGCAAAGTCATGTGAAACCTTAATGAAAAAAGAACAAAGCAGATATACAATAGTCATTACATTGTAAAAAAAACTACTTTGTAAAAAATAATAATGCTAAATTAAATTAAATACATTCAGTTGCTGCATAGAAAACTCAATAAACAGTAAAACCAACATGCTAATCAAATGACAGGATACATTATAATCAACAATTTAGAGTTTATCACCAGTTTGTCTCTCCTAAGTTCTAACCATTGCTCATTATGTTATACTGTATACATATCAGTGTTTGCTATTAACAATAGGCAGGGTGGCAATAACAGAAAAAACAAAAAGTTGGTGCGCAGAACATTCAAAATGAAATACAATGAGAAAAAGTCAATATAGTGAAACACTTCATGCTGTTCTCCATAGTGACAAAATGATAATCCAAAATCTGAAACTCTCGTGATATGTATCCAATGTGAATGAATAAGGTAAATGGATATACCGATCACCCAGGCGCACCTCCACCATTTATTGTATAAATTGCACCGGAAACCTTAGACTGAAATATATTAGAATCAAAAAGGCGCTGCTTACAAGCCCACAATTCTCCTCCTCTGTTATGATAGTGAAGGTAATGTAATGGCTGGTGATAAGGATCACTCTGTCACAATGACCATGGGGAACAGACAAAGAAGGCCCACATACTGTAGTGTAAAACATTATTCAAATGTAATAATACTAATAACCCACAGTGTTTTCATATGATCCAGCATGTAAACAACAGTAAAACGTTCCTGGGAACCGATCCACATGTATTGTAACTTTGGCGTGCGTGGCGATGTCATAGACATTGACTCCACCCTATGCATTTAGTCAGAGTTGACGTCATCAGGGACATCATTTTCATCATCAGCCATGACATTACCCTCACTATCATAACAGAGGAGAAAGATTGTACCTTGTGGGCTTATGAACAGCGCCTTTTTGACTCTTATAATTTGGAGTCTAAAGTTTCCGGGAAGGAGGCAATTGACACATGTTATGGTAGAGGTGCACCTGGGTGATTGGTATATCCATTAACCTTATTCATTTCTATTGGTTACATATCACAAGAGTTTCATAATTTGGATTATCATTTTGTCACTATGGAGCATGAATTGTTTCACTATATGGACTTTTTTCTCATTATATTTAATTTTTAATCATCAGCGTGGCAACTTTGAGTTTTTCCTGTTATTTCACAATTTGTCCTATGGTGTCCTATGGTGTTGTTGTCAGCAGCCTATATTTCTGTTTTTATACCTCCACAATAATGTTGTTCTAATAATGTTTAGGGTGAACCTAATGCCGCGTACACACGGTCGTTTTTTGCGATGAAAAAAAACGACGTTTTTTAAAACGTCATTTAAATTGATCGTGTGTGGGCAAAACGTCGTTTTTTGTCTTCAAAAAAACGACCAAAAAAAAATTCCAACATGCTTGAATTTTTTGTGTCGTTTTTCAAAACGTCGTTTTTTGTTTCACAAAAAGTCACCGTGTGTAGCAAAAACGTCTTTCAAAACGACGTTTTTCAACCCGCGCATGCCCAGAAGCTAGTTATGAAGCGAGCTTCAATGGAAAAGAGTGGTGAACGTAACCTCGCTTTTTGTGAAAAAACGATGGTGTGTATGCAAAATTGTCTTTGAAAAGTGACGTTTCAAAAACGTCGTTTTTTACTTCACAGAAAACGTCGTTTTTTTTCATCGCAAAAAACGACCGTGTGTACGCGGCATAAGGCATTGATAAAATGAATCTCCCTTTATAAAGTAAAATGCTATTTATTTTAAATATGCTGGAACTGCGATGGTCTTCGTTGGACAGCGGGATTGTCCTTTTCCGATGCCATTAGGCCTGATGAGTTTATCGTTTTTCTCCTAGAAGAAGGGCCAATTCTATGTCTCTTCAACCTTGAATCTCTTTTCCAAGTTTGTGGAACTTCAAACACTTCCGTTTGGATCTGCCAAAAGGATGATGATGTTCTAACTCAGGTTGGCAAGATACCAACCTTTGTATAGTGTTGAGGAAGAGGCTAGAGCCATTTTGCCTGATCATTTCAGCAACAAGGTAGTTTATGGTATGACACTTGGATGTTTGGGATTCTTCTAGATCTACTTTACATACTGTATTTGTCAAAAGGAATACTTATTCCCATGTTCCTGGCCATATTTAGGATGTTTTGTCCCTCTAAATGGAGAGTGAGATAATGTGTCTCACACTATTTGGAAGACCCCCTGGGGAAAAAAAAGAATAACCTGTCTAGGTCTTTCGGACTTGGTTGCTGGGATATGCAACCCAGAGAGTGAAGAATAGATACGACTGCGTTTCAGTATCCTTTAATGCCGTCTCTATGCTCTCTTGTATACAATTCATTCCTTCCAGTAAGGAACAGAGAATTGCATCCTTTAAATTCTGTAGGTTCTTCTCTTAGTTAAGGTACTTGAAGTCTGGAGTAGACACTCTGACCTCCATTAGATTTCAAACACTAAACTGTGAGACCTACACATCTTGGTCTCCTGTATCTCGATATAATTTGTATGAATTTGGAAGATACCGTTGGCACGCTGTATGAGGTGTTGAATCTCAGGAAGGAGAATAGGGAGTTCTCAGATCTGAGACTGTACCCGTGGGCATCATTGCCTGCAAGCTACAGGGTAATTATCGTCATCGCCACCGAACGGCTGCAAATCCGGATAGGCCTCCTGGAGACTCTTAGGTTTGTTAAATATATACGTATTGGCTAATCTGCCAACCCAGCTGGCTGTCCTTAGTTTATCTGCTTCCACCTCTGGGAAGCCACCCAGGTTACGGTCAGACCAATAACTTGATAGCCTTGCTCGTTGCCGATCCCTTGACTGTCTTGTTTGAGACTGTCCCTTGTCATCCAATGGCTTTTGTATCTTACGCCCTCTGGCTGTAAGTTCTAAAAAAAAAATAACATGCTGGGAGATACCTCTGACAGAAGTTGACTAGTTTTGCATTCCTTTTTGCCAGCGAGGCTAGGCCTTCCCCATTTTGCAGAGTCCTTTCAGCATAGTTGAGGCTCCCTCTGTTGTGTTTCCGCAAGACTTTAGTCTGCGACCGCTGTAGCTCTGGCTTTTGGACACCTTGTCCTTCATTGGCATGACTACCCCACGAGTGACAACTTGTGATGATTGGTATGCTGAAAGATCAGCTTAGCTACCTCCTCAATCGGGGACTTTTCTCCTCTGTGGAGTCATTGTTTCTCACGTGGGAAGTAAGTCTCTCTTTACTAAAGTTAATACAGTTGTCAACCTTGCTTGGGCCCCCATCGGACCACATGGGTTATTACAGGGTACTTTATCGCTTTTGCGATCGTGGGATGCAACCAATAGGAAAGAGCATCTGTTCAAATGGGATACTTACACTGTTTCTCTGAGTGTAACTTAATTTTTGTTCATTAACTTTTTCCCATTCAGAATTACCTTCCAGTAGGTGATTACTGCCATGAGACTAGTTTGTCTCTCGATGATGGCTCCTCCCGACTTGATTAGAGTCTGTACTGGGACCTTTCCCAGAACTTGGAAGCCATTGTGCCACAACTCTTCTGAAGTATCAGCACGCCTCTGGATACAAAGCGCCTTGAGGCGATTCGATTCGCATTTGTCAGCGCTATACAAGTTACTCACTTTGCTGTTCAAACAAGACTTACCAGTAGTCCTTGTGCCCGCAAGTCGGCCTGAACGACCACAACATACAGGGTATACCAAGGTAACTACCCCTATCACACCATCAGGTTGGACTTAATGGACTAGGTTTCCAGTATTACGGCATAAAATTGTGCGATTTTACTGCGATTCCTATGCGTCTTGAATCAATGCCTGTGTATTCTTGACGTCCACGGCCCCCAGTTAGACCACAGTGGGTTCAAACGTAGTGTAGGGACTACCTTGAAGTCGCAGCACTGCTATGAACAATACTCCTTAAAAATCCTGGAGTAGGATTTGTGGAGGTCAGGCTTTACTGACGACTGGAGAGATTAATTGCCACGATGGCCTATGCCATCCTTTTGGACCCTCTTGTTATTCAAGTTTTACTATGACCAACGCCCATGTAATCATAGCCCTTGTGCTCTGATGCATCATGGAGGGAATGCAATGAATTGGTAGAGGAATGAAACAATTCCATTGGCTTCCTAATGCACAGGACTCATGGATCCTTCGCTGAAATTTACATCCAACTGTCAGCTGACCCTATTGGGCGACTTGGGTTTAGGCTAATAAAGATTATTGATTCTTTATTCTCCGCCATAGTTCTCCCACGTTTAACTTGTCAATCTTTCGGCTGTCCTCTGGTCTTTGGTGATTAACATAAGGAATTAATCTTCCTTCTAGATATTGCCAGATCCGACTTGAACAGTCACCATTCTGAATAAAGCGGCATGTGTTCACTTGTGGGAGGGGCCATAAGGGTTCACTGGCCACAATGATTTCTGGAGAAACAGCATACAGTCTTGTATCCGCAGTGACTGAACTGCATCATTGGCTATTACCTTTCAATCTAGGATCTGCCATAGAGAGCTTATCACTGACCAGAGCTCTGCTTCCATCCTGCCTCATCGCAGGTCACAACAACACTACTTAACAGTAGTATGAATCTTGTTGATCTCCAGATCTACTTGCTGTCACAGTGTCTTTGCAAGGATATTGTTACCTCTGTTTGGAAGAATGGTACCCTTGGTTAATCTGCTGAAGCCTGTTTGGCTGGCTGCTCTTTGATACCAAAGGAGACGGGAACAACAAGCGCCAGAGGCGATTCAGTTTGCATGTGCCGCGCTATATAAGATTTCATTCATTCATGCTCTAGAGGCAGAGGTACCCTTTAGCTGATTTTGCTTGAATAGCTTAGTACCTGAGTTCCACACAGTCAGTTTGGACGGGGTTAAAGTCGCCGTCTCTTGCTTCTGATATGCCAACTAGTCAGAGCGATTTTCCATAAGCAAGCTCTCAGGTAGAGGTTGCCTTTAAACAAGCACGGTTGTTTGATTAGGCTTGGTATGGAACCATTAGTGACTGTAGGCCTTCTCAGTCTCTGCCCCTTTGTCACTGTCTTTGGCCTGCAACCTTGTTTTGCATTCTGGCCGTCACACCAGTTACACCCGACCACTATGATTACTGTAGCGATTTCTGGCAGTTAGCTACATGGTGGGATTTTTTCAGGGTTGAAGAGGATCTGTCCCTTGTCGCAGAAGCAGGTAGACTGGTGTTTGGTGTTGAGGGCTTGAGATGTACACTCATTATGCCCATAATGTGCACTCTTTTTTAGGATATAGCATATACTTACCTGCCCTCACCTTTATTCAAAGTTGCTGGTCTCTAAGAAGGCTGATTGCTACTGGTTCACAGATGCCTGGGATTATTTTCCCATAAATAGTAACCACTACAAACCCCATATCTTTCAAATAACACAAGCAATTACCTATTGCTAACAAGTACTAAGGAGTGTGACTAAACAGATTCTGACATTTTAGCACCAAGGTCAACATGTAAATGCATAGAAGTAAACACATCACAGCCTTACCTAGTGTGGAGTTAACGTAATCACAGGAATGCAGCACAAATTAATGATCCTATGACATTAGCACTAGCAAGGTAAACTTATCAAAGGAGACCAAACTTCCATACACAGTGAGCCCCTACTGCAGGCCCAATCCCTGCACTAACCTGAAAGGGCTCTCAATATCACCTGATATCAGTTCAAACTTCAGCAATGCTGCAAACACATCCTTAAGGCTGCATTCATACCTGAGCGTCGGTCGTTTGGTCGTTTTTTGTGCGTTTTTTTCCAGCGTTTTGTCGCGCGTATTCATGCTTATTTGCGCGTTTGCATACAGCGTTGTCCGACGTTTTTGTACTTTGACGTTTTTTATTTTAGCCAATAGGAAAAATGATCCTCTTTTCATCACTTGTTACTATGTTGGTAGATTTGTTTAATCTTCTGCCTGGGTGAAAAGTTCTATTGATTAAAGCGACAAAACGCCTGTACCAAACGCTCGTTGTCGTGCTAGTCGCTTGAATCGAGCGTTTCCATTACTTTCTATGGGAAATGGAAATGCTCAAATACGCCCAAACCGCCCGATACGCGCGACAAAAAAGGGTCCGGAACTTTTTTTTAACTACAGGCGATGGGCGACAGGCGCATCAGCGTTCAGATGTGAACCATCTCCATAGGCTTTCATGTATTTTTCTCCCTCTGGCGTTTGTGAGCGTCGCGCTACAGGCGACAAAACGCCTAGGTGTGAATGGAGCCTAAGGCTCCATTCACACCTAGGCGTTTTGTCGCCTGTAGCGACAAAACGCTACAGGCGACAACCATAACTCCGCCCACTATAGCTTATTCATGGGGATCATTCTCTATCATTACTTTGAGCATAAAGCTCCCATCCTGGTCAGCACTCACAGGGCACCAGACTTAATTTCCATACAGCCTGAGTGGCTCACACACATATCTTGGTTCGCTATGTAGTGCAAGGGCCTGCCTGGTTGAATATAGAGTGAATGCTTGAAGCCCCAACAAAGACCCATGAAGCCTCACCAAAGCCTCAAGAAGCCCCACCAAAGCCTCATTAAAGCCACACCGAAGCCTCATTGAAGCACCAAGCACCAGCAAGATGTAAACTGAACTGTAAGCTAAGCATTTTATTTTGTGACAGGGGCTTTGACTGGCGTTCAGAGAGCTTTAACAAAGCCTGCCATGTTTTGAAGTGTAAACTAGTAAACTTAGCGTAGTAGGAGCGCACTTTTTTTGGTGCATTTTTCCCATGACATGCGTGAGGCAGCCCATTGAATTCAATGGGTTGCGCTACAGGTGGCAAAGTAACTTATGGGACATTTTGGTGTGTTGTGGGATGCACATTTTTTACTGTTGCTGTTTTTTTCTCTCATTTTTTTTCACGTGGCAAAATGTGTGTTTGCTTCTGTGTTTGGAGTGCCATTAACAATTAATGGCACCAAAAGCGCAACTGTAAGGGTTAATTCTGCTCAGACATGTGGACAATCAGTGAAACTTCAGAGCCTCGGGAACATTCAACTGACCAAATAGTTTCCAAGAATGTTCGGTTTATTGGTAGCGTGAGCAAAAGAAGTCACGTGACACATAGCTTCACAACCAGTTCTTACTAGACCTTATCTATCCTGTGGTCATTGCGACAAACAAGGCCCTAAGACAAAAATACATTTGCTCGTCAGCAATTAAATGTGTTTCAAAAATTTAATGTCTCAGTCTTGTTAACTCTTTCTCACCCCTCAATCCCCTCTTAAATCACAGTGATTGCACCATGATCACTTAATAGTAAGCACCTCATGGGACATTTTGGTGTGTTATGAGTTGCACGTTTTTACTGTGCATTTTGCTGTCTTTTTCTCTGTTTTCTCTGTTTTTCACATGGTAAAATGTGTGTTTGCTTGTGTGTTTGGTGTGGCATTAACAATTAATGGCACCAAATGCGCAACAAGCTAATTTTAGGTATATAAAGGTGGCCATCCACTATACAATCTCTGCATGAACTTCTTTAGATTTGCTAAAACAATATAATAGGAGGCCACACCATCTATCCCATCACTCTGTATCCAATCAGGCAGGCCCTTGCACTACTTATTTGATGGAAGATCTAAAGAAGATTGTACAATCAGATTGTACAGTATAGTGTATGGTGAGCTTTATAGAATTCATGAGATACTTCTGTTTTTATTATTACAGCTTTATCCACATAGGCTGTTATCTGATCGCTCAGCTCCTGCACACTCTGCCAAATGAACGATCTATGGCTTTGTATTTAGAGAGAACAGTATTCATTGATAGAGATGGGCCAAACGACCCCCTGTTTGGTTTGCAACAGAACTCCCAAACAGGGGAAAAGTTCTAACCCAAACTGCGAACTCCATTGAAGTCTATGGGAGCAGAACAGGAAAGTGCCTATTTTGAAGGCTTATATGCAAGTAATTGACCATAAAAGGGGTATAGAATCCGGGTACTGCTCTGGGGACATGTATTAATGCAAAAATGTTTTAAAAAAAAAAAAAAAGTTTTTCCAGGAGCAGTGATTTTAATGTTGCCTAAAGTGTAACAATAAAAACGAAAATTTCCTTTAAATATAGTGCCTGGGGGGGGGTTCCCTTAATCTGCCTGTGCATCTGTAGCATATATATAACATGCTGCTGCCAAAATAAAACATTTTAACCACTTGCCAACCGGGCCATAGCCGAATGATGGCCACAGCGCCGTCGGCTAGTTCTGGAAGGGCATACTATGAAGTCTGTGTCTGGAATGGACTGGGGTGACCCCATGCCGTTTCTTTCTTACATTTTTTAATAACCAGTTACCGGCAACCGCAAGTCATTTTAAATGTAATTTGTGCTGCAGTATGTTATATATATGCTACAGATGTGCCACTTTACAGACATACTAAGGGGACCCCCTAGGCACTATATTTATTTTAAAACCCTTTTTTAAATTTAGCTGACAATCGGGAAACCCATTGAGAGCTGATGACTCATCAGTTGTTAAGGACGCCAGGGCCGGCTTCCCGGCCCTGCTTCTTAACAACCAGCTAACATTGCACCCTGATTGGGCAAAGCTTTGCTCTATCAGGGCGCAGAATGCACCATGCAGCTTGCAGTGCATTGCAGGGTGTTTGGCAGGGTGAACACCCTGCAAATTCGGGTGTTCGGCGAATGGTCAACCAGACAAATGATCAGCCCGAACTCATGCTCAGGCCGAACCGTTTGCCAAACACTATTCACTGATTGCATTGGAAAAATATGCACCAGATGAAGTAGGTGGTAGTAGGTGGTAGTAATCAGAAAGAGGGGAGGGCAAATACAGGATGTGTGCTAATTAAGTCAGCTGGTGAACTCCTTTCTGTGTCACATCCCAAGGTCTGTCCAGGAAGTAATTGAGAAGCTTTTTTATACAGCCAGCTGGACACTGAGGTAAGGGGTGTGTAAGATAAATAGAAAGATTTTTTATTTTTTTATTTGTAGCGCCCCCTTTCTTTCAGAAAAGGCACTACGCTAAAGTTAGTGGGAGAGTGGGAGAGTTATGTTGTTTCCATTCCTAATTTTTGCTAAATTGGTCTGCTGTCAGCCCTGAATTATCCTGTGGGTCATTCTGTGCTCCAGGGATGCAGTTCCATCTCTGGGCGGCAGGTGACGCCAGAGGGATTCAGGCAGAGACACTTTTCCCCAGCAGCAATTTGGAGGAGTTTTCCCTCGCGGAGGATGCGGGGGGAGGGTATATCTGTGGCAGATGCCAATTTTTGGGTTTCTTACGGGTTCCAGGTTCCAGGTGCGGCACCCACCTTCAGGGTGTGCGCACCCAACATACCCCGGTGATATGGCCTACCAGGCCAGGGTCACATGCTACGCGGAGTTCCCTGCTGATGCTGAAAGGGGCCCTAACGACTTTCTGGGGGCTCCACTTCTACTGAAGAGATCCTAAGCTGTGTGCTGTTCAGTGGGTGAACCGGCTTGAGGAGAACCCGGAGGCAGGTGATCCAAAAGGGCTTGAACGAACCATCGGGGAACTGGTTGCCAGGAACTGACAGATAACCATAGACTGTCAGCTGGTGACCCCTACTGAAAAGAAAACTTTCTGGGAGGATTCGCTCTACAGTCCAACATTGGGCCTGTGGCAGAGGTCTTCATCTTAAAACACTAAATTCAACTAGAGCCAAGTCAGTGAGAGAGACTTGTTCCTCCCAGCTACCTTAAGTAACGCTCCGGCTGCCAGGCTTGTGGCAGAAGTCTGTCCGGAGGCACTCTGCGCATCTCTGGCTAAAGTGGTGACGAACTGTTCTACTACAGAAAGCAGGACTGCTTTCTTTTCATCCAAGGCCTGATACCGTTCCCTCCTTTCATCAACCTTTTCTCTCTACCTCATGTTGATGTTGGTCGTGTTGGACCAGGAAATAAAGCATTCAGAAAACTTCAGCAGCAGGTTTGGACATTCTCTTATTGCTCTACCCACTGCAATCACCCCTAGACAACAAAAAGAGGTAGCTTAATACGTCGATCCCAAATCAATCAGCAGCTCCTGAATGGGGTAGCGCTACACATTTTTTTTGCAAAAGTACATTAATGGTATATTGTTACATAGGAGAGCTGAAATTTAGAAAAAAAAGTGCACTTGTTCTTTGAAAGTGTAAGTCAATTCAATCTGCTTGGTATCTTGATTCGTCTGATCCTTTCTGCTCATTTATACCAACAAGCCTAACAAAATTTGTTTGTATATTTCATTATGACTTACAGGTTAAAACCAAGATACACAAAACATTAATTTGTAATAAATTATAATAATATATATATATTTATAATAATTATATAATTATAATAAATTGTATCGTTTAAACATAAAATAGTTTAGAAGTTTAGATCAGTTTTCAAAATTATTATTTTAAATCCAGCATACAGTAAATACAGTTCAACTATGAAAATAATAATGTTTTACCTTGTAATCTGGAGGTATTCTGGCACCAAAACCAAAAGCAGGAAACATTTTGTCACTAGGAAACAGGAAACATTTCAAAATAAATTATTAGGTTCAAATGTTAAAGGTTAAAAAAGTTAGATGAGCTTGAACAAAAAAAAAAAGTAACACAAAAAAGATGGCAGTCATGTTACCATTTTATGTTGAACAATCACACAATTTATGACTATATTTTGAGTTTTTCCTGATGACCTAATTACATTTTAAAAGAACCATGCTAACAGCTCTACCTGAAGAGGGATGGAAAACAGCACTGTTATTGTTACTAGAGAATTAGATTGGGAAACTCTAAACACTATAGTAATACAGTGCCTTTAAAGTATTCACGTAAATGTACCGGTATTTTATAGGCATTTTATGTGATAGACTAACACAAAGTGGCACATAATTGTGGAGTGAAAAGAGAATTATAAATGTTTTTCAATTTTTTTTTAACAAATACATTTCTGAAAAGTGTGGCGTGCATTTGTATTCAGCCCACTAACATCTAGTGGAACCAACTGCCTTCAGAAGTCACCTAATTAGTAAATAGAGTTTACCTGTGTGTAATTTAATCTCAGTATAAATACAGCTGCTTTGTGAAGCCCTCATAGGTTTGTTAGAGAACCTTAGTGAGAAAACAGCATTATGAAAGCCACGGAACACACCGGACAGGTCAGTGATAAAGTTGTGGAGAAGTATAAAGCAGGGTTAGGTTATTAAAAAATATCCAAAGCTTTGAACATCTCACAGAGCACTGGTCAATCCATCATCTGAAAATGAAAAGAGTATGACACAACTGCAAATCTACCAAAACATGGCCATCCGCCTAAACTAACAGGGCAGGCAAGGAGAGGATTAATCATAGAAGCAGCCAAGGGGCCCATGGTAACTCTGGAGGAGCTGCAGAGATCCACAGCTCAGGTAGAATCTGCCCACAAGACAACTATTAGTCATGCACTCCACAAATCTGGCCTTTAAGAAAGAGTGGCAGGAAGAAAGCCATGGTTGAAAGAAAAAGCCATAAGAAGTCCCATTAAAATGACTGACACAAGTGGCGGAACTACCAGAGTCGCAAAGGTCAAACTTGCAACCGAGCCCTGGCGTTCTGCCACTGGGCTTCGGAGGAGTCCCAGGCCCATGAGAAAAGTCCCTGTCTGGGGGTCAGGGGGGCCCTTTATGGTTTCTTGAACCGGGGCCCTGAAGGTTCTAGTTACACCTCTGGATCAAAGCACATTCATGTGTTTTAAAATGGCCCAGTTAAAGTCCAGACTTAAATCCAATTGAGAATCTCTCGTAAGACTTGAAAATTGCTGTTCACAGACGCTCTCCATCCAATCTGACAGTGCTTGAGCTATTTTGCATAGAAGAATGGCCAAAAATGAAACTTTCTAGATGGTAGAGACTTACCTAAAAAGACTTGCAGCTGTAATTGCAGCGAAAGGTGGTTCTACAAAATATTGACTCAGGGGGGCTGAAAACAAATGCATGCCACACTTTTCACAGATTTATTTGTAAAAAAAATTAAAACCATTTATCATTTTCTTTCTACTTTACAATTATGTGCCACTTTGTATTGGTCTATCACATAAAATCCCAATAAAATGCATTTACGTTTTTGGTTGTAACATGACAAAACGTGGAACATTTCAAGGGGTATGAATACTTTTTCAAGGCACTGTAGTAATTAAAGTAATACAATAAAACTGCATTCATGAGTTTTATGGTCATCCTGCCAATGTTTATATTTATAGTTTTTTTTTCGGTTTATTTTTTTATATAGGCAGCATTTCTCAGCCAGGATTACATGGAACCCTGAATGAGCCACTTCTGCCTCTCAAGCCCTGTACACACGCTTGGTTTTCTTGGCGTTAATAAGTCCGCCAAGAAAACTAAGGGGAAAGCCGAGAATCCGGCAGGAAACTGTATGCTTCCTTGCAGTTTTCCCGTCAGGAAAACAGCCGGGAATCCCGACGGGAAAATAGAGAACCTATGGGAAACACTGCGAGGTAGTGCCAATGGAGCATACACAGGGACGGGATTCCCTGCCAAAGCTCCATTGGCACTACCTTGCAGTGTTTTCCATAGGTTCTCTATTTTCCCGTCGGGATTCCCGGTTGTTTTCCTGACGGGAAAACTGCAAGGAAGCATACACACGGTTTTCCCGGCCAAAAGCTCTCCTGGCAGTTTTCCTGCCAGGAAAACCGGTCGTGTGTAGGAGGCTAGAGAAGTTTCCACTGACACCATTGATCTGTTTAGCTATCTTTAATGGGGTTTCTTCCCAGTGACCAAAAATGTAAGGAGCATTCTTCCCAGTGACTATCACACTAATGTAGCATGAGCTGTAGAAATGGTAATTATTAATAGGGGTTCCCAGAGATTCAAAAGTCATTTCAAGAGTTCCTCCAGTTTAAAAGGTTTAGAAAGGTTGGTTTTATCAGGCAGTTTTAATGAATATTCTGCACACAAAGGTACCTAAAAAAATGGAGGTCTTTCATATGATGTCAAATCTGATATTCAGCCGTGAGTAGCTAAACCGGTGTGATGTCTTTTGGTGTTTTTTACCTGAACAACACAGAATGATTTTCCCTATGGTCAAAATGCTGTCAGTCGGCTTTGCTTGTGCTCTTGTGAAGCCATTATAATATCTACTACTGCTACTTCAGCTAATTTAATGTATGCTTCTCGTGGCTTTCGCTCTGCGTATAGATGTCCTGTGGGGATCCAGTTCCTTTCATGTTGGTCACTGACAGATGCTTGGAACTCAAGATGAAGGATTTTTATTTGTGACAGTGTTTGAACAAAATATGACTGAAACTGAGAATTTCTAGGATGACCTTGCTGCTCCTGGAAGCCAAAGGAAGCATTTCTGCTTAATCAATACATGTCCTGGCTGTTTAATATGATCCTCTGGTAGATGGCCAAGGTTTATATGAGAGAGTTGTGAATTGTGAAATTAAATGAAAGATGTTCTCTGTTTGAAATTATGGTTTATGGTCCGTAACACAGCTGGACATTTTTCTTCCTTACTAGAAAAAAAGTTACAAACAGAAAGCATAACAATTGCACATACAGTACATATGCAATTACAAAAGTAGAGATAGTGAAGCAAACATTCATGTATTTACACCATCTTTTTGTCCACTTATTGAACAAACAAATGATAGGACACTTAAAGCTGAACTCCAGGCAAAAAGCTAAATATACAGATTAAATAGATTAAAAAAAGCAATTTTCCCTGCCAAAGGATTTCTATTTCTGTCTATTCAGCCCCTGGATTACATCTGCCAGAAACCACAGCCAACCTAGAGACCTGACTTTTCTTCGCTGCAGTTTAGTGATTGAACAATAATGGAGAAGCAACATACTGATGAGCTCATCTCTTGATCACTCTGTTTCATATCCCTATCATCATGTTCCTTGTCTACACATGATTTTAGGAAGAAGAGACATACATGTGACTCTCATCTATTACTTAATTACCGGCATCTGTAAAATGCTGGGAATAGGCCAGGGAATGGGCCAGGTTCTGGAGATTATGTAACTCCTGTGCCCATACAATAACCAAAGAGGATGCCTGGAATCTGGAACTAGTAGCAGTTGAGATGGCAGCAGCAGGGAACATTAAAGGGTTGAGGGTGTCTGCTGTTAGTTCACCTTTAAATTTTTTGATGAAAGGATGAACTAATCGTTTAAGGATACTAGCGAGGGCAAGTACAGCCCTCATTTTCAATTTGGGAATTCTCTGACATTTATAATCTTCTGTCTAAGTATTAGTCTTAGATATTTGGCTACAATGCAAATAAAAAGTTACCTTAGCGGTGACTAAAGAGTAGAATATACAGTATGGGCCACGAATTGATGATGGGCCATGTCCTCTCGATCTCCCCAAGGATAATTACATTTATGTCAGTTAGTCTTTAATCATAACCTCCACATATACAATCTATACCTTAAATTGATCCAGAGGAAAGCAAAACCCAATAAAGTATGATTCAATTTGCTCCAGGGGAAAAAAAATATCCTGATCCCCAAGGGGTAATCAGATATTCCCTGGATCAACTACCCCTTGTGTTATTACCTATAAATGCTAATATTCAGTTAATGTTGTGCATTTAGCAATACATCCAGCTCTTTTAAAAATGATCTACTTAGCTGGCTAGAACTACTTCTTGAGGGAGTCTATTCCACATTTTCACAGCTCTTACTGTTGGAAAGCTTTACCAAATGTGGATACTAAATCTCTTCTCTTCCTGGTGTAAAGAGTGCCCTCTTGTCCTCTGTAATGACTTAAACGTGAATAACGCAACACCAAGTTCACTATATGGGCCACTTTGTATAAGGTAATTATGCCCCCTCCTCCTTTTAATTGACTCTTCTCAAGAGAGAATACATTCAGTTATTCAGTTCAGCTAATCTTTATTTACCACTGAGCCACTCTATCCCTTTTATTAATTTGGTTGCCCTTCTCTGCATTTTCTCCAGTTCTCCAATATCCTTTTTGTGATCTTGTGCCCAAAACTGAACAGGATATTTTAGATGAGGTTTTAGTAATGTTTGTATGTCTCTCTCTCTAGAGTCTATACCCCTTTTAATACAAATTATTTTGCTATTTTTAGAAACTGCAGCTTGGCATTGCATGATATTATTAAGTCTATAATCTATAAGACCACCCACACCCTTCTCAGCTATTGAGACCCCTGACTGTATGATGCATGCATGTGTTTACCCCCAGGTGCATAACTGTAAATTTATCATCATTAAACCTCATTTGCCACATAGTTGCCCAATTAAATAGTGTATTGAGGTTGGCCTGTAAGTTAGAGGTATCCTGCAAGGATGAAATTTCACTGCACATCTTGATGTCATCTACAAACACTGAAATGGTACTTTTAATGCCAAGCTCTGTATCATTTTTAAATATGTTGCAAAGTAAGGGTCCCAGCATGGAACCTCCCGGTGCAGCACTAATAATCTTAGACCATTTAGAGTATGAATTATTAAACACAACTCCCAATTTTTCCTTACTTTATCATAAAAAGAAATCAGATTTGTTTGGCAAATTCAGTCTTTGATAATTCCATGCTGACTATTGCCTAACATATTGTTTTCTAGCAAAAACTTGTATTTGTTGGCCTTTTATAAAACTCCCAGGTATCTTCCTAACTATTGAAGTTAAACTAACTGGTCTGTAGTTACTTGTTAAAGATTGTGATGCCTTTTAAAATAAAGACATCACATTGGTGTTAACCCAATCCAGAAGTACTTCTCCAGTCATTAAAGAGTCTTTATAAATTAAAAACAATGGGCCAGATTCAGGTACACGTACATTTGCGCAGCGTGTCTGAGATACGCTACGCAGCCGTATTTTACCAGGCTCTACAACGAATTCTGGTAGATTTTTGCCCATACGATACGGCGGCGTATTCTATTTCTCAGCGCGTAATCGAAATACGCGATTAGGGGGCGTGAAGCATTTAAATTAGGCGCGTCCCCGCGGCGATCGAACTGCGCATGCTCCGTTCAGAAATTTCCCGCCGTGCATTGCGCGAAATAACGTCGTTACGTCATTTTTTTTTGAGTAGCATCGTTTACGGACATTCCTATTCCCGGACGACTTACGTAAAAAATAATAAAAGACGTCGGAAAACTTTGAAATTCGACGCGGAAACGACGGCCATATGGGCTGTCTAATATTAGACCAGCTAAAAGCTGGTATAACATTACGCAGCGAAAAGATGACTAAAGATGCCGTACGAGATTGCGATTGAAGATCGTAGTTTCGGGGATCGACGGCAAAAGCTCATTTGCATACCCCGACGCGGAAAACGACGGGAAGTCCACCCAGCGGCCGCAATTTTATTGCAGCGTAGATCCGAAGGCGTACGAACATGTAAGCCAGCCGGATTGAAGCGCAAAGCCGTCTTTTCATGGTTTGAGGATTCAAACTAGTGAAAAAACGCGCGTAATTGGAAAGTACTCCAGTCTAACACCAGTTAGACAGGAGTTACAGCTCTGTGAATCTGGCCCAATGTTTTTCAAATAACAGAGCTTAACTCTTTGAGCACACATGTGTTTATGCCACTTGGTCCAGGTGCTTATTCACTTCTATTTTGACTAATTAATTCTGGACCATAAACATTTTGAGCCATTGTGGATAAGTTGCCAATACTATCCCCATTCTGGTCTTGAGCTCACACATTTTCCTTTTTTAAACACAGAGATGAAAAGGGTATTTAATAATTTTGCATTATCTTTGTCCCCAGTAACCAACTCATAATTATCTTGATTAAGCTGAAGAAGTCACAAGACCGTGACGTAACGACGTAGAAAGTGCGACCACGTGACATACACAATCAGCTGGAGGCCAGCAGACATAAGACGGCGCTAGTATTCGCCGCGTCCTGTCACTCTACTAATTGAACTGTTTGGCGTTTTTAACTTGCTATTTATGTAAGAGGCTTTATTTTTTCATTAAAACCCCCCTCTTTTTATACGGACTTCACTATGTTGGTGTTACTTTCTTCTGCTTCACGCTCTGACCTGCATTCATGAGCTGCTAGATTCCAGGATCCCTTATTCCGGATGACCATCGAAAAGCACAGCACTGAAGAGCGACGCTGATACAGCAAGAGAAGGAACCAGCCTTGCCCACCTTTTGTACTCAAACTACCACCTTAAGGTGAGGGCAATATGAGACCAAATATCGGATGTGCTCACCTTATATAGAAGATCCATCTGCCACTCCTGACCCATCTTTTCATTATGTACTTATCTTGTAAAGGGCCTAAATGCTCAGACCCAACAAGTTTTACTGTAAATGTATTTGCTAAATCATTCATTTCGATTTTTTTTTTTGCTTTTGATTTCTCCTTTACACATTCTGTTTTATTATTTGTAACATTTAAAAAGATGCTAGTTTTCTTTTATTGCTATATGTTTTGAATGCTTCTTTCTTATTATGTATAGCTTTATCAACTTTGGACATGAGACACATAAGTTTTATTATTACCCATATATTTTGTTGTTTTGAAGCATTATCATTTCTATTCTATGTTCCTCATTGACAACATTCCCTTCATGTCTAAATCTTGGAGAGCACCCCCCCCCCCCACATTGGAAAATGTTGTGTTTTTATCTTTCCAGTATGTGCTTGTTGTTTTCAGCTAACATTAACTTTAAATCATGTTATGGTCACTCCTACCCAGATGTTCCTATATACAGACATTGGTAAGGTAATCTTTACAATGTTTGAGATTGACAGGTCCAGCAGAGGATCATTTCTGGTCAGGGCTTCTATAAACGGTACCATAAAATTATCTTGTAATAGATATTTTAAAATTCCACCCTGTTACTGTTCCAGCAGTGCCATTACTCCATTCAATTCAGGATAGTTAAAATCCTCCATTATTATCAAAGTCTCAGCCCTTAGGCTGCATTCACACCTGAGCATTTTGTCGCCTGAAGCATGAAGCTCCAAAACGCTGGAGGTGAAAAAATACATTATTCTCAATGGTGACGCCTGACACCGAATGCCTGAAGCTCAAACAAGTTCTGGACCCTTTTGTCACTCGAATTGAGCGTATTTGGGCGTTTTTCTGTTTTTAACATTGGTGACCCTAGACCTGTACAAAATCGTGGTAAAAAATGCTGCAATTATTGCGACAAAACGTGGTAAAAAACGCTGCAAAATCGGGGCAAAACGCTACGCTCAGGTGTGATTGCAGCCTTACAGCCATTTCTATGTGTGCAAGGAGCTGAGTCTCCACCTCCACATTAGCACTGGATGGCCTGTAACAATGTTGAAGTACGCACACCCATATGCAGCACAACCCATAATGCTTCAGCTCTATAAAACTCACCGTCTTTCACTCTCACATTGCGATCACTTCTCACATTAGAGACATACACTGACAATGTTTCATTTCACCCTATCCCCCCTCAAAGAAATCATAGCCAGGAAGGTTAATTATCCATTTGTGTGAAAAATGAAGCCAGGATTTAGCAATACAAATGAATTAATATTTCTCTTCATGCACCAAAGTTTCCAACTCTCCTATTTTGGTTCTTCTGCCATTGGTGAACAAACACTTTTCATTCTCACATTTTGCACTTCTGTTTTGCATATCTTTTTTTAGTAACACACACAGTACTATAATTGCCAATAGTTGTTTGTAACATGGGAAACTTCTTATCACATGCCAAATCCCTCCGCTAATCTTCCTCTATTCCACCCTCCTTTAGTGTCTGAACCCTGTCTGACTTGTCTGCCGCATTATATTCTAATTCTCCCTCCAACCTTAAACATAGTTTAAATACCCATCTTTCCTATAAACCTCTCACCAAGCACAACAGACCCCCTTCCAATTAGGTGCAAACCATCTTTAGAATATGGGTTGTACCAAAAATGAAAAGTCAGCCCATTGCTCTAAAAGTCAAATAATTCCCTTTTACACCAGTGTTTTAGCCATGCATTCATTCTCTATGTTCCCCCTGCCTCTCCTGTGTTGTACATCACACAAGAAATATTTCAGAGAATATAACATACAAGGTCCTTACCTTCAACCAAAACAATGAGCCCATACGTCTTTGGGGCTATTTGAAGGAAACTATTTGTTGGTTAAAAAAGTACTAGATACTTAAAAATTGTATCTCAAAATTAACACTAGATACTGATATTTACATGTATGCAGCTAAGGTTACATGCAAATCCAGAGTTTCCCTGTTAAAGTCATGTGGTATGTGTTCCCGACTCTCCCATTCCTATGCCTCTTAGCCTTTCATGTGAAAGTCTGGATCATTCTTGCTCATTATGAATCCTATACCTCTTTGTTGATCATTAAGACCAGCCATCACATTAACAGAAGACATGAGTAAGAGAGAAAAGTGTAATTCTCAAAACAAGAAAAAAAGGTATCTGTGACATAACTCTGTCCAGTATAGCCATAAATGGATCCTTTATTAAACAGACTTTAGTTGCAGATATCATTTACTTGTTTTATAAACCAATCATTTGTTACTGAAGGTATTGAAAGTATGTATTTACTTTTTGTGTGATGATATTTGGAGATACTATGTCTCACCGAATGTATGTATTACAGATAAACCAACAGATTTTGCACAAACACATTATCAATGACCCAGTCCTGGAGCAATAGACTGCAAAATGCATTGAATAAAGGGTTTTCATACACATATCACTTTTGAATCTGTATTGGTAAGTATGATGTAACTGACTATTGAGTGTTGATGTATTTACTGTATATTTTATGAATGGAATAATTAAAAGAATTGATTTGTTATTTTGAGTTATAGTCTTCTTCTTGAGTAAATCTAAAGCCCTCCATTTCTTTACCCCAAAAATAGTCCTTCGGTTCTGTAAACCTGACTTTACAGGAA
This sequence comes from Rana kukunoris, assembly GCA_029574335.1. NCBI lineage: Eukaryota > Metazoa > Chordata > Amphibia > Anura > Ranidae > Rana > Rana kukunoris. The sequence continues at coordinate 136,637,253 of CM056053.1, forward strand.
AAATTTGGAGTGCATATCTTAGAATATAACTTTGGCTGCCTATAACACTAGCCTTACTGACCATTTTGGCATACAGTTTTCACTGAAGATTGATTTCAGTAGATACAGAAACTGCAACTAACCGCAAGTATAATGGGTACAATTATTTATCAGAAGCACCAATAGTTATTTAAAGTAATCATGGGAAGAATTCAGAAATAAACTCTATGGGCCAGATCCACAGAGCTAGTACGCCGGTGTATCTCCTGATACGCCGGCGTACTTTCAAATTACCCGCGTCGTATCATTAGTTTGAATCTTCAAACCATGATACGACGGCTTCGGGCTTCGATCTGACAGGCTTACGTCTTCATACACCTTCGGATCTACGCTGCAATCTTTTTGCGGCCGCTGGGTGGAGTTTGCGACGTTTTCCGCGTCGGGTATGCAAATTAGCTTTTTACGGCGAACCACGAAGTTACGATCGGCCGTCGCATTCTCTAACGTCGTCGCTAGTCGGCTTTTTCCGGCGTATAGTTAAAGCTGCTATTATCCGGTCTATAGTTAGACGTGCCATGTTAAGTATGGCCGTCGTTCCTGCGTCGAATTTTCATTTTTTTTTTTTTGTGTAAGTCCTCTGTGAATAGGAATGTACGTAAATTATGCTACTAAAAAAAAAAATGACGTTACGACGTAATTTTGCGCAATGCACGGCGGGAAATTTCTGAACGGAGCATGTGCAGTTCGATCGCTGCGGGGACGCGCGTAATTTAAATGATTCGCGCCCCCTAATCGCGTATTTCGATTCGGCTGCGAGAAATACACTACGCCGCCGTACCTTATGGGCCGAAATCTTCCTGGATTCGAGCCAGGTAAAATACGGCGGCGTAGTGTATCTCTGATACACTGCGCCAGGGCAATTGTATGTGGATCTGGCCCCATGTTTTTACTGAATCCTGTAAATGTTTTACCCATATGTTATATTCTGATATAACAATAGTGAATAGCAGTTAATATTCTGCAAAAACAGTAAAAATACTACTCTCAGGAGAGATCTTCACCCCTTGCATTCCGAGATTGTTATCAACTATTAGTTGCGCAACATCAATGGATAGTAATTGTACTGGAGGTAGAGGATTAAGTATGCAGGTTGTTTTATGTACATAGCTCGGTTAAATCTAGGGGGACATAACTGTACAAGTACCAATGTGGATAAACATCTTGTTGCCTCAAGACTCTTGAAAATAATTACAAGGTAATCGACAAGCCAGTCATCAGAACCTGGTAAACAATTACAGAAAGACATATAATAGCATCCCCTGAGAAGTGGGATGCCATAAACAGTATGTTACCTGTCATAATCTTGGCAAATTTCCCCAACAGCCACAAGTGCTTTTAGATACTCATTGGGCTGGTAAGGATGGATGTAGTGCAGAGAGCAGCTGTTCCGTGGGTCTCCATTAGATGCTGTGAAGTCAATTGCTACCTAGAATTAAGTGGAAAGGTATTATTATCCTTTAATTATATGGCATGCACACGCTCTGCAGTTCTAAACCATATCAGTACCTGTCACATTATATTTTTTTGTTATTGTAAACAACACATTCTGGGACCAGCTTATTTGAAAAGAAGTTAACCACTTGAGGACTTAAGATATATGGTGTATGCCCTAAAACATTTTAATCAAATACCATGGCTGTATGTTATATGCCCTGTTCCTACTCCTACTGCTGCCGCTTCTGCTGGCAAATGCCGGCTGTCAAAACAATTGGGACTTGCTTTGTAGCACAGAAGTGGCGGCAGCTGCTGCCATGTAAAATTAAACTTTTAAACAGTGTTTGAAACTGCACCTCCTGTCTGGGTACCTGTTGCAGTGATTTGGACCTAACAGACACAGAGAGCAATAAGGCATTTTTTTTTTTTATTAGAGAGAGTAAGGGTTAGAACCTTATCTGAATGTTGTTTAGAAACCAGCTGGAGATTTCTACAGGAAGATTGGATAGAGCAATAGTATATTGAATCCTTCCAACTCTATTTGAATCTGATCAAGAACATGGTTTTGCCTGGAATTACACTAGTATTCTGCCTAATATAGGTGACTACTAGGATAGTAAAAACCAGACTCAAGCTCAACCTTAGTATATCAAAATTCATAATGTATTCATATATAAGTGAGAGACCAAGCAAATCGCAAATATGTAAAGATTAGAATAAAAGTAATGCTTTATTGAAAAACGTAGAACATACAAAAACCTACTGTCTAATTTGTAAAACCATAATTTTGCCAAATATTAAAAAACCCAACTATAGCAATTGCGGGACAAATTTCTTATGTCTTATGTGGTTATGTATTAACCACTTGAAGACCAAGCCTTCCTGGCACTTTGTTTTCACAAGTTTAAATCAGTATTTTTGCTAGAAAACCCCCAAACATTACATATTTTAGCAGACACCCTAGGGAATAAAATGGCGATTGTTGAATTTTTTTTAGGGAAAAAAATGTAGTGTGGGCTCGTGACATACTAAATAGTGGCACCAACATCCCTGGATAAAGCATATACATATTTAATTTTTTTATGTTACACAACATTTGTGCAGAAGTTTTTCAAACACAATTTTTGGGGAAAAAATACACTTTAATGAATTAAAAGAAAGTAAATAGATACCTAACGTGTCATACCATAAAATTGCACACGCTAGTGGAATGACGATAAACTACGGTTCTTAAGTATCTCCATAGGAATTGCTTTAAGATTTTTTACAGGTTACCTGTTTAGTGTTACAGAGTATGCCTAGTGCTAGAATTATTGCTCTCCCGCTAACATTCGTGGTGATACCATATGCAATGGGAACACCGTTTACATATGCGTGCATGACCTACGTATGCGTTTGCTTTTGCGTGCAAGCATGGAGGGAAGGGGAGCTTTTTTTTTTTAACTGTCCCTTTTTTTTTATCACTTTTATTCCTATTACAAGGAATGTAAACACCCATTGTGATATAAATAAGGATGATAGGTCCTCTTTATGAAGAGATCTGGAGTAAAAAATAAAAATAAAAATTTCCTTTACCTCTAAAGCAAAAGATATATATAAAAAGTTTGATCTTTTTCCTTTAAAAAATATAAGTTTACTTCCATCCTGCACTGGAAGTAATGTCATGATGTCGCTCCAGTCCTCCAAGGCCATAGATGTGATCAAGGATAATCTGTGACCAGCCGGCCGCACCAGTCCCTGCTGATAGCTTCAGCCATAACCCCTGGTAAACCACTTGCAAACCACAAGGTATATATAAGTGATTAAGCATTACCCTCCAAAAAGAGACATTTTTTTTTTACATGGATGAAATCCTAACAGGTATAAATACCCCAGTAGGGGGCATAGTCAATGTAAACTTTATGGACCAGATTCACAGAGCCATTACGCCTGCCTAACTGGTGTTAGACTGGAGTAATTTTTCAATTACGTGCGGTTTTTAGCTAGTCGAAAACCTCAAACCATGAATAGACGGCTGCGGGCTTCAATTCGACTGGATTACGTGTTCGTACGCCTTCGGATCTACGCTGCAATAAAATTGCGGCCACTGGGTGGACTTCCCGTCATTTTCCGCATCGGGGTATGCTAATGAGCTTTTGCCGGCGATCCCAGAAATTACGATCTTCAATCGCAATCTCTTACGGCACCTTTAGTCATCTTTTTTTTACGTAACACTATACCAGCTTTTTGCTGGTCTAATATTAGACAGCCCATGTTAAGTATGGCCGTCGTTCCCGCGTCGAATTTCTACGTTTTCCGACGTCTTTTATTATTTTTTACGTAAGTCGTCCGGGAATAGGAATGTTCGTAAACGATGCTACTCAAACAACGAATGACGTAACGACGTGATTTCGCGCAATGCACGGCGGGAAATTTCTGAACGGAGCATGCGCAGTTCGATCGCCGCGGGGACACGCTTAATTTAAATGCTTCACGCCCCCAATCGCGTATTTCGATTACGCGGCGAGAAATAGACTACGCCGCCGTAGCGTACGGGCAAAAATCTACCAGGATTCGGTGTAGAGCCTGGTGAAATACGGCAGCGTAGAGTATTTAGATTAAGCAGCGCAATATTAAGTGTATGTGAATCTGGCCCTATGACTTTAGCATGAAAAATACCTCTCCTCCATATTAGCATCCACAGATAGACCACTTCATATGGCTAAATGACCACTCAGAGTCCATGGTTATAATTTAATGTACTGTATTGTAGAACCAACCCACATATGGACAGTGTAGAACCAAAGTTCTACATTGTCCCAGAATATTGCAGAGATGGCGGGGTTGCCTAGGGGGAGAGGAGTAGTCGCCTAGGCGGCAAGAGATCAAAAATAGGTACCCCCCCCAAAAAAAAGAAATTACATGCCAAATGGCATGTAAGGGGGAAAGGAGTGCTTAAAGCGGAAGTTCCACTTTTGAGAGAAACTCTGCTTTAAACTGTGTGAAGCATAGCTTGATATTGCCTAATAAGGAAGCCACCAAATGAATAAGTAAAAGTTCCAAGCCATAAATTGCTAAAATAAAGTAATTCTTAGCCGTCCAAGTAGGTCTTGGGACATCCAGACTGTTCTCATTGATGATGGTGGTATTATAGGTTTTTGTCCAGAGGCACCATGATCTCTTCTATGGATGAAGGTGGGGAGGGAGAGGCATCCCAACAGCTAACATTATGGAAGAAAGGCTGGAAACCTGACCAATTTTGCTGGTCACACTGGCTGCTTCAGAGGTAAATGTCAACCAATGCACATGGAAAATGTTTCTAAATGTGCTTAAAATGGCTGCCATTGGTACTAAAACTGCAAAAATATAGCGATGTCCTCACGCATGACACAAAAAAATGTCACAACGCAAATGAACATCATGACATCACCACACATGCTGTGATGTCACAACGTTGTGCATAATGTCATCAATGCTCATATGACCACAAATGACCATATAGAGCAAAATAGCAAAAGGTGTCGCCGAATTTCAGCACAAAACACCAAATAAGAAACAAAAAACGGAAATTATAACTATAAGACAGAAGGTTACTATACAGGTTGTGAACTTTGGGGGTTCTTTAGCTCAGCGAGACAAGTGCTTAAACCGTGATAATGAAAAAAAAGGATTTTTTATTTGCAAAACCAAACCAAAAACAACGCTTACTTCAGCATGGGGAAAATCATCAACACAAAAGTCCTGTTTGTCTTCAGCACAAATGAAAAGTCTGTTTTCCTTTCAGCACAGCAAACAAAACAAAATACAGGCACATACGGTTTGGTGAGTCTCCCAGTCCTTCTCAGCAGGCTTACAACTTCTGCAGACACTTTTACTTCTACACTCCTCCACCCTCTGTCAGCACTTCCTCTCCTTTTAACTGACTTCCTGGATGAGGTTAACCCCTTGCGTACCTGAAGCCAGCGGTCAGAAGGGGAGGCTCTCTTCCCTCCCAATTGTCGCTTCAGAGCCTCCGAAATTCCGGACCCCCAAATAACATAAAGAGAAAAACAGAGAGGACCGTTAGCTTGTCCTCTCTGGATCTATTTTAACTTTCCGGAACCTCTCACCCCCTCTGGGTGACCTCCTGAACCAGCGTTTAAAGGGACCAGATTCCAAAAATTGGCGCTATGTAGCGTCCATCCAGGACCCAACCCTGGCGTCCTCTACATATCCCCCCCCTCTGCCTCAACGCGGAGGTGTTGGAGGCACCACTCGCCATCATACAGTGGACTCGGGAGAGGGCATCGGCATTCTGATGCTGTTTCCCGGGTCTGTGCTCCACCACAAAGTTAAACTCCTGCAGAGACAGAAACCACCTAGTTACCCTGGCATTGGTGTGCTTGTTCTGTCTCATCCACGTAAGAGGAGCATGGTCTGATATGAGGCGAAACTTCCTGCCTAGGAGAAAATACCGTAGGGAGTCCAAAGCCCACTTGATGGCAAGACATTCGCGTTCCACCACCGCATAGTTTTTCTCAGCTGGCGTCAGTTTCCTACTAAGGAAAACGATTGGATGCTCCTCTCCGTTGATTTCTTGAGACAGAACTGCTCCTAGCCCTTCACTTGAGGCATCTGTCTGCACTATAAAATCCTTAGAAAAGTCAGGCGCTACAAGCACCGGGTCCTGGCATAGTGCCGTCTTAAGCCTTTGAAATGCCTTTTCAGCCTCGGCATTCCATTTGATCATGATGGAGTTTCGGCCTTTGGTGAGGTCAGTCAGCGGCGCTGCAATGGTGGCAAAGTTGGGGACAAACCTCCTATAGTACCCCACTAGGCCTAAAAACGCTCTGACCTGTTTCTTTGTTAGGGGCCGGGGCCAGCCCTGTATGGCCTCTACTTTGCTCATTTGGGGCTTCACTAACCCTCTACCTACAATGTATCCTAGATACTTGGCTTCCTCCACCCCAACCGCACACTTCTCTGGATTGATGGTGAACCCTGCCCTTCTCAAGGAGTCTACCTCTGCCTGTACTCGGGGAAGGTGGGAATCCCAATCCGTACTGAAAATGACAATGTCATCCAGGTAAACGGAGGCATACCGTTAGTGGGGACGCAAAGTTTTGTCCATGGCCCTTTGGAATGTGGCGGGGGCGGAGTGTAAACCAAACGGCATTCTCTTGTATTGGAAATGACCCTCCGGGGTAGAAAAAGCTGTTTTCTCTCTGGCCTCTTTGGTTAGGGGAATCTGCCAGTAACCTTTTGTGAGGTCCAGTGTGGTGATGTAACTGGCAGGACCCAACCTCTCAATCAGCTCATCTACCTGTGGCATGGGGTATGCATCGAACTTGGAGACCTCGTTGAGTTTTCTAAAGTCGTTGCAGAAGCGGAGAGTACCATTGGGTTTGGGCACCAATACGATCGGACTGGACCACTCGCTCTGCGACTCTTCGATGACCCCAAGTTCAAGCATCCTTTTCACCTCTCCAGACACTGCCACCCTGTGAGCTTCTGGGATACGATATGGTTTAAGCCGGACTGTCACCTTGGGCTCGGTCACAATGTCATGCTCGATGACGTTGGTGAGTCCTGGCAACCCTGAAAACATGTCCCTATTCCTTTGCAGAAACTCCTTTGCTTGCTGGGTTTGGGGCCTAGTTAGGGTAGCCGCAACCTGCACCAGGTCGATCCCTACCTGGTCCCCTGACTGTACCGCCACCACTGCGGACACCGGTTCTCTGTCTTTCCAGAGCTTCAACAAATATACGTGATAAATTTGGTAGGGTTTTCTTTTCCCTGGTTGGTGTACCTTATAGTTTACCTCACCCACTTTCTCCACTATTTCAAACGAACCTTGCCACTTGGCCAAGAACTTGCTTTCTACCGTTGGTATTAGGACAGCTACCCTGTCACCTACTTGGAACTGTCTCACTTTAGCCGACCGGTTATATACCCTTCTTTGGGCATCCTGAGCCTTCTGCATGTGCTCTCTTACCAGCGGCATCACCTTAGCCACCCTTTCTCGCATTTGAGAAATATGTTCCACCACGGTTTTGTGCGGGGAGGACTCACTTTCCCATGTTTCCTTTACCAGATCAAGCAACCCCCTGGGCCTCCGTCCGTACACTAGCTCAAATGGTGAGAAACCCGTGGATGCCTGTGGTACCTCCCGGATAGCGAACAATAGGGCAGGGAGCAACATATCCCAATCTTTCCCGTCTTTCTGGACGACTCTTTTTAACATAGACTTCAGAGTTTTGATAAATCTCTCAACTAGGCCATAGGTCTGCGGGTGATAGACGGACATCCGCAACTGCTTAATCTGAAACAGCCTGCACAAGTCCGCCATCACCTTGGACATAAAAGGGGTGCCCTGATCCGTTAATATTTCCTTGGGGAACCCAGTTTGTGAGAACATTTGAAATAACTCCCGGGCAATGGCCTTAGAGGATGTTTTTCTTAACGGGACTGCTTCTGGGTATATAGTGGCGTAGTCCAGGATGACCAATATGTATTGGTGCCCCCTCGCCGATTTTACCAGGGGTCCTACAAGATCCGCTCAAACGGGACCTCAATAATTGGCAAGGGTACTAGGGGGTTTCTATAGCGAGGCACCGGGGCAGTTAACTGGCAAACAGGACAGGACTCACAATATCTTTTAACCTCAGCCTTCACCCCTGGCCAGTAAAACCGGTCGGTTATTCTGGCCTCCGTTTTCTCCGCCCCCAGGTGTCCTCCATCGTTGTGGGCTACATCAAGGTGCATCCGCCTATACGGTTGAGGGACCAGCAACTGTTCTATGGGTTCCCCTCGGCTCTCAACCACACAATAGACTAGGTCCCCCTTCAATGCAAAATGAGGAAACCTCTGATCTGTATCTGGTATCTGTGAAACCCCATCAATGACAGAAACCTGCTCTCGAGCGTTGACCAGGGTAGGGTCCTGTAACTGGGCGGTGCCAAACGCACCCCTGGGTACGTCCAGGTCTGGATGCACTGGCCTCTGTGATGTTTCCCCCTCACCCTCCTTAACCGGGGTAAGCTCCTCGTCATCCTCCCCCAGCATGACTTGTAATGGGGAGACTTCCCCCCCCTCAGAGGTCAACTCGGTTTTCCGACCGGACACAGGACTATTATTATTAGAACTAAGATTTCCTGCAACGTCATTATCACTACCAAGTCTCTCTACATTAGAGGGGTGTGTTGTGGAGGTTTCAGGCCCGGATCCCCCAGACTCTGTCCCTTCCGAACTCAGTGTCCTTAGTTCTCCTGGCAGACCCGTCTGTACCTGGTTCCATAATTCCAAAAATATTGGACAGTCCCGCCCCACTATGATATCATGTATCAGGCTTTTTACCACCCCAACCTCCTGGGTAACCGAGGTTTGACCATAGGACACAGTTACTGGGACCAAGGGGTACTCCTTGGTGTCCCCATGGATACACACTACCCGTAGGGTCTTAGTTACTGGACCAATCCTTCCAAGTACCCGGGCATGTACCAGCGTGACCATGCTACCAGAGTCCAGTAAAGCCCTGGCCGGAAGGTGGTTTACCCACACTTCACACTCGAATTGTCCGGAAGCCAGGTCAAGATGCGTGGCACACGCTCTTTGCGCATAGAAAGAGCTTCTTCGGGCAGCCCCGCAATCCATAGGCTCCTCCTGGAGCGGGCACTGTGCCCGGGTATACCCCCAGGACCGACATCGCCAACACTGAATGTCTCCCATCTTTGGCACAGGAACCAACCTCCGTGGTTCTATGGCAGACGGTGTAGATCTGCGGATGCCAACATCTGGCAAGGCTTCTCTCCTCGGGGTGGTGGCTGGTCTGGGTGTCCTTGGCGTGAGTTCTCGACGCTTGGCGGGCCAGCGTTAGTGGGGTTTCCATGGCTTACCCAGCGCTGTAGGTCATCTGGTAGGGACCGTAGGTACCAGTCCATCACCACCCGTTCCACCATTTGTGGACCTGACAACTTTTCCGGCTGCAGCCATTTTTTAACTAACTGAATTAGTTCATGCATTTGGGACCTGGGTGGTTGTTCCGATTTGTACCGCCAGCGATGCACCCTCTGAGCCCGGACAGCTGTGGTCACCCCCAGGCGGGCCAGGATCTCGGCTTTTAGACGTTCATAGTCTTTGATGTGCTCAGCTGGGAGGTCAAAATAGGCCTTTTGCGGGTCACCAGTGAGAAAAGGGGAGATAATGCCAGCCCATTGGTCCCGGGGCCATGCTTCTCTCTCTGCTATCCTTTCAAAATTGGTAAGAAAGGCTTCCACGTCATCGCTGGGTGTTAGTTTTTGCAAAAAATGGCTGGCTCTAACAGACACTGGGTTGCTAACGGCAACGGCCGATTTCTCTTGTCCCTGAGCCAGCCGCTGTACTGCCTCCTGCAAGGCAGCCACCTGTGCTTGAGTGGACTCCTGCTGGGCTGTGAACTGGGCGGCTAGCAGCCGCCTGTTTTCCTGCTGCGCAGCTATAGCCTGTGCCAGGGCCTGCTGCTGCTGAGCCATCGCTTCCTCATGGCGACGGTTGGCGTCTGCTGACGCTTGCTGCTGGGTCACGGTGGCTTGTGCCAAAGCCCTAATGACCTCTTCCATGTCGTTGCGTGCTGTTTGTAATGTCTGGGCTGACTTCACCCAAGACATGCCATAAGTACACTGTCTCTTTAAATGTCAGTTTTTTTTAAACGTTTTTTTGCGCCTGCAAATGCACTTTGCCCGCATTCGACACCAGTTGTGAACTTTGGGGGTTCTTTAGCTCAGCGAGACAAGTGCTTAAACCTTGATAATGAAAAAAAAAAAGGGTTTTTTATTTGCAAAACCAAACCAAAAACAACACTTACTTCAGCATGGGGAAAATCATCCACACAAAAGTCCTGTTTGTCTTCAGCACAAATGAAAAGTCTGTTTTCCTTTCAGCACAGCAAACAAAACAAAATACAGGCACATACGGTTTGGTGAGTCTCCCAGTCCTTCTCAGCAGGCTTACAACTTCTGCAGACACTTTTACTTCTACACTCCTCCACCCTCTGTCAGCACTTCCTCTCCTTTTAACTGACTTCCTGGATGAGGTTAACCCCTTGCGTACCTGAAGCCAGGGGTCAGAAGGGGAGGCTCTCTTCCCTCCCAATTGTCGCTTCAGAGCCTCCGAAATTCTGGACCCCCAAATAACATAAAGAGAAAAACAGAGAGGACCGTTAGCTCGTCCTCTCTGGATCTATTTTAACTTTCCGGAACCTCTCACCCCCTCTGGGTGACCTCCTGAACCAGCGTTTAAATGGACCAGATTCCAAAAATTGGCGCTATGTAGCGTCCATCCAGGACCCAACCCTGTCGTCCTGTACAAGGTATATACTGTAAATGCAAGATATTACATAATTATAATCAGTGTCATACAATGTGTCCAGCCATTCCCCGGGTGCTCAAACAATACAGAATGAACAATCCACCTAAGCACACAGGAAAGAGAAACCCCAAATGTCAGACCACCCCACACAATCCAAACAAAATTTAACCCCAAAAAGGTACCAAAGATAAGATGTCAGTTAGACCCAACTCACAGCTCCACTTTGTTTTTTTCTGTAGAATAATTTGATCAAAATTACGGTACCTTCTTTTGGTGTTGAGTTACAAACCTCCAACACCCAGCGTTTCATTGATGTCCCTATCATGATTTATACACATGTGTTTTTCCACGCCTTTAGATGATAAGTAAAAATCTCTTATATACTGTATGATGCTGACCAATTATGGTTTTACCAATTAGACAGTAAGTCTTTGTATGTTCTAGGTTTTTTAATATAGCATTACTTAGACAACAATGTTGTTTTTCGGGTTGTAAAAAAATGATTGTTAAAAACGACGTTAAAAACCTGCGCATGCTCAGAAGCAAGTTATGAGACGGGAGCGCTCGTTCTGGTAAAACTACCGTTCATAATGAAGTGGATGCAGTCAGTCAGTCAGTGCAGCCGCTAGGTGGAGTAGGACGCATCCGACGAGTCTGCTCCACTAGGGACGAGCCAGACAGGCAGGCAGGCAGGCTACAGACAGGTGCACTCCTCCCAGCCCTCAGTGGCAAGCATACACCACCGATTTCAGGATCCAACCATCTGCCTCTCTCCCCTCGGCCTCCAGCAGACCATCTCCTGCCCCCCTCACAGGCTCCTTCCCTCACAGGTAAGCCCTGGGGCTTTACCCGTTCACCGCCCATCTTCCTGCCCTCCATCCGGGGGTAGATTGCGGCCGTCCTTTTAAGGATAAGCCGTGGATCTTCTCGCCCGGACAGACTCCTTACCCCCTCTCCTATTACCCCTACACCACCACCCCTACTTAGGGCACCCCTCCTGCCACCTCTCCTATCTTAAAAACCGCCTTTCGGGCGTTTTTTCTGACATCCGCGCCGGCCTGGAACGAATCGCGGCAGCCGCGATCCTGGAAAGGCCGCGGCTTCTTCCGCGGCCTAGCGGCGCACCGCCCCCCCCCAGTAACCCTCATAAACTCATACCAGTGAAGACATAATTGAATTAATAACAGTGAAAAAATAAAATAAAATAAAATAAAAAGAAAGTCCACATTTGCAAAGTGCAAACAAATCCTGTGATCAAAACAGTCAGAGTATCTCCACCATGTGACTTGGAAAACCAATATTTCAAATATTTCAAACGTGATCCCTTCACCAGTAAAGATGGGTACTCTCACCTCACACCAAGACCCTTGTTTTACCAAAGGTCTAAAACGCTTAGAACAAATTTGCAGGAAATCCAGATGGCTCAAAGATGTGCAATTGTCAGCTGAAGGACCCGGAGATATGCAAGTATCCTCAGTGGCACCAACGAATCAATATGCAAAGAAAAAAGGCCAGATCTAAGAGCTTCCATATAAACCAGGTCTCTTTAATGAGTAAAAAATGTGCAGGGTACTCACATTCAAGTAGAAAATACAGGCATAAAACACCATATCAGGCAGCTCAAATGAAGATGTGGGACATCAAGGAGTGACATGGGATGGTTCCTGACCCCGGACGCGTATCGTAATACTACTTCCTCAGTAGGCCCTGCTGAGGAAGTAGTATTACGATACGCGTCCGGGGTCAGGAACCATCCCATGTCACTCCTTGATGTCCCACATCTTCATTTGAGCTGCCTGATATGGTGTTTTATGCCTGTATTTTCTACTTGAATGTGAGTACCCTGCACATTTTTTACTCATTAAAGAGACCTGGTTTATATGGAAGCTCTTAGATCTGGCCTTTTTTCTTTGCATATTGATTCGTTGGTGCCACTGAGGATACTTGCATATCTCCGGGTCCTTCAGCTGACAATTGCACATCTTTGAGCCATCTGGATTTCCTGCAAATTTGTTCTAAGCGTTTTAGACCTTTGGTAAAACAAGGGTCTTGGTGTGAGGTGAGAGTACCCATCTTTACTGGTGAAGGGATCACATTTGAAATATTTGAAATATTGGTTTTCCAAGTCACATGGTGGAGATACTCTGACTGTTTTGATCACAGGATTTGTTTGCACTTTGCAAATGTGGACTTTCTTTTTATTTTATTTTATTTTATTTTTTCACTGTTATTAATTCAATTATGTCTTCACTGGTATGAGCATATTCGTTTTAATATTAATATTATGCTATTTAGGTTTGCGCTGCACTGCTCTGTTTGATATATTTACTTCAGGAATTTTGTGATTGTTCTTTTGGTGTTCAGCTTGCATCCATATGAAATTCACTTTTTGAGTATTTTTCATTTCTACACTTATTATTCTTATTTTTTTCTGATCTTTATATTTTTGCGCTGATTGCACCCCCCCTGTTTTACATATTTAACCCTCATAAACTGCCAAAAGTGGCCCAGAAAAGCCCCCCCCACCCCTGAATGAGCACCTTTGTCCCCTGGCTATTCAATCCTCCCCAACAGCAATAATTTTGTTTAATCTTAAAAAGCCTCCAGCCTGGATTCTGTTGCCAGATCGGTGGCCATCTTGATACACCCAGCCCACTCTCTCCCCCTCTCAATACCATTAGAACTTGATCCAGGGTTTTGTCCGATCGCCTCTTAAGGGGTCAGGAAGGAATTTTTTCCCTGTCATAGCATATTGGCGTAGCTGGGCCAGTTTTTTTTTGCTTTCCTCTGGAACAAGCCAGGATAAGAGGATTCAGTTAATCCTTGAAAATCCCCCCCCCCCCTACCCCCTCCTGGTGCTTGGCAACTATGGTAAATGTGCAATATTCCGCAGAGACCATTTGGGGTCTGAGGAGATTTGCCGCAACATTACCTGCCATCACCAAAAAAGCCTTAGGAATTGAGCGACTCTTGAGAATCGATCGACGATCGACTATCAAAAATCTCAGCCATTTACCCCAGCTTAAGCACATATCATGTGCTTTGATCAACACAAGATCGGCAGTAAAACACCCAATAGAAATCTATGATTTCATTCTACAATACGATTTAGATTGCCTCTTTATTACAGAGAGCTGGCTCACAGCCGACTGTAACACCATTCTAGGCGAACTGGTGCCAGAAAACTACCGTATTATAACTGAAAACAGAATAGGGCAAAGAGGAAGGGGCCTGGTCGGTGATCCATAAGACTGATCTTGCGATCACTAAACCAGTCCTTCAAAACCCTCTTCCATTCATAGAAAACCCTTACTCTGCAACTACAATCAAACTCCCAGGAGACCGTCCAGATTCTACTCTGCTACAGGCCACCCGGGCCAAAATCGCAGCTTTTACTATCTACTTATACCCTCAACAGCAAAAACCTTTTGCTACTCGGGGACTTCAACCTCTGGGCCAACTCCTCACAAGACCCCGTTGCTGACGCCTGTATTGATTAGGGCTTCAGCAACTAGTATGTGGGCCCACACATGCTTCAGGTCATACGCTCGATCTTATTTTCAGACAAAATCTGGAAATAAAAATTTTGAAAAATGAATCATTGCCATGGACAGATCACCATGCAATCAAATTCATTATTTCCAAAAGCCCCCCCTTAACCAAAACATCAAAGCCAGTGTCAACACACTGGACTAGATGTCAGAAGAAGCTCCACTCGGAACTCTTCAAAACTACGTTAAGGCAAAAAATAAAAACAATTCAACCGCACCAAACGGCTGAAGAAACACTGGATGCCATCAACGCAGCCCTATTACAGTCAGCTGACTTAATAGCACCGAAGCATAAAACCTGCATCCGGAAAAATAACTCCGGTTGGTTCAACAACCAACTGGCGTTACAGAAGCAAGAGCGCAGAAGAGCGGAAGCCGCTTGGAAAAGAAGCTCTTCAGATGAGAACCTCTCCATCTACAAGGCAACAACAAGAAAATACCACAAAGAAATCTTCAAAGCCAAGAAAAAAAAAAATTCTGAGGCGATCAACAGCGCCCTGAATCGCCCCCGCAAACTTTTCAAACTGGTCACTCAGACCATGAATCCAGGCTGTCTTGAAGCCCCTAACTTGGATACCCAAGAATTTTGCGATGAATTATCGGATTGCTTCATTAATAAAATCGAGGGAATCCGGCAAAGCATTCAGCAAAGCAACACCCCCCGCAGCCCCCCCCCATACTTATTTATACAACACCTGCAGTAATTCACCAGAATCAGGTAAGTTCACACTGGAACCAATCTCCATCCAGGCCACAAAAATTATCATTGGTACTTGGCGTAATAGCACAGCGCCGAATGATATCATCCCTACTAAACTGCTGAAGGAATGCGCCGACATCCTGGCACCTCCGATCACGCAGTTCATTAACCAATCTTTCAGGGAGGGCATAGTGCCCTCCCAATTGAAAGAGGGCATAATTTGACCCATCCTGAAGAAACCTACCTTGGACCCCAAGGACCCACTCCATCGCCGTCCCATAACAGGCCTAAACACTCTCTCTAAGGTAATGGAGAAAGTAGTGGTACAACAGCTGCAACAGCATCTAGATACCCACAACCTACTTGATCCATTTCAATCAGGCTTCCGCCCTGGACATGGGACGGAAACAGCATTGCTCAAAATATGGGACGACGCTCTTGAGGCCGTAGATGAAGGAGAATCTTGTCTTCTGGTTCTGTTGGACCTAAGCGCAGCCTTCGACACTGTAGACCACAAGCTGTTAGTCGACACTGTCGGACCACAAGCTGTTAGTGACTCGGCTAGCTGAAGTAGCCAGAGTCGCAGAAGGCGATTTATCTTGGTTCTCCTCTTTTTTGGAAAACCGTTCGCAAATAGTGAAGTTGGGCGCTTTCACTTCTGAGAAACGCACATTATCGTGCGGAGTCCCTCAAGGCTCCCCCCTGTCACCGATACTATTCAACATCTATCTTAGTCCTCTTTTTGAAATCATCAGCAGTCAAAAACTGCTGTATCACTCATATGCAGACGACACGCAACTGTATTTCCGCATTTGCAATAAAAAGGATCACCACCTCAAGCTAGAGACATGCCTCTCTATGATAGAGAACTGGATGACAAAGAGTTATTTTAAACTCAACGGAGCGAAAACAGAACTTCTCCTGTTTCACGCCAAGCGTAAGAATCAATCTGCAATCATCACCCCTAGCGCCAAAGTCAAAAGTCTCAGGGTCATCTTTGACTCCTACATGACTATGGACGCACAAATAGGGTCAGTAGTCAGCGGATCTCACCATCTGCTGCGCCTACTACGCAGACTTATTCCTTTTATTCCCAAGAAAGACATTGCGGTCGTGGTAGGAGCTATTGTAAACTCCAGACTGGACTATGCAAATGCCCTTTACCTTGGACTCCCCAAGTACCAAATCTGCAAGTCGTTCAGAACACGGCCGCCAGACTTGTGACTGGGAAGAAACCCTGGGAATCAATCTCACCTTCACTGAGATCCCTTCACTGGCTGCCAGTAAAAGACAGAATCACTTTTAAAGCACTCTGTCTAACGCATAGATGTATCCATGGGAATGCTCCCCATTATCTATGTGAAAAAATAAAAGGTCATAATCCCAATCGCGTTCTGCGATCCACCAATCAAAATCTGCTCCAGATACCGAGAGCCGACTATAAGTCCAAAGGAGATAGAAGATTCGCGGTCCAAGGTCCCAGACTACGGAACGCTTTACCAACTAGCATTCGGTTGGAAGAGAACCACCTAGCTTTCAGGAGAAAGATCAAGACTCATCTCTTTTGATATCAAAGGAGACAGGAACAACAAGCGCCCAGAGGCGATTAAGTTTGCATGTGCTGCGCTATACAAGTTTTCATTCATTCATTCATTCATCACGCTGTAACAGACAGAAAATCGCAAATCGGCTTTTACTAACACAGAATCAGCTAAAGCAGCCCCAAGGGTGGCGTCATTTGCATGGAACTTCCCCTTTATAGTGTTGTCCTATCTGTTGTACATCACCGTGCTTTGCTAGAGCATTTTTTTAAAATGATGGTGTGTGGGCAACGTCGTTTTAATGATGAAGTTGGAAAAATTTATTTTTTTCTACATGCCGAAAACAAAGTTTTTTTTCATGCCGAAAAATGATTGTGTGTACGCGGCATCACACATAATGAAAATTTCAAACCCTAAATTATATTTTTTTGCTTTTAATGATGATACTAGTAACTAATTTGAATATAAAAATGTTTTTTCATTTTACAGAAATTACAAAAATATTTAACAATTTAATCATACTGAGAAACTGAAAAATTGGCATATCAGTTCAAAGTATAACAGGCAAAACACAACTATATTTTATGGCTAGTGAGCCAACATTCCAAATTTAAATATAAATATGGTTGTATAAGCGGTCTTTGGCTATGATCACTATGGTACGTAAAAGTATCAAGATTACCAAATCATGAATTAGGGAATAAGCATGTTAGACCCTTCGCATGGTTAATAAATCTGACACTTGTCTCTCAAATACAGACTTCCGAAGGTACCCTGGTTCATAACAACTCTTCTTAACCATGAAGTTCTTTTATGTAAAACCATTCATGATCTTCAAAATTATGATAGGAAAGCTCTTTCGTGTTTCGGGAGAATCAATACATTGAAAATGGATGTTATTCCAAGATTTTTTATATGTTTTCCAAACTGCTCCAGTACACATCACAGCCTCCTTTTTCTGTAAATTGCAGAGGGCCTTTACAGTTTTCATATGGGGATCAAAATGTCCCAGACTTAATTGTAAGGTGCTTTCTTTGCCCAAGATAAGAGGTGGCATGAATGCCCCTGATGCAACTTTGTATTATCAAGCATCCATTCCATAAAGGATTCTAGACTGGTTTCACCATCGTCAAGGGAAACTGTGGGTTTGGCTCAAACAATTCTTATCGACGTTGGATCTCCAAGCTCTCCCCTGGATTCCATCCCCTAAGAGTAAAGATGTTGGTGCTCTCCCAGTGCTCACTAAACAGACACTGGGCTTATAGGACACCCTGATAGAGCATCTTCATATTTCTGCTTATATTGGCCAAATGACGCCTTTAATTGATAATCTATCTTTTCCCATAGGTGTACATCGTCACACCCTAGACCGGTGGATTAAATTGATACATCGTCATTTGGCCTCAATTCTATCAGTCGACAGCTCTTTTCCCAATCCTATGATTTCATCTGGAAGGGAAAATTGGTTTTGGCAACAACAGACACATTCATTTCTTGCCTCAGTTGCTGACAAACAGAAACGTATTTCCCATCCTACTTCTTTTTAAGATTTACTACTCAGTGATTCACCCCCAAGGCAAGTAATTTCCTGAATTTATTCTATCCTGTTTATTCTTTCTCATCCAAATCTTCCAGCTTATACTCTCAAGTGGGAGAAGGAACAAAAAAAACTAATTAGTGAGACAGATTGGGGAAGGCATTTGTACTGTCATGATGGGACAGGTGTTCAGATGCTTTACATTGTCAATACCCCTCCTCATCTAATTTGTGTTGGCGTTGTGGGAGCCAAGAGGGTACTATGCTTCATATATGGGCCAACTGCTCCCCGATTAAGACGTTTTGGGCCTGTGTTCCACAATTCTATTGTAAAGTGACAGGGACCTTCACCCCCAATATGCCTCAGATTATCTCATTGTCTATATTGCCAAGTTCAATCAGAAATGAAAAATGAGACATACTTTGCCATTTTTTTTACATTGGCTAGAGTAATAATCCCTAGACATTGGAAATCTTTAGTGGTGCATACTTCTTTGGTTGAATGGGTACTGGAAATGGATTTGCTCATGGATCTGGGATATTTACTAGTGGTGGAATATGATAGCCTGGATAAACATGTTGCGATCTTGGCTACTTGGATTACATTTTGCAACAAGCAAGGGTTTAGATCCATCTATTCCTCCTAAGGTGGGAGGGGGGGGGGGGTGACGAGCACTTGCTGTGAAAAAATCTATTTATTTTTCTTTATTCTTATGTTTTTGGTTATGTTTTAACTTGAAGCTTAGTTAAGTTAATTAGTTGTTTATTTAATGTATATGATATTTTGGGATCTGTATGGATATTATGTGGTGCCTTGGTACCCTACTATCTATAAGTAAAAAATTCTGAGATTACATGACCATTTTGTTTGTGGGAGCTCCCCCAAATCTCTATACGTTGATATGAAATGTATTTTCTTGTACTTGTTTGTCTTAATAAATAAGATCAAGCACAAAAAAAGATTATCAATGTAAATAAAAAAGCTACGAAAAAGTAAAACCATTGAAAATCTTTTAGTTCTGTTAAATATGATATCTGTAATTCTTATTGTCACTATGCAAAGATCAGGGTAGTTGGCCTACGTGGCTTAATCAGCCTTTTTATAAATTAATGTATAAAACAGAGAGAAATCTTGTTTAAAAATCTTGTTTAAAGCAGACTGGTGTACAATTTTGTCAGTAACAGAATTGCCAATGTCACAAATGGTATACAGTATAAAGAAATGCTGGGTCCAAGTACCATATACCAAGTAGGTGCTGGAGGGGAGACAGGAGATAATTGGCAGAGTCACTTAGTCCCCTGAATGGTAAAGTAGCCCAATGGCAAAGGTAATCCTGTGGAGCGCCTTATGATAATACTATCCCAGAGACCAAGGATACCATGATCGGTAACTAAATATCCTGTCCACGCAGCTGGAGTGACATCAGCTATACAGCGGCACTGTGATCCCGAATATCAGCCCCGGACTGGAAGCAGGAGACACAAGCAGAATATAAATGTCTATAGCCCGGTATTCCAGTCAGCGTGACAGGCATGACCCGAGGATGGGCCACGCCCGAAACGCTTCATCATGGTGGTATGCTTGGTCGCGGTGATCCTTTTATCATCAGGAAATTGGCTACTTCACCATCCATGAAGTGTAAGAGTAATCCAGTGGCAACCTGTTATGCTCTGGTGAACTTCATGCCCAAGAGGGTTAAGGCAGTGCTGGAAAATAATGCTGGCCAAACAAAATATTGACACTTTGGGCCCAATTTGGACATTTTCACTTTTGTTGCCAATGGTTTAGACATTAATGGCTGTGTGTTGAGTTATTTTGAGGTAACAGAAAATGTACTTTGTTATACAAGCTGTACACATTGTAGCAAAGTGTAATTTCTTCAGTGTTGTCACTTTTAAAGATATAATAAAAATGTGAGGGGTGTACTCATTTTTGTGAGATACTGTATATATCTGTGTATCATTTGTATAGCGCCTGAATATTTTGTTTGCTGTGTAATTTATTGTATATATATATATATATATATATATATATATATATATATATATATATATATATATGTATATATATATATGGTAATATATTCAACTTTGTATTGAAATCTGTGTTTTAAAGAGCCTGTCAACCAGCAACCATCAAATCATGTTTCTTCTATATCAAGTATTGCAAAGATCAAACACTTGAGTCTGGGTTAGAATATAACAGAATTAATTTGTGAATTTGTTTCCTCATGTCTAGACTATTTTTGAGCTCTGTGCCAAAGATTTTCCTAGAAAGAGTTTATATTGATTGCAGGTGGCAGAGGATGCAGCTGCCAGGCTGCTATGCAATCCATCACACCATTACCATTTTACAAGGATTCTTCTCAGTGTACGTTGTTTGCCTGTAAAATGTGTAAAATAAGAAGGAGGATAATTTCAATTCAACCTTCTCACCTGTAGAAAGCTACACAATCTGACCCAAGTTATTTAAGAGATCTCATGGGACCTTACAGCCCTTAGATACTAAACCGAATGCACAGAGAGAAAGAAGTTTAAATGCAGAATGTATCCAAATATTACAAGAAAGCTATATGGACTGCCACTAATTGGTAAATATATCTGAGAGGAGACTGCTGAATGTAGCAGAATCCTCCTGGCCAATTATGAGTTTTTAGATAGAGATAAAACGGTTAAGGGGACGGTTCACAAGTATAGTTTACTGTATACAGGAGTACTCTGAGGCCTCGTACTCACGACCGAGAAACTCGACAGAATCCATCAATAAGCTTGGTGGGAGAGCTTTTTTGCAGAGGAAAACGGTCGTGTTTATGCTTTTTATCGAAAAAACTGTTGAGGAACTCGACGAGGAAAAAAGATAGCAAGTTCTCTTTTTCCTTGACGGGAGTCTCAATTTCCTCGTCATGTTCCTCGTCGGGCTGGTTTTCGATGAGAAACACGTTGGTGTGTATGCTTAGAAACCCGCGCACCTTAGATAAAAGTAGCGTTTGTAATGGAAATAGCACATTTGTCACGCTGTAACAGACTGAAAAGTGTAAATGTCTCTTTTTACCTAACACGCAGTAACATGAGATTAGCAAAAGCAGCCCCAAGGGTGTGCCAGTTGAATTGAACTTAACCTGCCTTCATATGTGTTGAAGTCACCACGTTTGAGAACGAGGAGATTTGGTCTTTACAGTGTGTACGCTAAGGCCTCGTACACACGACCGGTTTCCTCAACAGAATCCATCAAGAAACTTGGTGGGAGAGCTTTTTTGCCGAGGAAACCGATCGCGTGTATGTTTTTCATCGAGGAAACTGTTGAGGAACTCGATGAGCAAATAAGAGAGCAAGTTCTCTTTTTCCTCGATGGGAGTCTCAAATTGGCTCGCCGTGTTCTTCGTCGGGCTGCTTTTTGACAAGAAACTCGAGCGTGTGTATGCTAAGAAACCAGCTCATGCTCAGAATAAAGTATGAGGCCGCGTACACACGAGGGGATATGTCCGCTGAAAACGGTCCGATGGACCGTTTCAGCAGACATCTCCGCTCGTGTGTATGGGCTAGCGGACAGATTTCTCCACCCGACAGATTTCCAAGCATGCTTTGAAATCTATCCGGTGGGAATCTGTCCGCCCGACATGTCTGCTGGTTAGTACACTTACCAGCAGACATGTCGGCTCCCACCGCCGCCGCGCCGCTGCCGAATGGATTCGGCGCATGCGCGGAAGTGTTTTACTTCCTGGTGCGGTGACGTGGCGGTGACGTGGCGGCGTCAACGTCACCGCCGCGTCACCACTACGTCACCGCGCCGTCCGGCGGCGGGGAATTTGATCCGATGGTGTGTACACGCCATCGGATCAAACTCCCGATCGGACATATACGATGGAAATGGTCCGCGGACCGTTTTCATCGGATATATCCGATCGTGTGTACGCCGCCTGAGACGGGAGCACACCTTTGGTAAATATAGCGTTTATAATGGAGATAGCATTTTCGTCACGCTGCCAACATTATTGCATTGTTTTAATGCAGCGCATTTAAATAATCTTTAGAATGGGACAAAAATGAACAATAATTATCTTCTTTTGCTGCTGATATTCACACAGAGTTCGACTAAGTTTGTGAAACCTTTTTCATGCTGATCTCAGGAATATTTTGTTTACTTTATTTTTTTGGGCCATTTTTTTTTTTCTTTATTTCAAATCCAGATCTTCATTTTAAATTATTTTTGATTTTTTAATACATTTCTAGTCATCTCTGTTTTTTGGTGTCCAGTTACCACCATTGTAACATTATTGTTATCTGTTATCTGATCTGTCCCTTTAGAATTCAACCTTTTGTATTTTTTTGAAAGTTAACCTGCCTTCTCACAAGCTACAATTTGGTTTTGAGCAAAAACACATAGACAAGTATGAACTGTAAACCAAAAAAAGACCATTTATTTTGGTAAAGAATATAAATAAAATAAATACAAGGCAGCATTGAATAACCTGCTGCCATTTTTGCACTTGTGTGTGAAGACTAAAATTGGGACATTGAGAGGAACATACAGGGAGGAGCGCAATCTGGTCTTGGACTCCCAGAGGTCAGGAACAGTAGCAGGTCAGTCAGATGTCCCAAGGTTGTGGTAGTACAGCAGGCTGCCTTCTGTCAGACCACCTTGAAGCAAGGGAATCACTTCTTTGCTCTTCCTGACAGCCTTCCTTGCTGCCCTCACTGCAGCCTGCTCGGCAACCTTCTCTGCAGCCTTCCTTCTCTGCTTGGCTGGAGGAGGTGCCTCTGGAGGTGTACTCGTGCCAGAAGGAGAAGAAGAAGGTGGAGGAGGTGGAGGAGGAGGAGGAGGAGGAAAGGGAGGAGAAGAAGAAGGAGAAGAAGAAGGAGGAGGAGGAGGATAAGAAGGAGGAGAAGAAGGAGGAGGAGAAGCAAGAGGAGGAGAAGAAGAAGGAGAAGAAGGAGGAGGAGGAGGAGAAGAAGAAGGTGGAAAAGGTGGATTAGGAGGAGGAGGTTGGGAATAAGCTGGTGGGGGAGGATGGCCGTGGCAACAAATAACTGTGTCCTCAGTTAGTAGCTCCCTCACCCCCTTATTCGCCAAACTGACGAGAAGTGGCTCAAATAAGATGCGCTGGTCCTCTCTCATTTGGGCCATTTTGACCATCACAAGTGTGCCATAGCCCTCTTCAGGGGTGGTAGGCTGGTGGAGGCTGGCCGGTGCCTCTTGAATCAGGCCCAGTGCTGCCTCACTCACCCTCATATCCGTCCTGGCCCTTCTTGTTTGAAGGTGGATGGGAGGCACCTGGCACCTTGTGCTGCCACTTGGCCCTGCCACCTCCTCTGTGCCACTTGGCCCTGCCACCTCCTCTGTGCCACTTGGCCCTGCCATCTCCTCTGTGACACTCACCCTGGCCTCCTCCTGCCTGGCACTTTCCTGACCCTCCCTCTGACTGATGTCCTCCTGTGTATAAAAAGGGACAGTTTGACTTTTGGTTTCAAAATTCACACACCATTTTCAGCTCATGACTGTTGCAAAATGATTTTCAAGAAATTGAAAAGACAATCATTCTGACCCCAGCAGTTTGCATTCTTTTCTCTCCAACTTTTGTGGCCACTACTGACTAATGATATGGAAAACACATTTAGTTAAAACATTCTTATTATTTCACATATTAACATCTATTTTGCCGCATTTAAACCCAACATATTTTAACATTTAAAATACTATACCTGGCTCCAGACAGCCACATCCGGGTCTTCCCCCAGGATGGAAGGCTCCTCTTGCTCCTGAGAGGGTTCACTATGAGAAAGAGGATCAGCTTGGATGCAGGGAAGGCTGGAGGGAAAGCTGGACCTTCTTCTTGTTGTGTTTATTGTGGGTTGTCTGGGGGCAAGACTGGAAAGTGACATACTTTCAGGAGCTGTTCATGCTGGTGACGGATTTGACACCTACAGTGCCCAGCTGGTGATTGGAGATGTGTTGTCCTGCAGGGCAGACATTGAAGACATACATCTTGCTTCAAGGGAGATTAGAGAGAAAACCAAAAGGGTGGAGCAAAAACTAAAAAATGTGATTGATGTTCTGGGGAGGGTTTGAGATATGTTTTTATAATGTTTTTTTTTTTTTGCATGTTTTTAAGTTCAACATTTATGTTAAAAAATAAATAACCAAAACCAGATTTTATGCATAAAAAAAGAAAAAACAAAAAAGATGTTATTCGAAAATTAAAAAATAAATAAAAACCAGATTTTATGTGAAAAAAAAAACGTATTTTATGTGAAAATGAAAAAAAACAAATAAAAATAACCAAAACCAGATTTGATGTGTTATTTTAATTATATATATATATATATATATATATATATATATATATATATATATATATATATATATATATATATATATATATATATATATATATATATATATATATATATATATATATATATAAAAATGTATGTGTTATTTAAAAAAAAAAAATTGTGAAAGTTTTGTTTTTCTTAAAGAACCTATAACTTTAGATGTGTTTACTTTTGGTGTTACCTGGGGAATGGTTGATAGTTGACAATGAAAATACACTTGACACTACATGTAGTAAACTATGAAAAATTAGGAGGCAGCTAAAATAAACACAAGTGAGACATAACAATTTTTTGGTACACAGATTTTTAGTTGGTTTTGTTAAAAAATTAAGACAAATTGGCTTGCGAGGGAATGGCCCCCCTACCCATGAAGTAGTCCACATATTGATCCCGGACTGCACGGGCACTTTAAGGGGGGAAAGCCAGTACGGGCAGGTTCGAGGCCCTGCAATGATAGATCAGGATTGTTAAGTCCAGCTTCGAACCCAACCCTGGCCATATAGGTTTGAGATTGTCTCTGCAAAAAGTTGTGCAAAATGCAGCATGCAAATATGATGTAGTTCCACTTGTACTCCGCCATATGCAAGGATGTAAGAAAAAGGCGGAACCGGCTGGCCATTATCCCAAAGGCGTTTTCCACCACCCTTCGGGCTCTGGCCAGCCGGTAATTGAACACCCCCCTCTCTGGGGTGAGGGTGCGCTGGAGGAATGGCCTCATAAGATGGGGTCCCAGGCCAAGGGCTTCATCAGCCAAAAAGACGAAGGGGAGTCCTTCCATATTCTCAGCATCTGGTGGCAATGCTCGATCATCACTCTGAAGACCAAGAGCAAACTCTGTCTGCCTGAAGGCTCCCCCATCCGACATCTGGCCGTTCTTCCCCACATCCACTTAGAGGAATTCGTACTGTGCTAACACCACCGCCATCAGCACAATACTGTTAAACCCCTTGTAATTGAAAAACTGGGAACCAGAACAGGGTGGTGGAACGATCCGGACATGCTTTCCATCGATGGCTCCCCCGCAGTTGGGGAAGTTCCAGCGCATCGCAAACTCCGATGCCACAGACTGCCATTCCTGTGGCGTGGACGGAAGCTGTGGAATCCAAAAAAAAAAAAATTCTCCACATAACCTTGCAAGCAGGTTATACAAAGACATAATAATCATTCTAACATTTATTTTAAAGAGCATTTTACACCAAAAAACAAAGCCACAATTAGCACATTCAACACCCCCTCTGATGGACCATTGACCAAATTTTATTTTGGGGGGGGGGGGGGGGGGCTAGATGAGTTTGGGAGTTCAACAACAAACAAAAAAAATATTGGTATACCTAGACTTTACAACACATTTTGGAGGGGGGGGCTAGATGAGTTTGGGAGTTCAACACAATACATATAACACAATACATTGGGACGTGACTAGGCTAGGTGTGTTTGGGCCCAGGATAGCATGCTGGGGAGGTAAGTGAAGGGAAATAGGCATGTAGGCCAAAAAAGGGGCATCAATAAGAGCTTACAGCATGCATGGGGGCAAAGGGGACATTCACAGCATATTACAAACATGGCAATTAGGGAAGGAGGACATAACTACAATACATTAGCATACATTAAATACATAAAATGTGCTATTAAAGGAGGTCCTGCAGAACCTGGAGAATGGCAGAGCAGGTATAAGGAATGATGAGGCCCAGAGCCTGGGGGGAAATGCTGTCGTGAACTTTAAGTCCTGAAGGCTTCTCCCAGTTGCCAGATAATGTAAGGTGACAACTAGCCTCTGCTCAGCACTGATAGCCTCCCGCATAACGGTGTCCTGCCTGGTAATATATGGCGACACCAAAGCTAACAGGTGCTAACAGGTGCTGAAACACGGGATCAGACATTCTCAGGAAATTCCTGTAGTCATCAGGATTATTTTCCTGGATCTCCCGCAGCAAAGGCATATGAGAGAATTGGTTCCTACGGAGCAACCAATTCTTGGTCCATGAACGCCTCCTCACCCTGTTCATGGACTCGTCTAGGTCTAAAACAAGCAGACCTACACACATCTTTTGCATAGCATCAAGTCGTCGACGACGAGTAGGTGCCTGCAACATGGCTACAAGGCTAGAAACGAACGTCAAATCAGAACGCACTACACAGACTGCACTGAAGAACAACAAGTCCTATGAAGAACGACCTGAAAATCAGAAACGAGCGGAAAGAAACGCAATGTAAAACAAATACGACCTGACCGCACGTCCTGATAGACAAGATACGAACCCACAAGCACAAACTGAATGGCAGAAATTGATCTGAAAGCACGAAGACTGAAAAGCCCGAATCGTCACTCACCAAACTTTTACTAACACGCGGAAAAACAAGATTAGCAAAAGGAGCCCCAAGGGTGGCGCCAATGGATTCAAACTTCCCCTTTTTAGTGCCGTCGTATGTGGTGAACGTCACCGCGTTTGAGAACGAGGAGATTTGGTCTTTAACGTGTGTACGCAAAGCAAGCTTGTCGAGTTCTTCGACGAGCCGAACAAGGAACTCGACGAGGAAAACGATGTGTTTCGCCCAACAAGTTCCTCGGTCGTGTGTATGAGGCCTCAGAGCAGTCAGGTAAGTGTTTTGAAATGGGCTGGAGGTTGCAGGAAAAGGTTGTGTTTTTTTTTACCTTAATGCACACAATGACCACTTGAACTGAAAGTGTATAATGTCTTTGTTCTGCTAATAAATAGCTCAGTTGGGGAAGAAAAAACACAGTTTCTGAGGGAAGTCTAGCGATGGTGCTCTTTAGAAGAAGTGTGTAAGAGTCTCCAAGATTCGTGGCAAGTACAGAAAATAAAGAGCACTATTATATTACTGTAGAAGCCAAAATACATAAAGCCCTTGAACTCTATACCTTGCAAAAGATTGAGCTAAAAGCACATAGCATCTTGAAAACATCACAGCACCCTGTCTTAGAATTCCTCCAAATGGGCATTGTTGACCCTCTTTTCCACTTACAGTTGCTGCTGCATTCTCACCCTTGGCTTATACTTGAGTCAATACGTTTTCTGTGGTAAAATTAGGTCGGCTTATACTCGGGTCGGCTTATACTCGAGTATATACAGTATTTTTCCAAATAAATACACCTGTTTTGGGAAATATACTGTATGTGAATTATTTTTTTCAAAATGTAGGCTAAGCAGATCACTCAACATAAGATTTTGCAAAACTTTATGGTTCACAATATTGACATTCTTGGATTGTGAAAGGTTTGTGTGTGATACCTTCAATAGAAAGGTGGAATCTTACCAACCTACTACCTTCATCATACAGCCCAGACTTAGCACCCAAACATTTTTAACAAAGAATTTAGCAATGCTGAGGAATGGTTCAGAAGTAAAGTTTAGATGTTTACCATGATGGCTTTCCAAAACGTGTTCATTGTTAGAAAAAATGTATGGCCATTTAGATTTAGATTGTACTCGTACAGTTTGTGGTAATAATAACTGTTAATAATAACTGTAAAGCGCCTCTCAAGCTGGAGTGCTTTCACACTGGGGCGGTGCACTTGAAGGACGGGAAAAAAAGGCCTGCAAGCAGCATCTTTGGGGTGATGCAGGAGCAGTGTATACACCGCTTCCGAAACGCCCTGCCCATTGAAATGAATGGGCAGCGCTGCCGAAGCACCTGCAAAGCGCTTCGGCAGTGCCACAACATGGGTACTACATGGGTCGCTAGCGGGGGTTAAAAGCGCTCCCCGCTAGTGGGCAAAAAGCAATAAGAGAGGTAGACCCCTGCCCAGTGTTAAAGGGGTCTAAGTGTCAGATTTGTTGCAGCCGTGCTAAAAATCGCTAATCGCTGATACTAGTAAAAATGTAAAAAAAATTTACATGAAAATATCCCATCGTTTTTAGACGCGGTAACTTTTGTGGAAACCAATCGCTATACGCTTATTGTTTTTTTTTTTTTTTACCAAAAACATGTAACAGAATACTGCACATGCCTAAATTGATGAAGAAATTAGATTTTGTATTTATTTTTATTGGATATGCTTAATAGCAGAAATTAAAACATATTCAGTATATATATATTTTTTTTCTTGTTGCTCTTTTCTTGTTTATAGCGCAAAAAAAAAAACGTAGAGGTAATCAAATGGACCCAAAATAAATCTCTATTTGTGGGGGAAAACAGGACATATGGTATATTCTATTTGGGTACAGCATCGCACAACCACACAATTGTCAGTTAAAATAACGCAGTGCAGTATCACAAAAAACAGCCCGGTCATTAAGGGGATAAAACTTTCCGGGCTGAAGTGGTTAAACACACCACAAATTATTATGCTGTATATTGTAAGAACTATTAGTAGGCATGGAGGTATCATTTTTATTCAAAGCCGTAAGCTGGCCATAGATGAGTAGATTTTTTAGTGAACGTTTGAAAATTAGGAGGGAAAATTAGTATGCAAATTCTCAGTACATCAAATGTCGTTCAAAAGTACCTAAACATTTTTTTGCTTTTAACATTAAATTAAGGAACAAGTGGACCTTACTAAATGAAAACCACATAGACTGTTAGAAATTTGTTTTAGAAAAAATTTCCATCCTGCTCCTTCAAAGTTTTTTATCACCGTGGTCGAAAACGGACACTGATTTGACCCCAACCAACCTAACTACTTCCGGACCACCCACCATCATTATACGGCGGCTCTTTGAAGTGGAATATCTTTGTTATTTCAGCAGCTAGCTGCCATAACTCCTGTATCCACTTCTTCAGTGGGCGGTCCGCCTTCAGATAAAAGTGGTCTCAGCGCGGATTCGCCGCAAGATCACTTTTATCAGTGGCGGGAGATGGCTCCGGTGCTTGGCATAGAGCTGAGTGAGAGGAAGTTGGCCTCCACCCACTCCATTTCTGGGCGGAAGCAACGTCAACACATCACTTCCGTCCATAGCTCTTAAAGGGACATTTTTAAAAAATAAAAACATTTTTATTGCATTTTAGTGTAAATATGAGATCTAAGATCTTTTTGAGCCCAGATCTCATATTTAAGAGTGAATAATTTAAGGTAAAATGTTTGTTCACCTTAATGCATTCTATGCATTAGGGTGAAAAAACTTCAGACTATATCGGTCCCCCATTATACTTACCTGACCCCTCGAATGTCCCACGCTCAGCCCTGACATCCTCTTCGCCGCTCAGCCTGGCCATTGATTGGCTAGAGAGGTGCATTTTAAGCAGCGTAGCCATTGGCCTAGCGCTGCTGTCAATCTCATCCAATGGCACGGGCGGGGTCGAGTTATACAGTGAGTGGCTATGGCCGCATGCTGTTTCACGGGAGCATGCCTGAAAGGACTCCACACAATGCAAGGGAGCTTGCGTGAATGTGTGGAGTTTTTGCGGGGAGAACCAAAGACAGCCGCCGAGGGCCCCCAGAAGACGTGGATCGGGGCCACTCTGTGCAAAACGAGCTGCACAGTGGAGGTAAGTATAACATGTTTGTTATTTAAAAAAAATTCTACTAGTGTCTGGCCAGCTTTACACTTTTTCTTATCAACAAAAACAGAATCCACACTTCAGATTCCCCTTATAGTTTTTATTTCAATGCTCATATTCGAAAAAAGTGCTTTCTTTGTTTGTATACAATTCATAATCAATTTTTCCGTTTTTCTGTTCACAAAAAATATTCCTTTTAATCAAGGCATCTCATGTTTTGCAAGCAACAAGAAGAAAAAAGTAGCAGGATTCTGTTTTGTTATATAGCACATAGCACACAGCTGGAGACCCTTCACTAGGATGAAAACATCCATTAATGGTTGGATCTGGAATGTCTCTGGAATCACTAATATTGATCAAATTCTTTTTAACATAAAAGCTTTAGGAAGACTCCTGAAACAAAATGGGCACATTAGTGGTGTGTTTAATAGTTAGTTATTATTACCACAAACTGTACGAGTACAATAGAGCAACTGGAGAGCACAGCATGACAGTGAAGAAGTTCTCATTAATGCTTTAAATTAGCGGGAACGTCTTTACAGGCTCTTCAGAAACCTTTGCTTATCACCCTAGTTATTTTTCTCATCAAACGCCCTGTTCTGCGCAGCTGCTGCTTCTTCTATTACCATACAACTGTGCTGTTCCTTGACAGAAAAATATAAAATAAATTGTCAATGCAAGCAATGTGCCACAAAGAAGCAGTCAATGTTCTCACAGTGCAATTTTGTCTGCAAAAATAGCTACTGTTCAGATATCTCCATTCATTAGGGTAACTTGCTGCGCAGTCATTTATAGTAATATCTGAACAGCTATTTGATTAACAGTGATTTCGTTTAAAACACAGCAGACCATTTTGCAAAGACTCTTTGAAGCAGACCTAGCCATAGATGTAATATGATGTTAAGGGCATGAATGCAAAGTATGTATTGATTACCTCTTAGGGCTCATTTCCACGCCTGTCCATGTTAGTCTATGGCCTCATGCCCACCATGACGTTTTTGAGCTGTAGATGGCTAAGCTGCAAAAAAAACGCGGGGCCAGTGCGTTCTGAAGCTCCAGCAATAGAGCTGTAAAAACGCCAGACATTAAAAAACGCTCAAAAATGCGCATAAACGCGCAAAAATGCGCACAAACGCTCAAAAACGCGGCCGCAACGTTTTTAAAGCTCCAGCTCCAAAAAATAAATACAAATTTTTTTTTTCTAAAATAAACATGCACCGGCGTTTTTAAGCTGTAAAAAATGCTCAGAAAAGTGGCTGTAAAAACGCCAGTGGAAATGAAGCCTAAAAGTGATCATAAAGGTGTCTTTGCTTGCCTCTCTCCCAAAAAGGCTTTTAAATAACAAACATGCTGGTGCTCCTGGCCCCTCCCTCTTCTTGGGTGCCCCCCCACAGAAAGCAGGATGTCACCTCCTGCCCCCCCCGTTGTGTTCTGGGAACTCTCAGCTCCCAGAGCACAGCGGGAGCCAATCAGCTGGCGCAGCGCGACTCGCGCATGCGCTGTAGGGATCCGGCCAGTGAAGCCGGAGTGCTTCACTTCCTGGTTCCCTCACCAAGGATGCCTCCCAACTTTTTGAGATGGGAATGAGGGACACCTTGGTAATTGCATGGGGGGGGGGGGTGCCACGGAATTGCCGGACTCCAGCCCTATTCCCAGGATTTAGCGCGAATCGCGGGACATTCCCGCCAAATACGGGACGGTTGGGAGGTATGGTATTTGTAGCTGACTTTTAATATTTTTTTTTTTCAGCGGACATCCGCTTTAAGCCCAGCTGAATTCTCATTTTAAATCATAAATACATCATTAATCAATAATTAATATTTAAATCATTAAATACATTTCAGGTGCTTAAAAACAAATGGTGCCCCATAAGGTTGATTTACTAAAGCTGGAGAGTGCAAAATCTGGTGCAGCTGTGCATGGTATCCAATCAGCTTCTGACTTCAGCTTGTTCAATAAAGCTTTGACAAAAAAACAAAAAACAAACCTGAAGCCCTGGTTCACACTGGTGTGTTTTGACATGTGATTTGGCATGTCAAAACGGCGGTATATTTGCCGCAAAATGCCGGCAATGGCACCGTCCTAATCGGTGCGACGCCGCATCTGCGGCATTGCACCGATTTCAAAAAGTAGTCTCTGTACTACTTTTTGCGATTTCGGCCCGGGATCTGCACAGATATCTCTGTAATCGCGGCCGCAATCGGGACTGCCAGCGGGAGTGAAATTGTGCGAGTTCCGCTGAACTTGCGCGGCTTCACTCCCGCAGCCCAGTGTGAACCAGGGCAAAAACTGGGTTCTATGCAGAGCTGCACTAGATTTTGCACTCTCCAGTTTTAGTAAATCAACCCCCTTGTCTTGTTGTATAACAAGTTATATAGGCTGAGTAGAAAGGCCTGCAAGCATGCTGCACAAAGAGACCCTTGCACTCTGTGAAAAAGCAGTGATCTCTCCGCAGAGGTCCAGCACAACCCCTGTTAAATCCGCTCCAGAGCCAGCAGCGTTTTAATTTGTTTTTTAATTATAGTTATTTGCAGGTCCATTTAATATGACTGAGGGCTCTGAGCATACTACTGTTTCTATACAAGCCCTGCCCTTGCCACTGAGAGATAAACCCTGAATCCATGACTGTAAGGCAGAGTGAGAACATTTTTGTCACTGTTCTGCCTCAATGGGCAAAGTTGAACAAGCAGATTGGTATGCACTGTTGTTTGCTGATTGGATCGCACCATTTCACAAATGTGAAAATCAGCAGCATAAACCTTTTCTTCATTTTCTCAGCCCTAGTGACTGGTGTGGTAACCCTTTAATGATCATCAGTTTTTAAAACTTAGGCCGCGTACACACGAACAGTCCATCCGATTAGAACGGTTCGAAGGACCGTTTTCATCAGTTAACCGATGAAGCTGACTGATGGTCTGATGTGCCTACACACCATCGGTTAAAAAAACGATCGTGTCAGAACGGGGTGACGTAAAACGACGTGCTGAAAAAAACGGAGTTCAATGCTTCCAAGCATGCCTCGACTTGATTCTGAGCATGCGCGGCTTTTTAACCGATGCTTTTGCATACTAACGATCGGTTTTGACCCATCTGTTAGGCGTCCATCGGTTAAATTTTAAAGCAAGTTCTCTTTTTTTTGACCGAAGGATAACTGACTGATGGCGCCCACACACGATCGGTTTGGACCGATGAAACGGACCTTCAGTCCGTTTTCATCGGTTTTGACCGATCGTGTGTACGCGGCCTTAGATGCCCAGGCCATATTTAGTATTGTCAGTATCCAGCAGTAAACTTAAAGCGGACCTTCAGTAATTTTTTCAGCTTGCCATCTATTAAATCTTCTGTCCTTTTTGTTTTAACTTTGGATAGTAAAGTACCTTATACAGCCCACTTCCTGTTTCTTGTCTGGTCATTTAGCCTAGGCTTATGACATCATGCACAGATGTCTCCCTCTCTTTCGTGAGAGTTTGCCAGGAAGGGAGGGGGGATAAGTCATAAGAGGGCCAAGGAGAGCTGCAGAGCTGGAGGCGTGCCAATGTATAAATCCAGGAAGTGAACAGGCAGCAGCTTCAGCTGCCCACAGTTAAAATGACTGCAGCCAGACTCAGTAGAGGGAGATTTCTGCAGCATATTTGACAAGTACAGTGTGCTTTGCTTTGTGTATTTCTACCAGATCTGTGCAATAGTTAATTGCTTATTGTGGTTTAGGGGAACAAAAAAACGATTTACTTACCTGAACCTCCACTCCTCCATGCAGCTAGAATGTTCCTTGCAGCTTCTTCTCCTCCAAGCTCCAGTGGTCTAGGGTCCTGACATCATTAAGACCAAAGCAGGGTCCATAGCCTTGCTTTTGATGTGATTACACCGAGGGACAGTCCACCACCGGAGCATGGGAGAGCACCATCTGCAGGGGGAGTGGAGGATCAGATATAGAAAATTCTCCTCTGCCCTAGGCAAAAATAAGCAGCACCACTGCAAGGGGATACTTTTTAAAATGTTCCCAGAGTTGGGCTTTAATGCACTGCAATGCTGCATATGACTTAAAAGGGTTCTAAAAGCTGAATGTTTTCTACCCTAATGTATTCATTCTGCGTGCAGCTTCCCTGCCCAGCATCCCCAATTATACTTACCTGAGCCTGATCTTCATAGGTGTGTGCAGCCTATTGCATTGGGGTGTGCACCCTAAAACTCAAACACACGTATGTGTATAAATATATAGGGCAGTGGACAATGTCAGTAGGGCAGAGGTTGGTGTCAGTAGTTTACTTTTTATATTATTATTAAAATGATTTCTTATAATATTTGTATAGTCTTTTTTATTATTGTTTTTTTACCATTTTTTAGGTGCCCCATTGGGGGGCTTTGGTGAAAAATCAGGGGTCTAAACAGACCCCTGATGTCTCACTACTGAGCCAAAGAAAGGGACTGAGATTCCCCAGTTTCTTTCTCTGCAGCCAAGCAGCAGGGGGAATCTGCCCAGCACAGGGTGCCCAGGCACACCTGGCACACGCCTATGCTGATCTTGATCCAGCACTGTGTACAAAAGCAGTGTCTCTCTTGGCTCTTTGCCTGCTCATGGGTTTAGTGATTCACAGCCAGTGAGGAGGGGGCGGAGGGTGGGACAAGATGCAATTTGTATGTATATGGTCACACAGGAGCGAGCCTGCATGAGTGACCCCACAACAGTTAATTTGCTGTAGTGGGCATTCTGCGGGGGGTAGGAGCCAGGAGCGGCACTGGGGGGACACAAGAGGAAGAGGATCAGGGCTACTCTGTGCAAAACCATCAACAGGTAAGTATACCATGTAAAGTGGAAAGGATTGCCACTACTCCCAACTAGCCCAGATGAATAAATGCTAAAGAGCAGCCTCACATGTCTCCCCCAAACCACACACCCTGATGCCTTTTGCCCCACCTACCTTTGCTTAGTCATGTTCGGGAGTAGCAGTGATCATTTCCTTTGTACATTTACTAGCCCTCTAAATTAGTATGAGGACAAGCCTGCACCCTATGCTCTGGGTCACAAGAATATGCGTTCACCTCTACTTTGAGCAGAACCAAAATATAACCGGTCACAGGTAAGTATAACATGTTATTATTTAAAAAAAAAAAAAAAATATGGGTTTACAATCACTTTAATTTATATTTTTTTTATTTTTATTTTTTTAGTTATAATTAATAGGGTTGTCCCGATACCACTTTTTTAGGAACGAGTACAAGTACCGATACTTTTTTTCAAGTAGTCGCCGATACCGAATACCGATACTTTTTTTACATGTGTCCCCAAAGGCAGCCATGTCCCCCACATATGCAGCCATGTCCCCCCAGCCATGCCCCCCACATATGCAGCCATGTCCCTCCAGCCATGTCCCTCTAGCCATGTCCCTCACATATGCAGCCATGTCCCTTCAGCCATGTCCCTCACATATGCAGCCATGTCCCTCACATATGCAGCCATGTCCCCTCAGCCATGTCCCTCACATATGCAGCCATGTCCCTTTAGCCATGTCCCTCACATATGCAGCCATGTCCCTCACATATGCAGCCATGTCCCTTCAGCCATGTCCCTCACATATGCAGCCATGTCCCTTCAGCCATGTCCCTCACATATGCAGCCATGTCCCTTCAGCCATGTCCCTCTAGGCATGTCCCTCACATATGCAGCCATGTCCCTTCAGCCATGTCCCTCACATATGCAGCCATGTCCCTCACACATGAAGCCATGTCCCTTCAGCCATGTCCCTCACATATGCAGCCATGTTCCTTCAGCCATGTCCCTCTAGCCATGTCCCTCACATATGCAGCCATGTCCCTTTAGCCATGTCCCTCACATATGCAGCCATGTCCCTTCAGCCATGTCCCTCTAGCCATGTCCCTCACATATGCAGCCATGTCCCTTCAGCCATGTCCCTCACATATGCAGCCATGTCCCTTCAGCCATGTCCCTCTAGCCATGTCCCTCACATATGCAGCAATGTCCGTTCAGCCATGTCCCTCTAGCCATGTCCCTCACATATGCAGCAATGTCCGTTCAGCCATGTCCCTCTAGCCATGTTCCTCACATATGCAGCCATGTCCCATGTCCCATGTCCCTTCAGCCGTTTCCCCCATAGTCCCATACCTTTGGCGCCGAAAGCCGCCGAAAGCCGCATGGAGAAAATCACAGGATTCATTTGAATAGCCCGTGCATATAGACACTCCCCCTTGCTCGGGATTGGACAGATCACGATCACCCATCCAATCCTGAGCAAGGGGGAGTGTCTATACTCGCGGAAACACTAAAGCTATTCAAATGAATGCTGTGATGTTCCTGCACTGGTTTAACCCCTTGCTGCGGCTTTCGATGCGGCGGCTTTCGATTCGGCGGCGCGATGTGGCGGCAGCGGCGGGGGGGGGGG
Source organism: Rana kukunoris (assembly GCA_029574335.1). Taxonomy (NCBI): domain Eukaryota; kingdom Metazoa; phylum Chordata; class Amphibia; order Anura; family Ranidae; genus Rana; species Rana kukunoris. The sequence goes on from CM056053.1 coordinate 136,673,548, forward strand.
AAGTATTCTATTTAGGTATCGGGAGTATTTGCACGAGTACAAGTACTAGCGCAAATACTCGGCATCAGTCCCGATACCGATACTAGTATCAGTATCGGGACAACCCTAATAATTAATAATATAAACTCTACAATTCAATGAGGTAAACCTGATAGCTACTTCACAAATATTCCAGCATGTACTTTGCAAAAGCAAAAATAACTTCTTCCTATTCTAGGGAATATGTTTAAAATGTAACAAACAGAATTCCTCTGCATAATATTTTTACTGACACTGAGTTTTTATTTATGCAAAACATTGAAAAGAAGAACACAACTTACTGTAAACTGGATTTGACATCCACCCATGATATAGTCTAAAAATGAATGCATTTTGTGAATCTGGAAGAAAATGAAATAAATGCTAATCAAATGAGAATATCTAATTTTCATTTGCATAGTTAATTATGTAAAAATAAAAGGCTAAATAGAGAAGAAAGTGACAGTGGAACATAAAAATGACATACAAACAGGCAACAATAGTGACATTATCAGTTCTTATCTGTGGATTCTATTTACAAGATACATTATAATTTAAGAGAGACAGAAAATTCTACAACAAAAAGATAACACATTTCTATTAGAACTGCTGCAATTAAAATGTGTTTTAAAAGTTTCCTGTTTTTAAAGAAATTATCCTTAAGACCCCTTTCACACTGAAGCGTTTTTTTCAGCGTTTTAGCGTTAAAAATAGCGCTATTAAAATGCTCATAAAACGCTCTCCATGCATCTCAGAGGACCCTTTCACACTGAGTCCTGCAAGCAGCATCTTTGGAGCAGCTTTTGGGCGCTAAAAAAAACGCTCCAAAAACGCCCCTCTCCATTGAAATAAATTGAAAGTGCTGTAAAAACGCCTTACCCTTTCCCACTGAGGCACTGCAAAAACGCCCTACAACTTTAGGGTCTTAGCGGTGCTTTACCAGCACATTGGGATTGCAGATGAGGCTTTGCTCGAATAACGCTCGTAAAACGCTTGAATAACGTTTGAATAACTATTGAAAAACGCTTGAATAACGCTCGAAAAATGCCCCAGTGTGAAAGGGGCCTTAAAGTGTAAATTAACCAATAAGGTGTATCCCTTCTAGTGGACATTTCTCCCCTTTCACTAAAACCATGGCAGCATATACCTCTGCATGCTGATATGAAATTATCTTACATTTATTTACAATTACTGGTTTTCCACATCCTGTTTTCTGGTGATGTTACCCTGGCCTTACAGCTGCATCCCGGAAGCTTTCTTTCACATATTCCAGGATACAGAACCAAAGTTCTAGGAAGACTTTAAAGCCCTGTACATCCGATCGGTTCGCCTGATGAAAACAGACCGATCGACTGTTTTTATCGGACAAACCGATCATGTGTGGGCCCCATCATTTTTTTATCCATCTGTGAAAAAACATAGAACATGTTGTACATTTTTCTTATGGTTAGAAAACTGATATAGAAAAACAATCGTCTGTGGGGAAATCGATCATATGCTCAGAATCAAGTTGACGCATGCTCGGAAGCATTGAACGTCACTTTTCTCAGCGCGTCGTAGTGTTTTACATCACCGCGTTGGACACGATCGGATTTCTAACCGATGGTGTGTAGGCAAGACTGATGAAAGTCAGCTTCATCGGATATCCAATGAAAAAATCCATCGGATTAGATTCCATCAGATATCCGATCATGTGTACAGGGCTTAAGGAAGTAATGGGAGATGTAATCACCTGCCCTTAGTAAAAATGGCCACAATGAGAATAATGGGGAGGAAAAGATCAGTTATTTAAAGAATAAAAAGCCTGCAATTATTTATATGTATCTGTTTGTTTGTAGATTTGTATATAGAATACTTTGTGCTGCTATGTATGTAGTGATACGATTTCTCCTAAATTTGTGTTAAATTGAGTAGTGATCTCACACCAAAAAAAAAAAAATAGTCAGATAATGGTGCACTAATTCAACTTGTGAGTAAATACTATAAAAACTAAATCGCACTCATATGCGGTATGACCGAGACACAGGAAGTGATGCCATTGGCTCCGTCCGACATGTTGCGTCACTTGCCACGTGGCTTCTTCGAGGGAATGTGATCCCATGAAGAAGTCACATTACCAGTGATGCAACGCATTGGGCGGAGCCATTGATGTCAATTCCAGTGTTTCGTATACCTGGAAGAAGCTGTGAGGAGGCAAGCTCTTAGTGTACAATTTATTTTACGCAATGGTACAAGATGTTGGTAATGTGAGTGGGAATTTTCACATATGTAAAAAATGCATATATTTAGGCAATTATGAATTCCTCTCTTATACTCTGAGCAACTTCTAAGGAACAGTTTCCATCGTATACAAAGGGGACTGCAGAGGACCCAGGACACAGCGGTTGTCTCTTTTCACGAGTATTAAAGATCTATGTACCAAAGGCGTCATTTTACCCATTGGATCTTTTCCTGAGGTGAGCTGGCAATTCATCTAGAGGTGGCGGTTTAAATCACTGATTATTAATTGATGCGTGGCACACATTGGAGCAAGTTCTTTGCACAGAAGAGTTTTTCAGCTTTATTATATACTTTTGGGGCTTTGTTTTCATATTATGGTGTGATTTACAAATATTATGCTGAAGTGCCAGCAGAGTCAGGTCTGATTATGAGTGTGATTTAGTTGGTCTGTTTGTGGATTGCCATTACTAAACATTTTTAAAGGTGCCTTGTCATTATTATGATAAGGGGGAAGTTCCTCTTTAAAGGGTTTGTAACGGATTTTTTTTTTTTTTTATCTTAATAGCTTCTTTTACCTTAATGCAGTGCTGTTTTCATGTCCTCATTGTTCGTTTTTGCTCTAAAGTTGCGGTAATTCTTCTCTGATCTCTACACTTCCTGGTTGTCTGTTTCCTGATGACCACAGTCCTGGGAGCTTTCTCTCTGTGGTCACTAACTTCAAAGAGGTGTGATTATTGTGGCCCGGATTCACATACATCGGTGCACATTTATGCCGCCATAGCGTATCTCTTTTATGCTATGCCGACGCAGTGCAGAGAGGCAAACATGGAATTCACAAAGCAAATGCTCCCAACTCTGCGCCGGTGTAGCGTATATTTCGCCGGCGTAAGCCGGCGTAAGTGGAAGTAGGTGGAAATGGGCTGGAAGTGGGCGTGATCCATGTTAATGAAGCGTTAATGATGGGCCGGGCGCCAGACAAGTACTTAAAATGAACTGCGCATGTGTCGGGACATGGACGTATCCCCATACGCATGCGCACAACCACGTCGGAACAACTGCCTAAGATACGTCGGATCACTGTGTACGCCGTGAACTTAACCTACGCCCAGCCAGACCCACGTCGGCCCATATTCACAGACGTCCAACGTAAAATACGTAGGCTTGTCTTACCTTTGCATGGGTTGCGCCTCATCTATGGGGAATAACTTTACGCCGAACGTAAAACTTACGCAAACCGCGTAAATCATGCGCTGGGCGGAAGTACGTTTGTGAATCGGCGTATCTCCCTCATTTGCATATTTGAATCGAAAATCAATGGGAGCGCCACATGCGTCCAGCATAAATATGCGCCCACTCTACGCCGGCGTAGGCAAGTTACGTCAGTGGGATGATGTCTGTTTTTAGGCGTATCTTAGTTTGTGGGTTCGGCGCACAGATACGACGGCGCATATTTGTACTTATGCGGCGTATCTGGAGATACGTCGGCGTAAGTGCTTTGTGAATCCGGTTTCTAGTTTTGTTTTCCAAACCATCACTGCCCTTTATGGCTCTTTAGCTCTGCACAGCAGAGAAGCAGGAAACAATATGCAAAAACGAAACTAGAAACTACAGGTACATTATATGATTGATTTTTATCTATTTTTAATCATTTTTTAAAGGAATCAGTTAACTATTATGTCTCTATACCCTGTAAACAGTCATTTCAGCAAAAATTTTTTTTTTATTTACAACTACAATTTACAACTTTAAACTCCAAAGTTTTGGAAGCTGGACTCTGCTGTAAACACAATGCAGTAATGCATTGGTGAGAAACATTGTTTTATCACATTATTTCATAGTTCACATAGTTCTACTTTATATAAAGTAACAGAGAATGACAAGAAAGAAATATAGATGTATTGTTATTCACAGCAAAACAAAATCACAATGAAATTATTCGAATGGAACAAGTGATAAACTAAATATGGTTCTTCTACTTCATAAACAACCTAATCTGATTTTGCTTTGTGATACAGTTGACTATGTGTTTTGCCAGATGATCTTGTTTTAAGCAACATGAAATCTCTATATATTATATCAGTATATACTGTATTATAGCAACAGCTTATCCCAAAATACTACCCCTGTGTTTTGGGTTGAAACACTTAAAGAGGAAGTAAACCCTGATGGGTTTTACTTCCTATTTTTTCCCCTGCAAAGTAAAAGCATAATGGGCTACTATGCATTGCATACTAGCCCATTATGTTGCACTTACCTGCAAATAAAGCTGTCCCGCTGGTGGCCACATACATCTTTACCCCTATTCCTTCCAGGGCTGTGGTCTCTGGCTCTGTGAATGACCGGAGTCATGTGACGTCACTCCCGCACATGTGCACAGAAGCCGACGGTCTCGACAAGGGCCCTTTAGAAACGGCATAAACGTGTCCTTTCTTAGGTGCACATGCGCCGATTACGCCGGCACAAGCGTATATGGTAAATATCTCCTAAACTGTGCAGATTTAGGAGATATTTTTAGTACCTACGGGTAAGCCTTATTAAAGACTTACCTGTACATAAAAGTGGTGTGTAAGGGTTTACAACCAGTTTAACCCCCCTGGCGGTATTTCCGAGTCTGACTCTGGGTTACATTTCTGTGCTGCGATCGGTAACCCCGAGTCCGACTCAGGCTCGCCTCGCTGAATCCACAGGCAGTGTTTACTTACCTTGTTCCTGAATCCAGCGATGCATCCAACCGGGTGCTCGCTCGATTCACACAATGCCTCTGTGTGCCGCCGAGCTCCGTTCACTGCGACGTTACGACGCACGTGGGCGGAGAACGGCGCCATTTTCAAAAATGTAAACAAACACATTACATACAGTATACTGTAATCTTATAGATTACAGTACTGTATGTAAAAAATACACACCCCCCTGTCCCTAGTGGTCTGCCCAGTGCCCTACATGTACTTTTACATAATAAAAACTGTTCTTTCTCCCTGCAAACTGTAGATTGTCCATAGCAACCAAAAGTGTCACTTAATGTCAAAAATGGTTTTAGATCAGCTAGAAAACAGCGATAATAAATTAGAATCACTTGCAGAATTGAACGATAGCGATTTGTGGGGAAATTCTTCATAAGAAATAAATAAAAATAATGACCGCGACAATTCTGCAACTGAGCAAATTCCAGTGATTTTCATTTGATTACCTTATTGAATAATTTTTATTATATTATTATTTGTTATAATTATTTATTATATTATAATTTATAATTTTTTTTTTTTAAATATCATACCGGGATGCCTATTAGACTCTAGTTTGGTCAGATTTAAGTGAGTTATTCCTAAGAATTACAAGCCTACAGTATAAAACGCCAAATTTCCTTGCAAATAATGGTACTGCTTTCAGCACCTAAAATTTGAAAGAATCATACCGCCAGGGAGGATAATGACATCATTAAAAGGGAACAATTCATGGCAGAAATGTTCATTTTATATATAAGAACTCTTCCAAATTTACAGCCTACTTCCCCACTTGGCCTTCCACCTTTGTGGAATGAGCAAATAACAGAATTGCTGCTGTAATGTTATAGCACTTGATATTCACATCTAGAACTACCCGTGTTTAATATTAGTTAACTTTGTCCTTCTGCCTAGCAGCCTTAAAATGTATAAAGCTACACACTCTTCTAGCGCTGCCTGTTTTTTTTTTTTTTTTTCAGTTTTTGTGTAAGTCAGAGACCAAACTTTGCTCTGTAGTAGTACTCCAAATATTTCAGTTTAGCCTCGAATTGTTGGCATTATATTTTCATTTTTTGATTTTTATTTAAAAACTTACAACAAATGGAGAAAAAATGCCTTTCCTCTAAAATCTTGTGAGATTTTGAAGTTAACATTTCCAAGGAAGTCTCTGGTGATGTAGTCTTTCCAGGATGTAAGATGAATTCCTATTAGCATGTTGATGTGATTTTTTTTAGTAAAAGGAGAAAAGTTCCACATTGGATATGCCGTGTACAGAGAGGGGTCAGATTAAATATGTATTGCAATGTATATAAACCAAACATTCCTGTTTTAAAGTAGAACTATAGACAAAACGTAAAAATAAATAAAAAATTGTAATAGAGTAAGGGAGGGTTATAACCTCTGTCAGTTTTTTGCCATCTGTGTCCCATCTGGGAGATTTATCTTCATTTCCTGTCTCATAGCTAAAACAGGAAGTGACAGGAAATCCCTGAACATGAAGCGGATGCCTTTGGGGCCCCCAGGTCACCAGAACTAGTGTCCCCATTGGAAGATTTCCCCTCTATTACTTTACTGGGGACAACCCAAAAGGTGGGATTTTCTCTCAAGCCTCGTACACACAGCCGGGAATCTCGTCGGGAAAAAAACATGGTTTTTCCAGACGAGATTCCTGGCAAGCTTTTCTAGCAAAGCTGAGTGTACACACGACACATTTAAAAGAACCGCCGTTCTTTTGAATGGCAAGAACGCGGTGACGTTGACACAATGAGCATGTACTCGTCACATTTGATGCCATCGCCGCCATCTTGCTTCACCCTACGCTACCCTTGTAAGGCTGGGTTCACACTACGATTTTCCCATCCGTCAGCCGCATACGATTTATATGAAAAAACGTATGCGGCTGAAACGGATTGAACCGTATGTAAACGTATGCGTTTATAAAACGTATACGGTTTCAAAAAGTGCGTACGGTTCCATCCGGTTTTGATTAAAACAACGCATACGTTTTTGGAATTAGTGTCATTTAATAAAAAAAGATTTTCTTGTTTTGAAAATGCGCATGCGCAGACGAAAAACGCATACGGTTTATACGTATGGAACCGCACATATGTGCAATTTCCATTGACTTTAATGTTAAAAAAAAACGTATGCGTTTGCCATACGGTTTCAAAAACTGACTCAAAACCGTGGTCGAACACGGTTTTGTGTACTGTTAAAAAACGTTTTGCCAGCAAATCGTACGCACCCGGATGCATCTGAGTGCATACGATTTGCAATGCATTGTCTATGTATGCGTTTTCCCGTACGGGCCCGTACGTTTTCAAAACTGAAATCGTATGCGGCTGACGGACGGGAAAATCATAGTGTGAACCCAGCCTAAGCTACCACCCATGCGTCGAAGTCTCATCGAGCATGCGCGGGCTTACAGGAGGACAGGTAAGCTTGTAGCGGCATACACACACACACAGTTTTCTCATCAGGAAACTATTTTTCTTATGGAGATTCCTGGCAGTTTTCTCGACGATCAAACTACATTGAAAGTAAAGCCTTGTACACACGACCGGTTTTCTCTGCAAAAAGCTCTGCCAGCAGTTTTCTTGCCAAGAAAACCGGCCGGGTACACAAGGCTTTACTTTCAATGTTAATGATAAACAGGACAATAGAGAATCTACCTAACTGGGCACAGACAGCAATAAAAAACGTGTTCTTATTTCTCTCCACTCTGTCCAAAAGGAAAAAAAGGTTTTGTCTTAAGTTATACATTAATGCAAAATATATTAGAACCGAGTAATAATTTTTGTATGTACCGGTAGTTTATTTGCATCTGAACTAATTAACCAGTCACTCTCAGTATACTGATTGTTAAGTCACCCACGTTTAGTTACGTTACGTTACAGCTGCGATATAAACTATGAGGTTGACTTAATAAAAGAAAATAGGCTGTTCGTGCTGCAAGTGAAGTTGCACTTTGCATGGCAATTTTCACCAAAACTTAGTAAATGTGGTTAAATTGTCCAATCACGTGCAAGGCATGTACAAAAATGCATTTTTGATTGGATGAAGATAGTCGGCAGGGCTTCACCACATTCATTAACCACTTCAGCCCCAGAAGGTTTTACCCCCTTCCTTCCCAGGCGAAATTTCAGCTTCCGGCACTGCGTCGCTTTAACTGACAATTGCGCGGTCGTGCGCCGTGGCTCCCAAACAAAATTGGCGTCCTTTTTTTCCCAAAAATAGAGCTTTCTTTTGGTGGTGTTTGATCACTTCTGCGGTTTTTATTTTTTGCTCTATAAACAAAAATAGAGCAACAAGTTTGAAAAAAAATCAATAATTTTTACTTTTTGCTATAATAAATATTCCCCAATATATATATATATATATATATATAAAAAAAATGCGTTTACAAAATAGGGGATAGTTTTATGGCATTTTTATTATCATTTTTTTTTACTAGTAATGGCGGCGATCTGCGATTTTTTTATTGGGATTGCGACATTAAAGCGGACACATTGGACACTTTTGTGACATTTTTGGGACCAATCACATTCATACAGTGAACAGTGCTATAAATATACACTGATAACTGTATAAATGTGACTGGCAGGGAAGGGGTTAACCACTAGGGCGCGGGGAAGGGGTTAAATGTGTAGCCTAGTTTGTGTTTTAACTGTAGGGGGAGGGGGTGACTGGGGGAGGTGATTGATTGTGTCCCTATGTACAAGGGACACAGATCGGTCTCCTCTCTCCCTGACAGGACGTGGAGTGCTGTGTTTACACACAGAGATCCACGTCCCTGCTCAGTTACTGGGCAATCGCGTGTGCCCCGCGGCGATCGTTGCCGCCGGGCACGTGCATCGGGGTCCCAGCAAAGCGGCGGGTGCACACGGGTGCACGCGCGTGCCGCCGGCGGCGTGCGCACACCCCCTTGCTGCTTTAAAAGACAGGACGTCATATGGCGTCCTGTCAGAACAATAGAGTCTTCCGCCCGCCGTCATTTGACGGCGGGCGGTTGACAAGTGGTTAAAGGAGTTGTAAAGTTGTAAGCTGAAATGACATTGTATAGAGACATAATAGATAAGTCAATCATATAATGTGCCTGCAGTTTCAGTTTAGTTTTTCATCTAGTTTCATGCTTGTGTGAAGTACAGACACACAGAGCCAATACAAGGCAGTGTTTGTTTTTAAAATAAAACTGATTGGTTCTGAGGGGTTTTAGACACACAGTAATCACACCTCCTTGATTAGAGACCACAGAGAGAAGCTCCCATTACTTTTTTCATAAGGAAACAGACAACCAGGAAGTGTGGCGATCAGAGAAGATTTACAGCAACATCATAGCAAAAACGAACAATGAGGACATGAAACCAGGACTGCAGTAAGGTAAAAGAAGCTATTTAGCTAAAAAAATAAATTATTTTAGTGACCCTTTAAGTTCTGGGGAAACGTATGATGCAAAATGTAAATTACAACTCTCCTGGAAAGTAAACAATCTATTTTCTTTTAGTAAATCAATCCTTATGTGCCTCTGTCTAGCAGAGCTATTTGTGTGTACTAGGTCAGGTCAAAACGACTATAATCCATAAGAAGAAAAATTCAAGAGTCTGCCCACTACTATAGAAGAGAAGCAAAATCAAAAGAAGATGCATGTACATAGGGATTGATTTACTGAAGGCAAATACAGGCATACCCCACTTTTAAGTACACAATGGGGTTTATTTACTAAAGCTGGAATGTGCAAAATCAGGCTTACTTCTGCATAGAAACCAATGAGCTTCCAGGTTTTGTAGGCTGTACACTTTGCAATGGAAATTTCCCCCATATCCCAATCAATGGGGTGAAGCTCATTTGTGAGCAAAAATGCATTGTTTTCATTCTTCTTGTATGTGATTGGGTATGCTTTGCAAAGTGAAACTTTTTACTTATACCAAGCCCCGGGGCAAAGTACGACTTCAGTTCCTAAATGAACAGCCTATTTACCTTTCATAAATCAAACCCCATCAGCTGCATAGAAATATCAATTCTCCAATAACTTTGAATTCTATCTTTAACCACTTAAGACCCAAACCATTATGCAGGTAAAGGACCTGGCCAGTTTTTGTAATTCGGCACTGCGTCGCTTTAACTGAGAATTTCACGGTCGTGCGACAGGGCTCCCAAACAAAATTGGCGTCCTTTTTTCCCCACAAATAGAGCTTTCTTTTGGTGGTATTTGATCACCTCTGCGGTTTTTATTTTTTGCACTATAAACAAAAATAGAGCGACAATTTTGAAAAAAGTTCAATATTTTAATAAATATCCCCCAAAAATATATAAATTTTTTTTCCTCAGTTTAGGCCGATACGTATTCTTCTACATATTTTTGTAAAAAAAAAAAAAAATCGCAATAAGCGTTTATTGATTGGTTTGCGCAAAATGTATAGCTTTTACAAAATAGGGGATAGTTTTATGGCATTTTTATTAATAATTTTTTTTTTACTACTAAAAGTGGTGATCAGCGATTTTTTTCACGACTGCGACATTATGGCGGACACATCGGACAATTTTGACACATTTTTGGGACCATTGTCATTTTCACAGCGAAAAGTGCTATACAAATGCACTGATTACTGTGTAAATGACAATTGCAGTTTAGGAGTTAACCACTAGGGGGCGCTGTAGGGGTTATGTGTGACCTCATATGTGTTTATAACTATAGGGGGGTGGGGCTGGACATGTGACGTCAGTGATCATCGTTCCCTATATCAGGGAACAGACGATCACTGACATTGCCACAGTGAAGAACGGGGAAGGTGTGTTTACACACACCTCTCCCCGTTCTTCAGCTCCTGTGACCGTTCGCAGGACACCGGTGGCGATCGGATCCATGGTCCCACGAGCGCGGTCACGGAGCTTTGGACCCGGTCACGTGCTTGCCTGCGACCCACGGCTAGGCTCTTAAAGGCGACGTACCTGTACGTGCCTGTGCCCAGCCGTGCCATTCTGCTGACGTATATAGTCGGTAGGGGGTCCTTAAGTGGTTAACTCTCAAGAAGGAAATGGGTAAAGCTGCAAGTACACTAAGAAAAAAATCCTGAAATGCATTGATTTTGGAGCAGATCCATGCCAGCTGGCATCTTGGCTGGCTTCTATAAGTATATAACATATAGTTATATATAATAGTTGGAGTCTGATTGGTTGCTACAGACAGCACATCTGCTTTTCACTTCTTTCAATTAGTAGCAAATCCCTATTACTGTCAGTCTTTAGTTAACAAAGATTTACGTATGCTTCAAATAGTAAAGAACAGTTCAATGATTATACATCCATACATTGTACAGCTTAGTCTACAGCAATATAAAATCCAATGTACAGTCATGAAGTTAGGGAACTGTTTTATTATATTTAACCCTCGTACACACGATCATTTTTCAGCATGAAAAAAAAAACGTTGTTTTTCAGCATGTAGTAAAACAAAGTTTTTCCAACTTCATCATTGAAACGACGTTGCCCACACATTATCGTTTTAAAAAAATGATCAAGCAAAGCGCGGTGATGTACGACACGTACGAGGGCACTATAAAGGGGAAGTTCCATTCGTCTTTGGGCTGCTTTAGCCAATTCAGTGTTAGTAAAAGACGATTTGCGCTTTTCTATCTGTTACAGCGTGATGAATGTGCTTACTCCATTATGAATGCTAGTTTTACCAGAAGGTGCGCTCCCGTCTCATAACTTGTTTCTGAGCATGCGCTGGTTTTTAGCGTTGTTTTAGCCCACACACGATCATTTTTTACAACCCAAAAAACGTCATTGTTTAAAACTACGTTAAAAAATGCAGCACGTTTTTCAGAAACGTGAAAAATGATGTGAAGCCCACACACGATTATTTTAAATGTCATTTTTTTTAAAACGACTCTTTTTTCATGCCGAAAAATGATCGTGTGTACGCGGCATAAGAGACTACCATATTAAATCCTACCACATCACTGGGAATTGAAGAATAGTTTTTTGTAGGTCAGGCCCAAGAAGGGTTACATATATATTTATAGACTGTCTGAAAGATTAATGAGAACATTAATTGTGGCCTATAAATCCATAACTGTCATATTTCTTGGTATAAAAAAATGGCTTTGAAATAAAAATGGTAAATAACATTTCAAAAATAATCGGAGGCAATTTAAAAGTGTTTCTTTAAGACATAATTGTCCATAGAGCAAAGAATACAATAGAAAGCCCCACTCTTTATATAGGAGGAACGGCTGTATTGAAGAAAAAGGGTATTAAGATTTTGTCAAGACAGTAACAAATGACTCTGCTCTACATTCCTACTAGTGAAAAATGCTTTGCGCTATAAAATGGTGCTTGCCAGAGCGTATTTGTAATATCTTATAGAATTTCACAAGCATACTATACCGTAGTGTATACCATCTGTAAGCTGCCAATCTATATGATTCTACATTTACAGGTAGTGCATGTATGGATGCAAGGAATAAAACTAGTCATATTATCATATCATATCATTATCATACTAGTTGCCTCATAACTTTAATTATAAACTCTCGCAGTTAGTTTAGTATTAACCACTTGCTTACTGGGCACATATACCCCCCTCCTGCCCAGGTAAAATTTCAGCTTCTGGCACTGCGTCGCTTTAACTGACAATTGTGTGGTCGTGCGACGTGGCTCCCAAACAAAATTGACGTCCTTTTTTCCCCACAAGTAGAGCTTTTTTTTGGAGGTATTTGATCGCCTGTGCGGTTTTTATTTTTTGCGCTATAAACAAAAAAGAGCGACAATTTGGAAAAAAAATACAATATTTTTTACTTGTTCCTATAATAAATATCCCAATTTAAAAAAAAAACTAATTTTTTTCCTCAGTTTAGGGCGATACGTATTCTTCTACATATTTTTGGTAAAAAAAAAAAAAACGCAATAAGCAAAAGTTATAGCGCTTACAAAATAGGGACAGAATTATTATTATTTATTTTTTTCTACTAGAAATGGCAGCAATCTGCGATTTGTGTTGGGACTGCGACGTTATGGCGGACACATCGGACACTTTTGACACATTTTTGGCGCCATTCACATTTATACTGCGATCAGTGCTATAAATATGCACTAATTACTGTATAAATGTGACTGGCATTGAAGGGGTTAACACTAGGGGGTGAGGAAGGGGTATTCCCTACATAGTGTTCTAACTGTGGGGGGAGGGGGGTGACTGGGGGAGGTGACCGATATGTGTCCCTATGTACAAGGGACACAGATCGGTCTCCTCTCCAGAGACAGGACGCTGTCTCTGTGTAAAACGGCAATGAGAGATGATCTCATATGTTTACAGCTAAAAAAGTCCTGGACCCTTTTTTGTCGCGCGTATTCAGGCGGCTTCGGCGTTCGGCATAGCAGACAATAACCTGTAAAAAAGATTGGGTTAAAAACGATGCGTTTTGTCGCCGCAAATCGCGGGTACAAAACGCCTAAACTTTGTCGCCCAATACGCCCAAAATCGCTCACGCATAGGTGTGAATGCAAAGACTCCTAATATCCGTAGTTTTTCCATCATTTGTACCTGTTTCTGCATTTATGCTAAGCTTAGCCGCCTTCTTACAACAAATTACCTTGCTGTTCAGGATATAGAGTAGCTGCAAGTTCATACTTGTTATAAGTTCTTTTAGAAATTGTTGAATGCTGGTGTTTACAGCAGAGAGTTCAAGTCTCATACTGTACCTTTAAACTCCTTATGGACCAGAGCAAGTTTTACATTTCCACTAGGGGCTTATTTGGCAATAACTTTGTCATTACTTAAGATAACAAAGTATTATATGCATTTGGGGAAATTTTGCAAAACTGGAGCTGAGATTAACTGGAGCAGCTTCTAGCCTCAGCTTGTTCAGTTCATTCTAGTGGAAAACTAGGCTTTCTTTTGGCAATACTCTTTTGAGAAAATAATTTCATTAATTTTATTAAGTACTTTTATTGTAAATAGAAACAATGCATTTTATTCTATAACATGTCCCTTTAACTGATTGCCGACTAGCGCACGACGATATACGTCGACAGCATGGCACGGACAGGCAGAAGGACGTATATATATGTCCCTTTTAAGAAACGGCATTGTGGACTTGCGCCCGCCATGAGCTCCGTGAGCCCGACTGCAGGTCCCGCTGACTTGATGTCCGCGGGCATACGCGCGATCGTCTCACGGAAAGGAAGAACAGGGAGATGTTAGTGTAAACACAAAATCTCCCCGTTCTGCCTAGTGACACTGTCACTGATCGTGTTACCTTAACGTCCCCTTTAAGAAGTGGCATTGTGGACGCGCACGAGCACCGTAAGGTCCGTGAGCCCGACTGCAGGTCCTGTGGACTTGATGTCTGCGGGCATACCCGCGATCGTCTCACCGAGAGGAAGAATGGGGAGATTTTAGTGTAAACACAAAATCTTCCCGTTCTGCCTAGTGACACTGTTACTGGTCGTGTTACCTTAACTTCCCCTTTAAGAAGTGGCATTGTGGACACGCGCGTGCGCCGTAAGGTCCATGAGCCCGACTGCAGGTCCCGCTGACTTGATGTCCGCTGGCATACCCGCGATCGTCTCACGGAGAGGAAGAACAGGGAGATGTTAGTGTAAACACAAAATCTCCCCGTTCTGCCTAGTGACACTGTCACTGATCGTGTTACCTTAACGTCCCCTTTAAGAAGTGGCATTGTAGACGTGCGCGCACACCGTAAGGTCCGTGAGCCCGACTGCAGGTCCTGTGGACTTGATGTCTGCGGGCATACCCGCAATCGTCTCACCGAGAGGAAGAATGGGGAGATTTTAGTGTAAACACAACATCTCCCCGTTCTGCCTAGTGACACTGTCACTGATCGTGTTTCCTGTCATTGGAAACAGCGATCAGTGATGTGTCACGGCAAGCCACGCCCCCTAATGGTTAGAAGCACTCCCCAGGTCACACATAACCCATTCAGCGCCCCCTAGACGTTAACCCCTTCACGACCAGTGTCATTTTTACAGTAATCAGTGCATTTGTATAGCATGAATCACTGTAAAAATGACAATGGTTCCAAAATGGTGTCAAAAGTGTCCAATGTGTCCGCCATAGTGTCGCAGTCACAATAAAAATTGCTGTTTGCCACCATTACTAGTAAAAAAATATATATTAATAAAAATGCCATAAAACTATCCCCTATTTCGTAGACGCTATAATTTTTGCGCAAACCAATAAATAAACGCTTATTGCAATTTTTTTTAACCAAAAATGTGTAGAAGAATACATATCGGCCTAAACTGAGGATTTTTTTTTATATATATATATTTTTGGGGGATATTTATTATAGCAAAAATTTTAAAATATTGCATGTTTTTCAAAATTGTATATAGCGCAGAAAATAAAAACAGAGGTGATCAAATACCACCAAAAAAAAGCTCTATTTGTGGGAAAAAAGGACGTCAATTTTGTTTGGGAGCCACGTCGCACAACCACACAATTGTCAGTTAAAGCGACGCAGTGCCAAATTTCAAAAACTGCCCTGGTCTTTAACCAGGCAATTGGTCTGGGGCTGAAGTGGTTAAAATGGCACTAAAATAATGTTCTTGCAAACATTAACAAGCAAAACGAATGAAAAAAACATTGGTAAACAAATAAGCCAAAAATTACTAGCTAAGGGGGAAAAAGAAGGATGGTAGAATAGTAAATACAATTAAACAATACATAAATTCATTGTATTTACTTAATGACACCTGTAGACTGTGTAACACAAAGCAGTTACCGGCTGTCTTTATTGACTGAATGAGGGTAGGGGGAGCAGTTGCAGAGAAAGGAGTAGACAGAAACCACCCAAAAATATGTTAAAGTTTTTAAGAATGGATTTATTATGTTCAGAATTCTTTGTGGTTAAGAATATCTCGTTTACTTCTTAAGCAGGGGTATGGGAGATTTGAAAACAAGAGTCTTATTGGTTGCTACAAGCAATACAAATAGCAATTCATACAAATTCAGTCTTGAGACCCAATGTGCTCATAATACTTTTGCAGCTACAATCTTACCTTACACTGATTAAGGATTACAATGCCAGAATTTTTGTAGTTTTTCTTTTTCATTCTGTATTTTGGATTTATGCATTCCCATTGCACCTATAATGAGCACAGACAATTATAAGACAATTACTATATCAAAAAGCTTTTTGTATGTTTTTATCAGTATCAAGAAATTGCATAAAAATCCCTCAAATATTTCATTAACCTTGATGTGCTTTTTTCTAAATTATGAACGGCACATAGGCTGCTTCAAGTTGGGTTTGCATTTTAGGTGCAAAAAAAATGGTACACAATCTCTAACAATATTATATGCTAAATACATACTATCAAACCTATAAAAATCGAGTTAAAGTGGATGTAAACCTTCACATACTGTATACCCAGTGAAGTGGACAGCCTTAGATGATACACAGGGATGAAACAAATCCTCCTACATACGTTTTACATGTATGTCTGCTGTATTTAGCTGTATGTAGCTTGCTATATTCTTTAGAAAGTGCACATTGTGTTAGAATTTTTTCTTCCTGTCCCAGCAGTGGGAGTCGAGTCTTGGCATACACTGTGTGACAGCTGATTGGAGGAAAGGCACACACACCTCCTCCACATAAGCAGAGGAACAAAGATACTTGCAGAGCTGTGCTGTGAATAGACCAGCTCTCTGCTAATCTATCTCTATGCACCCACCTGACACAAATTTCCAGCTGCTTTTATCTCCTGTATCAAAGAACTTGTCAGAAGTTATCATGCTGATAAGAGAATAATGGAGCAGCAGAAAGACAGAGAACTTAGGGCTAGGAGAAGGAGAGGTAAACACTACAGATATATGTGCCCAGGTCAAATTTCATGAATCGGGTTTACATCCACTTTAAGGTACAAAGTAGGCCCTAAGCTAGGAAATAGGCAGATAATGGTCAAAGTAGGGTATTGTTTGTCTTCCTTTTTTTTTTAGGACTACTCTTAGTACCTATGGAACTTTATAGAAGTATAAATAAAGCATTAAAAAAAAACAGGCTGTTTATTACTTCTGGATCAAAAAAATTACTGTTATGAAACTGTAAAATAAAACCAGAATGCAGCGGTGGTTTAGGATGTTGGTGCAGCAATAGCATACTTGCCAACAATCCCGATTTTTCTGGGACAATCACGATTTTGGGACCCTCATCCAGATCGGAGCTCGTCCCTAATAATGTACTGGGAATTTTCTTATGTCCTGGGAAAATCGGGAATGTTTTAGGCAAAATATAGCCGACGGGCTACAAAAAGATAGCCGCCACATTTTCCTTGTGTTCAGTGGAGAAGGAAGGGGCAGCCAATCGGCTGCTCTGTTCAGTGTACAGTGGACAATTCTCTTGTCCACTGAAGCCTATTGGCTGCACAGCCCCTCCCCGCTCCACTGAATACACGTGAAAGGAACTGTAGCTGCTGTGCTGGGGACACAGTAAGGAAAGAGATCGCCGCTGCTGGGGACATACACTGTAATGAAGGAGATCGCCGCTGCTGGGGACATACACTGTTATAAAGGCGATTGCTGCTGCTGGTGACACTGATGTGAGGAGGGCTCTGCTCTGCGAACACCAGATGTAGGGAGGGGCTCCGCTGCGCTGGGGACACCAAATGTAAGGAGGGGCTCCGCTGCGCTGGGGACACCAGATGTAAGGAGGGACTCTGTTTCATTGGGGACACCAGACGTAAGGAGGGACTCTGCTGCCTGGGGACACCAGATGTAAGGAGTGGCTCTGCTGCTGGGGACTCCAGATGTAAGGAGGGCTCCACTGGGGGCCCCTGATGTAAGGACAGACTCTGCTGGGGGCACCTGATGTAAGGAAGGGCTCCGCTGAGGGCACCTGATGGCATCTAGCGGCAGGTGACATGGCAAGTGACACGCTCAGGGCTAACACTGATTCTGAATTATGGTAAATTAAACAATTTAATTTTATATTTCAATGTAATAATATAAATAATGCGCTTAAATCATCCTGACACCATAACAACAATGGTGCTGGGATGATTGAAGCGCTAACACCAGGTGTTTGAAGTATTTTTAATTGCCGATTGTTAAACTCTGAAATACACATATTTCTATTGGGGTGTAGGATCTGGGCCTGCTGTTTCTTTCTTTCTTTCTTTCTTTCTTTCTTTCTTTCTTTCTTTCTTTCTTTCTTTCTTTCTTTCTTTCTTTCTTTCTTTCTTTCTTTCTTTCTTTCTTTCTTTCTTTCTTTCTTTCTTTCTTTCTCTCTCTCTCTCTCCCTCCCTCTTTCCCCCTTTCTTTCTCCCTCCATCCCTTTTTCATGTCAGACTCTAACCACACCCCCATTTGAGCCACACCCACTATCTCATGTAAACCACATCCATTCGCCTTTTTATTTTTTGCTATGTCATGTCCACAAATGCATGCCATGCCCCCTAATTATAATAAGACTCCGCCTACAGCCCAAAAAGTGTCCCTATACATTTTTTTTATAATGTTGGCAACTTTGCAGTAGCTGGGCTGCAGATACAGCTCAGACTAAGCTGGGGTGTAGTAGAGGCTTAAGTTGTGAGTACAGTGGTTGGAGACTTGGCTGTGGGTGCAGCAGAGGTTTTGATTATGGTAGCAGAAGTTACTAGACTACAGATGCTGCATAAACCAGGCTGGGCTGCAGATGCAGAGAAGATTAGACTGGGGTGCAGGAGAGGCTTGGCTGTGGATGCAGCAGGGGTTGGGTTATGGGTGCAGGAGAGGCTGAGCTGCAGATGCAGCATAGACCAGGCTGGAATGCAGAAAATTCACTATTTAAAAAACAACTACAGTAGCTCGGGAAGTGTTCAAACACTATATTCAGTTGATGATAGTGTGTCTTTGGGCAGGGGCGCCCCAACATAGGGACAAGGTGATTTGGGGTGGGAAGCGCAGGGCCCTCCTTGCCCCAAAGCACTCACCCCCCATGTTGAGGACATGCGGCCTGGTACGGTTCAGGGGACGGGTCGCTTGCTCGTCCTCACCCCCTTTCCTGACCTGCCGCGCATGGCCAGCATCATATAAAACAATATATTTGTGATATTTATAGTGTTAATTTATGACTCAAGTGAGTATATAATAAATAACATTCCTCACACCCTTACTCCAAATTGTTAAAAACATTTAGACTGATTTCATAGATTCATATTAGTGATTTGATATGTGCGGTATGGTCTGGGATTCCCTTGCTACACCTGGCATGCTGAAAGTCAATTTGATTTGAAAAAGGACATTTTGTCCTACATTGCATCTTCACAAATCACAGCTGCCAATTTCCCCTTTTGCCCCAAAGCTCAATTATCGGTCTTGTGTAATGGATTTTCTGACTGAGGTAGCAGACAGATATGACAAACATGTATCAGGGAAATTCTCAGCCAGCTGTTCCTTTACCTCTAGAGAGGATCCCTCTACCTTCAGAATACCATGTACTTATTGAGTGTGATAAACCACATTGCCACATTGTCAATGTTATCTGTAACACTACATATTAAAGTTCACTTCATTTACTGAATAAAGTGAGGTTGTGCCCATTTCTTTTATCTAAAAAAGTGCAAGACAAATCCTTTTTTTTTTTTTTAATCCCCTGAAAATGTTTGTATATTTAACCACTTTAGCCCCGGACCATATTGCTGTCCAAAGACCAGAGCACTTTTTGTGATTCGGCACTGCGTCGTTTTAACTGACAATTGCGCGGTCGTGCGACGTGGTTCCCAAACAAAATTGGCGTCCTTTTTTTCCCACAAATAGAGCTTTCTTTTGGTGGTATCTGATCATCTCTGCGGTTTTTATTTTTTGCGCTATAAACAAAAATAGAGCGACTATTTTGAAAAAAATTCAATATTTTTTACATTTTGCTATAATAAATATCCCCAAAAAAGAAATAAAAAAACATTTTTTTTCCTCAGTTTAGGCCGATACGTATTCTTCTACATATTTTTCGTTAAAAAAATCGCAATAAGCGTTTATTGATTGGTTAGCGCAAAATTTATAGCGTTTACAAAAAAGGGGGTAGTTTTATGGCATTTTTATTAATATTTTTTTTTACTAGTAATGGCGGCGATTTTTTTTCGGTACTGCGATATTATGGCGGACACATCGGACACTTTTGACACATTTTTGGGACCATTGGCATTTTTATAGCGATCAATGCTTTAAAAATGCATTGGATTACTATAAAAATGCCATTGGCAGTGAAGGGGTTAACACTAGGGGGTGGGGAAGGGGTTAAGTATGTTCCTGGTGTGTTCTAACTGTATGGGGGGGTTGACTCACTAGGGGGAATCGCTGATCTTCCGTTCATACATCGTATGAACGGGAGATCAGCGTTTCCCCCGCTGACAGGAACGAGCGGAATGTGTTTACACACATACCTCCCGATCCCCGCTCTGTAACGGATGCGCGCGCGGGACTCGGGGGCGTGCGGGGGGCGCGCGCGCGGGCCGCCGGCGGCGCGCCCCCTAGTGGCCGAAAAAGATAGGACGTAGAGCTACGTGCTCTCGCCCAGCAGTGCCACCGTCCCGCAGTAATATGACGGCGGGCGGTCGGCAACCAGTTAAAGTGAATGCAGCTTCTTTTATCAAATGTGCTAAGTAAATAAGATTACTGAACCTTAATGCTGTTTAAAGAGTTTGTTACACTAAAAATTCATATTCCTGATAGGCATGTTTTTTTTAAATCACAGAATAACAGTGAGAGGACTCCAAAGTGCATTAAACACCAGGAGTATGCTATATGCAAAGTTCAGGGATGCACTACGTACAGAGTGCAGAGTTTAGGGGTGCTATAAACAGAGTACAGAGCTCAGGACTGTGATACATGCAGAGTGCAGGTTGCAAGATTGTGCTGCGTACAGAATGCAGAGTTCAGGGCTGCTGTGAACAGAGTACAGAGTTTAGGAGTGCGATACATGTAGAGTGCAGTTTGCAAGATTGCACTGTGTACAGAGTGCAGAGTTCAGGGGTGTGCTATGTACAGAGTGCAGGTTTTAGGGGTGCGCTACATACAGAGGGCAGGGTTCAGGAGTGTGCCACATGGAGAGTGCATGGTTCAGGGTTTTGCTATGTACAGAGTGCAGATTATAGGGGTACGCTATGTACAGAATGCAGGTTTCAGGGGTGTGCGACATACAGAGTGCATGGTTTAGGGGTGCACTACTTACTGAGTGCAGGGTATGGGGTATGCTACTTACGGAGAGCAGAGCTTGGGGGATGCACTACGCACAGAGTACAGGTTTCAGGGCATGTACAGAGTGCATGGTTCAGGGGTGCTCTATGTACAGAGTGCAGGGTTTAAGGGTGTGCTATGTACAGAGTGCAGGGTTCAGGGGTGCTCTATTTATAGACTGCAGGGTTCAGGGGTGTGCTACATACAGAGTGCAGTGTTCCACCTCTCCTTAGCTCTGACCTCTGCACCACTCTCCCCCATCCCACACCTTTGCATACTCATCCCTCCACTGCCCTCATCTCTCCCTCTCCCAAAGCTTCCACGCATCTAACCTTTTCAAAAAATACTCCACCCGGCTCTGGTACCTCCCCTTACTGTGGGTGGCTGAGGCTCTGACATTGAGTGAACAGGAGCCAGCAGCATTGAAGTTGTAAACTGCAAGAGGTGGAATAAGAAACTTTAACAAATAGTTTACAGGGGAATTTTATTGTGCCCAATGCATTAAGCTAAAGAATGCTAAAGCCGCGTACACACGACCATTTTTCATGTCATGGAAAAAATGACATTTTTCTTGATGTGATTTTTGTCAAGCCTGCCTTGCATACACATGATCGTGAAAAAAAATGCTCGAGCAAAGCGCGGTGACGTACAAAACGTACGATGGCACTATAAAGTTACATTCCATTGGCGACACCCTTTTGGCTGATTATGCAAATTTCCCTTCTCATAACTGAAAAACTACGACGTGAAAAACAACGAGAAAAAAAAAGCATGTTCTAAATTTTTAATGGCCATTTTTCACGTCGAGAAAACTGCTCTGGAGCCTACACACGATTGTTTTTAATGACCAATTAAAAAAAATTGCATTTTTCTCATCATGAAAAAAGGTCTTTGTTAGCATCCCAGGTGACATAAGAGTTTAATACTACTTTACATTAAATTGAAAATAGCTTTATTATACTGTATTTGATAGGTGAACACAGACCCTTGTTAAAATATTTAAATAACGTGTATATAGTTTGGCCTCGTACACACGATCAAGGAACTCGACGGCAAAACACATAGTTTTCCTCGTTGAGTTCCTTGTTAGGCTTGTCGAGTTCCTCGACAAGCTTGCTTTGCCTACACACGTTAAAGACCAAATCTCCTCGTTCTCAAACGCGGTGACTTTAACACATACAACGACAGGGGCTGCTTTTGCTAATCTCATGTTACTGCGTGTTAGGTAAAAGTTTGGTAAGAGACATTTGCACTTTTCAGTCTGTTGCAGCGTGACAAATGTGCTATTTCCATTACAAACGCTACTTTTACCGAAGGTGCGCGGGTTTCTTATCATACACACTCTCGAGTTTCTCGTCGAAAAGCAGCCCGACAAGGAACACGACGAGCCAATTTGACTCCCGTCGACTAAAAAGAGAACTTGCTCTCTTTTTTGCTCGTCGAGTTCCTCGACAGTTTCCTCGATGAAAAACGTACACACGACCGGTTTCCTCTGCAAAAAAGCTCTCCCACCAAGTTTCTTTATGGATTCTGCCGAGGAAACCGGTCGTGTGTACGCGGCCTAAGGCCGCGTACACACAATCAAATCTGTCTGCTGGAAACAGTCTGCCAGCATGCTTTCAAATCTGTCGGCTGGGAACCCGTCCACCCAACATGTCTGCTGGTTAGTATGCTAACCAGCAGACATATCTGCTTGCACATGCGTCGAATGGTTTCGACGAATGCGCGGAAGTGTTTTACTTCCTGGTGCGGTGATGTGGCAGCATCATCGTCACCGCCACGTCACCGCCACGTCAGCGCACTGCCTGACGGCGGGGATTTTGGTTTGATCGTGTGTACACGATCAAACCAATACGTCCCAGCAGACAGATCTGTTCAAATCGGTCTGTCCGACCGATTTGAACAGATAGATTTACTCGTGTGTACGGGGCCTAAGACTTTGTTCACACATGCAGATGGGGGCAGCTAAGCTGTGGTTTTACCTCTCCCTGACTGCCCACCTGAACACTGACATGCAGCTGCTCATGGCTGTACAAATGAC
Source organism: Rana kukunoris (assembly GCA_029574335.1). Lineage (NCBI taxonomy): Eukaryota > Metazoa > Chordata > Amphibia > Anura > Ranidae > Rana > Rana kukunoris. The sequence continues at coordinate 136,696,724 of CM056053.1, forward strand.
AAATACTAAACAGCCATGTCATTTTTGGTGAACGCGACAAATGATCTATGGGACTGCACCATATATTGCCCCATTACCCCTGTCAAATCCACCATGGAGGAGGGCACTGCTCATGTGAATGCGCCCCAAGCGTATTTTCTCTAGCAAATACTGTAAATTGAATTAAATACGGTACATTTTAAGTGACAAATGTTTACTGAAAAAAGTAAACGTAAAAGTGAACAAAAAAGTGGTAATCTCTACATCATGACATACACCACATGATGATTTCAAATCAATCCTACAACACTGATCATTCCATCAAATGATGAAATCATATTAGTATCGTCAGTATAAAAGTGCCAAGTGTGCTTGGTCAGTTGCCGCAGCTGTTAAAAGAAAAAGCGTGAGAAGAAAAAGATAAATTTGTTAGCATCCCAGGTGATGTTAAAATGTGTCCCAACCATTGAAAAATAGATCCTGGAAATTTAGGAAAGTGTTTACAATACACTAACAGGCTTCTATATGTTGAATCCAGAGAATATGCAGTACATGCTTGCAACATTATAGTGACTACATCTTAATACATGGTTGTCTTACCTGCCTTCCTTCCATGGCTCCTCTCATTTCCTTAAACGTTGAAGTGAACTCTCCAATGAAGTCATGTTTTCCATTAGAATCCCAGTCCCAGACTATACACTAAAGAGAACAAATGTTAACATTAGTACTCATGACATAGTAGTCTACGTACATAAATTATTAACTACTCCTGTAACTTCATAAGTAGCAAACAACAGTCCAAACTGGGTTCTACCACTAGGAGACTAGCTGCATGAACCCAAAGCCCAGCAACTGCTCATTTTATGTATCAGAGCTTAAATGTCAAATTGAATGAGACAAAAAATCCAACTCCAAAAGTGCCATAGACCCTGATACCTGAAACACAAAAGATAGGTGGAAGGAACTCTAAGGCCCCATACACACGAGCAGACACATTTGTTCAAATTGGTGGGACAGACCGATTTGAACAAATCTGTCTGCTGGGGACATATTAGTTTGATCGTGTACACACGATCAAACCAAAATCCCCGCCGGCAGACGGTGCGCTGACGTGGCGGTGACGTTGACGCCGCCACGTCACTGCACCAGGAAGTAAAACACTTCCGCGCATGTGTCGAATGTGTCGAAACCATTCGACGCGTGTGCGAGAAGACATGTCTGCTGGTTAGCGTACTAACCAGCAGACATGTCGGGCGGACGGGTTCCCAGCCGACAGATTTGAAAGCATGCTTTCAAATCTGTCTGCTGGCCAAATCCGTCGGCTCGCCCGTACACACGATCAAATCTGTCTGCTGGGACAGTCGGGCCGACTATTTCCAGCAGACAGATTTGATCGTGTGTACGCGACCTAATACCGTGTACACACGATCGGTCAATTTTCTGTAGGAATTTCCGACAGCGAAGATTTGAGACCTGGTTCTCAAATTTTCAGACGGGAAAAGTTCTTTTCGGAAATTCCGATCGTCTATATGCAATTCCAACACACACAAATCCTATGCATGGTCGGAATCATTGAACTTAGATTTTCTGGGCTCATCATAGTGTTGTACATGACCACATTCTTGACGTTCAGAATCTCCGCGTAGCCGTGTGTATGCAACACAAAAATCCACGGTTTTCTTGACGGAAATTCCGATCCTGTGTATGCGGTATAACACCAGTTTATGTTTCAATAGTGTTTATTAAAGTTTTACAGTACAAAAAAGAAATTGAGCAGTATATAACGTATTTAGAGAGACATACATTGAATATTTTAAAATACTTGAGGAATCCTCCTCTTATAGCATACATAGGCCATTATACCTCCTGATGTTGACTGTAACTCATTTGCTTAACCACTTGATCACTGGGCACTTAAACCCCCTTAATAACCAGACCAATTTTCAGCTTTCGGTGCTCTCACAGTTTGAATGACAATAACTCAGTCATACAACACTGTAACCAAATGAAATTTTTGTCCCTTTTTTCCCCACAAATAGAGCTTTCTTTTGGTGGTATTTGATTACCTCTGCGGTTTTTATTTTTTTTGCTATAAATGAAAAAAGAACAAAATTTTGCAAAAAAATAATAATTTTTCTTCATTTCTATTATAAAATTTAGCAAAAAAGTAATTTTTCTTCATAAATTTGGCCTAAAATGTATACTGCTACATATCTTTGGTAAAAAAAAAAAAAAAAAAATGTTGGATATTATTTAGTCTGGGTGAAAGTTATGGGGTCTACAAGCTATGGTACCAATTACTGAAAATTGATCAATTTCATCACACCTGATGTATTGACAGCCTCTCTCATTTCTTGAGACCCTAACATGCCAGAAAAGTACAAATACCCCCCAAATGACCCCTTTTTAGAAAGAAGACATTCCAAGGTATTTAGAAAGAGGCCTGGTGAGTTTTTTAAAGTTGTCATTTTTTCCCACAATTCTTTGCAAAATCAAGATTTTTTTTTTTCATCAAATTTTCATATTATTAGGTTATTTTTCACACACAGCATATGCATACCACAAATTACACCCCAAAACACATTCTGCTATTCCTCCCGAGTATGGCGATACCACATGTGTGAGACTTTTACACAGGGTGGCCACATACAGAGGCCCAACATGCAGGGAGCACCCAGGCCAATTCTGACATTTCTCTCCTACATGTAAAAATCATAATTTATTTGCTAGAAAATTACATATAACCCCAAAACATTATATAAAGATACCTCACATGTGTGGTTTGAACACCGTTTTCATATGTGGGCGGGACTTGCGTATGCGTTCGCTTCTGCATGCGAGCTCACGGGGACAGGGGTGCTGTATACCCAGAGTATTGCGGAGTATGCCCAGAGTATTGCGAAGTATGCCCAGAGTATGCCCAGATTATTGCGGAGTATGCCCAGAGTATTGCAGAGTATTGCCAGAGTATTGCCGGAGTATGCCCAGAGTATTGCCGGAGTATGCCCAGAGTATTGCGGAGTATGCCCAGAGTATTGCAGAGTATGCCCAGAGTATTGCGGAGTATGCCCAGAGTATTGCAGAGTATGCCCAGAGTATGCCCAGAGTATGCCCAGAGTATTGCAAAGTATGCCCAGAGTATTGCCAGAGTATGCCCAGAGTATTGCAGAGTATGCCCAGAGTATGCCCAGAGTTTTGCCAGAGTATGCCCAGAGTATTGCCAGAATATTGCCAGAGTATGCCCAGAGTATTGCAGAGTATGCCCAGAGTATTTCCCAGAGTATTGCCCAGAGTATTGCCCAGAGTTTTCCCAGAGTATTCCCAGAGTATTCGCACAGTATGCCCAGAGTATTCGCAGAGTATGCCCAGAGTATTGCAGAGTATGCCCAGAGTATTGCAGAGTATGCCCAGAGTATTGCAGAGTATGCCCAGAGTATTGCAGAGTATGCCCAGAGTATTGCAAGAGTATTGCCCAAGTATTGCAGAGTATGCCCAGCTGAGTATAGCCCAGTATTGCAGAGTATTGCAGCAGGGATGGCTGAGCAGGGAGGGAGGGATGAATGGATCTGTGACTACATTTGTCACAGATCCAGCCCGCAGCACTGGCGCTGCCATCCGCTCCCTCTCCTCTCACACTGTACCGATCGGTACAGAGAGAAGAGGGAGGAACCAGCGTCAGCACATGACGCCGCTTTGTTTACAAGTGGTCGCTCCGTCATTGGACGGAGCGATCACGTGGTAAACCGCCGCTATCACGGATGTTCCCGTGTGCGCGCCTCAGGGGGCGTGCGGGAGCGCGATTCTAAGAGGCCGTTAATTAACGGCCACTTAGAATTAAGCAATCGCCCTGTAGCCGTACTTTCGCTATAGGGCGGTTGCAAAGTGGTTAAATAAGTGTGGTTTACATGCCTTTCTCAACTACAAATCGTAGACTGTACACAGTTGCCACTGTGTCTATGACCTAATGCATGTTCACAATCCTGGGCCTTAGGGTACGTTCCACCCGCTGGGAAGAACCAGCTCCCCATCCAACTATCGGGGGAGTATAACACCAGTTTATCATGTCAAGAGCCATTATCTTGAAAAATATTTGGGTGATGGATTCAGTACACAGGGCTGTGTACCACACAGAGAGAAATTCAGGAAACAATCTGAATTTACTTCCTTTAACAATGACCCTCAGCCACCAACAGACCATTACATCTTTCCCTGCCTAACACCTGTTTGCCTGTGTGTGTGACAATAGAAACAATTCCATGATGGTCTAATGAGCTGATTTAAGTGAAATGTCCAGGTTTAGTAATGACACAATTCCTCCCAATAAGACACATATACATACCTCCCAACATTTTGAGATGGGAATGAGGAACACCTACTAGCAAACTTATTTATGCATAGGACACGCCCCCGCCACGCCCCATAAAGGGGATATAACCCCCCAAAAAGTTAATTAAATCCACAAGTGCTTTTTTTTTACTTTCAAAAAGTTTTATTTTCAAGAAAAAGGGAGTAAACTCCCGAAACAGACATAAAATCACAAGTGGTACAATCTTGATAAGTTTAAATACACAAAGAGCAAATAAAATACCTTGGTAAGACATATTGGAAAGAACAACTAAAGTTAGTTCCAGGTTCCGCCAGAAGAAAAGACAAGTGCTTTTTTTTTTACCACTAATATTCCTTTATATTGGCTTTTAAAATTTTCAAATGCAGCAAATTAGAATTTAGATGAAAGGTTTAGCACTGAAAACACTTTTTGAAAGCGAAAAAGCTTTTATATACAACTATATGGTTCAGACCAAAATAAGGGACAGATGAGGAGGAATGAGGGACAGAGGGACATTGTTCCAAATCAGGGACAGTCCCTCGAAATCAGGGACAGTTGGGAGCTATGCATAGAGAAGAGAATCCAGACATGACTAAAGGTCAGCAGAAGTGGTGCCATGCCAGATACCACTAAAGGTCAGCAGAAGTGGTGCCACGCCAGACACCACTAAGGGCCAGCAGAAGTGGCGCAATGCCAGACACCACTAAAATTCAGCAGAGGTGCAGCCATGCCAGACACCAATAAAATTCAACAGAGGTGCCGCCATGCCAGACACCACTCAGCAGAAGTGGTGCCAAGACAGACACCACTAAAGGTCAGCAGAAGTGGCCCCATGCCAGACATCACTAAAGGTCAGCAGAAGTGGACCCATGCCAGACACCACTAAAATTCAACAGAGGTGCCTCCATGCCAGACATCACTCAGCAGAAGTGGTGCCAAGCCAGACACCACTAAAGGTCAGCAGAAGTGGTGCCATGCCAGGCACCACTAAAGGTCAGCAGAAGTGGCCCAATGCCAGACACCACTAAAATTCAGCAGAGGTGTCGCCGTGCCAGACACCAATAAAATTCAACAGAGGTGTCTCCATGCCAGACACAACTAAAGGTCAGTAGAAGATATAAATGAACACTATTTTTGAAGAATTCTAAACTGTGGCAAACAGCATAAGCTGGGTTGAATCCAATCCAGCTGATTAATTACCTTTCTTTATATTTTTGTTTGAGACAACAATAACCACGTGTGTAATTTATCATTAACATTCAAGTGTACAAAGACATATCATTAATATGCAGTCACAGTGCATGAGGAAAAGCAGCTATCCCCCTCGTGTTGTAGAAGAATCTATCAACTTCAGCTAGATATCTTTAGAGTTAGACAGGATAAAAAAATCTGTAACGAATGCAACAGGGACGCATTTTGGTTTACTCCAGAAAGCTGAACGGATTTGATCTATTATGTGCTGTTAACAAGGCGTGAAGGGCATAATTCTTACCTGCACATTATTTCCTGTGTTTTTAACAAAGATCTTGAAAAGGTTAAGTCAGAATTATATGCTCATCCTCATTTATTAAGTACAAATCATTCCCTCTTGCATGAATAATTTTGTATATGCACATGAAAAGGGGCTATTTTTAATCAGAACCATCTGGACTGCCTTACACACCTGTACACATAAAATCACAAATTCCCCAGAGATAATTTTTCTTTCTCTCATTAGTAAAATCAGAGAACAGCTGTACAGAGACAGCTCACAGTTGGTACAATGACTGCAAGCTAACATAATGTCATAGGCAATGAAATATAGGTAGACCATCAGTCAGAGCTACTAAGCATCACTGGTCATCTTAAATAGGGGGTCGGTACATAGGAAAATGTTTAGATTTCTAGTTTGCTGGTTAGTATAAGATAATTATGTAAAATACTGTTTTTGGATCACAAACTTTTTTAAGGGTTCAGTAGGTTGGTATTTTACTTTTGCTCAAAATTGTATTTGCTTAGATTGCATGGATCTCAAACTGGGCAGCTTGTAGACTTCTTGGGCCTTAAAATGGGCACACAAACTCCAGTATGATTCACTTAGGACCAGAATGCCTAATTTCTAAACTATTGTCTGCCTATTGACTTAAACAGCTGGGCTTAGTCAGTTAAATTTCATGATAGGTTTTGCTATGTTTCACTGGGGAGGTTTCTCCTCACTTCCTATCCTGGGTTTCTGTTGGAAGAGGGAATTCCCTTCTTAGATGGCTGTCACCAGAGCAGGTGTTCACATTGAAATATATTTACTGTCGGCTCATGTCTTGGTGACAACTTCAAAATGTGGGATTTCCTATCACTTTCTGTTTTGGAGAAATTGATCAGCAGGACAATTTAAAAAAGTGAATCTATCTAGTGGCACACCCTAATCACCCTGTGCAGTGCAGATTCCCCCTGCTTAACCCCCATGGCAGCTGAGGCTACAGAGGAAGGAACTGGGAAATCTCTGTCCTCAGTCCCTTTCTCTGCTATTTCACCAATGCCCATCAATGGGGCTCCTAACACATTGTAAAAAATAACAAAATAAAATAATAAAAAATAAATAAAAAATTGTTACAATTTAAAAAAAATATGTGTTCATAATAATTTTGTTTATGAAAAAATGATTATTATTATTATTATTTTTAAATAATAAAAACAAAAAACTACTGACACCAATCTTATTCCTACTAATACCATCCACTGCTCTATAACGCATGTGTGTTTGAACTTTGGGGTGCACACCTTAATGCAATAGGCTGTGCACACCTATGTCTAACGGACATACAGACATCCATAAAATACTGGTAGGGCTTTTTCCTTCTCTACCCTATCCAAAAATAAAATAAAAAAGGTTTTGCCTATACATATTTTTAATGCTGAAATACAGACTAAACAAGTATTGTACTATCTAATTCCTGATTAATAATAATATTGTCCAAATTCTAAAGCCACGTGTGTATTTAAATCTGAGTATGCTTTCGGTATTTCTTACAGATTTGATTTCTCAGGCCGCGTACACACGATGAGACATGTCCGCTCAAACATGTCCGACGGACCGTTTGCAGCGGACATGTCTCATCAGATTTTGGTCCGATGGCGTGTACACACCATCGGACGAAAATCCCCTCTGGCTGAGGACGCGGGGACGTGGCGGTGACGTTGACGCCGCAACGTCACCAATCCAGGAAGTAAAATACTTCCACGCATGCGTCAAATCCATTTGACGCATGCGTGGACAGTTATGTCCGCTGGTGAGTGTACTTACCAGCGAACATATCCGACGGACATGTCTCCGGCGGACAAACTTCAAAGCATGCTTTGAAATTTGTCCACTGGTAAAACATGTCCGCTAGCCCGTACACACGATCGGATTTGTCTGCTGAAACGGCCCGTCTGGCCAGTTTCAGCAGATAAATTTGATTGCGTGTACGCGGCCTTACAGATAATACAGGCCAGTCAGTGCTACTCTCTCTTTTTGTGCAGAGTGATTTGTGTAGCCCCCTGACCTCAACTTGATTGAGATGCTGTGGCATGACCTCAAGAAAGCGATTCACACCAGACATCCCAAGAATATTGCTGAACTGAAACAGTTCTGTAAAGAGGAATGGTCAACAATTACTCCTGACCGTTGTGCACGTCTGATCTGCAACTACAGGAAACGTTTGGTTGAAGTTTTTGCTGCCAAAGGAGATTCAACTAGTTATTAAATCCAAGGGTTCACATACTTTTTCCACCTGCACTGGGAATGTTTACATGGTGTGTTCAATAAAAACATGGTAGCATTTAATTGTTTGTGTGTTATTAGTTTAAGCAGACTGTGATTTTTCTATTGTTGTGCCTTAGATGAAGATCAGATCACACTTTATGACCAATTTGTGCAGAAATCCACATCATTCCAAAAGGGTTCACATACTTTTTCTTGCAACTGTATGTAAGGTCAAAATGGCTTGTGTCTCCTTTAAAGCAAGTCCCTCTTCCTCCAGTGAGATATGGCCCTTTACATTCAACTCCACCACAAATGGTGGTGGTGATACATGGAGCTGAATGGAAAGAAGGAAAAAATTTACACATTTTTCTAAAAAGTATAATTTTAGAGGGAAGAAGCATAGAGACTTTTGGTACATGGGACCCCATCGGTACATTAAATTTGAATGTAATTACTGTGTTTTAAATTCTGTTCTACGCTACAATTCCACTTCCATATAGTTGTCAAAAGCAGTCAAATTACAAAGCAAGCTGATTGCTGGAACATTTATGTGTACAGGTGTTTAAGTCCCCCTGACACTTATCTGTAGTAAAAGCAGAGAATTAAGAAAGTAGAGTATCTTTTTTTTTTTTCTAAATAGTAAAACAAATGCTTTGTCTGACTTGTGTACAAAATGTCTGATATACTACCACTGTACACTCTAGATAAGGGGCTGATATAGAACAGAGGTATATAGCAAGCAATGGTGGCTGGTGCTCCAAACATTTTTTTTTGGGGGGGGGGGGGAGTGATTCCCTAACACAGCACTAGTTAACCAGGTAACACACAGCCTGTGCACCCTCTGGTTAACCATTTGGAAACTGATTAGAGCCCGTAGGCTGTAATTGGGAAGCCTATTAGAGCATCTCACTCTAATCAGGCACTTCCAAAACACGCCCACCGCTGTTATTCAGATGGCCGTCGTTCAACAGGGGACCAGACATCTGAATAGTGGACGGCAGCGGCAACAATACATAGCTTCATGCAATGCATGAAGCTATGTATTGTTGATTGATGGGTGCAGAGGAGACAGGGGGCGTCGCTCCTGTGCCCACTATGGACGCACTGATAGCAAGAATTTTCTAAATTACAAAATGAGACTCAATTCTTAAAGCCTTACACAAGGATAAGGATGTTTATTTCAGTCGCTGAAATTTCCAAATCTCAGTGGTAGGTTAATTGGCTATTGTCTAAATTGACAATGGTATGTGTGCGGGGGTCTAAAAATCTCAACTACAGTCTCTTATGGCTGACCCTAATAACACTTTGTTGAATGGCTAATCCTGCTCTGGTACCCATCATAGGCATAGAACATCAGAAAAACAAAGGCCCAGATTCACAGAGAGTGGGCACACATTTACGCCGGCTTGGCGCACACACAATACGCTATGCCGGCGCAGCGCAGAGAGGCATACACTGTATTCAGCAAGCTATTGCTCACCAAGATACGCCAGCGTAGCATATTTTCAAAGGCGCAGGCCAGTGTAAGTGGAAGTGGAAGTGACCCCATGCAAATGATGGTCTGAGCATGGTGCAGTGTTTTACGCCCGGCATATCACGAACTGCGCATGCGCAATGACGTAGTCGTGATGTGGACGCATGAAACTGCACCCTTATGCGCATTCTCACAACTACGCCGGCACAACTGCCTAAGCTACGCCTGATCACTACGTACGCCGTGAACGTAACGTACGCCCAATACGCCGGCCTGTGTTCTCTGGGGCAGACCTTTGCATGTCTATTGCTGGGTTGCGCCTCATCTATGGGGAATAACTTTACGCCGGACGTACAACTTACGCAAACATCGCATAGCATGCGTCGGGCACAGGTACGTTCGTGAATCGCCGTATTTCCCTCATTTGCATATTTGAATGCCTAATCAATGGGAGAAGCAACATGCGTCCAAACCATATTTGCTCCCACGCTGCGCTGACATAAGCAAGATACGTCGGGGTAGGATGGCCTGTTTTTGGACGTATGTTGGTTTGTGACTCTGGCGCACACATACGCCAGGCGCACATTTGCACTACGTCAGCGTAAAGTGCTTTGTGAATCCTGGCCAAAGTTTCCAAGGTTAGAAGTGCACCAAAGCTTAGTCATGGTAGTAAAGGGAGGGATAGAATGGGATATGATAGGATAGGATGAGATGAGACTCGGCTGAAAATTAGCCCATTTTGTAAAAATAAGGATAATTATCCTAGTGTTTTAGCATTGTGAATTGAGCCAAGTTCTCAGTTCAAAGTGAAACCAAATGTGTCCATAGAAAGCTATAGTTCTAAAAAAAAAAGCTATTACCCACAAAGAAATGAAAGAAGACATAATAACTTTATTCAAACATTTAAACTTAAAAACAAACTTGCTTGAAAAGTTAGATATGCAACTCTTTGACCAGAGTTCAATAAATTTGACAACCACATAAGAGAACCACATGAGAATTTCCTACAGGACACACAAAGCTGAGATTAAGAGTTTCTCTCGCTAATTGCTTTGAATTAGAATATTAAACAGAACTGAGATGACTGAACACAGGGCAGAATTTTAATTGCTATTGATCAAAGTCATAGTAATTCTAATGAGTTAAACAAAAGAGGGTGTCATTCAGTGCTTGTATTTCATTTAAAAGGTCTACTAACTGTATCTTGTAAAAAGACATATGTTTCCAGACCTCATTATTGCCAGATTTAAATACTCTTTTAAAGCATGCATGTCTGTAGTGGTATGTGTTTAAAGCTGAACTCCGAGCACAAAAGCTTTCATTTAAATATATTCCTCAAGGACATAAAATTTGCTTTATGTGCATCATAAATCTTCAAAACCCCAGATTTTAACATCTAACTGTGCTGTATATTGTTTGTGCAAAGACAGGAGCTGTGGGAGGGACCAAGTAGGACTATTACACTGCAGGCGGTAGGGAGGCGGAGACAAGACCTGATACCTTGTACAAAGAGAAAGAGCAGCACTGACTGGTCCCAATTACAGGGAACTCCTGGACAGAGGCATATTTAAAGTGGAGCTCCGCTGTAAAATAAAAAATATTAAAAGCCAGCAGCTACAAATACTGCAGCTGCTGACTTTTAACAAATGAACACTTACATGTCCTGGAGTCCAGCGACGTCGGCAGCAGAAGACGAGCAATCCCTTGTCTCTCTGCTACCCCCACCGCCATCCTCGGTGAGGGAATCAGGAAGTGAAGCGTTGTGGCTTCACTGCCCGATTCCCTACTGCGCAAGCTCGAGACACGCTGCGCCATTCTCACTGGTCCCCTGCTTTGTTCTGGGAGCTGTGTGGTCCCCAAAACACACTGTTGGGTGCAGTAGTGACGCACCAACCGCAGGTCCCCGCAGTGTGTTCCCGGAAGTGGGTGTGAAATTCCTGTCTCAGGTATCTGCACCCCCCCTCCCCCTGAAAGGTGCCAAATGTGACACCGGAGGGGGAGGATTATGATGAGTGGAAGTTCCACTTTAGGCTGGAGCTCCCCTTTAAGTACGAATGGCTCTTTTATTTTAGCAATATTTGCTTATCCACAAACTGAAATTAATATTTAATTCATTTTTAATATGCAAAGCAAATTCTCCCACCCAACAATGCCTCCAAGCTTTATTTTGTTGATAAATTACTTGGAAAAAAATCCCCTAGCATTTCTAGTTGCAGCCATCTTGAGTAAGGGCAGATGATTCATGTAGCTATTGCTTCATGGAAACCATCTGCCCTTGGCTCATGCATGCAGGTAGGAGGGATGCTTAGCTGAGAAAGTCTCTTCCTCGCCTCCTCCAGGAGAAATGAAAAACATGCTCATAAAGACTCCTAGGATGTATGATGTCATTTTAGCCTAGTGCAGTAACCAGAAAGCAAGTAAAGAAATGTAAAACAAAAGTTTAAAACATGTTAATATAATATACAGTACTTCTCTATCTATTTATTAAAGCTAGCAGCATAAGTAAAAACAGTTAATGTTAAAGTAGAGCTACAGGCAGAACTATTTATTTTTTTATTTTGGATAGAGTAAGGCAGGGTTATAACCCCTGGAAGGTTTAGTTGTGCCCTCTTTGTCCTATTGGGGAAATGTCCCTTCACTTCCTGCCCCATAGCCAAAACAGGAAGTGAGAGGAAATTCCTGCAAATTAAGGTAATCCCTTGAGGGCCCCCATGTCACCAGAACTAGTGCCCCCTTTGGAAGATTTTCCCTGTATTGCTTTTCTGGGGACAACTCAAAATTTGTGATTTTCATTTACTTTCATAAACAGGACCAATAGAAAGGGTGAATCTCCCTAATGGGGGCACAGACAGGAGATGTTTTAATCCCTCTCCACTCTATCAAAAAAAAAAAAGAAAAAAAAAAGGAAGAGAAAGGTTTTGCCTTTAAGGGGTTGTAAAGGAAAAAAAAACGTTTCTCTAAATAGCATCCTTTACCTAAGTGCAGTCCTCTTTTCATTTCCTCATTGTTCGTTTTTGCTCTGAAGTTGCTCTATTTCTTCTCTGTTCTTTTCACTTCCTGGTTGTCTGTTTGTAACTCACCACAGTCAAGGGAGATTTCATGCGGTGGTCAGTGACGTGCTCGCCCCCTTCTGGAAACTACATTTGTGCGGCAGTACGCTCTCTACGTCTTACAGACTTCAAGGAGGTGTGAATTACTGGCCGTGTCTATAACACCACAGCACCTCCTACCTTGGATTAGTTTTGTTTATAGTGGGCGGTATAGTGGGTGGTTTATTTAAAATAGGCAGGAGAGCTCTCGTGCCCGTTTTGGACCGCAAATTAACACTGCGCAAAGCCGCAGTGCATACAGGGAAATGTAGTTCTATGAGTACGACGACGTCGTTTACATGAACGAGCGCCGAAAACTAGAAAGTAAAAGATAAAATAGATACTAGAACGCCGGAGGGGATATATTTAAAGTACTGTATTTATTGGCGTATAACACTCACTTTTTTACCCTGAAAATAGAGGGTAAACTGTGCTTGTGTGTTATACACAGGGGGCTGTGGAAAGTTTTTTTCCTGAAACTTTCCTCTTAATGTTAGGATGCGTGTTATACGCCTGTGCGTGTTATAGGCCGATAAATACGGTAACTTAAAAGGTATTTACTTGTGTTTTTTTTTTTTTAATTAGTACACTATTCAGTCTGTCTACCTTGCAGGCTTTACTTTTAACCAGTAAAAATGTTTCCTTTACAACTCCTTTTAGTTATACTTTAACTGAGAAAGTTTGGTTCTGCTTTAAGTCTTTCCTAAATTTAAAGGACACTTCAAGTGATTTTAAAGTCTAAACATATTTTACCTTAATGCATTCCTTTCATTAAGGTAAAAAATATTTAGACATCAGTATCCCCCCCCCCCCCCTTTTTACTTACAGTGCCTTGTAAGTTACCATACCTCTTGAAATTTTCCACATTTTGTCATGCTACAACCAAAAATGTAAATGTATTTTATTGGGAGTTTATGTGATAGACCAAAACATAGTGGCACATAATTGTGAAGTGTAAGGAAAATGATAAATGGTTTTCCAAACTGTTATACAAATAAATATGTGAAATGTGTTGTGTGCATTTGTATTCAGCCCCTTTCACTCTGATACCCCTAACTAAAATCTAGTGAAACCAATTGTCTTCAGAAGTCACCTAATTAGTAAATAGAGTCCACCTGTGTGTAATTTAATCTCAGTATAAATACAGCTGTTCCATGAAGCCCTCAAAGGTTTGTTAGAGAACCTTAGTAAACAAACAGCAGCATGAAGGTCAAGGAACACACCAGACAGGTCAGGAATAAAGTTGTGGAGAAGTTTAAAGCAGGGTTAGGTTATTAAAAAATATCCCAAGCTTTGAACATCTCCCCGGGCACTTTTCAATCCATCGTCCGAAAATGGAAAGAGTATGGCACAACTGCAAACCTACCAAGACATGGCCGTCCACCTAAACTGACAGGCCAGGCAAAGAGAACATTGATCAGAGAAACCGCCAAGAGGCCCATGGTAACTCTGGAGGAGCTGCAGAGATTCACAACTTAGGTGGGAGGATCTGTCCACAGAACAATTATTAGTCCTGCACTCCACAAATCTGAACTTTATGGAAGAGTGGCAAGAAGAAAGTCATTGTTAAAAGAAAGCCATAAGAAGTCCCTTTGGAAAGTCCAGTCCAGTTAGAAATATGTAAGTGGGAGATTTTTTTCTTTCACCAATCAGTAGGGGAAAGTAAATTGTCCTTAAATACTGTTAAGAGTAGAGTAGATTCATACTTCATACAGCGTGTAACATAGAAATTCACGTCAGTCAGGCCACTCTTGTGTCTGTACTTGCAGAGGCCACTTTTTGAACCAATTGGGAGACTCTGTTAGTCCTTTATCTCGGAAGGTGGCTTCTTTGGTTGCTATCACTTCACTAAGTGGAGCGTCAGAGCTGACGGCTCTTTCATACAAGGAGCCGTTGTTAGTCTTGCATCATGATAAGGTGATTTTGCGTCCTCATCCATATTTATTGCCTAGAGTGGTTTCTAGTTTTCACTTGAATCAGGACAGTGTCTTGCCTTTTATTTTTCTCCTAATCCACAGTTGGCAGGAGAAAGATCGCAATATACTCTAGAGGTAGTTCAGGCCCTCAAGATCTACTTGAGTTGTCAGCACAGGTCAGGAATCCTGATTTGTGCTGCCAGAAGAACCCAATAAGAGCAGGAGGCATCCAGGTAGGATATTTAGCAGTGGAAGAGAAAAAAACGCGTAGTTGGAGTCCATAGTGGTAAATATAAGTGGTAAATATAATTTCAACACTATCCCTCTAACGGATGTTTGCATTTTTCTTAGAGGGTTAGAACTTTACTAATATATATTTTTAACATGTTTTATCAGAGTACAATTCCCCTGAAGAAGACCGTGACAATAATTGGTTGAAACGCGTCAGGGTACTCATGTGGAAATCTATTGAACTATGGTCCATCATGCATTGTATTGTTACCGATTGTTTGCCACTGTTGGTACATTACTTCCAATCATGTCTAACCAGAGTGTACTATGTTTACTATTTTTAAATGTCTTTACCATGTTGTATTGTTACTGTATTGTACAAATCAAGTAAAGATTTTATTATAATAATTTATATACTATTTATATTGTGTACATCATGCCGCCCTACAGCCCCACTGGGGGATCTTTCCATTCAGGATATTTAGCAGTGGACCTGCCAGTTTAACGTTGAGGCCTTTGGTTTAAAGCAAACCTCCCAACTTTTTGACATGGGAATGAGGGACACCTTGTTGAGCGGGGGGGGGGGGGGTTTCCTCGGATCTGACTTGTTGAGCGGGGGGTTTCGCAAATCAAAGTTGTTGAGCGGGGGGGTTTCCATCTGAGTTGTTGAGCAGGGGGGGTTTGGTAGATCAAAGTTATGAGCGGGGGGGGGGACCACTGGATTTATGATTACCACGATTGGTGGGGGGGGGGATATCGCGTGACTTCTGCCCTATTCGCGGGACCGCTGGATTTAACGGGAAACGCAGGACATTTCCGCAAAATCCAGGACGGTTGGGGGGTATGTTTAAAGGGTAAAATCCCAGTTGTGTGGGAGTATCTTGGGCCATCCACCATCAGGTGTCAGTGGCCCAGGTGTGCAAGACCACTATTTGGTCTTTGGTTTATACATCTAGAGGCTTTTTACTAGGTGGATGTCCAAAACATGGAGGATACTGCCTTTGGCCTTAGCGTAATACAAACAGCAGAGTTAGTTGTTCTCTGGTGGCAGTTTCTGTGATGGGTATCCCTCCCCTTAAGCGCATTGCTTTGGGACATCCCACATAGTAATGGCTGCTCTGTGTCCTGTGATGTACGATAAAGAAACTTGGAATTTTCCTACAGCTTTCCTGTAAAATCCCTTTCTTGGCATACATCACAGGACCCTTCCCTCTTTTTTGGGATATTTATTGCTTTGCTACCAAACTGAGGTACTTCCTGTGTTGGAGGGGTTATATAGAGGAGGATCTCTGGCTTGATTGATCTGCCAGTGTCCATTCAAAAGAATGTTACAGGGAAGCTGTAGGAAAAATCTAACTTTTTCTGCCACTTTTCTCTTAATTTTTGTAAGGGTTTAAAATGTTGGCTTTCATCAAAATATTCACATTGCCTGTTTTTTTTTTTTTTTTTCCGGTATAATTTTTTATTTTGAGATATTAGATTACAACAATTACAGTATATTAGATGACAACAATTAACAATGAGATACAATATTATAGCAGATTAGTGCAGTAGTTATCATACTGTTGGCGATGAAATATTATACAGATTTAAATAGACATAAATAAAAGGAAATGGGGACGAAACGGGGACGAAAGGAGGGAAGGGAGAGGGTGGTGTTGTTTCGAAGATGGATTTTCACTTAATTTATTTAATTTATTTTCCATGAAAGGGTGTCAATACCATGACATGAGAACTCTTGAGTCAAAAGAGTCTGAGGCATAGTATATGGCCCAGGGTTTCCATATACTATCAAATTTCTCCAGGCCATTATTATCTATCGCTTCCAGTTTAGCATGTACGAATGAAAGATTCATTCACATTGCCTGTTTTTAAACATCCAAAAAATGTTAACATGATATACAGTATATAGCAAATATTTTTCACATAAGGGAGTTTAATAAGACAGGTGGCCACTCATTAAAATGAGAAGAAAAGAGGTTTAAAACTAAACTACATAGATGGTTCTTTACTGTAAGAGCGGCGATGATGTGGAATTCCCTTCCAACGGCGGTGGTCTCAGCAGGGAGCATTGATAGTTTAAATAAAATGATTAGATAACAACGACAACATTCAGGGATATACAAAGTAATACTAACATATAATCACACACATAGGTTGGACTTGTCTTTTTTCAACCTCACATACTATGTAACTATGTAACTACATGTACATACATTCTTTACAATTCTGCAAATCTACAAATCTATATTGACAATGATAACTAGTCCTGGTATCATTATTCATTTTCTAAAGCAACTATGTATACTGTATGTCAATCCGAATTGCATGACAAGCCCTTGCCACACCCCCAACTTATAGATTTACATTCTGCCAGCTAAAATCAGTGGCAATCCTCTTTTGCGAAAGGCTGTTCCTACACCTCATATAAATGAATACTAAATGCACTTACTTAACATAAAAATCTAAAAGCAGACAGCTGGAGGTTGGTGATCTTGCTGCAGTCCTAGTATAGAGAGGTCCCGCTTGATTTTTGTGGCAGAAGTACGGTATATTCTAAACATTTGCTATACAGAAGAGGAATGTATTCTGCAAATATGCTGTTAACAGAATGTACTTAATATGTGTCCATCTTGAGCCAAGCAATTAAAAGGTCATTAATGTGTAATGATATGCTCCAGCAAGCAAGCAATTTTTTTTTCTAATTAATATCTGTTGTTTGCTGGCTGCGAAATGACACATACTTTATAATGCCTTGGTTTATGTGGTTTATAAAGTGCAGGATCAATAAAAATTTTACGCAGGGGGTAATTACCTAGCAATGCAGCACTTATAAATTACACACAAAACAGCAGAGACTGCCAAATAAAGTCATCTTAGAACTTGTTTGTAAATGTACCAAATTCTGGTAAATCCCAAAGTCAATAACTAAAGCGTAACTAAAGTGTAACTAAATCCAAAAACAAATGTAATATAATGTATAGCAGCTTACTAGTCCATAGGTGTGGTGGCTGTATTTGTTTTCTGTTTTCAGGCTGTTTTCAGGCTAAGAACATGTTCAGCAAGTACCGAAATTTACCAGAAATGCAGTGACCTAGTCACTTCATGTGATCTGATCAGAAAGCACAATTAAGCTTATCTTTGTTGTATGAACTACTAGTCCCACCAGCCATTATGTAATGACAAAGAACAAAGGCAGACATGGATGTCCAGTCCTTGGTGACTAAAATGGCTCCTTCAATAGACACACTGGAGGAGTAAATGTAGCCACCCAGGGATGGCGTGTTATTTACAGGATTATAAATTGAAGCTTTGCCCCTGGTCACTGCTATATGCCAACCTGGTTAATGGTGAAGTCCTCATAGGCACTTCTTAAAGTATACTACCACTTTTACCTACAGGTAAGCCTATAATAAGGCTTACCTGTAGGTATAAAGTAAGGTTTAGGAGATATTCCCCTCGCAATGATTGCAGCGGCGCATGCGCAGGGGGGATCCTCGGCGAAAGGGCCGGCAGCCGCCGGACCTTGCCAGTGTGAAATCTCCCACGCGCATGTGACGACATCGCCGCTCCAGCCAATCACAGCGATAAAGCGGCGATACCCGGAAGACACGCCAAGCAAGATGATATCTCGCTCTCTTCGCAAGTTCACTTCACCTCGTTCCGAGGTAAGTATTTCATAACATTATGGCTTTTGCCCTGCAGGTGTAAGAAAAAAAAATGTATATGCGGGTATACAACCGCTTTAAGCCAATAACTAGTTCTATTTCTATGAACAGCAACAGACAGGGGAGCATACTTGCCAGGAGTTCTAAATTAAAAGTGTAGTTGATGTGGGTACACCATAGAACTACTGATAAGGAGAGTTTTTTTTTCACCAGACTTATTATTTAATTGTGGAAACTTCACCTGTGGTTTACTAACTCATTGTGCTTATGCACATGTTGACTGTACAACCTTTTTTATCATCTCCAGAATGAACCTAAATTGGACATAGACATACCTGCTGCCTCGTCCCAGTTCACTTACACATCTCAGAAGATACAGCAAGAAATTCACCTCGATAATGTTATATTATTTTTGTCAGCAGCCAAAGCAGTACAATGTAATAATTTAAAACACATTATGTAAAAGCTAATTACCTAACTAAAACTTTAAATAAAAATAAAAACTCTGTGGGGACCTGCAGGTAGTGCGTCACTTAACGCCTCCCCCCCCTGTTGTGTTCTGGGAAACACATGACTCCCAAAACACAGCGGGGACCAGTGAGCACGGCACAGCACGACTCTCGCATGCGCCATAGGGAACCGGACAGTGAAGCCGCAATGCTTAACGTCCTGGTTCCCTCATCAAGGATGGCGGTGGGGGCAGCAGAGTGACGAGCGATCGCTCATCTTCTTCTGCCGACATCGCTGGACTCCAGGACAGGTAAGTGTGCTAGTATTAAAAGTCAGCAGCTGCAGTATTTGTAGCTGCAGGTTTTTAATATTTTTTGTACGGTGGAGCTCCGCTTTAATTCATGCATATAAAGACTGTACATTTAACAACAGTCCACAAAGCACTGATATCCATCTAGAATGTAAAGCATTAATGTACACAACTTTACTCTACTACAGTGCCTGCCGCCGAGAATGTGTTTTTAGCGTGACAGCATCGCGCTGACTCTCGGCGACAGGGTGCCGACATCTCACACTCGCTGGAATAGTAATAGCACATTCCAGCGAGTGCGTCATAGAAGCAACGGGGATCCGACGTGGATTCCCGCCAATTCTACACGTGGGTGGCGTTTGTTATGAATCCTAAAGGGGAAGTCCCCGCCGGATTTTAAAAAAAAATCCGGTATGGGTTCCCCCCTCAGGAGTATACCGGGCCCTTAGGTCTGTTATGGGTTGCAAGGAGACCCCCCCTACGCCGAAAAAAACGGCGTGGGGGTCCCCCACAATCCATACCAGACCCGTATCCAAAGCACGCCAGCCGGCCGGTCAGGAGGGGAGTGGGGGCGAGCGAGCGCCCCCCCCTCCTGAGCCGTACCGGGCAGCATGCCCTCAACATGGGGGGGTCAGGTGCTCTGGGGCAGGGGGGCGCACTGCGGCCCCCCCACCTCAGAGCACCCTGTCCCCATAATGATGAGGACAGGGCCCCTTCCCGACAACCCTGGCCGTTGGTTGTCGGGGTATGCGGGTGGGAGGCTTATTGGAATCTGGGAGCCCCTTTTAATAAGGGGGCCCCCAGATACCAGCCCCCCACCCTAAGTGAATGAGTATGGGGTACATCGTACCCCTACCCATTCACCTGCAAAAAAAAGTGCAAACACAAATAAACAACACAGGGTATTAAAATATTTTATTATAGTTGGCCGCCGGGGGGGGGTGTGTATGGTCGCTTTTATAAAAGCGCCCCCCCCCCCCGACGGGCTTCTCCCGACATCTGCGGGGGGTGGGTGCCGCTGCGGGGGTCTTCTCCTGCTTTCCGGGGGTCTTCTCCGCTCTTCGGGGTCTTCTCCGCTCTTCGGGGTCTTCTCCCGCTCTCCGGGGGTCTTCTCCGCTCTCCGGGGGTCTTCTCCGCTCTTCTTCCGCTCTCCGGGGGTCTTCTTCTTCTTCCACGTGCTACCTACCGGAGCATGATGGGACTGCGACGTCACAAGATAGGCCTATATAAGTCGCTGCGAGCCGCGCGCCCGGCAGAACAGCGGGAGGAAGCGTCGTGTCAACATCTGGAGAAGAAGAGG
Organism: Rana kukunoris; assembly: GCA_029574335.1. Taxonomy (NCBI): domain Eukaryota; kingdom Metazoa; phylum Chordata; class Amphibia; order Anura; family Ranidae; genus Rana; species Rana kukunoris. The sequence continues at coordinate 136,717,189 of CM056053.1, forward strand.
GAAGAAGAAGACATCACGGAAGACCGGACTGGCCGCCGCTAGTAATTGAGCTAACACGAAGATAGCGGTGGCCAGTCCCGAAGAAGAAGAAGACCCCCGGAGAGCGGAAGAAGAGCGGAGAAGACCCCCGGAGAGCGGAGAAGATCCCCGGAGAGCGGGAGAAGACCCCGAAGAGCGGAGAAGACCCCCGGAGAGCTGTTACCCGAAAAAACAAAATTAGACTAACAGTATTGCAATATCTCAAAATGAAGGTTACGAGCATGACACACTAAAAAGGGGACATCTTTTTAATGGAGTCCTGGATAGCAGAAAACCCAACAGAGATTCCAATCCCTTTTTACTATAACCAAAATTGGCTGAAATTACACATTGAGCGAGTCCTTTTGTTAGAGATGTACAAAACTAATGCCCAACTCTGGGCAATTAAAAAAAGCCCCCCTAACAGGTGTTTAAACAATAAAGCTCTTTGTCTTGTTGAGAAGATCTGAAGAGGACCCTACAACTCACCTAACCAGCCTAGAGTGGAAATTGTAAAACAGATTTCGCCTTAACTGCTTGAGCCCCGGACCTTTTTGGTGGTCAATGACCGGGCCACTTTTTGTGATTCGGCACTACGTTGCTTTAACTGACAATTGCACGCCGTGCGACGTGGCTCCCAAACAAAATTGATGTCTTTTTTTTCTCCACATAAGAAATCACCATCAGGCGGGAACAACAGGCACATGAGCTCCAAACCAGGTCATAAAAACAAGATCAACAATATTAGTCTAATCCTGTTTATTGATCCAAGGAAGCCCATACACTAGAAGCCCCCTTAAACCTATCTACTTACATCAGTTAACAGTTATAATAAGCATAAAAGTGAATCCAGAGGGCGATATCACCGTATCCAGCCATCCTAGGACAGCAGGCGTATCCCTGCAGACACCGCAGCAGCTTCCTGGTTAGAGAGCGGAGATGGGTGAAGTGCACGCGTCACTTCCGGGTTGGCAGGATGTCGTGGGTCACGCTCTGACACTGCGTTTTTTATCTCCTGACTTCAACTGTGGTGACTTTTATGCTTATTATATCTGTTAACTGATGTACGCAGATAGGTTTAAGGGGGCTTCTAGTGTATGGGCTTCTTGTCCATAACAAAGTGGCTGATGTTACTACTTACTTAAGGCTCTGATTTATAGGCTTCTGGTGAGTTTAACCCCCTTTGGGAGAGTGCATCACACGGTGGATTGAGACTATTGGTCTTTCTGGTGGAAGGCGCACACTAGGATTACTGCTATTAAGACACCGTTCATCACTTTGAACTTTACATCACCCTTACTACATTTAAGACTTTCTTTATTCAGTGGTTTTTACCACGAGTCTATCAAATGGTGACAACTGCATTTAATTAATACAGTTGCCTAATTAAAGTGACTTTCATATTAGCAAATAAGTTATTTGAGACCCTCAGGCCTCGTACACACGAGGGGATATGTCCGCTGAAAACGGTCCGATGGACCGTTTCAGCAGACATCTCCGATCGTGTGTATGGGCTAGCGGACAGATTTTGTCCACCCGACAGATTTCAAAGCATGCTCTGAAATCTATCGGGTGGAATCCGTCCGCCCGACATGTCTGCTGGTTAGTACACTTACCAGCAGACATGTCGTCCCGCACCGCCGCCGCCGAATGGATTCGGCGCATGCGCGGAAGTGTTTTACTTCCTGGTGCGGTGACGTGGCGGCGTCAACGTCACCGCCACGTCACCGCGCCGTCCGCCGGCGGGGAATTTGATCCGATGGTGTGTACACGCCATCGGATCAAACTCCAGATCGGACATATCCGATGGAAATGGTCCGCGGACCGTTTTCATCGGATATGTCCGATCGTGTGTACGAGGCCTTACTCTTATCTTTCCTAAAGAGCAAGTTACACAAGTAATATTTTACATCTTGATGGAGCTTCGTAGTTATGCCGCGTACACACGATCATTTTTCAGCATGAAAAAAACTTCGTTTTTGAAAAACGTCATTACAAATGATCGTGTGTGGGCTTCCGATTATTTTTCAGGTTCTGAAAAACGCCAAAAAAAATAATAAATCAAACATGCTGCATTTTTTAACGTTGTTTTAAACAATGTCGTTTTTCCGGTTGTAAAAAAGCATCGTGTGTGGGCTAAAACGACATTTTAAACCCGCGCATGCTCAGAAGCAAGTTATGAGACGGGAGTACTCGTTCTGGTAAAATTACCGTTCATAATGGAGTAATCACATTCATCACACTGTAACAGACAGAAAAGCGCAAATCATCTTTTACTAACAAGGAATCAGCTAAAGCAGCCCAAAGGCGAATAGAACTTCACCGTAAGAGTGCCGTCGTACGTGTTGTACGTCACCGTGCTTTGTTCATCATTTTTTTTAAACGGTGGTGTGTGGGTTACATCATTTTTAATGATGAAGTTGGAAAAACTTTGTTTTTTTGACATGCTGAAAAACAAAGTTTTTTTTCATGCTGAAAAATTATCGTGTGTACCCGGCATAAGAGTCAGCCTATGTCTTGTTATATGTTTTGCATACTCTGTCACAAAAAAATCCTATCCACCTGGGAGGTTTGGATGTCCACAAGTTTTTTCAAATTCTGTTGCATAATGATGTTTAATTCAATAGAGAGGTTGGGAACTTTTTCCACTGACCACAGCTTGTGTGCAGACTTCAGAACCAATATATTCCCAACACACCAATACAATCCCCAAGCTCCCCAGCCTGTGCTTACACCTACAATGTTAGTTTAAGGATGAATAACCATCTAACACTCCCTGCTTCCAAAATGCAGAAGCAACACATTCATTGATTAGTTTAGCTTCAGTTGGTTGCTCTTATGCAACTGATTTAAAAAAGAACATGGTAGTATAATGAACTCTGTTCTTATTTTAGGTTATGCTTTAAAGTCAAGTTGAGAGTTACCATTAAATATTTATACTTTGCCCCCAAGCATAAATTATTCCAAAAGTATAGTAACTAGTCAAACCTACACTTCAATGGAGTCTACCTACAGTACATTCTAGAATACATGCACCTTGTCAATGTAACTTCCCTTTATAAACAGATTTAGTTTATTTTTTACCCAAATTGTGGAAACCTGTCCTGAAAAAATATAAAGGCTGCCATTGCTGACTTTTTATTTCGAGTGATAGATGCATGGCCTTTCTGTTGAACCAATGGCTTCAAGGTTTTTCTGGTCATTGATCTAGAAAAGGCATGTAAATCAGAAGATCCAGCTTCATTTTGATTTTCTAAACTGCTTGCCTCTGTCAGGTCAGTGAAATTAATAAAGACAGAGACAGCCAGGCAACAAGAATTTATAAAACAATGTCATGAATAAGACTAAAATCAGAGTCGCGCATATTATTTAACATACAATATTAATATTCATAAGTATCTCGGCATATGTAATAATTGATATAGTATTCTAAAATTCTCTTTCCTAAAGAAAGTAGTTTATTCTAAAAAACAAATAACATATTCATCCAATATTCCAAAGTCATTAGTGATAGGAGACAAAAGCGTGCAGAGCCATGGAAATTGAAAAATAAAAGGCCTCAAACTCCTACATTTATAAACCAAGTTCATAGACACACTTCAAACATTCCAGGTTTCTAACTACTTCTTTGGGGTTAAAAGTGCCCCGCTAGCGGCCAAAAAAGGGCTGCTTAAACAACGCTAAATTGCCGCAAAAACAAGCGGCGCTTTAGCGCTAACGTGGCCGCGGCTCAGTGTGAAGGGGGTCTTAGTGAAGATTTGCTTCAAATTGTCACTCTTCATAGTATAACAGCTGTGTGAATTAACCCACTTTAAATGGCACACTGGAACCCTCTTATATTTCAGGATGGGAAGTTTCATGGAGACAGAATAATGAGGTCTTTAAACACTAACTTAATCTACACTACACTGCATTTTTTTCTGAATTAGATTAATTAGTTTGACCTTAGATGGCATGCCATATTTCATCTAATTAAAAAGTGGTAGCCTGACTACATTATGCAATTTGGAAAATTGCTTGGTATGCTACACAGTGCAGAGTAAAAGTAAAGTCTGCTTTATGGAAAATGTACCACTACTTACAGAACTGGAGAAAAATGTAATGCTATATGATTGACAAACTAGAAGTTAAGTTGAAAAGACAATTGAGTTTTTTTAAATTATGCTAAAGACAATATATTAATTGTACAACATCATGCTTATAGAGATCAGTTAAACAGTATGGCCCGGAATCACATACATCGGCGCACATTTAAACCGCCGTAGAGTATCTCTTTTACGCTATGCCGACGCATCGCAGAGAGGCAAGCATGGAATTCACAAAGCAAATGCTCCCAACTCTGCGCCGGCGTAGCGTCTATTTCGTAGGCGTAAGCCGGCGTAAGTGGAAGTAGGTGGAAGTGGGCTGGAAGTGGGCGTGATCCATGTTAATGAAGCATGACCCCATGCAAATGATGGGCCCGGCGCCAGACAAGTACTTAAAACGAACTGCGCATGCGTCGAGACGTGGGCGTATCCCCGTTCCTCCTCAAGTACCCGGAGGAAATCCAAGCAGTCACAGGGAAATACAATATGTCAATATGATAACTTCAGTATTGCATTCAATATATTTACATTAGTCCTGACAAAAAAATGTATACAGTAAAACCTTGGATTGCAAGCATAATTTGTTCCCAAAGAACTTGTATCTCAAAGCATTTTTTACAGGGTATAAAAAAGAAGAGAGGCACCTCTAAGTGTAGCAATAAGTTGCTAAATGTTGTACCTTCATTAAATGTAACCATATTGCTACACTTGGAGGCTCCTCTCTTCTTTTTTACACTCAGGTGTGACATGACGTTACTCTTATATCAAGACATCGCTTGTATATCAGGGCAACATTTCTTATTTTGCTCATCTTGCAAAACGCTCTCAAACCAAGTTACTCTCAAACCAATGTTTTTCTGTATAGTCAATATTCTATATCTATATCACTACCAGAGCTAGAGTCCTATAGCTTAAATTAACACCACAGTCAATACAACTGTACCCAACACTGTGAAACCCTTAAAGTTACATACATGTCACTGTATGCAATACCATTTTATATTAGAGTGAAACATCACCAATGTTCAACATGATTGCAACTGGAGGTACACACGGCAGTGATCTGTAGTGTTGAGTATGATGGGTCTGTTGGAAATAGGAGTTAGTCCGTGCTCGTTAACAAACCAGTACCCTAGACAACATGCTACTGAATCTGTTATTAAACAAGAAACTGTCCATCCTAAAGGATAGGGCTCTCGTTAGTTTTATCAGATGTTCTGAATATCAGTGTTCTGATACTCTCTTTTATTATTTTATTGTGTCCAGCATAGGTGGGGTTCTAATTGGTCTAAGAGATTTTCATAATGATGTAGAATCGTATAAACAAAATACAGTCTGCTTATTCAGTGAGTATAGGGGGACCTAGCAGCTTCTCAGTTAGGAGGCACATTTATACCACCTAGAAAACACCAATTTTCATCCCACTTGAAGGACAGACTTTGCTACTTATGTGCTCTTGGCTGCATGCAAGGACTGTAGAAGCCTTTACCTGTGTTTTTTTCCCTTTTATTAAGGACAAAAGGGTGACGCCCCCGTCCATTGCCGCCTCTCCTATCTATGCGCTCGACCCATTTAGGACACGGGTATATGGATTTCAATGCGGGGGCTGTTTTTTTGAAGCACCGATTAGAGCCAGAGACTCTAATAGGTTTCAATATAGGGTGGGCTTGGATCGCAGAGAGTGCACTCAGAGCCCACTCAGGTGTGTTACAACAGCAAAACATAATTTGCTGTTGTAACACTGATCCTCCTCCCGGCCAATAAGGAAGCAGGGTTTGATACCGGTCACACGATTGACTTAAAGGATAGGTGATCCTATTGGATGCCTAGGAGGAGGAGGGGAGGAGCTGGAAGCCACCATGGAGGAAATGACACTCGAAGCCATGCCGCTACACCATGCTGCTTGCCACCCACCAGATGAGTTAAGTGCTGGACCGATTGGCAAATAGCAGGGGTGGGTGCCGTGGATGCTGCTGGGGGGAGTGGTTGTTTGCTGCCCTTCCCCCAACAAAAAAACATCAGTCGCCACTGGTAGGTTTTTTGGTTTCTATTCAGTGTTGTGTGCAGGTATTCATACATCCACTGGTGTAATCCCCTGTGCCTTATAACAACAAGCAGCAACAACAAACAGCTGGTAAGACTGGTTGCTTCCAGGTGTAGCTTTCTATGCTACCATTCACTAAAGTTATATTATAAATAATGATTTGGCAAGCATAACAGCAACATACACAAAAAAAAACAAGAGGATAATAGGGAAAGGCAAAGAACAAAGTATATAACATTTGGAATGTATCAGGATTTTAGGTATAATGAACAGTTTATTTACACTGCAAGCAATGCATTATATTTGATTTTGGCTAAAGTATGATAATTAAACATGCCCCAAAATGTTCCAACCTGCAACCTGTCCATAACCGTTAACCTAATCCTAACGAACCTAAAACTTGACACTCATGTCTAAATTCTAATTCTTCTAATGGCTTATTAGTTCTTAACCTAGCGCCTCAAACTAAATTTCAGCCATTTTTGTAACCATTAAAATTACCTACTGTATAAAACACACCTAAAGCCACATACATATGACCATTTTTAATCTCCTAGAAAAAACTATGTTTTTTCAACGTGATTCTTGTCAAGCCTGCCTTGCATACACACGATCGTGAAAAAAAAAATGCTCGAGCAAAGCGCGGTGACGTACAACACGTACAACGGCACTATAAAGGGGAAGTTCCATTCGGATGGCGCCACCCTTTGGGCTGCTTTTGCTTATTTTGTGTTAGTAAAAGTTTGGTGAGAGAAGATTCGCACTTTTCAGTCTTCGTGCTTTTCAGTCTGTTATAGCGTGACAAATGTGCTATCTCCATTAAAAAACGCTAGTTTTACCAGAACGAGTGCTCCTGTCTCATAACTTGCTTCTGAGCATGCACGTTTTTTTTCCCGTCGTTATAGCCTACACACAACAGTTTTTCTTGTTTCTTTTGTTTTGGTTAAAATAGGAGATGTATAATCCCTTTATGGTTGTTTTTTCTGCCTGTGTCCTCAACATTTTGCTCTCATGTCTCATGCTGTCTCAGTGACCACAGAAAAAGAGCAATAGAAATATGACAGATTTTTTAACCCTTCTCCACTCTGAGTGAAATGAAAAACAGTTTTGCTGTAGTTCTACCTTAACCTAAATCCAAAGTATCCGGTATTTATTTTTTAAAACTGTTGTGTTCTCCCGCCCATTTGAGAAAAAAAGTTCTGAATGAACTTTTTCTCCATGTTTCAGCACTGCCCTTCAGACTACTGATTGCCATTTTACTTTTACTCCTTCTAGCCCAGGCTGTGGACTCACAATACAAAAGAATTCACTTGTAAACAGTATTCGCCCAATGCACCATGATTGACAAATTTCCTCCTCTGGTAGATGAGATTTCAATGATGCAAGTCTGTGCTGATCTGGCATCTATATTTAATGTTTGTAAAATTGTTACTATTAAATTAGCTAGTCTTGACTGAGGCCTCGTACACACGACTGAGAAAATCGTCAGAAAAGACACATCGTTTTCCTTGACGAGTTCCTTGACAAGCTGTATTTGCGTACACACAGTCAAGACCAAATCTCCTCGTTCTCAAAAGCGGTGACGTACAACACATAGATGGCAGGGGAAGTTCGATTCCACTGGCACAACCCTTGGGGCTGCTTTTGCTAATCTCATGTTACTGCGTGTTAAGTAAAAGTTAAGTAAAAGTTTGGTAAGAGACGATTTGCACTTTTCAGTCTGTTACAGCGTGACAAATGTGCTATCTCAATTACAAACGCTACTTTTACCGAAGGTGCGCTCCTGTCTCATACTTTATTCTGAGCATGCGCGGGTTTCTAAGCATACACACGAATGTGTTTCCCGTCGAAAACCAGCCCGACGAAGAACACGACGAGGAAATTGAGACTCCCGACGAGGAAAAATAGAACTTGTTCTCCTTTTTTCTTGTCGAGTCCCACGTCAGTTTTCTCGATGAAAAGCATACACACGACCGTTTACCTCGGCAAAAAAGTTCTGCCACCAAGCTTCTTGATGGATTCTGTCGAGGAAAACAGTCGTGTGTACGAGGCCTCATTTAACACTGACTGGCAATCCCAAGATAAGAATATATCAAGACATGCACTGCATTTGATCATTTCACTTACAACCATAAAATAGATGGGGTACAGACGGATATATAGGAGTGTATTTGTATGCAGACCAGTGTTATTGAGTGATTTGGCAAAACCAAAGAGCATAAAAGAAAATTTCCTTTTTGCATATTTAGAGAAGAAATCATTGGACGAGGACTTCAACAAACACAGATGTGTAAATGCGCAATAAACACTGTTCAGCATGCAGCAAATTATTGATTTCTCTAGAATATGGCTGGATTGCTGGATTTAGAAAAGAGGTATTGGTGTGGATTTACTAAAGGCAAATAGGCTGTTCATTATGCAAGGGAATTTGCGGTATGTTACTGTATATCTGATTGATAAGTGTAAAAAAAAAAGAAAAAGGCTAATCTCATCAGAAATTCAGAGCTCCTCTGTGTTTTCTGCAACAAGCACATCCATTAACTAGTCCTACACCTGATAAGCACATACTGTATTTATTGGCGTATAACACTCACTTTTTTACCCTGAAAATAGAGGGTAAACTATGCCTGCGTTTTATACGCAGGGGGCTGTGGAATGTTTTTTTCCTGAAACTTCCCTCTAAGGCCGCGTACACACGATCGGTCAAAACCGATGAAAACTAACTGAAAGACCGTTTCATCGCTCCAAACGGATCGTGCGGGGCCCCATCAATCAGTAATCCTTCGGTCAAAAAAAAGAGAACTTGCTATAAAATTTGACCGATGGACGCCTGACCGATGGGTCAAAACCGATCGTTAGTATGCAAAAGCATCGATTAAAAGGCCGTGCATGCTCAGAATCAAGTCGATGCATGCTTGGAAGCATTGAACTTCGTTTTTTCCAGCACGTCGTTGTGTTAAAACACGTAAACGTCACCGCGTTCTAACTCAATCGTTTTTTTAACCGATGGTGTGTAGTCACATCAGACCATCAGTCAGCTTCATCGGTTAACCGATGAAAACGGTCCTTAGTTCCGTTCTCATCGGATGGACTGATCGTGTGTACGTGGCCTTAAAGTTAGGGTGCGTGTTATACGCCTGTGCGTGTTATACGCTGATAAATACAGTACTTGTTTCAGGTCAGGATTTACTAAATCGTGAAAGAAGGATAAGGGCACAGGAACTTGCCACTTTGTAAACAAGTGAGCAATTGTAGCTCCCATATTATCCTGACAGGTTACTTTTAAACCTAGCCATACATGGTTCCGTTTTTTTTTTCGTTCAGCCAACAAGCTGAATAAAAAAACTAAAATAAACATTCCCCCATCCACACATTTAAGGTGGATGGGGGAATCCTGCCAGTTGTTCTATTATGTTCTGACATCGGGGAGAACTATCAGAATTCACAGATCAGCGCTGCAGCCATTGGCTTAAAGGGGTTGTAAAGGTACAATTTTTCCCCCCCTAAATAACTTACTTTACTTTAGTGCAGTCCTCCTTCACTTACCTCATCCTTCCATTTTGCTTTAAAATGTCCTTATTTCTTCTGAGAAATCCTCACTTCCTGTTCTTCTGTCTGTAACTCCACACAGTAATGCAAGGCTTTCTCCCTGGTGTGGAGTGTCGTGCTCGCCCCCTCCCCTGGACTACAAGAAAGTCAGGACGCTCTTTATGTTGCAGATAGAGGAAGGAGCTGTGTGTTAGTGGGCATCCTGACTCTCCTGTAGTCCAAGGGAGGGGGCGAGCACGACACCCCACACTAGGGAGAAAATCTTTTTTTTTTAAGCACATTATTACAGCCTGAGGCTCTAATTGGCTTCCAAAAAGTTGTGCTCTGGGAGCAGAGACCTCTGGGCGCGAATCAACATTCGCTATTGTCTTCCTGATTCTCCTACTGGCCAATTAGAACAGGAAGCGGGTCTTATGACTGGATTGGCAGGGAGGAGAAGCCAGGGAAGCCACCTGCGACCTGGATGGTGTAAGTGCGGTCCCCCACCCCCCAAAAAAATTGAGCCACTGCATTCAATACATAAAATGCTGTGTGTTGCCAACCCACAATAGAGCTTAGAAGCTGAGTGTATTTCTGGTAGATCTGGTAGATCAATGGTTATTTTTTATCAACAGGGTCTTTTATGGCATAAAACATGAGTAAATGTGCATGTTTTATGGAGATGTAATGCATGTTTTTTTGCCTTGACATATTATTTACCAGCTATTAAATATTTTGGATTATATTACGCTGCATAACTATTATTTAGGAATACATTTCTGAATATCAATCATTATTTTCTATAAACCAACGCATAATTTAGGTTGTTAAGTCCTTTTATTCTCAATATAGCAAAAGTGTCAGTTTAGTTGACTTCCATACAAATGGATAATATTATCAAAATGACTTCTTGCAAGGGATAAGTGTTTTAATGATATTATAATTAAAGCACAAGGCTGCAACCTGCTTTATCTGCTTTTCTGAAAAGTTATGGAAGTAGAAACCTTCCCAGATGTTGTTTAGAACTTTCATTCATTTAATTAAAAAGTCATCATTCCAGCAGCACTAGAATATGAAATTATGAATTGTCAAACAGTGAAAGGTAAATGTCGAGAATGGATAATTATGGACCTGCTGCAAAATTATCTACAGCACGCAGGCATTTCAGAGCATTCATCTAGGAAAAGCATTTCAGAAATTCCAGCCTTATTTCAAATCAGCTAAATGTGTTCATATTAAGAGTTATTATTGCTATTTACTCTTTTGAGTGGCAATAATTCATTAGTACTTTCTGACTTTTCTCTTTAGAAAAATGAAAGCTCCATTTCTAAGAAACATTTTTGTTGATGTGAGATAAAGTGGGGAATAGTTAGAATCTCTATCGGGTTCTATTACATTTGAGAAAAATGGTAGTGTAAATCAATTGATTTAGGTGTAAATCTTAATGGGGTGTCTTGTATAAAGTGACATTCTTACATAGGTGGCCAATACTAAGTGTATACTATGACTTACTACTGTAATATTGATAACTTATTTGCTAGTTATCTGTGCCAGATCTTTAAATACAGATTTTATGCAATGGGTCATAAACAAGATAATTAATAGCACACCTCTGTGCACTGGAAACATGCCTTCCAAAATATCTTAAGTTCCCCCCGAGAGAGGGCATATCAGGATGAAGGACCTTGAAAAATGGGATAAAACAAGATTATACGTTTTCCAACAAAAGACACAAAAATGTCTGCTAAAGATTCCCAAATTTGGTAAAAGCCTCAAATATATGCCCCACGTTGATACAAAGTCACTAGCATGCCCCATATTAGGAAGGAGAAACACAGGGTAAGGTGGGGGTCATCACAGAGGACCAACCCACCCCTTTACTTCCACCACCTTCCAAGGTTGAGGCACAGTGCAACCATACACCTTTCTCTTTTTAACTTCAAACAGAAACCCTGGGCAGACATTTTCTTTTCGTTTTTCATTTACCCTCTTTTTATAATTGGCCTCCATTCTAGAGTGTCCTCTCTGGGGGTTGATCTTCTTATATTTGGCCAATGACCTTTGGAAATCTTTTCAATGTATAGACATGTCCTACATTATGTATCGCTAGTCTGTGCATCTCATAACTATCCCCATTTTCTTTATGGTTTGATTGACTTTACAACGAAAATAAAGAACATCCCAATTGGTAGTTTTGCCTTCACCTTATGTGCTGCTATAAACAGTCAGAAAAAGAGAAAAACTGTCCTGTTTGTATATTGTATAAAATATAAAACATGTTGGCACTGGGCTAGGGTTGTAGATGATATATTAGCCACATCGGAGTAGCATCACTGTAAGGCCCCGTACACACGAGCAAATTAATCTGATCAAATCGGTCTGACAGACCGATTTGGTCAGATTTGTCTGCTGGCTGTTTTGGTTGGATCGCTGTACACACGATCAAACCAAAATCCCCGCCGGCAGACAGCGCGGTGACGTGGCGTGACGTTGACGCCGCCACGTCACCGCGCCAGGAAGTAAAACACTTCCGCGCATGCGTCGAATCCATTCGACGCATGTGCGGGCAGATATGTCTTTAAAATCTGTCTGCTGGCCAAATCCGTCGGCTCGCCCGTACACACGATCGAATCTGTCTGCTGAGACGGTCTGTCAGACCGTTTTCAGCAGATAGATTTGATTGTGTGTACGCGGCCTAAGAGAAATGTGCTAAAGTTGTCTCCTGAAGAGGTACTGTAAGGCAAAAACAGTGGGTGAATCTGCTTATGGCTGAGCAGCTCAAAACCTATGCCACAATTACTGAGAACTATTCTTATTTTCAATGTGTTCTGCTAGAAATCTAGTTTTGTCAATAAATCTACTAGTAAATGTGGCTCCCAGTTGGTGCACATCCACGATTGGCTGTGCCCAGTTTCGGCCAATGCCTGTACCTCCATGGAGGGAGCCATTGCATCTTCTCTGGAAACCCTACATAATATTATCTACAGAGGCCGGGTCCCCGATCGCCCCGAAACCTCCCTACTTGCCACTTCCCTTTCCTCTTTTTGTTATATTGTCACTAAAGTATCCAGGCACACCTGGCTAAAATCTCCCAACAACCCTGTGTGGTTTAACCCTAATCTGCAGGAACTCCTGATCCCAATCTCTGGTACTCCAAGGGGGTTAAATATTTATGCCACCTGTACAATGCTCAGGGCTTTAAATCTTTTTCTCAGCTACGTTTAGATTTCCATTTACCAAGATCGTGCCTATTTTATTACTACCAGCTCAGGCATGCTATCCATGCCCAGTTTGGCTCCCTGGATAATCCCACTGACCTGCCCCCATTGGAAAAACTGCTCAGACAGCCAAATCCCACTAAACTTGTCTCCACCTATTATGCAGCCGGAATGACTGACTTTAACCCTAGGTTTCACAAAGCTCAGGTAAAATGGACCTCTCTGGACATCTCCCTGGTAGACGAGGACTGGTCAGAATTTAGTGATACGTATAAAACCTCTGTTATTGCTTCTCAGGACCGCATCATACTGGTTAAAATTTTCCATCAAACCCACCTCACTCCGGCTAGGTTACACAGGATGGGTCTCCTGCCCTCAGCTGCCTGTTTCCGTGTCTGTGGCCGGGAGGCCGATTTCTTACACTGCTTCTGGACATGTCCGGTAGTCCAGGACTTCTGGGAAGAAGTGGTGCTTTCATCTCATCGGCGCTAGGCCTCCCAAACATAATCCACCCCAAGAACTGCCTATTAGGCATTTTTGGCGAATTTCACCGAGACTGCTCCGTATACTCTTCTTCTATGTTAAAAAGGCTATTTTACTGTCCTGGAAGGGCACACAGACCTCTCTGAAATCCCTCTGGTTAAAACGTATTAATGACGCTATCCCACTGTATAAACTTACTTTTGAACTCCGGAAACGGAATGAAACCTTCCACAAAATTTAGGGTAGATGGTTGGCTAGTCCACTAACCCTCTCCCAGCAATGATTGTACTACTCTTGCTTGACCATTAATGAGCCGTGCCTCACGGATCTCTAATGTCTGGACGTCCACTTTTGCTATATCCAGGTATTATACCTGATCCTTTTACCACTGTGCCTACTTTATATTTTGCACTGATGTCAGTTTATTTTTCTATGTTTGAGTGTATTGCCTAACGTTTATGACCAGGTTGTCTGGTGGGGGTTTTTTTTTGTATGTTTTTCTGTTTGTTGGTTTGTCTTAAACCTAATAAAAATATCTTTAAAAAAATATATATATTCTACTAGTAAAAAATGGAAGACGTTACAGTCAAACTTCAGACAGTTTAAAAAAAATTGTCAAGAAATCCTTAGATGTGTTCCCACCCTAGGCAATAATCAGACTGTATGTAGAACATGTATTATTTTATAATGCATGCATCTAGTGGCTTCTGAGTATTACCTTGCTCGTCTGGATAATGTCTTCCATGGAACAGAGAATACTTGAGTTAATTATTGTTTCCAGGTGACATGGTTAATTGCACAGAGAAAAAGTAAAGCATGGCCATCACTGATCAATGAATTCAATATTTGCAGAAAATTGCAAAGCTGTTTGAACTGTAGGCGAAAGACATTTACATATGGCAATGGTAACTCATAAAACAGCAATTTACTTTCATAAACAGTAATAATGATTTCATAGTTTCTGAAAATGACCGAGGATAGGAAACTGGTCAGAATATAACAGATTATGGTAGATGCAACTTTCATCTTGTTTTTAAAGGTACAAACTCAGAGACTTTTGTTTGGAACTGTACTTACAGTACCTATATCATGAGTTACTGACCAAATCACTAGCCAGTGAACTGTGGACTTGTACAATGGATCAAGGTCAGTGGCTCACTAACTACTGAAATAAGGATGACAAACCAGGAATTTCCAAATTAAAAACAGACTAGTTATGACAGATATCATATCTGTACTTTAATAAATGTGACTTTTAGTCCAAATTGAACCCCCACAAATACAGTATAACCACTTTTTTCATCCTTATGCTTTTAAAGTTAGAATCAGTTGATAATTCTACATACGATATATCATATATATACCTGCCATATATTGTTTTTATACTAGAGGCCCATAAGTGTGTCTATCTAGAGGTAATGCAAGGGATGGATCTCAAAAGAAGCAACACAGGTCATAGTTTAGGAAGGCTGTATAGTGGCGTACAGCTATTCAGAAATAATTTTACTGACAGGAATGTATTCTTCTGTATAATAGATCCTAGACAGAAGCCTTGCCTGGAAGTGCAAACGCCTGGGTCCTTATGGTTGCTGTCCCTGTAAAGTGGAATAGTGTATTGTGTGCTTAGAGTCTGTTCACTTTGGGAATGTACACCTAGAATTCATTATGTTAGCAGTGTGCCAGTGCCCCAATCTTCTAATGGTGTGATACTTATTAGTGTGATACTAAGGCTATCCAGTGAGATGGGTAACTATGCTTATGGTAGATGTCGGTTGCCATATCCTTTTAAACCTGTCTATATAATTGGTGATTCATTTTTACCTCCATTGGTCTTTAGTGATCAGAAGAATCAATTACCTTTTATGACTTTGGCCTGTGTCTGGTCTGTTTTTTTTTTTTACAATCTTCCATTCAAGTCTCTCAAATCAGATTCTAATTTGATCAATTGACAAATGCTTTCATGCTCCATCTCCCTATAAATTTAGAGCAACTTATGGGGAAGTTACAGACAGGGGTCAGTCGCAGACACCATGTTTCTCTTCTGATGCCTCGTACACACGTGTGGGATTTCTAACGGGAAAAGTTCCCCTCGGCAATCCGGAGTTGAAAGCCGAGAACCTGCTTGGTTCAGTCTTTACCCTACACATGGCCGGTTTTCCCAACAGGAAAACTGCGATGGAGCTTTGGCCGGGAATCCGGCCGTGTATACGCTCCATCACAGTATGAGTGGGAAAACGGCCAAAAAACGGTTCTCTTTTTTTTGTCCGGCGGGTTTGGAGCAGTCAAAAAACTACGAGGAGCATACACACGGCCGGGATTCCCGGACAAAAGCTCTCCTCACAGTTTTCCCATCTGGAAAAGTGATCGTGTGTACGAGGCTTGAGGGTTTCTTTAATAAGCAAATGTAGCAGTTTTAACACAGCAACTTTAACTACTACAGTACAACAAGAACTCTGCACCACTCTGAAAAGATGGGAAGCAAACCAACATTTGATATTTTATTTATTTTGAAGTCTGTTTCCCACTCTCTTCCCACTATTATGCTCCCTCTACTCCTACTTCTCAAATTAGTGTTCTCTGTCCTCAAACTGTCCTTACTTAACTCCTCCTCTCTACCCCACAGCTTACACATATCACCCTCACTCATACCCTCTCCTTATTACTGCACACATCACCTCCTGCAAATACTAAACCCACGTGCTGACCTAAACTCCAGGGCAATGAGATATGTGCGCTCCTATACTGTATATACAGCTCCCATCTTATTTTCCTCACACTCCTTCTTCCCCCAAGCCTTCCCTCCATTTTGTAACAGCAACCCTCCATATCTGGCACCCTTCCTCCTCTGGCAACAGCCGCAATCCGCTTAGTCAAATTTCTAACCCACTGCTTTCAAAAACCAGCCCCCCAATATCATGTGCCCTATGGAATGCCCACTTGGTCTGTAACAAACTAACATCTGTTCATGACCTTTTTATCTCCTATTGCTTTAACATACTTGCCATTACTGAAACCTGGATTCAATATTCTGACTTTGTTTCCCCCGCTGCCCTCTCCCATGGTGTCCTCCATTGGACCCACTCACCCAGACCCAGTGGATAGAAAAGAGGTGGAGTTGGATTCTCTTTTATCCCCACAGCGCACCTTCCAAGTCCTTCCTAACCCTCCCTCTCTTTCCCTCTCTTCTTTTGAGACTAACTGTATTTGTCTGTTTTCTCCAATTTTTCTAAGGATTGCAGTGATTTATCGGTCTCCTAGACCAGTATTGCGCTTTTTTGATGACTTCTCTGCCTGGCTACCCTACTTTCTCTCCTCTGAAATACCCTCTATTATTCTTGGTGACTTTAATATCCTCCATTATTGTTAACAGCCCGGGTACAATTCAACTTCTCAACTTAACCTCATCTTTTGACACAATGGACAGACACTTCAACTCACTCTGATGGTAATACCCTTGACCTTGTTTTCTCCCATCTCTGCACTCTTGGTAACCTTGCTAACACATAATTTCCTCTCTCTGATCACAACCTCATCAGTTTCTCAGTATCCTTGTTTTTAAATCACCACTCATTCCAAGCAGCAAATGATTACTTGTAAAAACCTTTGCCACTTTGACCCTTCTCTACTCTATTCTGCTACTGACCACCTCTATGACAAAATCTCTCCCTTTTCCTATACTAACCTGGGTACTAGCTGCAATCCTAGACTCTGACCTATCCCTTCAGCCCCAAATCCAACCGCTGTTAAAAGCTTGTAGACTTAACTTCCCTAACATCTCTAAAATTCGCCCTGTTTTACTTAATGAAACCGCCAAGCTACTCATTTATTCCCTTGTTATCTCTCGCCTTGACTACGGCAACTTCCTTCCAATAGGCCTACCTCTACTCTTCAGTCTATCATGAATGCTGCTGTGGGACCTATCTACTGTACCAACCACTCAATGTCCACCACCCATCTGTGCCAATCTCTTCACTGGCTTCCCATTGCCCAGCAAATTAAATTTAAAGTACTAACAACAACATACAAAGCCATTCACTTGCCAAGCTACATGACCAATTTTGGCTCCAAAAATCACCCAAATCGTCCTGCCTGCTCCTCTGAAGATCTTTGGCTCTCAAGATCCCTTGTCTCCTCCTCCCATGCTCGCCTCCAGGACTTCTCCAGAGCCTCTCCCGTTGTCTGGAACTCTCTGCCTCAATCTGCCTGGGTATCTCCTAACCTGGCTGCCATTGGGCAATCACTGTAAACTCATCTCTTCACGGAAGCCTATCCTGCCTCCAACTAACTGAACTTTTATCACCTCCATCAGCTCATCCCCCCCTTAGTTATAACCTTTTGTACCACTTGCCCCATCCTATTAGATTGTAAGCTCTTATGAGCAGAGCCCTTTTAATCTTCTTGTATGTTATTGTATTTTAACTGTACGGTCTCCCTTAATATTGTACAGTGCTGATAATATAAATCACCTATTATTAATAATACAAGACAATTGGCATGGGGGAGGGTATAAATCCAGAACTGGATACATCACCTGTTTATTCTTGATCATCCTCATTTTTGAAGTGTAGAGGATGACAGAACATGTGTACGCTCCCCTAAACCTTACATTTGAACAGTGTATCTTGCAGTGACACTATTTAAGGAGACAGTCAACTACAAAACTAAGGAAAGACTAAATAGCCACATTGAAAATGCTGGCTTGAATGAGTACTTAGTTAGTCCATTAGATAATCAGCAGTAGAGGCCAATTCTAAAATCACTTTAAATAGCCACTGTATAAGGTGTACTGTTGCAAGCCAGATGGCAAAACAACAGCAAATGGAAATCTAGCAGTTCTAAAACCTTCTTGGAATGATTTAATGGCTTGAAAAGATTACATTTAAAACATATATGTCAATGCACTCTAATCAACACAGCTGTACGTCCGTCTTATAATTTATTTTCTTCACATTCCACAATGCCCCACCAGACTCTGAAGTACTGTTCAACATTACAAATATCACATCTCTATATTTGGATTTTTGACATTTTGAAAGTACACTCATACTGTAATAAGTATGAACCCAATGTAGGCACATGGATTTTTTTTTCTTTTTAATGTAAGTTATGCTTAAATAAATGCAAAAAATAAAGGAAACAGTCAGATATTCTGTATTAAGCTATCTACACAGTACTGCAATAAAGGATGGGAGCTAATGGAGCTATTGCCCTAGGCCTCCACCGGCGCAGACTGGACCAATGAGGCATCTGCCCTCCAGGTCATATTTGGTTTCTATGGTCATTTAGTAGCTCCCTCCATTCACTAATCACTAGACCTTGGATACCCTGGTGATCAGCAGCCAAGTGAAATGATCATCCAATCATTCAGGCAAAGCAGCAGCCTCATCTCCATTTCTTCCCAGCAAACAGTTACGGTACTTTTCCTTTGTTATCTCACTTATCCAATCAGCGTTCAGCGTTAAAGAAATTACTGTACTTAGTATTTCTGGTATGGAGAACATGTTATTCCTAAAAATATGGACCAATCACCACTGTTACATAAGTAGGCTATGGCCCTGTGTAAGTCATGACCCAGCCAACTCATTGCTTATACGATTCTTTCTCTTCACTCCTAGAGGCTGAACAGAGCAATGGGGGAGAGATAAGGTGGGTATGTGCTTCTGGGGAGGGGTAATTCCTCACATGGAAAAAGCACAGGTTCACTTTACATTAAAGGTAAAATAAAATCAGACTAAAATATGTATAGTCCTACCTTTAGCTTTCGATCATGATCGCCACTGCACAGGGAGTTTACTGAGACTTTAAAGGTTTTCCAGGCTGGGTTTAAATTATTCATGACAACCTACAATGAAATAAGAAAGTTTGTTTTATGCAACTCTTAATAGATTAATATAAGAAGTGTAGTGTTTGCAATGACCACTCATAAATTAAACACATGGTCAATGTAGCATTCAAGAAAACACAACACGTTTATGTTTTTTTACTGCTACTCATCAAAACCATAATAGTGTGGATATATTTCTAAAAGTAGTAGAATTTGTTTTCTTTGTATTGGTCACACATTTGTTTCCTATTATTAAAAAGGAGCAGTCGTCTTAAAAGATAAGTATGGCTTTTTAGAATTTTTTTTTATCATACTCACCTAGATGGCTGCAGCGCCACTCCCAGCTGAAGCTGTCCTACACAGAGAGCTGTCTCTAAGACTGAGAACGGAGCATTTAAACACCACTGATCGCTCAGTTCTTGGCCATCAGCCTGCAGAGCGCTGGTGACTCTCATTCACCAGCTCTCTGCCTTGCCCCTTCAGTGCTCACTGGAGCGCTGTGCTGTGAAAAGGGCAGGAACAGCTGGTTTAGGCTATCAGTGGCTTACTGACAGGTTGAGCTAGCTGCAGGTTCAGGCATCTGTTAAATGCTGACTTTTGAGTCACGATCTTCCTGACCCCGGACCAGTTAAGGGACATCAAATGGGTCACAGAAGTGCAGAACAAACTGCACTCCTGTGATCTATAGGAGAAGTTATGGCCATACTTCTCCTTCAACCACTTCAGCTCCGGAAGGTGTACTCCCTTCATGAAAAGGCCATTTTTTGCGATACAGCACTGCATTACTTTAACTGACAGTTGCGTGGTCATGCGATGCTGTACCCAAATAAAATTGTATTTTTTCCCCACAAATAGAGCTTTCTTTTGGTAGTATTTGACCACCTCTGCGGTTTTACTTTTCTGTGCTATAAACAAAAAAAGACCCACAATTTTGAAAAAAAAAAACTATATTTTTTACTTTCTGCTATAAAACACATCCAATAAAAAAATCAGTATAGGCTAATACAGTATGAATTCTGCTACATGTTTTTGGTAAAACAAATCCCAAAAAGATTGGTTTGCGCAAAAGTTATAGTGTCAAAATAGGGGATATTTTTATGGAATTTTTATTTATTTTTTCGATTTATAGCGGGACTGCGATATTGCAACAGACAAATCAAACACTTAGACCGCGTACACACGAGGAGATATATCCGATGAAAACAGTCCGACGGATGATTTCGGTCCGCTGGTTAGGCGTACTAACCAGCGGACATATCGGACAGACCACTTTCCAGCAGACAAGTTTTAAAGCATGCTTTAAAACTTTTGTCTGCTGGAAACCTGTCTGCTAGCCCGTACAGACGATCGGATATGTCCGCTGAAACTGGTCTGCGGACCAGTTTCAGCAGATATGTTTGAACGTGTGTACGCGGCCTAAGTAACACTTTTTTGGGGACCAGTGACACCAATACAGTGATCAGTGCTAAAAAAATATGCACTGTCACATTACTGACACTGACAGAGAAGGGGTTAACATCAGGGGCTATCAAAGGGTTAAATGTGTCCCTAGGGGATGCTTGCTAACTGTGTGGGGGGTGCTTTAACTGTGGGAAGACAGGAATCCTTGTTTCTGTTTTTAACAGAATGGTGATCTGCCTTGTTTACATAAGCAGACCACTGTTCTGCCTCTGTCGGGAATGATCGGTGGGTCCCGGAAGACATCGGGTCCGCGGGACCCACTGACTGGCTCCCGCTGTGTCCAATAATAAAAGGAGTGGGTTGCCAGTGGCGTGTGTGTGCACCGCAGATCCAGAAGTGCAGATTTACGTACCTGTACATAATTCTGTGCACAGGAGCCGGGGCCCCGCAGTATATGTACGTGGGGCGGTCGGCAAGGGGTTACATACAATTTTCATAATATTCTAAGACCAGAAAAAAAGTAATTGTTTTGGCAACAGAGGTACCGCATTTATCGGCATATATCGCGCACTTTTTTGCCCTGAAAATCAGGGCAAAATCGTGGGTGCGCGATATACGCTGATACCCGCTTTCCCGCGTCGAGTTTTGAATACTTCGCCGACATATACCGAGCGCAGTACACTCGGGTATATTCAGCCAGTCTCGGCTTCTTCCGCGGTCACGTCCTGGACGTACAGGACGTGAGCGCGACAGTTGCCGAGCCTGCCCGAGTGTACTGCGCTGGCTATATGCTGGCGGAGTATTCAAAACTAGGCGCGGGAAACGAGCGGGGAGGACGCCGCACCCGCAGAAGAGGACACCGCTCCCGCCGAAGAGGACACCGCACCCGCCGAAGAGGACACCGCACCCACCGCAGAAGGACACCGGACCCGCCGCAGAAGGACACCGGACCCGCCGCAGAAGGACACCGGACCCGCCGCAGGAGGACACCGGACCCGCCGAGGCTGCCGATGGACGCCGTGCAAGACACCAAAACTGTAAGTACAAACATAACTTTTTTTCTACAGGATTGGGGGTCACTTTAGGGGTGCGCGGTATACGGGGAAGCGCGTTATACCGCGATAAATACGGTAATCATAAAGGGTTGTTGCTTAGAGTGCAAAAAAGTTGTGTGCCTACAGATGGAAATCCAGTCCTGTTAAGCCACGTACACACGATAGATTAACCACTTGACCACTGGGCACTTAAACCCCTTAATAACCAGACCAATTTTCAGCTTTCGGTGCTCTCACATTTTGAATGACAATAACTCAGTCATACAACACTGTAGCCAAATGAAATTTTTGTCCTTTTTTTCCCACAAATAGAGCTTTCTTTTGGTGGTATTTGATCACCTCTGCGGTTTTTATTTTTTTCGCTATTAATGAAAAAAGAACGAAAATTTTGTAAAAATATGAATTTTTCTTCATTTCTATCATAACATTTTGTAAAAAAGTAATTTTTCCTCATACATTTGGCCTAAAATGTATACTGCTACATATTTTTGGTAAAAAAAAAAAAAAATTGATATTATTTAGTCTGGGTGAAAGTTATGGGGTCTACAAGCTATGGTACCAAATTCTGAAAATTGATCAATTTGATCACATCTGATGTACTGACAGCTTCTCTCATTTCTTGAGACCCTAACAAGCCAACAGGCGGCACTGCAGTGGTGCAGGTGGAACTGGTAGGCACAGATGGCACTGGTGGGCACAGATGGCACTGGTGGGCAAATATGGCACTGGTGGGGTGCAGATGATCACTGATTGGCACTGATGGGCACAGGTGGCACTGATGGGCACAGGTGGCACTGATGGGCACAGGCAGCACTGATGGGCACAGGCGGCACTCGTGGGCACAGACGACACTCATGGGCACAGGCAACACTCGTGGCTACAGGCGGCACTGATTGGCAATGATGGGCACAGGAGGCACTGATGGGCACAGGCGGCACTCGTGGGCATATGTGGCACTTGTTGGCACAGGCGGCACTCGTGGGCACAGGTGTCACTGATTGGCACTGATGGGCACAGGTGGCACTGATGGGCACAGATGGCACTGATGTGGAAGTGTTGTGCCACTGGTGGGGCACAGGTGGGGCATTGGTGGGGCACTG
Source organism: Rana kukunoris (assembly GCA_029574335.1). Taxonomy (NCBI): domain Eukaryota; kingdom Metazoa; phylum Chordata; class Amphibia; order Anura; family Ranidae; genus Rana; species Rana kukunoris. The sequence continues at coordinate 136,739,945 of CM056053.1, forward strand.
GTGGCACTGGGGGGGCACTGGTGGGGCACTGCTGGGCACTAATCTCTCTCCTCTTCTCTCACGCTGCAATGTTGTGAGGAGAGGAGAGAGGTGCCCCACAATGTTTACATTTGTGATCGCGCCATCATTGGACGGTCACGTGGTAAGGAGCCGCTGCCATTGGCTCCTTACCGAAATCATTGACGCTGCGGGTCCCGTGGACCCGCCGAGCGCTGTGCCAGCACGTGCGCGTGCCCGCTCGGGCACGCAGATCTGACACACGCCTGGTTTGTTTACACACGTGATTGCGCCGTCATTGGATGGCGCGATCACGTGGTAAGGAGCCGCCGCCATTGGCTCCTTACCGCGATCATCGATGCTGAGGGTCCGCTGGACCCGGTGAGCACCGGTGATCGCGTGTGCGGGCGGTCGGGCGCGCACACCTGACTCTAACGGAGGACGTCCATGGACGTCCTGTTAGAGTACAGGAACCGCCTTATAGACGTATTTCGTCTATAGGGCGGTGACTAAGTGGTTAACTAGAGGACAACGGTCTGAAGGACCACTTTCATCGGACGTGTGTGGGCCCATAGGTTATTTAACCATCGGAGAACCACTGCCCCAAAGGAAATGATGTGTAAAGGTAGCGTGAGCTGAAGTTTGGCATCAATTTGATAGTGTATCTTAATCTGCTAGTGCATCTGATACGCCTCTCCTCCCTGATTAACAATGCTGCTGTCCAAAGGTGCCCCCTGTGCTCCTGCATCTAGAGTGGGGGCACTCCAATACAGGAGGTGTGTTACTGGCCAGATCACCAGGTGAAAACAGAGGAGGAAAAGCCACAGCTAATGATTGGTAAGCAGCAATATAGTACATTTGTGGTTTAGAGTTTAAAATCACTTTACATACCGTATTTAATAGATGAATGAAATATCAATTAGTACTGAAAAAAATATTTGCAGGTTCTCACAGCAACAAATCTTTCAAGTAGACAATAAACTGTAATAGAACTATGAGGTACACCATCACAAGCACATCATTTACATACTGATGAGAATTCTGAGATCTCAGTGGAAACAATCTGCCTATCAGTACGCCTCAGAAAGAAGTTGCTTTCTAATTTTATTTATTTCATAGTGTGAAGCCTAGTGTGTATAATTGATGTATAAACTATTTGCTTTGATATGAAAAGTGTAGAAAAAGAAGAGTGGGTGAGATGTTTCAGGAGGTGTCACTGAAAGATGTTTTGACAGTAAAATCATTTCATCAGCACAATAACCATTGGAGATGTTCTAAAAATATGGTTGGGTCTTTCACACAAGAAATGCAAATACACAAATTCTAAATTATATTAAATATGTGCTACTTTACAGTATATGTTCTATGACAGCTATAATTATGCAAGAATATTTAAAGTGAACTTGTAGTCAGACTACACATTCTTGACACACAGTAAAATTATTTTTAATCAGTTCCCGACTGGCCGCCACAGTTATACTGCAGCAGGTTGGTTCCCCTGGGTGAGCCGTCGCAGCTGTACATTGCCCCCTTAAGACGCTGTAGGCGGCGCAGTCATTTGGTGCCCAGGGAGAAGATGGGAAACTGCACCCCCTCCCCCCCATTTTTAAGAAAGAATCAATGTCTTCCTTCTGGAGCTGAAGTGGTTAATTGGTTAATGCATACAAAGACAAACCCTCTCTTACTATTCTGGGGTGGGTGACCATGAGTTAGGCTAGGTTCAGACTGCTGCAAATTCAAAATCGTGATTTTACCGCGATTTCACGGCTGCGTTTTTGCCACGATTTTGCTGCGATTCGCGGCCGTGATTTCAGGGGATGGGCACTAATGGAAAACAATGTTATTTTAATGACTTGCGAATTTGAGATCAGCTTAAAAACTTTTGGCTGGAAGGTATCCACTATTTTAATAATTCATTTGGTCAGTTAGACATAATAGCAGAATTACAACAAGTATTACATAAATACAGCAATGTATTCTGAATGTGAACGAACACTGTAGCTGAAATACTATCAGCGGTAATATTATCCATTAGGTAGAATGAATGAATGAATGAATGAATGAATGAAAACTTATATAGCGCAGCACATGCGAACTGAATCGCCTCTGGGCGCTTGTTGTTCCTGTCTCCTTTGGTATCAAAAGAGATAAGTCTTGATCTTTCTCCTGAACGCTAAGTGGTTCTCCTCCAACTGAATGCTGGTTGGTAAAGCGTTCCATAGCCTGGGACCTTGGACCGCGAATCTCCTTTCTCCATTGGACTTGTACTTGGCTTTCGGTCTCTGGAGGAGATTTTGATTGGTGGATCGCAAAACGCGATTGGGATTATGAGCTTTTATTTTTTCGCATAGATAATGGGGGCATTACCATGGATACATCTATGCGTTAGACAGAGTGCTTTAAAAGTGATTCTGTCTTTTACTGGTAACCAGTGAATGGTTCTCAGTGAAGGTGAGATTGATTCCCAGGGTTTTTTCCCAGTCACAATTCTGGTGGCCGTATTTTGAACGACTTGTAGACAAGCGATTTGGTACTTGGGGAGTCCGAGGTAAAGGGCATTTGCATAGTCCAATCTTGTCTTCCTTGGGAATAAAAGGAGTAAGTCTGTGTAGTAGGCACAGCAGATGGTGAGATCCGCTGACTACTGACCCTATTTGTGCGTCCATTGTCATGTTGGAGTCGAAGATGACCCCAAGACTTTTGACTTTGGCGCTAGGGGTGATGATTTACCCAGAATTGGCGGGGGGGTCCAGGTTGTTGCAGGTTGATTCATATGCTTGGCGTGAAACAGGAGAAGTTCTGTTTTCGCTCCGTTGAGTTTAAGATAACTCTTTGTCATCAGTCCTCTATCAGTCCTCTATCAAAGAAAGGCATGTCTCTAGATTGAAGTGGTGATCCTTTTTATTGCAAATGCGGAAATACAGTTGCGTGTCATTTGCATATGAGTGGTAAAGCAGTTTTTGGCTGCTAATAATCTCAAAAAGAGGGCAAAGATAGATGTTGAATAAAACCGGCGACAGGGGGGATCCTTGAGGGACTCTGCACGATAATGTGCGTTTCTCAGAAGTGAAAGATCCTAACTTCACTGTTTGTGATCGGTTTTCCAAAAAAGAGGAGATTAAGGATAAATCGCCTTCTGCGACTCTGGCTACTTCAGCTAACTGAGTCAATAAAAGCTTGTGGTCTACTGTGTTGAAGGCTGCACGTAGGTCCAACAGAACCAGAAGACAAGATTCTTCTTTGTCTGCGGCCTCGAGAGCGTCGTCCCATATTTTGAGCAATGCGGTTTCCGTCCCGTATCCAGGCCGGAATCCCGATTGAAATGGATCAAGTAGGTTGTGGGTATCTAGATGCTGTTGCAACTGTTGTACCACTACTTTTTCCATTACCTTTGAGAGTACATTTAGGTCTGTTATTGGACGACGGTGGAGTGGGTCCTTGGGGTCCAGGTTGGGTTTCTTCAAGATGGGTCGAATTATACCCTCCTTCAACTGGGAGGGCACTCACTATGCCTTCCCTGAAAGATTGGTTGATAAGCTGCGTGATAGGAGGTGCCAGGATGTCGGCGCATTCCTTCAGCAGTTTAGTGGGGATGATATAATTTGGCGCGGTGCTGTTACGCAAAGTACCGATGATATTTTTAGTGGCATGGATAGAGATAGGTTCCAGCGTGAACTTACCTAGTTGTGGTGAATTACTGCAGGTGTTGTGTAAATAATTACGGGGAGGGTTGAGGGGGGAATTATTTTGCCGAATGCTTTGTCGGATTCCCTCGATTTTATTAATGAAGTAATCCGACAATTTATTGCAAAATTCTTGTGAGTCCGAATTGGGGGCTTCAAGACATCCTGGAATAATTGTCTGAGTTACCAGCTTGAAGAGTTCGCGTGGGCGATTAAGGGCGCTGTTGATAGCCTCAGAATTTTTTTTTTCTTGGCTTTGAAGATTTCTTTGTGGTATTTTCTTGTTGTTGCTTTGTAGACGCTGAGGTTCTCATCTGAAGAGCTTCTTTTCCAGGCGGCTTCCACCCTTCTGCGCTTTTGCTTCAGTAACGCCAGTTGGTTGTTGAACCAGCTGGAGTTATTTTTCCGGATGCGGGTTTTACGTTTCGGCGCTATTAAGTCGGCTGACTGTAATAGGGCTGTATTTATGGTATCCAGTGTTTCTTCAGCCGTTTGATTCGGCTGAATTGTATTTATTTTTTTCCTTAATGTGGTTTTGAAGAGTTCCGAGTGGAGCTTCTTCTGACATCTAGTCCAGTGTGTTGTCACTGGATTTGATGTTTTAGTTAAGGGTGGGAAAAAGGAAATAATGAATTTAATTGCATGGTGATCTGTCCATGGCAACGGTTAATTTTCCAAGATTTTTATTTCCAGATCTTGTCTGAAAATAAGATCGAGTGTGTGACCTGAAGCATGTGTGGGCCCACATACTAGTTGTTGTAGCCCTAATCCTTCGAAGTGATCAATGCAGGCGTCGGCAATGGGGTCTTGCGGGGAGTTGGCCCAGAGTTTGAAGTCCCCGAGCAGCAAAAGGTGTTTGCTGTTAAGGGTATAGGTGGAGATTAGGGTTGTCCCGATGCCTCTTTTTTAGGACCGAGTACAAGTACCGATACTTTTTTTCATGTACTCGCCGATACCGAATACCGATACTTTTTTTAATGTGTCCCCAAATGCAGCCATGTCCCCCCAGCCATGTCCCCCCACATATTGCAGCCATGTCCTGTCCCCCACATACTGCAGCCATGTCCTGTCCCCCACATATTGCATATTGCAGCCATGTCCTGTCCCCCACATACTGCAGCCATGTCATGTCCCCCACATATTGCATATTGCAGCCATGTCCTGTCCCCCACATACTGCAGCCATGTCATGTCCCCCACATATTGCAGCCATGTCATGTCCCCCACATATTGCATATTGCAGCCATGTCCTGTCCCCCACATATTGCAGCCATGTCCCCCCACATATTGCAGCCATGTCCTGTCCCCCACATATTGCAGCCATGTCATGTCCCCCACATATTGCAGCCATGTCATGTCCCCCACATATTGCAGCCATGTCATGTCCCCCACATATTGCAGCCATGTCATGTCCCCCACATATTGCAGCCATGTCTGTCCCCCACATATTGGAGCCATGTATGTCCCCCACATACTGCAGCCATGTATGTCCCCCACATACTGCAGCCATGTATGTCCCCCACATATTGCAGCCATGTCATGTCCCCCACATACTGCAGCCATGTCATGTCCCCCACATCCTGCAGCCATGTCATGTCCCCCACATACTGCAGCCATGTCATGTCCCCCACATACTGCAGCAATGTCATGTCCCCCACATATGCAGCCATGTATGGTCCCCATACCTGTATATATGATGCCGCCGCCGCCGCCACCGCCACCGCCGTTAATCCCCTGCATTACAGCGTAGCGCCGCGCACGCAGTACAAGCTTCCATTGTGAATAATTGTAAAGCACGCGCAGGCATGTTCAGACACTCCCCTTCTCGTGATTGGACGGATCCGTCCAATCACGAGAAGGGGAGTGTCTATGCATAGCGGCGCGCGCTTTCCAAGTATTCACAACGGAAGCTTGTACTGCGTGCGCGGCGCTATGCTGTAATGCAGGGGATTAACGGCGGTGGCGGCGGTGGCGGCGGCGGCGGTGGCGGCATCATATATACAGATATGGGGGACATACATGGCTGCAATATGGGGGAAGTATTCTATTTTAGTATCGGGGGTATTTGCGGGAGTACAAGTACTCCCGCAAATACTCGGCATCAGTCCCGATACCGATACTAGTATCGGTATCGGGACAACCCTAGTGGAGATAAAGTCCATCAATGATGGGAGAAGCTGCGATTTTGGGCCAGGTGGCCTATAGCAGAGTAGAATCTGGACGGTCTCCTGGGAGTTTGTTTGTAGTTGCAGGGTAAGGGTTTCCATGAACGGAAGAGGGTTTTGAAGGACTGGTTTAGTGATTGCAAGATGAGTCTTATGGATCACCGCCAGTCCTCCTCCTCTTTGCCCTATTCTATTTTCAGTTATAATACGATAGTTTTCTGGCACCAATTCTCCTAGAATGGTGTTGCAGTCGGCTGTGAGCCAGCTCTCTGTAATAAAGAGGCAGTCTAAATCGTATTGTAGAATGAAATCATGGATTTCCAGTCCAGTTACTGCCGATCTTGTGTTGATCAAAGCACATGATATATGCTTAGGCTGGGGTAAACGGCTGAGATTTTTGATAGTCGATCGTCGATCGATTCTCAAAAGTCGCTCAGTTCTTAGGGCTTTTTTAGTGATGGTTTCTGCAGAAAATTGCAGGTTAACCATGGTCGCCAAACACCAGGGGGAGGAGGGAGGGGAGGATTTTCAAGGATTAACTTAATCCTCGATCCTGGCTTGGTCCAGAGGAAGGCAAAAAAAAAAAACCCTGGTCGTGCTACGCCAATATGCTACGACAGGGAAAAAAATTCCTTCCTGACCCCTTGAGAGGCGATCGGGCGAACCCTGGATCAAGTTCAAACGGTATTGAGAAAGGGGGAATGGGGCTTGGGTGTTGCAAGATGCCCACCAGTCCGGCTGCAAAGAGCCAGGGTGGTGACCTTGAGGGGGGGATTGGCAACTGGTAGTTATTGAGTCAGGAGAGGGTGGTAGGTGACCCAATTACAAAGGGGTAGCAGGCTGGTATCTGGAGGGGAGGTGCGGGGGGCCACTCGGTCGTGGTGATGAACGAGGGGGGGTGGAGGGGCCCCTACCTATCTACATCCCGTGGGCCACACGTCCTACTCCTAGGAAGCATGCGCCGGTAGCTACCGGAATGCAGTTCTAGCCCTAGGGAAGTGGGGGGTCCTGCTGGTGTCCGGGGGGATTGCTGTGCAGCTGGCAAGTGAATGGTTTATCAGGGGGGGAGGGGGGCCGCCAAGCCGGGGAAATAGCGAGCCACCGCCGGGGGCTACGCGAATGGATTCTGTGAGGGGGCGGCTCAGGGGGTAGCTGGTGGTGGCTGGGGGGTTCTGCTGGTGTCCGGGGGGGATTGATGTGGTGCTGGCAGGGGAATGGAGCGGCGCGGCAGCCGCGAATGGTTCCAGAGGTGGCGCGAGGGCCTCCGCCGTGGCTTATCCTGAAAAGGACGGCCGCCAACGGAGCTCGGGGAGGTGGGAGAGCCCTGTGGATTAGGGGCATACCTTGCTGAGAGCAGAGAGCGGCGGATCCGGGGGGACCAGGGGGAGAACCGGAGAGAGCGGTGGGAGACGCCAGGGGAGAGCGTGTGGTGCAGCCCTGGATGTCAGGAGCTGTCAGGCGCTGTGTCCAAACACAGCCAGCATGTGGCTACGAATGGTACTGCAGCTCCAGGTAGAGAGTCAGAAAACGAATTGTCTATGTTCTAATTAGAATCCTCCTCCTCTCAGCAAGCCAGACACCCCGCTATCACCACCACCACCACACCCCCCTCACTGACCCGCACCAAATCCCCCCGCCACCCCATCAACCCCGAAAATTCCGTAGTTGATTTACTAATATGTATTAATACTATTAAGGGCTTACATGAGATCTTGCACGTTGCAGAGCTTAGTCCCTCCTCCTTGGCTCCTCTAGGTTGCGGATCAAGCTGTGCTCTCTGCTCTTCCCATCACGCTGCGCTCTCTGCTCCTCCCCTCCTGGTGGGTGGTCTGATCTCCTGCTCCTCTGCGCCTCCTCCCATCACGCTGCACTCTCTGCTCCTCCTATAATGTTGGGAGGTCTGATCTCCTCCCTCTCATCATGGTGGGAGGAGATCTTCTCCTCCCAGCTGGTGACAATACACTAGGCCGGGACTACAGTACAAAGTGCCTGTCAGGGGGAGAATCTCCACTGACAGGGCGCAAGGCAAATGAGAATCTTGTCTGTGTAGGCTTGTTTAGGATGTGCAGGACTCAGTCTATAGCGGCTGGAGCCTCCGAGCAATCACTCCAGTCCAGCCACCTTTTAGAAGGACACTTCACTGCGCCCCCACCCACAATAAATTGTATCGCCCAGGGCGTCCGCCCCTCCCGCCCCCTTGTAACGGCTCTGTCTGCGATCGCTCGTGACAGAGCGAGAACCGGAGTGTGTGTGTGTAAACACACAAATCCCGGTTCTCTCAGGGGAGAGGAGACAGATCGTGTGTTCCTACTAAGGACTGTGCCCCCTAGTCCCACCCCCCCCATTTCGAACACACCTAGGGAACACAGTTAACCCCTTAAACACCCCCTAGTGTTAGCCCCTTCCCTGCCATGGCATTTATACAGTAATCAGTGCACTTTTTTTTTTTTTTCCCACAGGGAGTAATCAGTGCACTTTTATAGCACTGATTGCTTTATGAATGTCATTGGTCGCAAAAATTTGTCAAAAGTGTCCAATTTGTCCACCGCAATATCGCAGTCCCGATAAGAATCGCCGATTGCCGTCATTACTAGTAAAAAAATTATAATATTTAAAAATGCCATAAATCTACCCCCTATTTTGTAGACGTTATAACTTTTGCGCAAACCAATCAATATACGCTTATTGCGATTTTCTTTACCAAAAATATGTAGAAAAATACATATCACCTAAACTGAGGAAAAAATTATTCACCTCCCCATTTGCAATCCAGAGTAGGCTATTCGGATGTACTGGTGCCATCCAAATTTTCATGTCCATTTGGATAGCAACTATGGCGTCAACTATTCCATGTACACAAACTTAACTTTCCCGCCAGATGTCATGGCCGTGGGCGTCAAGGAATCTGTTCCATTTTGGATACATCATAGACCCATGATCCTGCAAACTTCCACCATTTTATGAACTCCAAGAAAAATACAATTCTATGGCTACCTGCAGATACACCACTATGCCCTAACTATAGCCCTGGGTCTGCAGTTCTCGGCCCCCTCCCCCTTTGAAAGTATCATATTGGAGGGAACTGCATGTAGGGGACTAATTTCTGACATATATAGGGTTCTCAACACTTATTCCTTACCAGATCAGGGCAAACATGCATACTGTACATGCTCCGATGGGAGAGGTCATTGGGTGAGAAACTTCCTGTAGAAGCATGGCAGGCGATCTGGACTCTGGCTGCTAGGAGCTCGTTATGTACTCTCTATAAAGAAAATGCCTACAAAATTCTCTATTTCTGGTACCGGACCTTCTCCATGCTATCTACCCCTCTAGTTCTGACCGCTGCTGTCGCTGTCAGGGGGATAAGGGCACCCTGTTTCACATATAATGGACTTGCCAACTAATAACTCCCTTCTGGTGCTCAACACAACAACTACTGACTCGCCTCTGACACCGAAATTCTTTCTATTACGCCTCTTCCCATTAAAAATTGCTAAACCACATAAGAAGTTACTCAGACACATCCTCACAGCAGCACAATGTCTGGTTGCCCTTAACTGGAAAAAGCGCTCCCCATCCTGCCTAGAAGCCCTCTATGCTAGGGTCAAGGATGTTGAGCTCATGGAAAAAATGACTGCTAGGATGCGGTATAGGCTGGAGGACCACGATGATATCTGGAGGTTGTGGCATCTTCGGGAGGACTTACCATGAGCCGGTGCTAATCCTTTTTTTCTATTTATCTCTACCCCCTACTTTTTCCACTCTTCTCCCCCCCCTTTTCTTTTTTTCCTTTTGTTCTAGTATTAAACAATTTTTTATGCTATGTTATAAATTCAGAAATCCAGTACAATGCACTACTGTTCAAATCCAATGTTTTTATTGAAGCTGTAATGTTTTGATGAACTTTGTTACTTTGGCGTACTGTTGCGCTTCGATCACATTCTTGTACGGTTTTCTATTGCTGTGATAACTAATAAAACAGTTGTTTGAGAAAGGGGAGAAATGTGTGAGCTAAGCTACTAAAAATATAGGCGTTCTAGCTGCAGAGGTTGAGGATGAATTACTCCACAGTACCTGTAGCTACAAAGGTCAGTGAGCTCATCTGCAGCTTTTTAGGAATAATCAAATATGTAAATATCCATAGGCTGACCATATTTTCAAATGTATGAACCCAAGATAAGGTTAAAGTGTTTGTTCACCAATGCCAGAAGTCTGCCAAGCAAAATAGGTAAGTTAATTATGATTTACTTGTCTTCATTCTTCACATGTTTGAGCTATTATTATTCCTGGCTATGCTTTCTTCTGGAAAGACAGGGTAAAAACCGGAAAGGTGGTGGTGTCTGTCTCTATGTGAGAAGTGATCTCAAAGTCAGTGTGAAAGTGGACCTAGTTGATGAGACTGAAGCATATGGGTGGAACTGCAAATGGGTGTGCGCAGTACAAAGTTAGTCAGTAGAATTTGTTATATACCAACCAGTGTTAATGAGGAGGTGGAGACAGCTCCTTGCACAGATAGAAAGGGCTGGCACAGTGATGATAATGGGGGATTGCACTGCTGGAACAGTTAAAGGGGAAACATAAAGCTATTGCAAGACAATTTTATGGTACAGTTCATAGAGGCCCCAACTAGGAATGGTGCTATGCTGGACCTGGTAATCTCTAACTATGCAGAGCTTAATACTAATGTTCATATAAAAGAACATCTGGGTGGCAGTCACCATAACATGATTTCATTAAATGTTAGCTGTAAGCAACAAACACATACAGGAAATAGAAAAACACCTAACTTTAGGAGAACATTTTTTTCAAGAATGAGCGCTGCTCTCCAGGACTTAGACTGGGAGGGAATATTGGCATCAATGAACACAGAACAGAAATGGTAATTCTTCAAAATGGCTGTATGTGATCACACTGCAAAGTATATTCCTATGGGTCATAAGTTTTAAAGGCTAAAAATAAAATCTATGAGGTTCATGGCCAAAGTAAAAAAAAAGCTACAAATAATAAGTAAAAAGCTTTTAAAATAAATATGAAAATTAAGTAACGCTATCATACTTTAAATGTTACAAAGAATATAACAGAATATGTGAAAAGCATATCAAGGCTGCAAAAATTCTAAATTAACACTAGATTGCAAAACAGAGCAGGACAAACCCCAAACTCTTCAAATACAGCATATAAATAGTAAAAAGGTCAGGTCTGAGCACAGTGGTTTATTTAGGTTTTGTGCTGCCCTAGGCCTGACTAAACTTGTGCACCCCCTAATTTAAATATGACCCACCCCTTCCTGTCAAGGTTACACCCCTTGCTGTTTAAGACCCGCCCTGAAAATTTCGAGTGGGGACACTAGTTCTGAGGGCCTGGGGGGGTGGGCAATGGAGTCCCTTAATTTGTATAGATTTTCTCTCACTTCCTGTTTGGCTATGGGGCAGGAAGTGAAGGGAAATCTCCGCAATGGGACAGGGATGGTTAAAAATAAACTGACAGGGGACATAACCCTCCCTTACTCTATCCAAAAACAAAAATGAAAAAAAAAACTGTTGCCTATAGTTCTTCTTTAACCACTTAAGACCCGGACCAAAATGCAGGTAAAGGACCAGGCCCCTTTTTGCAATTCGGCACTGCGTCGCTTTAACTGACAATTGCGCGGTCGTGCGACGTGGCTCCCAAACAAAATTTGCATCCTTCTCTTCCCACAAATAGAGCTTTCTTTTGGTGGTATTTGATCGCCTCTGCGATTTTTATTTTTTGCGCTATATACAAAAATAAAGCGACATTTTTGGAAAGAAATCAGTGGAATCCAGGTAGATTTTGTCCAGTAAACGATGGCGCGAAATCACGTCGTTACGTCATTCGTTGTTTGAGTAGCGTCGTTTACGGACATTTCTATTCCCGAACGAGTTACGGAAAAAAAAAATAATAATTTAATTTGACGCGGGAACGACGGCCATACTTAACATGGGCTACGCACCGTTAGACCAGCAAAAAGCTGGTCTAACAGTACGTAAAAAAAAACAGACGTAAGTGATTGCGAAGACCGCTCGTATCTTCGTGGATCGCCGTAAAAACACATTTGCATATCCCGACGCATGAAAACGACGCAAACTCCTCCCAGCGGCCGCAAAAATATCGCAGCGTAGATCCGAAGGCTTACGAAGACGTAAGCCTCTCGGATCGAAGCCCGAAGCCGCCGTATCATGGTTTGAGGATTCAAACTAGTGATACGGCGCGCGAAATTTGAAATTACTCCTGTCTAACACCAGTTAGACAGGCGTAATTGCTTTATGAATCTGGGCCAATATTTTTTATTTTTTGTTATAAGAAAAATCAAATAAACTAAATTTTAGTCAAACATTTAGGCCAAAATGTATTTAGCCACATGTCTTTAGTAAAAAAAAATCGCAATAAAAAAAAATAGCTACCTATCGGGAACAGCGACACTAATACAGCGATCAGAAAAATGATCGCTTAGTGACGCTGGCAATAGGGAGTGAAAGGGTTAACTAGGGCAGTGATCAAGGGGTTAAAACTTTATTGGGGGGTACGGGGGCTACCCTGAACCTAACACTAACTGCCTGTCACACTGACACTAAATACAGTAATCATACATATATGATTACTGTATTCAGTGACACTGTGACAGGGGGGAGGGGGGGGGTGATCACAAGGGGTTAAGTCTGCCTGCGTGTACTGGTGTCAGTGTAGTGTTGTGCAGACTTACTGTGAGATGTGATCACTCCTCAGCAGTGGTTGAAAATACCGCCGAGGGGAGAGATTACATCACTTCCCTCTTCCTGTGTTTACACAGGAGGAGGAAGTGCAGGGTGGGGGAGCGCGCGCATTGGCTGGGAGCGATCCGGAGGGGGCGGACAAAAACGAATAGCCGCCCCCTCATCCCGGATCGCTCGGCCAGCCACGGGGACCGCCGCATGTACCGGGGGGGGTCCCGATCGGACCCGCCACCCACGGCAAGGCAGGCACGTATATATACGTTGATGTGCCTGCCTGTGCCATTCTGCTGACGTAAATGTACATGCGGCGGTCCGCAAGCAGTTAAGCACACATTTCTGATCATTTTATGGAGAGGACTAATAAGGTATAACCATGCTAATGGTGCAGCAGAAAACATATAGCACAGTAAGGAAGGTTTGTGGTCCAGGATGATTGGAAAGTCAAAATTAGAAGCATCCCCCCACCCCCCACAGTTGAGGAATGCCGGCCACCCACATACTGGAAGCAGTGCGGGCACTTTAGGGGGGGCGCTAGACTAATTTGTCTCTCAGCCCAGTCCGCCCCATAATACTGGCGCTAACAGTGTAGTGAAAGCTGGCGGGGACTCTTTCTGTGATGGGCCTTGTTGGCCTAGGCCAGGATACAGAGTTGTCTGAGCAGGTAGGTCCTTTACAAAATAATCAGGAGTGTGTGACTGGGGACAAAGAGAAGGCAAATTTAATAAATACCTCCTTCAGTTTTGTGTATACAAAAGAGCAAGGGGAAGCGCATATGCAAAATGGGGATTACACTGAAACAGCCCCAAATGAACCACTATGGTTTAAAATTGTTATGATCCAAAAATATTTAGACAGAATAAAGATGATTAAGGCTTTTATATCTGGGAAGATACTGGAGAGTTTAATAAAAGACAACATAGATGAGATTTTACTAGATTTTTTTTTTTAAGCACTAGCCAACAAGGATTCATGAAATACAGAAGGTATTAAACAAATCTAAATTATTTATATGAAGCGGTAAGTAAAACCTTGGACAGAGGGGTGGCTGTGGACGTGGTATACTTGGATTTTGGAAAATCGTTTTACACAGTTCCCCACACACGGCTCATGTGTAAGGTAATGTCTACAGGCTTGGAAAAATCAGTTTGTAAAAGGTTAGAAAACTGTCTAAAAGACAGAATTCAGAGAGTCATGGTTAATGATTCTTATTATGAATGGTCTAAGGTTATCAGTGGTGTACCCCAAGGTTCAGTGTTGGAACCCTTAGTTTTTAATATATTTATAAATGATATTGGGTCTGGGATTAAAAGTACCATTTCAGTCTTTGTGGATGACACTAAGCTATGCAGTGAAATAACGTCCTTATAGGATGTGACCAACTTACAAGCACTGTTTAATTTGGTGATTATGTGGCTAATTAATTTAATGTTGAAAAATGTAAAGCACTTGGGGGCTAAGAATTGGCATGCATCCTGCATACTAAGGGAAGTACAACTGGGGGAATCAATGGTGGAGAAGGATCTGGGTGTTTTGGTTTATCAAAAGCTTAAAGGGATTGTATGGGTTCAGTTTAAAAAAAACAACAAAAAAAACAAACATGTTATACTTACTTCCACTGTGCAGTTTATTTTGCACAGAGTGGCCCCCAAACATCCTCTTCTGGGGTCCCATGGCGGCTCTCACGGCTCCTCCCTGGAAGAGCAAACCCCCTCTGGGAAGCTCTCTCCTGAGGGGGTTACCTTGCGGGCGCGCTCCTGTGTGATACACTTGGCGGCCATAGCCGCCAAGTGTATGAAGCCTCGTACACACGCACAGTTTGCTCGTCAAGAACCAGCAAGAAAACTGCTGGCAAGGCTTTCTTACTGGGTATACCGTGCGTGTGTATGAGGCTTTCAGGTTTCTCGTCAAGAAAACTGCCCAAAATCTCGAAGAGAAAAATAGAGAACCTGCTCTCTATTTTCTCATCGTGGTTCTCGGTAGTGTTTTTCTGCCGAGAAACCCAAGAGTGTGTATACTTACCTGTCGCCGTGGAAACCCGCGCATGTGTCAAAGTCATTTCGAACATGCGTGGGTTTCCACGGCGACAGGTAAGTATACACACTCTTGGGTTTCTAGGCAGGAAAACACTGCTGAGAATCACGACGAGAATATAGAGAGCAGGTTCTCTATTTTTCTCATCGAGATTTTGGGCAGTTTTCTTGACGAGAAACCTGAAAGCCTCGTACACACACACGGTATACCCGGTAAGAAAGCTCTGCCAGCAGTTTTCTTGCTGGTTCTTGACGAGCAAACCGTGCGTGTCTGCCCAAAATCTCGACGAGAAAAATAGAGAGCCTGCTCTCTATTTTCTCGCCGTGATTCTCGGCAGTGTTTTCCTGCCGAGAAACCCAAGAGTTTGTATACTTACCTGTCGCTGTGGAAACCCGCGCATGCTCGAAATGACTTTGATGCATGCACGGTAGCTTCCTAGGCATAGGTTGGGTGCAGCCAGATGGCGGCCACGGCATCGAATGTGACGAGCGCATTCTCGTCATAAGCGAAGACGTCACCGCGTTCTTGCCATTTAAAAGAACCTCAATTCTTTTGAATGGAGTGTCTTTACACTCGGGCAGCAAGAGATTTTTGCCAAGAATCTCGTCAGGAAAAACAAAATTTTTTTCCTGGCGAGATTCTGACTTGTGTGTTCAGGGCTTCACTTGGCCCCTGCCCCTGGCACGCTGCGTCACTGATTTGATTGACAGCAGCAGGAGAAAATGGCTGCGCGACTATCAATCTAACTAATGAAGAGCAGACAAGCCATTTGGAAAGCGACGCGGGAACGAGCCCACGGAAGTGCGGGGCTCAGGTAAGTAAAACGGGGGCGCGGAGGGTGCAAGTGCAAGGTGTTTTTTTTACCTTAATGCATAGGTGAAAAAACACAAAGGTTTACAACAACCACTTTAATAATAGCATGCAATGCCAAGCTGCAAAAGCCAAAGCGAGCAAAATCCTTTCTTGTATTAAAAGAGATATGGACTACAGAGAGGGATATATCATTCTAACTCTGTACAAATCCTTAGTAAGACCCCTGGAATATGCAGTTCAGTTTTGGGCACCAGTTCACATAAAATATATTGGGGAAATGGAGAAAGTGCAGAGAAGGGCAACCAAACTGATAAGAGGCATGGAGGAACTCAACTATAAGGAAAGATTAGAGGAACTGAATGTATTCTCTCTTGAGAAGTGGAGATTAAGGGGGGGTATAATCACAATACAAAATATACAGTCACTTATAAGGATCACAGAGCTTCATATATAGTATAAAAAGGTAAACTGTATTTAAATATGTGAATAATCAATTTAGAAAACATCAATTAATTTTCCACAAATGTACAAAAAATCATCACCTTTTCCCTTTAATTAAAAACAGATGGCAACGTTGTCATGTAGCTGACATCCCCATCCACACCACTGTCATGCATATATTCAAATAAAGAAATAGATCCAACTTTGGCCCATAAAGATTGCTCGGTTTCTCCAGAGCTTAGTAAATGAGAAAAAACTTGTGATTGGGTACCCTTTGCAAAGTGAAGCCTTACCTCATTTACTAAGCTCTGGGGCATCTGCACTTTGCAAAGTACACAGTCGTTTTGCCCTAACCCCTGTGAGTGACATCTACATATGTTGGTACTGCAGATATGTATGGTGACATATTACCATGTCATAAAAGTTCATCAACTGCATAGCTCAATATAGAGCATTTGTTGGAGTAACATGCAATGTCAAGTTTATTGTAAATGATGTGATGAACTCCACTGTAGACTCCATTAATTAGAGCAATGTGCAGTGTCAATGCAGAAATAATCACGTGGATAATATAGCGAGCTTCAATATTGCAAACTGCTGGATCCATAGACAGGCTCATAAGCATGAGTTAGCTCTAATCAGCTGTAACAGCAAGCCAAGCTTCATGCACACTGAAGCTGATAAACTGTAGTTTATTGGCGTTTTTTTTTTTTTTTTTAAAGCCCATAAACTGAACTCTATGTTAGCCTAAGTGCCCATGCATACCTGGGTGTTTTTTAGTGTTAATGAGCTTTGGAGTTTATTGGCTTTTTTCTGAACGCCGGAAATCTGTGTTAAAAATGCGTTCAAAATGCCTTTTTTTGGCGGTGAAAAAATATGCAAAAAAACACAAAACTACCAAAAACTCTTTTTTTTGCGTTTTTTATCCATAAAAAAAAGTAAAAAATAAATAAATAAAGCTGATAAAGGCTACACTGAAAACGCTGATTAAAGCTATTGCAAAAACGCTAAAAAACATTGCAAGGCTCCCTGACAGCTACTGGCGTTTTTTTTATAGCTTTTATTAGCTTCAGTGTGCATGGAGCCTATCTGTTTTGGCAAGACAGCCACGAAGGGAATATGATCAACATGTAAATACATAAGTGGTCCATATACAAATAAGATAGGGTCTGTAGGTTTTTTAAGTGTGGCTTTAGCCAAAAAAAACACAACATTTTTAAGCTTTTCAGATAGCATAGGGAAGGTATAACACCCCTGTAAAGTTTGTGTTGCTGTCTCTGCCTCTGTTGAGAAGATTTCACCTCACTACCACCTGACAATTGGATTTGACCTTGATGATAAAGCATCAGTGGAGGCACTTTTTTCCCATAATAACTCTTATAGGGGTGAATTTCCCTTCCTAGGGGTAGTTTCCCCTCACTTCCTGTTGTCTCCCTCCGTTTGTAAGTAGAAGTCATTTGTAAGTCTAATGTTTGTAAGTAGGGGACCGCCTTTAGTGAACTTGGTGTTGAGTTATTTACTTTAAGATCATCACAGAAGACAAGGGGGCAATCTTTATGCCTGGAGAAAAAAAGATTAAATCTCTAAAAACAGAAAGGATGCCCAGACAGAGGTACAATGGCACACTTGTGGTGGACCTGCCCAAAAATCCAAAAATATTGGGATATTATATTGAGCCAAATGAGCCAAATGATGTAATACAGAATCTCGTTCCCTGGCTTCTTCCCTGCCAAGGGCAGGGAATGGTGGAAGTAGGAGTATGCTTTAATTATTTTCCTGGAAACGAGATATAATTTTGAAAATAAATCTATGAATTTGAAAAAAAATAAATATATATATATAACACCTATTGCAACAGAGGAGCCCACTATACTCCTAATAGCACAAATACTACATATGATGCAAACCTGTAAACAGAGACAAAACGTGGCAGCGGGCAATGAGCTGGTCTCTGGAACTTGGTGAAGGCTGAGGCGGTAAAAAAAAAAGAAAAAAAAAAGAAAGGCTTCTTCACAGTAAGAGCTGTGAAAATGTAAAAAAAAAAAAATACTTCCTCAACAGCTGGTTCTGTTTGTAGATTGTTTTAAGAAAGGCCTGGATTCTTTCCTAAATGCGCAATATTTAACTAGATACTAATATTTAAAGGTAAATTAATCCAGGAAATATCCAATGGCCTCTTGGGGAATCAGGAAATATTTTTTTCCCCTGCTTTAGCCAATTGGATCATGCCTTGATGGCGTTTTTTTTGCCTTCTTCTGGATTTATGGTGGGTATTGGATATTGTATATGGAGGTATTCTATTTGTGGATTTTTTTTCTCCTGTTGAATATATTCTGGACTAGGGATAAGACGTACATTCCCCCCCCCCTGGGTTCGGTTTGGTTCGCAGCAAAACATGCGAACAAGCAAAAAATTTGTTCGAACACACTAACACCTTTAAGGTCTATGGAACGCGAACATGAAAAATCAAGGTTAAAGGTTAATATGCAAGTTATTGTCATAAAAAGTGTTTGGGGACCTGGGTCCTGCCCCAGGGGACATGTATCAATGCAAAAAAAAAAGTTTTAAAAACTGCGGGCCAGATTCAGGTACATCTGCGCATTATTGGACCGGCGTAGCGCACTGCCTTTACGTTAGACTTGCGCAATGTAGCCGCGTAATCACCCTATTCTAGTCGCTTTTACGCAGAAATTTGCGCATGCGTAACGTTATTTCAGAGGCGTAAGGCGGAGTAATACAAATTGGGAAGGACGTGGGCGTGTTACATTGAAATGAGCCGTGACCCCATGCAAATGAAGGGCCGGCCGGCTCGCGCATGCGCGCTTGAAGGAGACCATGGTCAGCACCTCTGTGCGCATGCTCACAACTCGGGAACAGCGTAATCAGTGAAATTGGAAGTAGACCCGGGCAACTTTGCTGAACTACGCAGACAGCATAAATAGACAGACACAAACGCACTTTCATTGCAAAAGTACATCCCTTTGTATCCCTTCCTATACAGCAAGGTGCTATTGTTCTGTTGTTTGTTAGCGTTTATTTGTTTGTTTGTGACGTGTCGTTGAGATATTTGGGGACTGTTTTGCAGAGTGATTTTTGTCTTTTATGTATTTTCTTTGTTGTTTTTTTTTTTTTTAATTATATTTTTGCTGGGCTTTTTTTTTTTTTTCGGTTCTGTTTGTGTATGATTTGGGAATGTGGGGGTGACATTCCTGCCGGAAAAGGGGTGTCACCCTCAATTTTGGTGGAGAAGGGTTCCCCAGGACCAGGGAGAAGTGATCCCCAGGTCCGTGTGAATGGTGTATGAATGTACAGTGACATAATTGGAGCCTTGGCGTGGCGTTGCTGCTCACAAGTCCTGCATGGTGGGCTTGTGCCAATCCAATGTGATGAGGATGTGGGGTGTGTGTACTAGGGACCACAGTGGTGTGCATGCATGCATTCTCATTGTGCCATGATTAATGTGTGTGTTTAACGTGCAAAGATGCATATGTGAGCTGGCATGAGATGGGGTCATGAGATGGGGTCCCAGTGCATATGCAGAGTCACCTTGAAGGGAAAAGACAGGAGGATGTTAGTAGTGCATGTGCCCCTTGTGATGTGTGCATCATGGGGGGGGACAGTCATGCCTGCCACCCATGTTACTCACCAACCAGCCAGCTGTCCCCATACAAGTTCTGTTTGAAATCTGTGGGGATGGGGCTCTGATTGTATATGTAGCTGTCATGGGTGTCATGGGTAGTGTCATATGTTGGGCTGGTGATGTCCTCCTGCAAGCTTGTGGTTAATTCCATGATGGCATGAGGGGTGAATTTGAAGATGCGAGACACCTCAGAATCACTCATGCCATCTATGTCTATGCGTGTGCAGTATATCCTCTCCCGTGAAGAGTGAAGATTGAGGGGCTTGTATCAGATAAGAATATTGTATTAGATTAGATTAAATTGTAAAGTTTATATAAGCAAATAAAAAGTAAAAAAAAAAAAATCCTGTGCCCTCCTCAGTGCCCTCCTCAGTGCCCTCCTCCTTCTTTGATCATCTAAAGTCAGTAGTATAGCTATGAGCATGGATGCCCCTGGCATGTTGGCATACAGATTGTTGTGCAACACGTGTGACTGCTGAGCTCCTCACTAACAGTGTTGCTTTATCTGACATGTAGACGATTTTTCTCTTTTTAGACCAGCTTTTATATGGTCTAATTTTTGCTGTTGCGCACACTGCGTAGCCTGCGCTGCCCCAACGTTCTTTTGTGGATCCCCGTAAGTCCCTCATTAGCATATTTGACTAGCAAATCAATGGTCTGTCTAGCACAGTTTTGCGCGGACGGATGCGCCTGTCTAACGAAATTACGCTGGACAAAAAAAGTAGATTTCTTGCATATCTCGTTTTGGGGATGCCGTGCATCGAAACGCACACGCACATTTAGACTTACGCACGCGCATCTCCTGTTGTTGCGCAGGCGTAATCGCTCTGTGAATCTGGCCCTGCATTTTTTTCGGGAGCAGTGATTTTAATAATGTTTAAAGTGAAACAATAAAAATGAAATATACCTTTAAATTTCGTACCTGGGGGTGTCTATAGTATGCCTGTAAAGTAGCGCATTTTTCCAGTGTTTAGAACAGTACAAAAATGCACAAAATGACATTTCTAAAGAAAAAAAGGTAATCTAAGACTACTCGCTGCTATAATGAATTGTTGGGTCCTGGCAATACAGATAAAATTCATTGAAAAAAACGAGGCCCCAGACCCCAAGTCCATTACCAGGCCTTTTGGGTCTGGTATGAATATTAAGGGGAACCTTGAACCAAAAAAAAAGTGCGTGGAGGTCCTCCTAAATTCCATTACCAGGCTCTTCAGGTCTGGCATAGATATTAAGGGGAACCCTGCACCAAATTAAAAAAAAAATGGTGTAGGGGTATCCATACCAGACCCTTATCCAAGCACACAACCTGGCAGGCCACAGGAAAAGAGGGGGGACGAGAGACCGTACCAAGCCACATGCCCTCAACATGGCAGTGCCCTTCGGTCCAGTTCTTCCGCCTTGGTGTCGCAGAGACGTCACACGAAAGCTCTGGCGGACTCCGGCTTGGCTCCCATTCGTCCGTGGCGCTGCGCCAGCAACTGGTTGTTCCATAATGGCGGATTATCTCCATCTTCCTACACATCAGACCCAGTGGACACTAACATCTGCCCACACCGGCCTAGTATTGTATTATCTGCAATCCTTGTTTAATAAACAACTTTTAACCTTCATAATTTGACTTGATATTTTTGGAGGTCACAGGAGGTTTCATGTTCTCACTGAGATCTGGATAGCAATGTCTTTATCTCCCTATACAAAATATCTAAAACAATTGATGCAATCGTGTGTTTGGAAAACTCAGCTTATTAATGTATTTAAAAAAAATCTATTGATGGATGTAAAATGAAAGCAATAAGGCAAGGTAATAAAAGCGCTGCATGCATAATGCTTTTCTGAAGTGAGCCTCTGATGTGGGGGTGTCAGGAATTCAGCACACACTATGTTTCAGTTTTCTCGGGACTAAAAGTCATCGTAAATCTTTGCACATTTGACAAGTTACAAACAGATGCTAAGTTATGTAAATTATGTAAATGAGAGAACTTAGGAGTTCATTCATTATACCTTATGTTTCTGACAATGCAAATAATTAAACATAACCGACATCAAACATTTGTTTTAAAACCATCATAAAACATTGACAAACAAAGATTCATGGATCCATACTACATATTCTTCCCAGATGCACAATAATTGTAAGTGCTTACCTCGGTTCTGTGAACCAGCTGTTGTGTACCATCATCGTTCATTCTGAAAGCTTCCAAGAACGGGTCCGATTTGCTGAAAAAGTCCTGAAATATAATGTTATTCAATTTAGAAGCCTGGCAGATTCCATTTGGTCCCTTTGCTTCTATTGTATCAGTACTGATAAAAGAGGTAGATTAAATCTTTGTTAGGTTTATTATACTGTCATCCTTCTTATAATATACGGTTTTATTCAATTTCACTTTGCTCCGTGGGTATGGTTTACAGATCTGAAAATGTGATAGCCTAACAATGTCTGGTTTGTCATGCACATTCATTTTAGGTACTCACACAAAAAGATATATCTTTCTCTTTATCATTCTTAATCATGTAATGATCCGCAATTTTCGATGCATAAAAAGAAGAGCATAGTAAAAAAAAATCTCTTGATTTGGCGGATAATCCTTCAATGCACTTAGCATGCCATAGGCAATAATTGTTTTGACACATTCAGACAATACCTAGGCAATGCATAGTGGGTATAAATGACAGCGAGGGAAGATTTTGAGATACCATCATTGCTAAGACCTAAGCAATACTTTGTAGTTCAGAGTCTATACTACTGACATATATGTGTGCCAGGTTCTTTTTCTTCTCTAGTGATGATAGCTAGCTATCATCTATGGGTATTTGTACCGTGGTGAGATTCTGTCAGTCTTTTGTATAGAATAATGATTCCACTATGGTTTCTCTGCCTCTGTGGTTCCAGATTTGGTCTGATTCAAGCGGAGTGCTATAATCATAATCCAATTATAATAGGAGATTTATACAACCCTCTTGGCTTGGCATCAAGACACAGCTACATTAGTAAAGGCAGAGGATGAAGTATAGACTTGCAATGCCCCTTAGTGATGCCAGAGGGTTGTAGTGTTGCTTTTTCTACATATGTAAAATACAATTACCTGCATGAAATAAACTAAATCCCAGCACAGACTTTTCATTGCAGGGTAAAAATGTTTTTTAATTGCGTTTGCACTTTCCTTCCTAAAGTCTAATAACATAATTAGATCATATACAGTAGCTTGTGACAGTGTGGAAATGGAAATGGATACAGGAATGACACTGGATTTGCAGAGAGGAGCGGAGAAAACTATTTATCTATAGGCTAGGGGTGAGTCCATACAGCAAGGTGCTGTAACTAAGACTGAATGTGCCTGAGACCCCATGGTCTGGGAGACCAGAGATGATAGCAGCACTTCTGCTGACAGGGGAGCCAGGTGGCTTAGTGTTTTTTGGTTCCTGAGTGGGCAACTTTGTTTGGACTTTTTTCTTCCTTTTCCAATAAAAGTGAGAAAGCCCTTAAAACACAGTTCGGACTGACAGGAATCATTAAAAACACTTACCACCACTGAGCTTAATCACCCCATATCACACGTTCTGTTCAGATGTGGACAGATGATGAAAGAATCTAGGTCTTTTCTCTTACTGTGAGTTTTGTGTTAGGAACTGTTGGCATTTTGTGTGTGAAAGTGCCGCCAGGCAAAAAAAAATTTGCATGTTGTAGAGAGTAAAGCTCAACTTTGAAAGCAGTTTTGAAAGAGATTGGCTATGGGGCTGATCCCAGCAAAGTTGCAATGAGTCCGATGAGGAGATTAACTATGTGGGTGATAGGGATGGGCTGATCAACCCCCCTCTCCACCCCCGGGTTCGATTCGCACTAGAACACCTCGAACAGGCAAAAAGTTCTAGCGAACATGCGACATGAAAATGAAAAATTAAAAGTTCTTATTTTAAAGACTTATGTGCAAGTTATTGCTATAAAAAGTATATGGGGGCCTGGGTAATGCCCTGGGGGACATGTATCAATGCAAAAAAAAAGTTTTTCACGTCGACAACCGATGCTTAGTCATAGCTATGACTAAGCATCGGTTGTCGATGTGAAACGCGTCAGCTTTTGTTACCCCACTGTTTGCTGTTTTTGCTGTTTTAGTTTTTTGACTGGAATAAACAGGCACTATTTTTAAGTCTTTTCATCCATTGGAGTGCGGCTGTCCATTTTTCTTTCCTTATATTGCCCCAAACATTATATATATTTTTTTCTAACACCCTAGAGAATAAAATGGCGGTCATTACAATACTTTTTGTCACACCATATCAGAGGTCTTACAAGCTCACTTTTTTTGAAAAAAAATCACCTTTTTTAATTAAAAAATAACACAACAGTATAGTTAGCCCAATTTTTTTTATATTGTGAAAGATAATGTTACGCCGAGTAAAATGATACCCAACATGTCACGCTTCAAAATTGCGTCCGCTCGTTTACCCTTAAAAATCTCCATAGGCGACATTTAAAAAAATTCTATAGGTTGCATCTTTTGAGTTACAGAGGTCTAGGGCTGAAATTATTGCTCTCGCTCTAATGATCATGGTGATACCTCCCTCGTAATAGAAAAAAGCATGACAGGTCCTCTTAAATATGAGATCTGGGGTCAAAAAGACCTCAGATCTCATATTTAGACTAAAATGCAAAAAAAAAAAAAAAAAATTGTCATTTGAAAAAATGACAACAAGAAAATGTATTATTATTATTATTATTATTATTATTATTATTAATAAGATAAGTAATATGTTATTAAAGATACTTGAAGTTGAAAAAACACATTTTCTATTCATCTAGGGGTCTCCACCACAGTCGGACAGGTTGGTACTGTAAAGTACCAGTCAGTGGAGTTAGTTAGTACCAAGCAGTGTTGGTCAAAAATGGAACTGGTTGGTACAAGTGCTAAGTAAATCAGAATACCCTAGAGTGAGGATAAACCCAGGATTTCCATGACAAGAGGGAGAAAGCTTAGTAGCTTAGTATGAAGATCAAAAAGAGGAGGGGGTCGCATAACAGCATATAGTGTAAAGTGTAATTTTAATAGAACATGTAAAAATGCACTCACAAAGTTAAAATGGAGCTCAGCATGACAGTCAGGTAGCCTCAAGGACAGAGATGGACAGGCAAACAGGATGTCTTGGTTTGGCTGCCGGCAAGAGAGCAGACATGGAATGGAAGAAGGAAACCGCTGTCACTGGAGAGCCAAAATCATGGTTGGAACACAGGGCCCATGATTTGAAGCCACCTTCTGTTGTTAGAGAATGCTGGAGCTGGGACAGGAATGTGTTTGAAAGCAACCTTGCTTCTTCAGCCTCTGGCCCTCTTAAGGGCCAGAAAGCCCTTAAACCGCAGTTCGGACTGGCACAATTCATTAAAAATGCTCATCACCACTAAGGCCGCGTACACACGATCAAATTTGAACAAATCTGTCTGCTCGTGTGTATGGGGCCTAAGTGTAATCACCCCATATCACAAGTTACAGTCAAACTACATATGCTATGCAATGCCTATCTATTTTGTAAAAACTGGTCAATTAAACTAATAAATTATAGAAAAGAATCACTGAAATACAGTATTTACTTTTTTTTGCCAGACCATTGTTATAGTCTGCTTCTAGAGCAGGTCATAAGACTAAATGTCTGTGAAGTAGTCACATAATTGTTGCAAAATGATCAGATCAGAGTACAAGCAGAGCTGCCTATCGGCAGTCTGTGCCTGAAAGTTGGTCTCTTAAGGCACAGTGGCAATTTCTTGCAGAAAGGCAAATATTTCAAAGGTTTTTTATTTATTAGTTGTTTATTTGTTTAATAGACACTCTACACAGGGCTGCATACAATGGGTTTCATTTTATAAAATGTGAAAATGTGAACTGAGGATAAGAAAAATTACCCTCTAAAACCAATTATTTTCTAGTATGTAATCAAAAAGGGCAGATGGAATTATATTGGTTGCTATAGAAAACATAGACAGTTTTAGGAGGTATGTGTTGCACTTTGCACTGCTGCTAGCTCTCAAACCTAAATCAGGTTCCCACTAACAATCACCAACCAATTACAGTGGTTCCCGATGATCACAATCAAAGCTATGATGTACTGATCACATGTTGGTTGCAGGGTTTAGCTTTTACCAGTAGCGGCTGGTGAAGTTTTAGGATGGGGGGGGGGTTCCAGACCCGCCCCTCCTTTTTGACCCCTCCCACATATAAGCCCCAACCCTTATATCATCCACCCACATTGTCCCCTGTATTCCACTTGCTTCCACCCATAGTGTCAGGAGTATACACCTCAGGACAGCTCGTCACAGGACAGAGTATACAGCCTAGACTCACAGCAGAGTATACAGCCCAGACTCAAAGCAGAGTATACAGCCCAGACTCAAAGCAGAGTATACAGCCCAGACTCAAAGCAGAGTATACAGCCCAGACTCACAGCAGAGTATACAGCCCAGTCTCACAGTAGAGTATACAGCCCACACTCACAGCAGAGTATACAGCCCAGACTCACATCAGAGTATACAGCCCAGACTCACAGCATAGTATACAGCCCAGACTCACAGCATAGTATACAGCCCAGACTCACAGCAGAGTATACAGCCCAGAATTACAGCAGAGTATAGCATAAGGCATTTGTCACAAAGCCTGATATATAGCATTTGTCACAAATCCTGGTATATGTGACCACTAGTGCCGTCTCATATACAGCTATATATACTAGGGTTGTCCCGTTACCGATACCAGTTTTTTTTTTTACAGCTTGGGGGGGTGGCGCCCGAGCACCCCCTATGGACGGGCCTTTTACCTTTTACTGGCTTTTACCTTTCAGTTGCCACTCCATCAAAAAGTGGCAGTGTACATCAGTTTAATACTGTAATTGCAATTACTATAATAAAAAAGTATATATATATATATATATATATATATATATATATATATATATATATATTTTTTTTTGTTTAAGTTTTTGGTGTTGGTTTGTTTGGTATGTTAAAGTCTTGTTGTAAATTGTTAAAAAATCTTCTTAATAAAAAATAATTTCAAAAAAAGTAATAAAACCCCTATCATGTCCACATTAACTTTATATAGGTTTGAAAAAATATTTTTTGTCAAGTTAAAGGAGCATTAAGGCTTCAAGGACCTTCAGTTATGACAAAATTAGGGCATTCCTATTGCATTCCCCTGTATGGAAAAATCACAGGTTTGCTTTCAGTGTTCTCCACAATAATGCTGTTTTTCCTCTTTTTTTTGCCTGTACATATGCAGTCGTATTCTAATTTAATGGATGAAAAAAAAACATCTTACAATGTCAAGTTTTTGTTGGTTTTGTTTTGTTTTTTATTCTCCTACAGCATAAAGGCTGAGCACCTTTAAAAGGAGATCTTACTGTTACTTATTCTGATATTTTATTGCATCTTTCATTAAAAAAATTTACCTTGTCATCTAATTTTCGGGCACTGAAAGACAGTTCAACATAGTCATCATTTCCAGATAACTCTTCAGCAATCACCTGTAATGAAAAGGAACATGTTTAATTTAGTTTATTATCTTAATGTAAGCTTGATAGCTGAAAGTGAGTAACTTTAATGGCTATTTCAAACGATCCACTCGGATTTACATAGAGCTTACATAGAGAACACATGGGTACGGCTTCCTGCCCCTGCGGTATACAGTACAGTATTATTAGAGCCAGATTAGATGTGAGTTCACATAAGCCAAGACATAGCAAATTATTGTTTTGGATAAAATGTGCAAGTGATACAGGCCCCTTCAAAATGTTTAAGAAGTTTTGAATGGAGTCTTAATTTTATTAAACATGCACAGGGAAGACCATCCAAAAAACGAAAGTCATACAAATGTAACCCACAAAGTCTTGTGGCCATTGGGTGGCTTAAAAAAAACAGGCTAAGAGGGCATATTAGTAAAATCGAAAAATTCACATCTGTTCTGGGTTCACACAGTTCATTTTCAACTTTAGGGGAGAAATCCTAGCCAGCAGGATCACTGGGACCATGGCGATGAAACCGAGGTTTGGAATAGGCTGATGGTGAGGGCTGGAACGCAGCGCCGGGCGATATGACGTCATTGGTCAGTCGCAATGGCATTTGGAGCATGCGAACTGGCAGATTGAACTGCTCCTTCTTCAGTTTTCAGCTGGCTAGCATTTCTCCCCTACAGGCAAAAATCAGCTGTGTGAATGCCGTTCTGCAGTGGATGCCACGCCAGTGTGGATGGACTTTGTGCCTTACTTCCCTAACCTCCATGTAAGTGGATAATGCACCTGTATCTCATTAAAATGTTTACAGTTCTAACCTAGAGGCGCCTGTGTTTCTTTTCTCTTTGCATATCTGGAGTCTGCTTTCAACTCCCCCCTCAAAGGCTGCCATGGTTGTTTGGAATGCTAAAGTAATCTATACAGGTTCCCCCTCTACATCTCTCCCCTTCTACATATACTAAATATTTCAATTCAAGCACTTACTGATTGACTAATTTATTAATTTTCATACTATTTAGCAGCATCACTACCCATTTTTTCTCAAAGTCACAAAGATACCTGTTGAGCCTGCTACTGATGTCCACCTAATACATTTTTTTGTGATGGTGCGGCAACGATGCTGCACTGCTCCAAGGTTTACAGCAGAGTTGCCACTCCCATGTAGGTTGTGCTTGCACTACAGTGGGTGAAAAAATGTCGCAGGTGGTGCAGCAATCAGCATTGTTTCTGCTGATTCACAAGTATGTACAGTAGCTTGTCAAGCAGCACTTGGCAAAACCTAGTCCTGCCCACTGGTTTCTGGATTGACACCACTGCCTCTGTTGCGGTTAGGGAAGGTAAAGAAAGTATTCTGTTTACCTCGAAAGAAGTATGGGAATTGTTTTTATTTTAGAATCTAGGTGGATGCAGCATTGGTCCGATGCTGTGTCTTTAGCTGTACTTTATGTCAAAACAGTTAATTGCTAGAAAATTCTGAATAGACACACTTTTTCAGACCTAAATGAAAGTTGGCTGACTATACTTGTTCAATGACCAATATATCTGTTTTTTCACTATAAACAGTGCTTTACTCGTAATATATCAATATCGCGTGATTCAGGAATGTAAAGGAAGCTGCCATGTGCTAGAAGCTAAATTAACAGATTGCTCTTGTGCTGTCAGGGTAAAGTACTATGCTTCAGTCCAGCTCCTCTTCATGTTGTCTGGAAATAACCCAACTGACATAAAGCTGAACTAATAAAAACATGGACAATAAGGCCTCTACTCCTTTTTGTAAATGCTTTATTTGCTGGCAGTTATGTCGCATATTCACGGTCGGAATTTCCAATGAAAAAATTCCATCGTATATTCTGACCGTGTGTATGCCCCGGACTTTTTCCATCAAAATTTCCGACGGACTTTAACCACTTAAGACCCGGACCAAAATGCAGGTAAAGGACCTTGCCCCTTTTTGCGATTCGGCACTGCGTCGTTTTAACTGACAATTGCGCGGTCGTGCGACGTGGCTCCCAAACAAAATTGGCGTCCTTTTCTCCCCATAAATAGAGCTTTCTTTTGGTGGTATTTGATCACCTCTGCGGTTTTAATTTTTTGCGCTATAAACAAAAATAGAGCGACAATTTAAAAAAAAATGCAATATTTTTTACTTTTTGCTATAATAAATATCCCCCAAAAATATATAAAAAAAAATTTTTTTTTCCTCAGTTTAGGCCGATACGTATTCTTCTACGTATTTTTGGTAAAAAAAATCGCAATAAGCGTTTATCGGTTGGTTTTCGCAAAATTTATAGCGTTTACAAAATAAGGGATAGTTTTATTGCATTTTTATTAATTATTTTTTTTTACTACTAATAGCGGCGATCAGCGATTTTTTTCGTGACTGCGACATTATGGTGGACACTTCGGACAATTTTGACACATTTTTGGGACAATTGTCATTTTCACAGAAAGAAATGCATTTAAATTGCATTGTTTACTGTGGAAATGACAGTTGCAGTTTGGGAGTTAACCACAGGTGGCGCTGTAGGGGATGTGTGACCTATGTGTGTTTACACCGTTCTTCCGCTCCAGGGACGAATCGCCGCACTGCATCGGCGATCGGGTCCGCGAATCCCGCGGTCCCGGTCCTGGAGCTTCGGACCGGGTCACGGGCGAGCGCCCGCGGCCGCGCGCCCCGTGACCCACGGCTGGGTACTAAAATCAACGTATATATACGTTGATGTGCCCAGCCGTGCCATTCTGCCGACGTAAATGTGCAGTAGGTGGTCCTTAAGTGGTTAAATAGAGAGCAGGTTCTCTTTTTCTCCGGAGAAGGGAGTCACCGCTCCAGGTGGGTATGCTGAACAATCAGTAACTTCTCAGGAAATCAAGGGTGCCGACAATGTACAAGGCAAATAGTAGAGGCTATAAAATGGACAGCCACACTTCAAAAAAACTTTTGGTTGTTGTTATTGTAAAACAGATGGAAAATGTACTACAAAATGCAGCAAAAAGTGGGGATAGCAGCCTACGTGTTTCACACTTTAAATTAGTGCTTAGTCATTGCTAACATGCAAATAAAACACACTTCAAATATATGTGATTCCTACAAAAGGCATGTGACCAATACTGACCACCTGATCTATAGTGTGAAAAGCGTAGGCTGCTATCCCCACATTTTGCTGCATTTTGTAGTGCATTTTCCATCTGTTTTACAATAAAGACAACCAAAAGTTTTTTTGGAGTGCGGCTCTCCATTTTATAGCCTCTACTATTTCTCTTTTTTTCCTTTGGAAATTCAGAGTTTTGCCCGTTCAAATGTCCGCCCGTGTGTATGCGGCATAAGGACCTAACATTTTCAGTGTTATTACCAATAGAGATGTCCCTTTTACCACATAGCAAAACAAAGTACACCTAAGAACACACTTCTTCTGGCAGTAACAAAATAGGAATATTCTCTTTCTTCTACACATTAATCTATTTTTCCTCCTCTCTTGTTTAAATTGTAACTCCAGACTAACAGCTGAAATACATATGTTTGTTGTTATACTTGTCAAATGACTTATAATTTTGGCCAGCCAGGATGATCAATTTTCTAATTTCTAATAATAGAAAGGGTCATCGTTGAATCGTTAAATAAATGCATTGCTCACCTGGCTGTGCAGTTTGATCGAGGTTTGTAAATTGTAAGATTGGCTAAACAGAATTTGTGTGTACTAAACTATTTACTTGGGGCACTGCTTTAAAGCTGAACTTCATACAGATATTAAAGACACAAACTGATACAGCTCTGTATTTCCTATTAAATTGTTAAATGTTTAATTGCAGTATTTGACTTTGTACCAGGCTCATGCAATTTCCTGTACAGCAGTACAGAGAGGGAGGGGCAAGCCCATATTCCAATAAGGTGTGCTGCATGCAAATATGTTGACAATTGACATACTGATAGAGGGAGTGTGCAGGTTGAGCAATGGGCAATCTTATCACTGTCTAGTCATAACTTTGTGGGTGCAGAGAAGACATCCATCTAGTTGTTGCAAAGTGCATGAAAACAGAAGCTCTCCCAGCTCTCTGCCTCCACATTGACTGAGACACATCAGTGGGAACTATTGGCCAAGGGGGGCAAGTCCGGGTCATGCTCTGTGTGTCTCATAGCAAGTGGGAGCAAGCAGCGTGTTTGAAACGTTATAGAAGACTGTATGCTCCTAGTTACCTTGAAGAGGGTATTGGCCTAATCCTGTCTATTAACATGCATTTCTTTAGTATGATTGAAGATCCTAGTTACAAAAAAATGAATTACAACTCCCAGTAAAGTCCAATTTTGCACTCTTGAAGTTCTAGTGAAAGTACCTGGACTTCAGGAATGCACACCTTATTCAGTGCCCTTATTCAGGGCCCAGAATGAAACATCCTTCAGAAACGTAAAGGAACTTCAAGCTACGCTGTAGTACAACCGCACACAGGTCTTTGTCTACATTAAAAGCTCTTCCACTTTATTGCAAAAGAATGGAAATACAAAACAGTGTAGCCATTTCAAATAACAATGTGTAAGACCATGGGGTTGATTTATTTAAGGTAGACTGTGCATTTTGCAAGTACAGTCGCACTCATTCTCATTAGTAAATATAATGTGGTAACGCTTCACTTTATAAAGAATACCCAATCAGGTTCAAGAAAAATAAAAAAAAGTATATTTGCTTAAACATGATTGGATGATGTAGATCAACAGAGCTTTACCAAATTTACAAAGCTCTGGGGAAATAAGTGCAACTGCACTTGCAGAGTGCACAGTCTACTTGCCTTTAATAAACCCATCCCAAAGTATAGCCTTTTATCAAGCTGGGAGTAAACTGCACACCTTAAAAAAATCTAATTAATAAGCTATTATTGTGCTAAAATATACATACAATTCAAAGAGAGAGGGTATGCATTCTATTATATGTGTCTGCATTAAGCATGTATGTGAAGTGATTGATTTTTGCTAGCTTTTTAACTGCTAAATAGCAGTGTGTGATTACAAAACCCTGTACTTTAATGTTTATCTCCAGGAAAGCAGGACTTTTTTTTACTATAAAAGCTGGTATAAGACGGGTTTGGGTTAAAATGCATTGCTGCTACTGCTTATCCAGCACTCGTTTGCAGCAGGAGCCAGAGTATTGTATATACAGCCGGTGGAGGATAAATGTCACCACAGATTTCCAGAGAGGGCTGATATTTAGATAAGACTAAGCACTTTATATGTATTTTGCAGCTGGGTTTTGCATATATAAGATCCAAGTTATAAGCTGCTGGAGTAGTGAAGTACTGGCTGGATTTCATAATCACTGACTCATATATGAGGAATTAATTATGTGTATAGCTTGATCTATATTCTGCTGTGTATATCAGAGAGCATGGTGAGCATTGAGTGGTTTAGGTGTGAGTAAAAGACTAGTTAATATATGTGGCGTGAACTATTTGAGTCTTAGTTATAGACAAACTATGAACACCACCACCGTTTAAATGTTTTATTTCATATACCAATAAAGTAAGAAGAATTTTTTGATATACAATTATGCTAATTTTTAAAACATTGTTAGGAGACACCTAAATCGTGCACTCATTAATGAATTATAAGCTTTTGCCATAATGGTGCTAGAATTTCAACTAGAATAGTCATTGTGAAGAAAATAGACTTTATTCTGTATTTTCTCATATAGTCAGTTTTGTGTTAAGAACCCATTGAACAATCTGGGTGAATTTTTGATATGTTGGCCCCCCAGATCGGGGCTATTAGGGGATATGTAATTGTAGGGATACCTTGTGTGGGAAGGGGTGTTCCAACTTTTGGGAAAATTGTGTGCTCTCTGCCTGGAGATAATTGGTTTATTCCTTAACTGATCTCAATATCTCCCAGGCAGAGAGATGGTGGGTGTACTATAAAAGCTTGCTGGGGTAATGTCGTCTGCTACGGGGATGTAAATGAGCCTTAGAATGACTCCTAAAGACTATTTATTGTATTATGCTAATGGACAATGTATTGTATGAATGTCTATTGAAGATAAATGTGGATTGTGAGGTGGCACAGTCTAAGGGTCAGATGTCTGACTTTTGGCTCATGTAGATTATCTCGGAGACAGAGCGTCTGGAGACTAAAAGGTGTGTATTGAGGGGGGCTCGTTAGTAAACCATTGTATGCTGTTGTGGGTGGAGTGTGTCATTGTCCATTTGATTACTGCAAGTATTCTTTTTGGTTTATATAAGAGCCTGCCTTCTCAATAAAGTTGTTCTATGCCTGGTACACCCTTCATGAAGTCTTGGCTCATGTTTGGGGGAATATTCAAACCATTGGGAAGAACCATCCTGGAAACTGCATTCATCTCCACTATCCCTCTACCTCCTATGGTAGCGATAATCACACAAGCTCTGCGATTGAGGGATGCAAAAAAGGCCACTGTACCATAAACACTGCAGGTCTTAACAGTCATGATTGTGAGCCTCTTGCAAGCCTATAATTTGTGAGTGGTTACAGCTTGTGTGTGTTCTCCTCTCCTGTTTCCAGATAAGGGTCACAAATACAGAACAGGAAATGACTGGTCCACTGATAACACCTCTGCCAATTATGAGGATTAATTCAAACCCTATGCCACTCACCTTTATCAGGTGTTGCTGCCGTAGCCAGGCAAACTAAACAAATAAGAGGGAGAGACCTCAGATGAGAGAGCCCCAAAGAATGAAGCGGCTACTAAGGCAGCAAAAAGGGCAATACTCGAGTCTGATAAAATACAAAAAAGTTTATTCTATTCAACAATGTAAGGTCCCTTTCAGACGTGTGAACCGTATGTCCGCTTTTTCAACTATCCGTTTGCAGATGAAAAAGGGAAATACATTGGTCGCTATGTGATTGATAAACATCCGCTGACACCCGTAATCACCCGTCTCCGCAAAGTTCCGATTTTGCAGACAAAGAATGTCCTATTTTTCCTTCCGTCTGCGGATCGGATGAACACGGACATACGGTCCATGTTCATCCGATCCCCCCATAGGGGAGAGCGGAGAAAAGACAGGGTGGTCCCTGCACTGTGTGCGGAGACCGCCCTGTCATCTGACAGCTCAGCGGGGATCTATGGAGCGATCCCCGCTGAGCTTATGGACACATGGAGGCGGATCATTACTGATCCACCCCGTGAAAGAGCCCTAAAGAATACAAGCATGGCTCAGATAACTGAGAAGTAAAGTTACATTTAGGCTCGGTTCACACTGCTGCGCTGCAAATTTGTTCAGTTTTTTGTCCTGTGTGAGGTGCAAATTTTACCACTATTTTACCGCAAATTTCAGGAATTGGTGTTCTAGCCAATGGAATCATAATGTAAAAAAAAAGAAAAAGTGTTAACTTCCTGTGTAATTCCTGTTTTTTTGTGGATAGTAGTGTGGTAGAGTTCGCACATATATGAACCATTCATGCGATTCCAGAACGATTTACATTGATGTCCATGGAGACTAAATTTGCATCGCAACACTGTAAACACCTTTTTTTATCGCATCACATTTGTAGAGGAACGCATGTATTTGAACGTCCGTCATTGAAAACAATGACTTTATGGATGACATGCAAATTTAGAATGTTTGTTTTTGACGCATTACATTCATTATGAACTCGCATCAGTGTGAACCGGGCCTTACACTGGTTACAATTACAGTTGCAATGGACTTGATAAATTGTAACCAGTGTAGATGCAACTTTACTTATTTTAATTGTTGAATAGTATAAACTTTTTTGTATTTTTATCAGACTTCAGTATTACCCTTTTTTCTGTCTTAGTAGCCGCTTCATTCTTTGGGGCTCTCTCATCTAAGGTCTCCCCATCCCTCTTTTTTTTCCAGATAAGGGCTCTTTTACACAGACGTGTCCATGTACGGACTCTGCTTTGCTCAGCAGGGATTTCTCCGTTGATCATTACTGAGCAGGCAGATGACAGCTCCATCTCTGCACACTGTGCAGGGACTGAACTGTCACAGCTCCGCTCTCCTCTATTAAGGATCAGATGAAGACGGTCCGTAGAGTCCGTTTTCATCCGATTTGTCAGATAGATGGAAAATAGGGTTTCCATCCATCTGAATTTAGCGGATCGGAATTTCAGCGGACATGTCACCACTGACATTCGTCGCTCCATAGACCTGCATTGAGCGTCCATTCAGGTTTGCCTAAAAAACTGGCAGGCGGACCTGAGCGGTCCACCCGTGTGAAAGGGGCTTAAGGGTACCTACGTTCTAAGAACACCAAACCTGGTGCTCTATGCTGAATACATTCTGCAATTTCTGAATCAGATAATCTTGTTTTTTTGTGTTCTGAATCTTATGCCGCGTACACACGATCACTTTTTGTGATGAAAAAAAACGACGTTTCAAGTGATGAAACAAAACGACGTTTTTCAAACTTCATTTTCCAAAACGACGTTGCATACACACCATCATTTTTCCAAAATGCTCTAGCAAAGCGTGGTGACGTACACCACGTTCGACGGCACTCTGTTCCATTGAAGCTCCGTCTCATAACTTGCCTCTGAGCATGCGCGGCTTTAAAAACATCGTTTTCAACATCGTTTTGCCCACACACCATCACTTTTTATGGCACAAAAAACGACGTTTTGAAAAACTAAATAAAAAATTCAAGCATGTTCGAATTTTTTTTTGGTCGTTTTTTTGAAGACATAAAACAACGTTTTGCCCACACACGGTGATTTTAAATGACGTTTTTGAAAACGTCGTTTTTTTCCTTCACAAAAAATGATCGTGTGTACGCGGCATGATAGCCTGGTCCTCATTTTCTCATCCTCATTAAATAAAACTTAAAATGTGACAAACTCAGATGCATTTGTACACATTTATTTGTTTCATATTGATTTTCAATAAAACTTTATTGCAAATAAACCCCAAAAACTGTCACTAAACTCTAGTTATTGTCTAGTTAAACTCTAGTCTATTGCTCTCAGCCTCCAAATCAGCAAATTCCCTTTTTTTGCTGCTATGACCTGACTTAGTGCTCTTTCAGACAGACGGCTGGAGGGAGGTAAAAACAGGCTGCAGAACCGTCATCCCCCTGCTACTCATCTGAGCTGTCCTAATAACGCCAAATGGAGCTGAACAGATGCCGCAACCATAAAGCAAAGACATTTTCAACTCAGGGTGGTACCACCTGTCAAACTCCCCCATTAAGTTTAAATATGGCTATGCTGCAACTGTGTGCAATGCACGCCATTGCAGCGTTATAGTGTGGCATTATAGGCATAAATTAGGCTGTGCGTGGGCATTATAGGGACTCCTCAACCCCTGAAAAAAGAGATCTGAATTTGTATTGTTCTTCAGAGAGCACCACAGGGCACAGCCCTTACTAACAGAGGGTGGCTATATTCATTCCGCATGGTTCCATTGTATGTAGGAGCTTAGCTACCCTATCTTACTTGCTCCTGTAATTGATTATGGACTATGGGATTTGTAGTGTGCATACAGCAGTGCACATGACTAAACTAAGGCACACAAATATAAGGGAGGGAGAAAATGAGAGGTCAGGGAACTTAATGAGGATGTCACATGGAGGCAAGAAAAAACACAGTAAGAAATTATTTGATGAAAAATAGATTACAGGATCAAAAAAGTCTTTCTTTCCAGGGATCTGCATTTACTAATTTGTCCTTGTCTCCTTGAAGAAGAGATACTTTTTCATAGAGAAATGTGTCTATGCTCATATGCATCAGTACACACAGGAGGAGCCAAAAATGCTGGTGCACCCTGTACAGGACTGCCATTGTCTATCCATCCCTGCTTACATAAGGTATCTACTTATTCTACTTATGTTCTTTTGCTTCAGTGTACTGTTGTGATCCAGCTTGTTACTGGTTTCTCTGCTCTCTGGTGCTTATGGCTTAACTGCTGATTCCACCGTTCAATGGACACCATTGGTGGCCCTGGTTGTGGACGAGGGTACCTTTGGCACAGAGTGCGTTTATTAATGCCCGGGACCATGTGGAGACTGCGATCATGTGAATAAGCTAGCATTAAGGCAGTTCCCCGGCATAGAGATGAGCCTTCATTGTGTGTAGTAATTAAAGTTTACAGTTCCTCTAAAAAGTGCTGTCCTATGTCACTATACACAGTAACTGATGTATGTTGCATTAGGCGGGACATGCTGAGCCTGCACCCACTCCACCAGTCCAGTGTGCCTCTGTTATCTCACTCCCAGTAACAGAATGAGGTCCTGCTGAGCAGACCTCATGCATGCTTATATTAACTCCTTAACTTCTGTACCCATGTGATCAGGTCATGGATCTCCATAATGCATGTTCAGTTCCAGTTGCTACTGAAAACCGATCGCTAGGGAGGGAGCCAGTGCATCGATCCCCTCGCTACCGGAGAACCTGTTACCTTTACCAGGTACTACACCTAAGGACTGGTTGCTTGGTGTCTTTGACTTGTGCTTGGTTACTTTTAGCAACTTCACTCCTTCTCCTTGACTTGCAGATGTAACCCTTTTGTAGTAGCCGAACTTCATACCACTCTATGCATTGCAGACTCAGGTACTTTAGATAAGCCAGAACCCACATGCACCTCTTTGAATAACTTTGGATCAGCCTTATAGATTGGATCAGCCTTATAGTCAAATTCCTATCCTAACTATAGTTGTGTGGCTGCCAAGACATACCTCCATAAGGTGGTAGTCCATGTTGGTATTCTCCATTGCTTGGATGTCCTCCAAAAACCCCCATGCCTTCAGCATACTGCAAGGTGCAGCATTCCCAGTACCACGAGCCAAGAGCAGGGACAGTAACCAGGAAGAAGCCCCTGAACCTTAGCCTTCCCACTTTTTAAAGCTCTAGTGGACTGGACTGGCAAGGACCAAAAAGCCTGCAAACTGCCCACACATATCTTACCTCTTTCCCCCAGCCTGGTCCAGCTGCTAAATCACTAAATTAGCGTTAACTCAATCTGCTTGCATGGTGAAGACTGATTGTGCCTTGGATGCTACACATCAGAGCAACCTATCTCAACCATTGGTTCATAGGCGTGCGCACAGAGTGTGCTGGGTGTGCCTGGGCACACCCTAATCAACTCATGTGCATTATCATTATCAAGGAGCAGCACCAGGTGGGTGGTTGGGTGTGCCAGTGGCCAGTGTAAATGCCCACATTATATTAAAGACTAGGTTCAACTTTAGGGTGTAATGTAATATGGTCCCAATCAACTATCTCCCACCACCAGAACCTCCTCCCTGTGACAGCAGGTGGCATTCATATGTGTTTAAACTTTGGGGTGCACACCCTAATGCAATAGGCTGCGCACACCTATGCATTGGTTATACCTTCTAAAAGGGAAGTTTCTGACTTCATCATAGTGGCAAGAAAAGCAATAGCAACTCACTTACTTATACAGTTTTTTTGCTTTGGTGGATTTTTCACAAGTATTTATGTTAAGAACTTAGCAACTCTGTTGCAGATAAAAAAAAATATAAAAATACAAGTGTAACCCAGAACGTTATTTGTAGGCACCAGCCCCAAAGCATCAGACATACTATAGAAAAGAAGATATAAATAGGATC
This sequence comes from Rana kukunoris, assembly GCA_029574335.1. Classification (NCBI taxonomy): domain Eukaryota; kingdom Metazoa; phylum Chordata; class Amphibia; order Anura; family Ranidae; genus Rana; species Rana kukunoris. The sequence goes on from CM056053.1 coordinate 136,778,484, forward strand.
AGTCATTGAGAAGGTGTGAAATCCTCCAGAAGTTATACCGTTATAGATGATTTCCCTGCTGTGTTTCCATGCTTCAGCAACGATTTTGACAGCTTCCTTTGTGATACAATCTGCACAGACACCAAGCAAAATAAGAACAGATTACTCATGTAAAAGAAGCATGTATTAATCATTTCAAAATAAATCATTTTGTCTTCATAAGATTTGTCATAACAGAATAAAAAATACTTTTTTGTCAATGCTTAGTAATCCAACATGAAAATAATCTGTATTAGTATATATTTAAGGATTGGGGTGGCACATAATATACAATATAAAAAATGTAAAAAATGTATCCTAATGTATTCATCTATATCAGTGGTCTCCAAACTGCGGCTCGGGGGCCAGATGTGGCCCTTTGCTTGATTTTATCCGGCCCTCGGGGTGCTTTTTTATTCATTGGCACCAATTATGGGGAAGAATTCCTCCCAATGACCCCAATGATGGGGCAGAATTCCTCCCAATAACGGCAGCAGAATTCCTCCCAATGACGTGGCAGAATTCCTCCCAATGACAGGGCAGAATTCCTCCCAATGACGGGGCAGAATTCTTCCCAGTGACCCCAATGATGGGGCATAGTTCCTCCCAATGATGGACGGAATTGCTCCCAGTGATGGGGCAGAGTTCCTCCCAATGATGGGGCAGAATTCCTCCCAGTGATGGGGCAGAATTGCTCCCAGTGATGGGGCAGAGTTCCTCTCAATGATGGGGCAGAATTTCTCCCAGTGACGGGGCAGAATTCCTCCCAATGATGGGGCAGAATTCCTCCCAATGATGGGGTAGAACTCCTCCCAATGATGGGGCAGAATTCCTCCTAATGATGGGGCAGAATTCCTCCCATTGATGGGGCAGAATTCCTCCCAATGACCCCAACGATGGGGCAGAGTTCCTCCCAGTGATGGGGCAGAATTCCTCCCAGTGACAGGGCAGAATTCCTCCCAGTGACGGGGCAGAATTCCTCCCAATGATGGGGCAGAATTACTCCCAATGATGGGGCAGAATTCCTCCTAATGATGGGGCAGAATTCCTCCCAGTGACGCCAATGATGAGGCAGAATTCCTCCCAGTGACGGGGCAAAATTCTTCCTAATGATGGGGCAGAATTCCTCCCAATGACGCCAATGATGGGGCAGAATTCCTCCCATTGACGTGGCAGAATTCTTCCTATTGATGGGGCAGTATTCCTCCCAATGATGGGGCAGAATTCTTCCCAATGATGGGGCAGAGTTCCTCCCAATGACACCAATGATGGGGGATTTTGTACTCCTGATGGCCACATTCCGGCCCCCTTAAAGTCTGGAGGACAGTAATCCAGCCCTTTGTTTAGAACGTTTGGAAACCCCTGATCTATATAGTCTCAACAAATTATTTACCTCCTTCCAAAATATATAGTGCATTAATATTACTGTTTGTAGACAAAGAAACTTGATATTCCTATCCTAACCACAAAAATACATAGTACTCACAAGACACAATTTAAGTGAAAGTCCACTAACCAAAAGCATTTACAAAAACAATTGATCACAGAAACAAGTTAAACATGGGTAAAATCCCCAAAGTAACAAATATGGTTACGTTGTGAATTTTTATTTTTACGCTTACATAGAAATTCAAAAATGTTTGTTTCTTACTTGCCCCAAAGTGCACTCCATACCACCCAGGAAGTCGGCATCTTTCAGGCCATTGTGATTACTGCTTATGTCATGCACTTCAAAACGTAGGCGCTGAACTTCCTCAAAATAAAAGTCAACTGTGAAAATCTTTGAGAAAATAGGGTTGATGCATGTTCTGATGATTTCTGTTCGGTCTACCTGTGAGGGGGGGGGGGGGGGGGGGGTAACAGGAACATTCAGAATGTTGACTAACCATTTCAATTTAAAATAAAGTTTAAAAAACAAACAATAAATCAGCTTTGCCACAAATCGAAAATGGGTTAGACTGACACATGCAACAGAAAATGTATGCGGGAAGATAGTAAGAGTTAAACCACTTTTTAAGATTTTTTAAAAGAGAAATATTGTGGCTAGCTACCATTGCTAACCGATCCTTTTAAAAATGCTGGTTACTGAAGTGTACAGTATGTGTGCATTGGGACTGAACAGAGGTCTGATGTCTCTTCTTGCATTGGGGCTGATCTGAGGTCTGAAGGTACAGAAATTGGGTGATGCTGTAGGGTTGTGTACAATAATTAATAAGTTTAATTTTTCATTAGCAGTAAAACTTGAACACAGCAATACAACAAAAAATGTTAAGCTAATGAAGACTACAGAGGGTAATTTATAATTGGCACACTGGCTCTCAGTGTCATTGGGGGCAGCCTGTCAGCCTGACACTGCATCAAATTGGTCTGCATGGCTGTTGTCCCAGAAGGAAGCCTCTTTTAAACATTATGAACAAGAAAACCTGCCAACAGTTTGCAGAAGACAAGCAGACTAAGGGCATGGATTACTGGGTCTGATGAGACCAACATAAACTTTATTTGGTTCAGATGGTGTCATGTGTGTGTGGCGGCAACCAGGCGAGGAGTACAAAGACAAGTGTATCTTGCCTATAGTCAAGTATTGTGGTGGGAGTGTCATGGTCTGGGGCTGCATGAGTGCTGCTGGCACTCGGGAGCTACAGTTCATTGAGGGAACCATGAATACCAACATGTACTGTAAAATACTGAAGGAGAGCCTGATACCCTCCCTTCGTAGACTGGGCCACAGGGCAGTATTTCAACATGATAACCCCAAACACACCTTCAAGCCGACCACTGCCTTGATAAAGAAGCTGAAGTTAAAGGTGATGGACTGGCCAAGCATGTCTCCAAACCTAAACTCTATTGAGTATCTGTGGGGCATCCTCAAATGGTAGGTGGAGGAGTACAAGGTCTCTAACATCCATCAGCTCCATGATGTCATTATGTAGGAGTGGAAGAGGACCCCAGTGGTAACCTGTGAAGCTCTGATGAAGAGGGTTAAGGCATTGCTGGAAAATAATGGTGGCCACGCAAAATATTGACACTTTGGGCCCAATAATGTCTGTGTGTTGAGTTATTTTGAGGGGACAGGAAATTTACACTGTTATACAAGCTGTACACTCACTAATTTACATTGTAGCAAAATGTAATTTCTTCAGTGTTGTCACATGAAAAGATAAAATAAAAAAAATTCAAAAATGTGAAGGGTGTATTCACTTGTGTGAGATACTGTATATTGTTTTGAACATTGTATAACTTTGGCTGCACTATACTAGCTGCATACTATTATATTTTACTATTGAACTATTAAAATTATACTAATGGCTACACTATTTTACGCATTATTATTATGTTACGGTGGTGTGGAATCCCTTTTTTTGTGTACGCTTACAACCCACATTTGAGAGGTTAGTGATGGCGTGGATTGTTTTTTAGTTAATAGTGTCAGAATACAGTAGCTCAGCTAGGAGATTTGTCCATCTGCATTGTATAGCGTGGATGGAGGAATCTGCAGACTGAGCAAAATAAATCTATCAGTGTATGGCTAGCCTCAGGCCTCGTACACACGACCATTTTCCTCGACAGAATCCATCAAGAAACTTGGTGGCAGAGCTTTTTTGCCGAGGAAAACGGTCATGCGTATGCTTTTCATCGAGAAAACAACAAATTCTCTTTTTCCCTGTTTGGAGTCTCAATTTCCTCGTCGTGTTCCTCATCGCGCTGGTTTTCGACGAGAAACAAGTTTGTGTGTATGCTTAGAAACCCGCGCATTCTCAGAATAAAGTATGAGACAGGAGTGCACCTTCAGTAAAAGTAGCGTTTGTAATGGAGATAGCATATTTGTCACGCTGTAACAGACTGAAAAGTGCAAATCGTCTCTCACCAAACTTTTACTTAACACGCCGTAACATGAGATTAGAAAAAGCAGCCCCAAGGGTTGTGCCAGTGGAATCAAACTTCCCCTGCCGTCGTATGTGTTGTACGTCACCGAGTTTGAGAACGAGGAGATTTGGTCTTGACTGTGTGTACGCAAAGAAAGAAAGCTTGTCAAGTTTCTCGACAAGCCTAACAAGGAACTCGTCGAGGAAAACAATGTGTCTTTTCCGAGGAGTTCCTCTGTCGTGTGTACGAGGCCTCAGCGGTAATTTTCGTTTATGTTACCAATGAACAGGGTTGCTTGAAATTCACACAGCCTGATATGTTATACAGTTTAAACTCATTGTTATGCTCATAGAGTTTTACTTTCATTTATATTCATGAAAAAAATATGTTTTTTACAGTCAATGAAAAATAGAGTGTAGGATAACTACAGCAACATTGCTAAAGCACTAATCTTATCTTAGTTCTGCTTAAAGAATATAACAAGTATTCTGTACAGCAGAACTTTTAACATACACATCTGAACTATGCAATTATCCTGCTTTCTAGTTTGAAGTGGACACGATATCATACCAAGAGTGCTTGAGGCATGATGTGCTACATGTAAAATATTGCTATTTTCATATTGACAGCAAAGGCCAAGTTTTTATGTTAACTTGGGACATACATGTGAAAATTTATAACTAGAATTCATTGTTTCACCCACATCTTAAGTGTTCAGCGCTTCAAGAAAAGTTTTAATAAACTGCAATATGTTTCAGTGATTTTATTTAGCAACAACATAAAGGACAGCTGGCCCTTTGTTTTAAAATCCTATAGCTTAATGAGCCCAGCACACTAAATAAACTAGCAATATAAATATTATTTATACATTTTTCCCTATAAACTAAGATTTTGTCATGCTCGGCTTAACATCAACCAAAATGGTGTCTGCTTCCATCATTACTAAGTGACTATTCAGTTTCTTGTGGAAGAATGAGTACCTAGGAAGCACTATACAAATCCGAGCATTCATTGATTAATTGATTTAATGGATTTATAGTGCGCCAAATACTGACCATCAGGGCAGTGTGTAAGCGCAGATGACATAACGGAGATAGGTAAATCAAATCAGAGAGAGAAAGAGGTAGACAAAAGAGAAAAGAAGAGCAAGAAAAACCAAGAGACAGATCAACAGGGAACAACAGGGAGAACTAACATAACTCAACCTGCTTTTTCTCAAAAAGCCAAGTTTTTAATCTTTTACGAAAGGCCATAATAAAAGAGAGTGACCGAATGGAAGCAGGGAGACTATTCCATTCCAGCCGTAGCTCTCACAAGGAAGCGTCTGCCCCCAAAAGTAAGCAAACGGGCAGATGGACAAATGACAAGACTGGCTGTTAGTGATCTGAGTGCTCGTGCAGGGGCATATCGCGTATATATACCCAAAGGTTGCTGTCAGAAATACAGCCTACCTGACAGGCAGGGCCCCAATTAGGAAGGTGCAGGCATTACACCAGTAAGAGGCCCGGTGCCCCAACTTTTTTTTGTCTGACCATCCTCATTTAGCAACTCGCGGCAGGGGCCTGCCCCCCCCCCATTTTTTCACTTCGACTTTAGCAACCCACGGCAGGAGAGAGAAGAGAAGACTTGACTTGACTTTGTTTTGCACCAGCACCAACCCCCTCCCAATTATCATCCCGCAGGAGAGAGGAGAGCCCCCCCCTGGTTCTCTGCTCCAGGGGGGCCCTGCCTAAAGCTGTGTAAGGGCCCCTCCAACCAACGTATAACAATGTTTTTGCAAAAAATACACTAAAATCATTATTAGCAGACACAAACACAACATAACCTATACAATTCCTGCTAAATCTTAAAGATAAAACTGTATTAATTTAATAAATAAAGCTCTCTGTGTGTGAATGAGGTAATGGGGCTCCTTCAAGTGGGCACTGAGATGTGTACAATTTTTATACATTTTTTACATTTTGTTTACTATATCAAAAAAATGTTTCATAACTTTGTTGGGGTGAATCATCAGAGATCTGAACAGACCCCTGATATCTCACTTTTGAGACACAGAAAGGGACTGACGACATACATTCATCAGTCCCTTTCTCTGCAGCTTCACCTGCACAGACAGTAAATAAACAGAAACCACTATAAAGATGCTCCTGTTCATTCACAAACTGAAGCATAGTAAACACATTTTTCTATGGTTCAGCTATGAACAAACACAGTGAGTGATTGGTACAGAAAGGGACTCGTTAATTGTACATTTTTTCAGCTTCTTTCCCTGCTTCCCATCCTAAATCATCCCCCTGAAACATCCCCCTGTGTGCCTGTAGCAGCTGGTGGGAGACAAGAGGAGAGGAGGGAAACTGCAGGGGAAGTGTTATAGGGGGGCCAAGGCAGCAGAGGGAAGAGGATCATCTATAGGTAGGGTAATTGGCATGGCAGGGGGGGGGGGGGGAATTACTGGAACCCATTCCCTGTTTGGCTCTCTCTGCAGCACCTGAAAAATGTTTTAGCTGCTGCAGAGAGCCATACAGGGGAGGGGATTGGTTCCAGTAATTTCCCCCATGCTGATCACCCTCCCCTGTGCACCATTCTCTTTTCCCTGCTGGCCCAGGCCCTGTACAGGAGGACCAGTGGTACCCCCTTATCAGCAGCCCCGCCTGCTTGCTGATTGGTGGACATGCACTGAACAGAAAAGTGATGCACCGATCTCTCACATTACACACTGAAGTGAAGCTGACAACACCCAGTAAGTAAGCATGATTTTGTTAATGTTCAGCTAACAGGTGTATGGTGCGAGCAATGGGGAAGTTGACTGGTTGAAGCAGTTCTGACCCTTTTGGGTTACAGGTATGTTTCTGGTCTAATTGGGCTATTGTGACCCAACTCACAGTAGAGGCTATGATCAATCTCTGGAATCAAAGGACTTTGTGAAGTCCCTGGTATTTGCAGATACCACACAGAGGGTAGCAGTTCATACCTAACCAAACATTATTCACCTAGGAACAGCTGGGACTCCTTGTAACAGAAGCAGTTGAACCACTGCAGAAAAGTATAAAAAGTATACCACAGTCACTAAAATTGGACTACTTTTTTCTGATACTTGCAAACAAAATATAGTGTATCGCAACCAAAAAGCAATAAATAAAGTCTGCAAATTATAAAAATTCCATCATTGTGAAACTTTCAGTGACAGTTCTTAATATCCAGTGATCACCACCTCTATCTGGAATGCCTGCTCATCCACAACAGTTGACCCGACTACAGAGTCACACACGCCTGATATTAAATCTCTCAGGATCCCTCAGAAAAACTAATCCTCCCCCTGGTGTTCCTGGGTAGCACAAACCTCCTTGTGGGTTCTCCCAATGTAGACCACACTAAAGAGTCACACACTCTTGGTGTTATATCTCTCAGGATACCTCAGGAACATGAATCCTCCTCCTAGTGTCCCTGGGCAGCTCAGACCTCCTCCCAGGATCTCATTTAGTCATGTGTGGCCATATAATGACAAAAGAAAACCATAGTGCTCTCTGCTAAAAACAATTATTTCAAACTAAGGGATTAAAATACTTACATTAACATGTGTAAGACATGCATATCATCAACTTTGATGTAAACAGAGAAAAACATCCTTCTTCAGCAGGTCAAGCTCATCATAGAGCATACCACATAGAGGTGTGAGGTGACGCCATTCAGGAAGTTTTTCCCATTTACATAAAAGTTGATGATATGCATGTTTTACACATTTTCATGTGAGTATTTGAATCCCTTCGTTTTAAATAAATGTTTTTAGCAGAGAGCACTATGGTTTGCCTTTGTAATTATATGGCCACACATGGCTGAATGAGATCCCGGGAGGAGGTCTGAGCTGCCCAGGGGCACTAAGAGGAGGATTTGTGTTCCAGAGGTATCCTGAGAGATATAACACCAGGCATGTGTGACTCTGTAGTTGGTCTACATTGGGAGAGCCTGGGAGGAGGTCTGTGCTCTCCAGGAACACCAGGAAGAGGATTTGTTTTCCCAAAGTATCCTGAGAGATATAACACCAGGAGTGTGTAGTGGGGTCAACTATTGGAGGTGAAGAGCCATTCCAGCTAGAGTTGGTGGTCACTGAAGTCACTGGATATTAGAACTGTCACTGAAAGTTGCACAACTGTGGAATTTTTATAATATGTGGACTTGATTTATTGTTTTTTGGTTGCGCTACACTATATTTTGTTTGCAAGTATTTTATTGAGAGTCAGTTTTGGAAGCAATCACATTAATCCTATTAGTAGGCTAATATACAGTGGCCCAGATTCAGAGAGAATTGGATTCTCGTAGCGTATCAGAAATACACTACGCCGCCGTTTTTTACCTGGCTCTACGTGGAATCCAGGTAGATTTTGTCCAGTAAACGACAGCGGCGTAGTGTATTTCTCCCGTCGCAATCCATCTAGACGAGTAGGGGGCGTGAAGGATTTCCCGCGGCGATCGAACTGCGCATGCTCCGTTCGCAAATTTCCCGCCGTGCATTGCGCGAAATCACGTCGTTACGTCATTCGTTGTTTGAGTAGCGTCGTTTACGGACATTTCTATTCCCGAACGAGTTACGCAAAAAAAAATAAAAAAAATTTAAATTCGACGCAGGAACGACGGCCATACTTAACATGGGCTACGCACCGTTAGACCAGCAAAAAGCTGGTCTAACAGTACGTAAAAAAAAACAGACGTAAGCGATTGCGAAGACCGCTCGTATCTTCGTGGATCGCCGTAAAAACACATTTGCATATCCCGACGCATGAAAACGACGCAAACTCCTCCCAGCGGCCGCAAAAATATCGCAGCGTAGATCCGAAGGCTTACGAAGACGTAAGCCTCTCGGATCGAAGACCGAAGCCGCCGTATCATGGTTTGAGGATTCAAACTAGTGATACGACGCGCGAAATTTGAAATTACTCCTGTCTAACACCAGTTAGACAGGCGTAATTGCTTTATGAATCTGGGCCAGTATATTTAATTTATTTGATTGATTCACATTATTTTTGTATTGCACTGATTATATCTTTTTCATACTTTAATCTGATGTCCATGGCCACCATTATTTAACACGCATTGATTGAGGTTTGTTCAGTGAAAATTGCATGGCATGAGCAACACAGATTACCAGACCCAATATGTCAAAGCATTTTATCAGATCTTAAATGAAAGTACATATGTGAACTTTGTGATAATCCGTTTTCACTTACACTTTTAGAGATTATAAGATATAGGGTCCATGATGTACAGTTTCTTTAATAAGAGATATGTTATGATAGAGTGCCTCATCTTCTACCTTCTGCAGAATAGCTACTGACCTCAATCAATAACAGAGCATCCCGTCTAACTGGCACAGCAAAAGAATGTAATGACTGATATAAGAGATATAAGACACAGACTCAAAATGAATTACCCTGCCAGGCCTTTTCTCAGTGACAAAACTTTATTGGATGACGATGCAAACCAAAGAAAAATAAAAGGGCAAAATGAATTCTGAGGACCTTGTTAACATTCAAAAAAACTTGTTTAAAATAAACCTGTCAATAGAGAACAAAGGAACCTGCCAATTCTGACCAACTATATCTGAAAATGCTAGTTTGCAGTCCTTTTCTGAACACCTATCTTCAATTGGATGCCGTGTCAGGAGAGTTGCTATAAGTATGAAACACCCTAGGCATATGTGGACACCCAAAGGAGAATAATGGTGTGTGTGGCCAAATTTGAGTAGCAGTGGGAGGAATATCAGGGTGCATGGTTAAATAAAACTGTATACTAGTCACTGTATACAGTACTTGCCACACATACTGTATGCCACAGTCCTTTTGCCCAAAAACAAAGCTTTGGTTACTATTTCCCAAGTGAGAGTATAACAGACACCTGCAAACCTTTATTAAAATAAACAAACCTCCTTTGTTACAAATGCTTTTCTGCACATAGCTACTACCCTAAAGAAGAGCTTCTGGAGTATGGAATGTACTTAAGAGTGCAGCGGTCGGGAGTAGTCATACAAGACCCAGCATACAGAGTGCAGTGGTCAGTATATAATGTACAACAAAGGGTATATATGGGTTGATTTACTAAAGGCAAATAGACTGTTCACTTTGCAGTTGATCCAGAGTTTAGGAAATTAGGTAAGGCTTCACTTAATCACATGCAATACCCAATCACACGCAAGGAAAATGTAAACAAAAATGCATTTTTGCTTGCACATGATTGGATGATGCTTGTGCCCTTTTACTTAGCTCTGGAGCAAGTGCATTTACAGGGGATCATTTACTTATAGCACTAATATGTAATAGTGCCGCTAAGTACTCTCAAAATAGCGCTATTGTGCTAATTAGCTACAGTTCCATATATAATTGACAATAGCACTGGTAAAAAAAATACTCAGGAAATCTAATTTACTATACCTCTTAGACAACAGATAATGCCCAAACCCTTAGGCCGCGTACACACGACCGGTTTCTGCCGAGAAAACCGGTCGCGTGTACACTTTTCGCCGAGAAAACTGTCGAGGAACTCGTTGAGCCAAAAAGAGAGCATGTTCTCTATTTCCTCGATGGGCAATGGGAAAATTTTGCTCGACAAGTTTTTTGACAGCCGAACAAGGATCTCGACGGGAAAACAATGTGTTTCGCCTGTTGAGTTTCTCGGTCGTGTGTACGGGGCCTTACTCTGCTAGAACCTGGAGTAATGCACATGGAAACAATGTTTAGAGCATTATATGATCACCTAAATGGTACTTAAATATGCAGTATATTGTTTAAAGATAATATGCTTTTAAACTGCTTTAAAAAGTGATGTATATATTTAACCACTTAAGTACCGCCTCCTGCACATATACGTCGGCAGAATGGCACGGCTGGGCACATCAACGTATATATACGTTGGTTTTAGTACCCAGCCGTGGGTCACAGGCACGCGCCCGCGGCGCGCTCCCATGACCCGATCCGAAGCTCCAGGACCGGGACCGCGGGACTCGGGGACCCGATCGCCGCTGCAGTGCGGCGATCCGTCCCTGGAGCTAAAGAACCCTGGTGCTTCACTGTGTCCGCAGCATCGATCGCGTCATCCCTGTTATAGGGGGACGCGATCGATGACGTCACACCTACAGCCACACCCCCCTACAGTTGTAAACACACACAGGGAACACTCAAATCCTACAGCGCCCCCTTGTGGTTAACTCCCAAACTGCAACTGTCATTTTCAGAGTAAACAATGCAATTTAAATGCATTTTTTGCTGTGAAAATGACAATTGTCACAAAAATGTGTCAAAATTGTCCGAAGTGTCTGCCATAATGTTGCAGTCACGAAAAAAATCGCTGATCGCCGCTATTAGTAGTAAAAAAGAAATAACTAATAAAAATGCAATAAAACTATCCCTTATTTTGTAAACACTATACATTTTGCGAAAACTAACCGATAAACGCTTTTTGCGATTTTTTTGACCAAAAATAGGTAGAAGAATATGTATCGGCCTAAACTGAGGAAAAAAAATGTTTTTTATATATTTTTGGGGGATACTTATTATAGCAAAAAGTAAAAAATATTGCATTTTTTTTTAAATTGTCGCTCTATTTTTGTTTATAGCGCAAAAAATAAAAACCGCAGAGGTGATCAAATACCACCAAAAGAAAGCTCTATTTGTGGGGAAAAAAGGACGCCAATTTTGTTTGGAAGCCACGTCGCACGACTGCGCAATTGTCAGTTAAAACGACGCAGTGCCGAATCGCAAAAAGGGGCAAGGTCCTTTACCTGCATTTTGGTCCGGGTCTTAAGTGGTTAAAAGTCTGAAAATAGATAAATTCCCCCTCTCTTTGCAATGATGTGCCAGCACAACTGAGCATGCTCAGACATGCAAACTACCATCATTTTACGACCCATGCCTTTTTTTAGCAAGAGTTATAGTAAGGCTTCATGTATACCACTGCTGGTAAACGGACGTTTATGAGCAGTTGGGCATTTTTTTCAGCTGCCTCTGAACTCTCCTCTATGTTATCTTATTAGTACACATGGCCATTTATACTCTTTTCTAGGCAGCTGAGTCTAAAAGCATTTTTTGGAATGCAAAAAAATGCATTCAGGACAGATGTTCAGAGGCATTTGAAATGGCAATGGGCTGTAACAGCTTGTAAACGCATGTAAACTTGCATTTAAACGTCCGAGATGAAGCTACGCCATTGAGTATGGCGAAACGCGTTGTCATCATCACCCTGCGCTGTCACATGACGTTCTCCCCGTGTGTGAGAGATAGGAGAGAATCTTGATGAAGGATCCGTGGAACGCAGAAGAGCACATGCAGAACTACATATGTTAAACAGCATCACAGGATTAAACAGATATACCAGTGTATACCACTCTTTTATCATATTGAGTGTAGAACACACAATCCGGATTGGCGGCCAATCGTGACCTTCACGAATACCTATTCACTCAATGGTTGGGCGCATTTTCTGCCTCAGTGGGGAATCCACCAATAACCAACATGAGCTGACGCTCCAGCAGATAAACCAGCCAATGTATGAGTGACAACAGACATCAAGTCGGTAATGTACAGATAACTGTTAGTAATGTACTAGCGCTCCAGTTATTGATATTGGTACCATCGTGGCAACTTGCATTTGCCCATCATCTTTAAGCACTAAGATCATCACATTTGCTTAATCCTATTTGGCTAATAATATATAATTTCTTAAAGCCATTATTTACAGGACTGTCAATGTATGGTTAATGCAATTTAAAACTGACAAATCGAACCCAATTCTGTTCAGTGGATATTAATGGACCCAATAGGAATACCTTTGCTAGGACTCCTTTAATTACCAGCACTAACCTACCTCTGCTAAATTGCTTGACTGATTGAACAATATCCGCTTATCCTTCTGCTGTGTGTGCTTTAGGACCATCAACCAATAACTGGCCTAACTAGTGTATTCACATGGCCCTTACTCTCCAATTAGGAAGAAGTGATTTATCAGGCCCTATAGCCATATTCCCATTGATCCCCCACCTTTCCTCCTCCCCCCACACACTGGGTTCAGCCACTTGTAAAAGCATCTATTGGCTTGACCAAGGCAGGACTATCAGGCATTTATTTCCTGAATTATTAATTGCCCTTATTATTTCCTTGACAGTTTAATTAATCAGCCCATTGAATGATGTGCATGTAACTCGTGGCTGAACCAATAATGTCTGGACTAGTGCTGTGTCTATGTGTTGTCAACTGTGAGTCTTGTTGGTTATATTTGTCCATATCTATTTCTTTTAAATGGTTAAATTTTTCCATATAGTTTGTTAATGACTGTACTTTTAATTCTTATTTGATACTATAATAAATTCTTTTGTATCATATTTTTGTTCAGATCATCACTTGTTGCTATTAGTAACCCCTTCTTATTAGGCCTTCTCTTAGGCCACTCCCTCCCCCCCCCTTTTATAGCTAAACTCGCATTTAGCCACATTTTGTTTACAGGAGTTTTTAATTTTTGACTATTTGGAGAAAAAACGCTTCTAAATGCAAATGTGGCTAAATGCAGCTAAACACGGCAAAACAGGTGTTTTTAAATGTGGGTTACCATCTGTCAAGTTAAATCATTCAGGAGAGATTGTAAAAGGTCCCTTCTACATTAAGCCTAAATACTAGACATGTGCATTCGTTTTTGTCTGAATACATTTTCGATACAAACAAATACAAACAAAAACGAAAGTGCAGAATATAAAAACCGAAAGGTTGAATGTGCCTAACCTTAACTCTATTAGTCCAAGATTATTCTACATAGAGAGAGAAGATTCGACATAGAGAGAAAAGATTTGACATTATAGAGAAAAAAAGATTCGACATTATAGAGAGAAAAGATTCGACATAGAGAGAAAAGATCGCTGCTGGAATTGGGTGGGGGAAGTACAATAAAAATAATGATGATGAAAGTTATTGGCTGATTGTAACCAAAGAGGAGGAGCAGTTAAAGAACTAACTTCACAATTCAACATGAATGACAAAGCATCGATAAACATACAAACATACAAATGCCAAATCTGTCATTGAAGGCTTAAGGTGTCTGTTGAATGTTCAAAGAAGATTCGATGGAGCAGCTAAACTGTACGACGCGGCAATTGTACATTTCTAGTCAAATGCTCGGCCCATAGGCTATAGAAAAATTCTAATGTTGGTTGACTAGTAACAATAATTAATACATTTAGTTATTACTAGTCATACAACATTAGAATTCTTCTATAGCTTATAGGCGGAACATTCGACCGGAAATGTACGATTCGACGTACAGTTTCGCTGCTCCGTCAAATCTTCTTCGAACATTCGACAGGCACCATAAGTATTCAATGGCAGATTCAACCTTAATTCATTCAGGTTTTCGTACGAATGCAATTTCTAACAAAAAACTAAATAAATAAAAACTAATTTCGGGAGTAACTAAATAAATTTATTTTTCGGACGAAAACAAAATTCCAAAACAAAATTTTTCAGTGTACACATGTCTACTAAATACCAAAATGAGTGCTGGGCTAAAAAACGTTTTGCGAGAGTGAAAATTAGAGTTATGTAGCCCAATGCAAGTTTCAGCCATTGATTATAATGGTACAATTGTAACTTCCCCAAATAAATACTTTTAATGTTGAGATGAACTGTATCTTTATCTCAGATAAATTGTTATTGCAACATTTTTGCTTCTTCATTTTTTTTTTTTTTTTTTTAAGAATGCTAGAATGTGGAATGTTTTGGTAAAGTATTTTTTTCTCTGTCTTTCTCACTTGTTGCTGTCTCCATCTCACAAAAAAATTAAAGTTACAAACCACAAACAATATCATTGCTTAATGCAAATTTAAAATGAGTCACAATTTTGTGCGTTGTTTAGTATTTCCAAATGATTATAATGTGAGGGTAACATCAGTATTCTACACTCACACACCAAGAACCACTAAATATCACAGAATAAATCAAGAATAACAACTTCTGACAAATGTAATTTCAGCACCTATATATCCAAAGAAATGCAGTATATACAGTATGTGTATTTCTGTATAGGAGGGTTTCATATGTGGCAGCACATTGGCTAACAGGTTAGCACTTCTGCCTAGCAGCACTGAGGTTCTTAGGTTAAAAAACCCAAACATGCCACCTCATGTAGAGAAGTTGTCTGTTCTCCCTATGCTTGGATAAGGGTTTGGTATTGACTGGGGGCCCACCATTTTTTCCCCCATAAAAATTGAATAGCTAATGTCACATAAGCATGACCATGCCTGTTTCCACAATATGAATGCCTCATTTGCAAAAAATTATTGTATAGAATTAAAAACAGAAAACCCAATAGGATAATGGTCAGTGCTTCTACCTTAACCTCCCTGGCGGTATGATTCTTTAAGATTTTAGGTGCTAAAAGCGGTACCATTATTTGCAAGGGAATTTGGCGTTTTATACTGTAGGCTTGTAATTCTTAGGAATAACTCACTGAAATCTATCCAAACAAGAGTCTAATAGGCATCCTGGGTATGATTTTTTTTTTTTCTTATTAAAAATTATAATATAATAAATAATTATAAAAAATTATAACAAATAATAATATAATTATAGTAAAAATTATTCAATAATGTAATCAAATCAAAATCACTGAAATTTGCTCAGTTGCAGAATTTTTGCTGTCATTATTTTTTTTTTTTTATGACGAATTTCCCCACAAATCGCTATCGCTAAATTCTGCAAGTGATTCTGATTTATTATCGCTGTTTTTTAGCTGCTCTAAAACAATTTTTGACATAAAGGGACACTTTTGGTTGCTATGGGCAATCTACAGTTTGCAGGGAGAAAGAACAGTTTTTATTATATAAAAGTACATGCAGGGCACTGGGCAGACCACTAGGGACATGGGGGGTGTGTATTTTTTACATACAGTACTGTAATCTATAAGATTACAGTGTACTGTATGTATAGTGTTTGTTTACTTTTTTAAATTTGGCGCCGTTCCCCCCCCTACGTCGCGACGCTCGCAGGGAAGGGAATCGGCGGAACACACAGCATCAGGCGGACATCCGGCCGCCGTGTACTGCGGAGATTCATCGCTGGATCGCAGAGAAAAGGTAAGTAAACTTTTTTCTGCATCCAGCGAGGCAAGTCCGTGTGTGGCACGGGGTTACCGATCGTAGCTTTAAAATCTCACCCCGTGCCACACACGGGAATACCGCCAGGGAGGTTAAAAGACTCAGGCCTTGAAGGACTCGTGGGTTCAAATCCCACAGAGGGTTTTACCTAATAAAAGATTGTATTGGACTTAAGTGTAATTAATTCTATTATATTAACTCTTCAACTGCATGCAGTAAGTATTCAATCATATTATGGTATGGAATTCCAAACAACAAACACTGGTTAACCGGGAGTTTACAATTTTGGGTTTGTTTATTTTAATTTGCTTGTGAACTGGAAAAAGAAAACATCTGCATTAGGTGGATGGTAGATTGGCTGGGATTTGAACTCATAACTTCAGTGATTTGGAGATCTGAGCAGACCAAGCTATTGCACTAAGTACACCGAGACCTGCATACTAGTGTAGTATGATTAAAGAATGAACATAAATAATTACTGCTTTATAGTCACCTATGTAAGAAAAAACAATATACAAAAGATATGTAACTTTAATATTCAATACGTGTAAACAAACTAGGAATTCAAATTGGAATATACATAAATAGATGCACATCTTACATTAAAATATTTTATTCACATTCATGGATCATGGTTGCAGTGCAGTGCTATATAATAACTTGGTAGCAATTGGCACTTGCAGATCTGCGGAATCGCCGATTAGCGCCAAATCTGAATTTACAAAGACATGTTTGCCGCTAATTTTTCATTCATATGTTCACCCAATTGAACTCTTAATTGCCTGAAATTGGCAATATTACATGTAGAGTGCCCAATACTTCCTGGGACACTTAGTAAATGACCCCCACAGTGTTCAAATGCACTTTGCAAAGTGCACATTCTATTTGCCTTTAGTAAATCAAGCCCATAGTGCAGGGCTTAAGCATGTGTAATGTACATATTTAGGGACGCTTCAATGCTGAAAATGAGCAGCACAATTTAACCTTTTAAAAGTGACTGGTAAAAATCCAGTCATTTTTAAAGGGTTAATTTGTGCTGCACTATTGATACAAATGTACAGATACACAACTGGCTGTTGTTGCAAACAAATCAGCCCAGGGAGGCTGTTTGTAAACACATGTGCTGCAGATTTTAAGTACTGTCATTGACTAAGTATGGTCATAACCATTTTTGGTCAATCACATCATTCAGGATCCATGGTCAGTTTCTTTACAATCAGCAGTGTTGCTCATGAATATTCGCATTGCGAATATTCGTTACGAATATTGCATGTTCGAGTATTCGCGAATAAATCGAATATCGCAATGAATATTCGCTATCGCGAATATTCGTATTTTTTCAAATTTATTTTTAAAACAGATCACATCGTAGTGATCTCCATCGACGTCTAAAAGCATTGCTGGTATGATTAGAGAGAGACCCTGGGCCGAGTAGCTGATGCGATCCTTTTATGCTGCCGAATATTCGCAATGCGAAAATTCGGCAAAAGGAATATTGCGCGACTATTTTCTCCGCCCTTCTTTTGCATCAGAGCCAATCAAAGTTCTCCTACCACAGTTGTCAGAGGTTAGCAACCTCCATAGCAACCAATAGGAACCTGCCTCCCAGTTACTCCCAGTGCTGACGAGAATTTCGCATTCGCATTTTGCGGAAACACAGTAGTATAACATTAGACTAATTGGATAACAAACAAAATAGATTATAGTTGTCCTTACACGTCATGTGTGCATTTTTGGGACATCCTAATATAGTATAAAAAATGATTTTGGGCTAAACAAGCATTGTCTAAATACATGTTGCTGTGTGCCTGGCCACTGCTACACAGAAGGAATCAAACTTAGGACACAAATCAGCAACTCCTGTTGGGGTAGTGCTACACTTGTCAGAACGTTTTCCTGTTATAAAAAGATTTTATAACCACTGGAATACATTTTCATGGCAAATACTGTTTTAATGGAATATGCCATATTTCTAAAGCATCACATACTACAGGATACACTGGTAAGTTGGTAACATTCACCACTAAGTTGATTTAACCTTTTTTGATTATGTTTTATGGTAACATGTAGTACTGAATATGTTTCCTGAAACCTTAAAGTATATCTTAGGGCTCTTTCACATGGGCCTTGTATGGATGAAAAAGGGACATATATTGATCCCTATGAGATTGTGGGTGTCAGCAGATGAAGATCCGCTGACACCCGATCTCGCCCAGTGCCGCAACCCTCCGATTCTGCAGACGGAGCAAAATCCTATTTTTCCTTCCGTCTGCAGATCGGATCGGATGAACACCGACAGACGGTTCATTCGATCCCCCCATAGAGGAGTGCAGAGAAAAGACAGGGCGGTCCCTGCACAGTGTGCGAGGACTGCCCTGTCATCCGCCGGCTCAGCGGGGATCAACGGAGCGATCCCCACTGAGCAAGCGGAGGTTCACGGGGGGCGGATCATCACTGATCCACCCTGTGTGAAAGAGCCTTAAAGCCAAAACTTTTTTTTTTTTTTTAGTTTGTGTAGAATACATTTTTTGCTATCTGTTTCTCAATAGGGAGAAATAATTCCCTTCACCTTCTGCCCTTTGTGCCCAACAGAAAGTGAGAGGAAATCTCTTCAAAGTGAGACCATTCCCCTCTTTGACATTTAGCACAAAACTAGCATCCCCGATGAAAGATTTCCTTTTTTTTTGTTCTGGGTGACAGCTGAAAAGTTTGGATTTTCCCTGACTTTCTGTCCACATAGCAAAGTCTCCAGGACTAGTGGGTCTCTCTAGTGTGGAATCAAGGAGCAGTAAAAACCTGACAGAGATTCTAACACTATCTAAAACTAAAAACTGCACAATCACACAACAGATACATATTGCAGCCTGCTTTACAGATCCGCCAAATGTGGTAGACACATGTAAGCAAACATGGTCAAATCATGGTAGGCAGATGTGCCTAGATCCACCCATCTATAAATTGATCCCAGTGTGTTCTATGCCCATGACAGCTGCAGAAAATGCACAACACAGGTGAGTTATGTGAAATATACCTGACATCTGATGTTTGTTTTTACCTCCTATTCATTTTGTCACTTGAAAATATTTATGACCTAAATAAGGCAGCTGGCGCTCATTAAATAGCATTTAGTACTATTTAGAATGACATCAGTTTCATATTATAGAAATATTGCTATAATTTGATCATACATTAATATACAAATCACTGGGGTAAAATAATAATTATTTTCCATGATAAACATGCATTTCATGACATATCATTTATGGAATGCATTAGCAAAATTATCTAACTCATGCAACCTGTGCTACTATCGGTAGAACTACCATCCAAGCAGCCTGTTAAACTGGTGGACACAGTGAGGTGGGGAAAGGTTATGTGATACAGAGAGATACATTTTGTTATTTTGTGAGTGTAAGGTCTTAGAATATCTATGTATTAATTTATATTTTAGTCCCTAAGAGCTGGAATTTAAAGAAAAAAAGGCCATTCTCCTATATATTGTATATTCTCAGATTACTGTTAACTGCACGTGAGTAGGAAAGATAGTCTTTCATAAATACTGTCTAAAATGGGGATGATCAGCTTTCTTTAAAGTGGTTGTAAACCCTCACATATACTCAGCGAAGTGAACAGCCTCTGATGATACACAGAGATGAAACAAATCCTCCTACATAGATTTCTCTACACCCTTTCAAAAGTGCAGATCATTTTAAACATCTTTATTTATCTATCAACAGCACAGAGGAGGGGGACTTAGAGATTGTAGATACAGTGTGTGAGAGCTGATTTGAGGAAAGGAACACCCCCACATAGCAGAAGAACTGTGTTGTTAGCTTTGTGTTCTAAGCTCTGTTCTAAGCTCTGTTCTAAGCTCCCCGTCCGACACAAATTTATCTCATGTGTCGAAACTTCTCAGAGATGACAAATGCTGATGACAGAGGAAGGGCTCACCAGAAAGAAACTACACTTAGAGCTTTGGAGAGAGATAAGTAACACTGCAGATATATATGGTTTGCTCAAATTCCATGACTGAGGTTTACAACCACTTTAAATGGGGAGTAGGGGGTTCAAGTGAAGCCCTCAACATCACCAAGGTGCTGCAATTAAAATTCAGTGAATATTCATTATCACACAACATGATATAGTCAACGACTATGGGCATGATACGAGAGAAGGTAAGAGACTGTGGACATGCGTAAACATGGTACAGGAGATGGTCAGAGATTGCAGACATAACGAAGGGTATAATCAAAGACTGCAAGCATAATACAAGAGATGGTCAGAGACTGTGGGCATGCTTCATGAGACTGTCAGAGACTGCAAACATGCAATCAGAGTTGTTGCAGACTAGGGACATGTTTTTGGAGACAGTCATAGACTGGATACATGTTACATAAGACTTCTAGAAATCACAGCTATAACAGGGCGATAGGGAAACACAGATTCGTGTCTGGAAGGGGCCTGGGCCACTTAAAAAGCAAGGGTTGTCTAAAACGTATCATGTCAAAAGTGAGAGAGAATTTTTTTTTAATGAATTTTGTTAAATGAGAAAAGACTGTTTTCACTTAGCAAAGTGATTGAATGTTAACTAAGCTTAGCTAATTAGGTGAAGCTGTCCAGTTCAATTCAATCAACCAATCATGTCCTAGAAAAAACACAGTTTTCCCTCGCACATAATTAGGCTTTCAAAGTAAATACACATTATGCAAAGTGAAGGCCCATTGGGGATGATTTACTAAAGCTGGAGCACTCAGATTCTGGTGCAGCAGTGCTCCAGCTTTAGTAAATAGTAAATAGCCAATCAACTTCTAACTTCAGCTTGTATAATTAAGCTTTGACAATAATACCTGGAAGCTGATTGGTTTCTGTGCAGAGCTGCACCAGCTTTTGTATGTTCTGGTTCTAGTAAATCTCCCCCAATACGTCAAATAAAAAGCTCCTATTGCTAAGTAAAGCTATGTTCATTCTGAAAACACAATCAGATGTATGAAAACCTTAAAAAATATATTCTGAATTAGTTTGGGGAAAATGTATGTCCTATACTTTCCACCAGCTTTTTATTTTATTTTCTAATTTTGTGTCTCCTGTTACATGCGCATGTATCTTTGCTGTATAACTTGCATTTCATATAAATAAAACAGAACATTGGAACCTGATGACATTGATGACTTGTTTTTTAACCACTTAAGACCCGGACCTTTAGTCAGCTAAAGGACCCGGCCAGGTTTTGCGATTCGGCACTGCGTCGCTTTAACAGACAATTGCGGGGTCGTGCGACGTGGCTCCCAAACAAAATTGGCGTCCTCTTTTTCCTACAAATAGAGCTTTCTTTTGGTGGTATTTGATCACCTCTGCGGCTTTTATTTTTTGCACTATAAACAAAAATAGAGCGACAATTTTGAAAAAAAATGCAATATTTTTTACTTTTTGCTATAATAAATATCCCCCAAAATATATATATATATATATATATATATATATATATATATATATAAAAAATCCTCAGTTTAGGCCGATACGTATTATTCTACCTATTTTTGGTAAAAAAAAATAATAGCGATTCTTAAAGGGAGTGCTCCTAATCTCAGCTTGTTACATGTATAAAAGACACCTGTCCACAGAAGATTCCAATCTCTCCACCATGGCCAAGGCCAAAGAGCTGTCCAAGGATGTCAGGGACAAGACTGTGGACTTACACAAAGCTGAAATGGGCTACAAGACCATCACCAGGCAGCTTGGTGAGAGGGTGACAACATTTGGTGCGATTAAACGCAAAATGGAAGATACACAAAATAACTGTAAATCGCCGGATGTATACGAATGCTGTCTGATTACACCCGTTGTGTATATATGTCTAAAATATTTTTTGTTTATACTTTTGTCACTTGTGATTAAATTGTGCAACAAATGAAAAAAAAAAACACATGTAATAATAGATGTCAATTGATGTACAGCGAACTGAACTAAAGTGAAGTGCCAACTGATATAAACTGATGTAAACTGAACTGTAGGCGAATTTGCAAACGAATATAAACTAATGTAACACGAGTCCGCATTCATCAGTTTATTTCTTCGCAAAAAACAAAACTTAACAGATGATATAACCCTACCCTCTCCCCAGATTGACAATATTGGTATCCAACGGTGTCTCCATTGTTCCTATAGTGGAGTAGAGACACTCTAAGGCCTCGTGCACACGACCAAGAAACTCGTCGTAAAAGAAACATTGTTTACCTCGACGAGTTTCTTGTCAGGCCGCGTACACACGATCAAATCTATCTGCTGGAAACGGTCTGACAGACCGTCTCAGCAGACAGATTCGATCGTGTGTACGGGCGAGCAGGCGAATTTGTCCAGCAGACAGATTTTAAAGCCTGCTTTAAAATCTGTCTGCTGGGAACCCGTCGGACCGATATGTCTGCTGGTTAGTACGCTAACCAGCAGACATATCTGCCCGCACATGCGTCAAATGGATTCGCCACATGCACGGAAGTGTTTTACTTCCTGGTGCCGTGACGTGGCGGCGTTAACGTCACTGCCACGTCACCGAGCTGTCTGCCGGCGGGGATTTTGGTTTGATCGTGTGTACAGCGATCAAACCAAAGCAGCCAGCAGACAAATCTGATCAAATCGGTCTGTCCGACCGATTTGAGCAGATTTATTTGCTCGTGTGTACGGGGCCTCAGGCTTGTCGAGAATCTTGTCAAGCTTTCTTTGCATACACACTGTCAAGACAAAATCTTGTCAAGACAAAAAGCGGTGACGTACAACACGTACAACGGCACTATAAAGGGGAAGTTTGATTCTACTGGCGCCACAGTTGGGGCTGCTTTTACTAATCTCATGTTACTGCGTGTTAAGTAAAAGTTTGGTGAGAGACGATTTGCGCTTTTCAGCCTGTTACAGCGTGACGAATGTGCTATCTCCATTATGAACGCTACTTTTACCGAAAGTGCGCTCCCGACTTATACTTTATTCTGAGCATGCACACGTTTCAAAGCATACACACGAACATGTTTCTCGTTGTAAACCAGCCCGACGAGGAACACGACGAGGAAATTAAGACTCCCGATGAGAAAAAAGAGAACATGTTCTCTTTTTTTCTCATCGAGATCCACGACGATTTCTCGACGAAAAACATACACACAACCGTTTTCCTCTACAAAAATGCTCTGCCAGCATTTTTCCTGATGGATTTTGTCGAGGAAGACGGTCGTGTGTACGAAGCCTAAGGCAGGAAGTGTGTTACTGGCTGGATCACCACGTAAAAAAAAAAAAAGAAAACACATGCAGGCACCATGTATATGAATTGGTAAGCTGCGAGGCGCATGCGCGGACAGCTCCGAGATGGCAGCTTAGCCCTGGAGCTCCGCACCGTTCCGGCTGACCGACGGATCTAGCGGGCGGATCGGGTCACCCTAGCTGGCCACAGCAACACTCTCGAGCAGAGGGGTAGCAAGAGCACCTGTGTATGTCGGTAGGACCGACGAGATGGAGCCTGGGACCACAGCTGGAGGCGGTAAGCGGGACGCGCGACCCCAAGATGGCGGGCGGCTCCCAGAATTACCTCACAGACACGGAGGAATCCTTTGGCACCAGGCCATCCTATGCCTCTGTGGCCCGCTCACTTGCACCAGGGAACCCAGCCAGCCCCATACCGACCATGGCTCACTCCCCTGCATCCACAGAGTCCCTGTTGGAGCAGACAATGGCAGATCTCATGGATTCCCCCCTGAGGCCTACCTCCCCACATGCAGCAGACAAGCCTGGCATGGCAGAGATCACTACACACTCCCTGTCACAAACAACTGACTTGTTCACACAACTGTCTCTCTTACTGGACAGGGGACTGGCACAAACAGCAGCCAAGATTACAGGAGAACTCAGGGGGGACTTTCAGATGATTGGCACCAGGATGGAATCGATAGAGAACAAACTCGATCAAACGATCGCCACTACCAGACAGAATTCTGACCACATCCAATTTTTGCAGGACCAATTGGACACTGCCCTCTCCCGGATCGACGACTTGGAGAACAGGTCCAGGAGAGAGAATTTTAGGATCAGGGGGCTCCCTGAATCTATGACCGACACTGTCCCGGTGGTCCAGGACTTTATCAAACAGCTGATCCCTACCATCCCCCAACAAAAATTGGAAATTGATCGGGCCCACAGAACCCTAGGACCGCAGAGGAAGGATGGCTCCCCAAGGGACATCGTGGTCAAGCTCCATTTCTTTTCAGTGAAGGAGGAAGTGATGAAGGTGAGCAGACGCCAAAACCCTCTCACTTGCCGGGGTCACACGGTTCAAGTGTTTGCGGACCTTTCGCCCACAACTATCCAAAAAAGAAGAACCCTGAAGCCCCTCTTATCGGCCTTGACGCAACGCGACATCAAATACAAGTGGGCCTTCCCATTTGCCGTAAAATTTGAATACAAGGGTAAGGCACATGCATTTCACAACTTCCATGATGGGGAACGCCTCCTGCTGAACCTTCGCCTTATTTCACATGAAGCCGCCATGGATCTCTCCAACTCCAACCCTGGATCCACCAAACGTCCTTCTCCTGCAAGCCCCCTGACAAACACCTGGGACAAGCCTAAATTTAAGAAGACCAGGGACACTAGGCCACCATGACATCACTAAAGAAGATTCTCTGGAAACAGTTCGTGAAGACTTTTGTTTTCTCCGGACGAACTCCCCCCAATGTTTTGGGAAGTATTCCCTACTCCTCATCCTTTCCCAGTTGCGGTCCTGAGGGACCTTGTCGGTCCCAATCTTAATCCTGAACTAGACCACTCATATGTTTTAATAGCCACTCACGGTTTAAGTATTGCTACTCATGTTTATTTGTTCATTCCTCTCTCCGATTGTTCTTGATATTCCTGATGAAGGAGAGAGAAGGGGGAAAACGAAGGGGAAGAAAGGATTTTTCTTTTTTTTCTCCTGTTGTGTTTTCTTTTTTTTTTCCTTTCTCTGGTGCATTTGGCTGGCCCTCAGGGGCCCGTGCCCTCCTCAACATGCTTAGTGTGTGGGTGGGGGTTGGGTCCTTGGGAGGCGGGCCTCTGGGGTGCCCCTTTTGGCCCAGCATACTTGTATTTTGTTTAGATGGAACTATCGGTTCCAGTTTAGCTTGTTGGTTACGTCGGAGCCGGGGCGGTGTTGCAGCGCCTCCTCCTACCCCACGGACTCGGCTATGCCCTTTCCCTGGGTTAGGCGTTCACCCTATCTGCAGGGTGCAGAGAATGAGAACAGGGTTCTCGGTGTTGAGCACACAGATGCCCAACACACCCCTGAGCCCCTAGCGGGCTCGAATCCCCCCCCCCTCCCCCCTCTCACCCTTTCCCTCTGTCTTATTTCTCTCTAACTTTTCTTCCTCTTGCAGGCAGTGATGGGACGACTGGCGATCTTCTACTCCCGGATGGTCTACGGTCCACCAGACGACCGGGTCCTCAGCTCCATTGTGATGCCCCTGGCCAGGTAAGTGGCGGGGTTTTGGTGATCTCCCTCATACCTTTGCTCCATGGCTAGTGACACTCCCAAGGCGACCTCATTGAAGGTAGCCACACACAACACACAGGGTCTAAACTCCCCATCCAAACGAAGGAAGGTACTGGACTTCATGAAGTCCCGTAACCTTGATATCCTCTTCCTACAAGAGACGCACTTCCCGATCCGATACAAACCCACTTTCCTCCATGCACAGTTCCCCCAGTTTTTCCTGTCCAGCGCAGAGGATAAAACCAAAGGGGTAGCGATCCTCATATCCAAGCACTGCAGATTCTCGCTACAGTCAGAATACAAGGACCCGGGAGGGCGGTTTGTCTTGGCCAAGGGCTCTATCGATGGTCATCTGTACTCCCTGGTCTCCTATTATGCCCCCAATGTGGGCCAGCTGAAATTTTTTACCGATCTCTTCAAAACCCTAGACCCACTATTGGAGGGCATGGTGATACTGGGCGGGGACTCGAATGTCGCCTTTGATCAAGGCATTGATAAATCCAAACCCCCAACGGCACAAAATGTGAGACCCACCAGACTTAGCTCGAAGATTGCCAAATTAGTATATCAGAGGGGCCTCACTGACATCTGGAGGGAGATGAACCCGACCCAAAGAGACTACACACACTTCTCCCACGCCCACCAAACCTTTGCAAGAATAGACCATCTCCTGATTTCAAACGCCCTGATCCCATCGGTCAGCAAATCTCAGATCACAGACACAGTCTGGTCCGACCATTCACTAGTAAGTATGTTTTTGACTAACCACCCTTCACCCCCTAACTCCCGTCAGTGGCGGCTCAACGAATCGATACTGTCGGACCCTGCCCTCAAACAGGAGGTAGAACTGGCCATTTCTGAATACTTTTTGCAAAACAGCTCCCCTGACGTCTCGGCAGAGACTCTCTGGGCTGCCCACAAGGTAACCATTAGAGGCAAATTAATTCAAATCAAGGCTAGACTTAATAGGGCTCGCAGAGCGGACATAGAGAACCTTGAAAAAAAATACCAAGAGCTATGTGCGGAACATAAGAGGGAACCAGGCCGTTGCCCTATGTCTCGCATTGACTCTGCCCGCCTAGAATTAAATCTAGCTCTGACTGCCAAAGCTGTGACCGGTCTGCGATGGCAAGGGGCAAGATTTTACCACATGAAAGATAAACCGGGGCCCCTTTTAGCTTCCAAACTCACCCCGCGTCCCCGAACGTACGCTTTCCCTAAAATTAACGTAGCGGGACAATCCCCCACGGCGAACCCACTTAAAATCCTCGGGGCATTTCATTCTTTCTATACGAATCTGTATAGAGGACAACAACCAGGGACAACCCCTATCAGGACTAGGTTCCTGGATAACCTCCCTACGCCCACACTATCCAGGGACCATAGAGACAGACTCGAAGCCCCGATTTCTGTAGCGGAAGTTTTGGAAGTCATTAAGGGTTTGAAGACGGGCTCTGCCCCGGGACCTGATGGGTTCTCCGTCCCATACTATAAGGCCTTTGCACAGACTTTAGCCCCTCACCTAACAAATTTCTTTAACTCCAAAACTGAGGGGGATCCCCTAGATGCACAGCTGAATACTGCCTACATCTCCGTCATACCTAAGCCTGACAAGGATCCGGGGGAGGTCAGTAACTACAGACCAATATCCCTGATCAATAATGATCTTAAGATAATGACTAAAGTTATGGCGGACAGGTTGGCATCCTTTATTGCTGTCTATATACACAAGGACCAGGTTGGGTTCATCCCGGGACGGCAGGGCCCAGACCAAATCAGAAGGGTGGTTGATGTAATGTCTCTATTGCAATCTGGATGGGACGGCGGGGGGGCTCAAGCTGGGATGCTGTTGTCGTTAGACCTCCAAAAGGCCTTCGACTCTGTCTCTTGGTCCTATATATTCCAGATTTTAGAGAGGTGGGGATTCGGTCCCCAATTCATCGGACTAATTAGGTCTCTTTACTCGAACCCCGAAGCTAGGATCAAACTGCAGGGCCTGTATTCTGACCCAATTAAAATACGTAATGGGACCCGCCAAGGATGCCCTCTCTCTCCGTTACTCTTCGCTATTGCTATAGAGTCCTTGGCCATAGCCATCAGGTCCAACCCTGACATCACCGGAGTTCGCTGCGGATCCACAGTCCACAAATGTGGTCTCTTTGCGGACGACATAATCCTTTTTATAACCTCCCCCATTACAACATTACCGGTGGTATGTAAAACACTAGATGACTTTGCAGACGTGTCGGGTTTAAGGGTTAATTATACCAAATCCTGGGCCCTCAACGTATCCCTCCCGTGGCCCCTGGTGGCCCAGTTGAAGGATTCGTTCCGCTTTAAGTGGAGTGACTCTTCCATTCGCTACCTGGGAATTAACTTAACCCCCAAATTTGAACAATTATACCGAGCCAATTATCCCCCCACCTATAGAAAATTAGAACTTGACCTCAAACAATGGCACCCGTACCAACTTTCTTGGCTGGGGCGGATAAACTCGGTGAAGATGACCCTGCTCCCTCGGCTACTTTACCTCTTTCGCGCGCTCCCGATTTCTATTAAGAAGGACCATTTGACTTCGTTCCAAAGCAAGGTCATCCAATTTGTATGGGGCAAGTCGGGCCATCGCTTAGCTAGGCACACCCTTTTTAGACTCCGAAGCAGAGGGGGACTGGGACTGCCCAATTTACTCTGGTACTATCAGGCGGCTAGACTCACTCAGCTCTCCACAGTTTATAGTAAATGCGCCAAACCTGATTGGGTGGAAATGGAAAGACAGGCAGTCCCCTCCTTCACCCTTGACTACCTCCTCTGGAGTGCCCCTAAGGCCAGACCCTCCATCCTTTGCCCATCTCTATCGCACTCGTTCACGATCTGGGATAAACTCAGAAATAACCCTTCCTTAGTTTCCCCCTGTAAACCCTTGAGTCACATATTTCATAACCCTGACTTTCCCCCAGGTATGGACATTCGAGCATTCAAATGGTGGTTGGATAAGGGGATGTATCGGATCGGGCACTTCATCTCTACCACGGGACCTGTTTCCCTTCCTCAATGTATTTTGACCCTGAAATTGCCTCCTACAGAGAGATTCAGGTTCCACCAAATATCCTCCTTCCTTCATTCCATTTGGTTCACGAAACCCGACCCCCCACAACTCACACCGTATGAACAATGGTGTGGAGACCTTCTGGAGCAAAGGGGGGGGATCTCCATGATCTACTCGTCACTGGCCGGGGACAAGCAGAAGGCGCCCTACATGCTGGCCTGGGAGGCGGACTTAGAATTGACCTGGGACCTAGACACTTGGCACAAGGCTGTGGGCTCCTCATACAGGGGCGTCTACAACGTATCTCTTGTGGAAGCCAATCTAAAGGTTTTCACCAGGTGGTACCTCACCCCTACCCGGCTTGCGGTTATGTACCCCTCGACCTCTCCCTTGTGCTTCAGGGGATGTCAGTTGGGGGGTTCCATGCTGCACGTCTGGTGGGAATGCCCCAAAATCAGAGGTTTTTGGAGCAAAATATTCTATATAGCATCCAAAATAACTGGCCTTGCTATCCCCAGGTCCCCATCAACGGCCCTGCTTAACCACCTCCCTGTGAAAGCCTCGAAATCCTCCAGCAAACTTATATTCTTTATCTTTTTGGGCGCTAAAATCACCTTGGCCAGGTCATGGAAACGTCCCAGGGTCTCCATAACAGCAGCCAAAAGGAAAATTTCATGGATCATGTCCCAGGAGAAGATGCTGAGTTCTACCCTAGATACATCTCCCCAGTTTAGGGAGATATGGGAGCCCTGGGCTAAATACATGGGGATCGGAGACTCCATTTATCTGTCCAATTAACCCTCCTGGAAGTGGGCCTATCCTCCTAATCGCCGCCGTCCCTCTCTCCTGCTTCTCCTTCCTTCTTTATCTCCTTTCTCTGTCCACCCTACCCCCTTATCCATCTTACGTGTTACGGAGAAATCACCCTGGGCATTGGTTGATCCTTTTTGATCCATAGATTTTTTGAGCCCAACCTAGGCCTTTCTCCGGGTTGTTGTTCTTTCAGTTCTTCGTTCTTATTTTGTTTTTGTTTTTTTGCTTGTATTTTGTTTATTTTTTGGCTACGTACAGGTACAAAGTGCCTCCTGATTCGGTTGTCCACCTGCCTACAGCGACCTCTACCTAATGTCACTCCCGGATGTATACGGTGAGTGAGGGTCCTCTCCATCATCCTCTGCACAGTTGAGCTCCCGTTGGGGTGCGGGGGAGGTTGGAGGGTGATCCTGCTCTAGGGGGTCCCCGAGCCTGGGCACACTTAAAGCAGCGTTACGCAATTATTTCTCCTTGCTGCCCTTGGTAATGCATTTACATTGTGTATTGTACCTATACGATTTGGATGATATATTCTATACTGTATCTTTCTGCAATGTATTTCTTTTTTGAAAACCTAATAAATACTTTAAACACGAATTGGTAAGCTGCATTATGATACATTGTTTAAAATGCGAAGAAAATAGATTAAACTAAAAAAAGTTTTAAGGTAAATCAACAATAATGCCATTATAATTTAGTAATACTGTTACTTGGCATATTAAGCTGATTCTGTAACACATTTGCTATTGTTTTTCGAGAAGAATTATGCATTATTAGTCATGCCAGCCATTGACGTATGCAAAAGTACTTCGCTACTATCCCACAAAAGCAGATGAGCACACCATTTGCACTTTGCTGTCATTTCTTGGAACTAGAAATACAGCAAGTAATTATTGTAATATAATTAGGACTTGTGAAATACTTTTTTTTTTAAATATCCCTTTGAAAATAATTTCAAAATAAAAGCTAGATGTATTATTACTCACTTACAGTTAACTCTCCAAGCAAATGACTATATAGTTTAATGACGAGTAAACATTTTAATTATCTAGTTATGATGAATGCTTTATTAAGCGTCATTTAACCACTTAAGACCCGGACCAATATGCTGCCAAATGACCCAAGGGATTTTTGCGATTCGGCACTGCGTCGCTTTAACAGACAATTGCGCGGTCGTGCGACGTGGCTCCCAAACAAAATTTGCGTCCTTTTCTTCCCACAAATAGAGATTTCTTTTGGTGGTATTTCATCACCTCTGCGATTTTTATGTTTTGCGCTATATACAAAAATAGAGCGACATTTTTGAGAAAAAAAAACAATATTTTTTACTTTTTGTTATAAGAAAAATCAATATACTAATTTTGAGTCAAACATTTAGGCCAAAATTTATTTAGCCACATGTCTTTAGTAAAAAAAAAAAAACGCAATAAAAAAAAAAATTAGCTACCTAGCGGGAACAGCGACACAAATACAGCGATCAGAAAAATGATCGCTTAGTGATGCTGGCAATCGGGAGTGAAAGGGTTAACTAGGGCGGTGATCAAGGAGTTAAAACTTTATTAGGGGGGGTACGGGGGCTACCCAGGACCTAACACTAACTGACTGTCACACTGCCTGTCACACTGACACTAAATACAGTAATCATACATGTATGATTATTGCATTCAGTGACACTGTGACAGGGGGGAGGGGGGGGGGCGACCGGGGGGGTTAAATGTGACTATGTGTAGTGTTAGTGCAATGTAGTGTTAGTGCAGACTTACTTGTGACGTGATCTCTCCTCAGCGGTAGTTGAAAAAACCGCCGAGGGAGAGATCACATCGCTTCCTTCTTCCTGTGTTTACACAGGAGGAGGAAGTGACAGGGCGGGCGGGCGCGCGCATTGGCTGGGAGCGATCGTGAGGGGGCGGACAAAAACGAATAGCCGCCCCCTCTTGTTGGATCGCTCCTACAGCCGCACGTACCGCCGCATGTACGGGGGGGGGGTCCGATCGGACCCCCGAACCCCCCCAAGGCACCAACGTATATATACGTTGATGTGCCTGTCGGTGACATTCTGCTGACGTAAATGTACATGCGGCGGTCCTTAAGTGGTAGTAATGCGTTATGTTGAAAATAGCAAAATAATCTCTTAAAGTAGAACTTTATATAGAAAATAAATTAAATCAAATTTACAAACAGGCAGGCTTTTTACTGCAGCGGAGACATACTGTAGGAAGAGATTTACTAAAACTGGAGATCTCAGAATCTGGTGCAGCTGTACATTGTAGCCAATCAGCTTCCAAATTCAGGTGGTTCAATTAGGCTTAGACAATAAAACCTGGAGCCCAGGTTCACACTGGGCTGCGGGAGTGAAGCCGTGCGAGTTAAGCTGAACTTGCACGATTTCACTCCCGCTTGTCAGTCCCGATTTCAGCCGCGATTTAAGGGACATCTGTGCAGGTTTCTGCACAGATGTCAATGTAAATCGCGGGCTGAAATCGCAAAAAGTAGTACAGAGACTACTTTTTGAAATCGATGCAATGCCGCAGATGCAGCGTCGTGCTGATTAGGACAGTGCCATTGCTGGCAATTTGCGGCAAAATCCGCCGTTTTGACATGCGATTTGACATGCCAAATCTCATTTCAAAACGCACCAGTGTGAACCAGGGCTAAAGCTGATTTTCTATACAGAACTGCACCAGGATTTCCATGTTCCAGTTTCAGTAAATCACCCCATATAGCTGATTAACTAAAAGGCAAATAGGCTGTTCACTTTGCAAAGGAATTTGCCATAGAGTCTAGTGAATGAGGCGTCGCTCTGCTAACTTTCATCATCCAATTATGTGCAAGCAAAATGCAATTTGGTTTATTTTCACCTTATTGAGTAATCTTTGCAAAGTAACATTTGCTAGGCTTCTATGCTAATTGCCTTGCAGTGATCATGAGTGTGTCTTAAACAGCCCCCCGTACAGAATGCAGTGGTAAGGATTGTCATATACACAGTGCAGTGGTTAGGAGTATGTAATTTACAGTCAAGGGTATAGAATAAGGGTATAGAGTCCTGCTCCTGAAAAAATTACAGTTTTTTAAACTTTTTTCCATTGATACATGTTCCCTGGGGCAAGACCCAGGTTCTCAAAGGCGTTTTCCAACAATAAATTGAATATTGGTCTTTAAAATTAGCGTTTTTGAATTCGAACGTTCAAGTCCCATAGACTTCAATGGGGTTCTAAATGTTCGCGCGAACGGTCGGTCTGTTCGACGGTTCTGGTTCGAACCGAGCGCGGGTATATTCGGCTCATCCCTATTTGTAATTGGGCCCACTTCAAATGCAACATTTATATAGTATCATAAATGTAGATCTTTTTATTTATGTTGAAACAGTTTAAAACTAACTGGATCTCGGAAGCTGGCAGGGTCCATCTCTGCTGTGAGCATCTGAAGCCTTCTTGTATCCATTTCTAGGATTTGGTACAGCTGGCTAAACTGCATGCACCTCCTGATCTCGTGCCTGCGCAGTATTACCACTGCGCGGCATTCCTACCTCCTGACACGTTGCCATTGCTACAGCAACCTCCCGTTTGCGTAATTTCCAATCGGTAAATAACTCGAGATTTTGGTATAAGGTGATGCCCATGGACTTCTGGGATATATGATGCCAATATGGGAATCCATGAGAATCGCCTATTTACGGAATCACCTAGGCGGCTGGAGCCGTAAGTGCTCCAGAAAATAAAGGTATTTGGGGGGAAAAAAAATTGCCATTGAACATAGAAATGAGAATGGGCAGCATTGGATATATTGAAACAATAAACCGTGTTTGCATGTTTCCTTCTAAATACATTGTACCTGTATTGTTGCACTGTATTTTGGTTAGTTCTAGCAAACCTACAAAAAAATTAAAGTTGCTCCTATTTAACACTTATTGCAGTTTAGTTACTTTTCTTAGCATTCTTTACAGTTTTAATTATTGATTTT
This sequence comes from Rana kukunoris, assembly GCA_029574335.1. NCBI lineage: Eukaryota > Metazoa > Chordata > Amphibia > Anura > Ranidae > Rana > Rana kukunoris. Next base: position 136,811,811 of record CM056053.1, read on the forward strand.
GTTTATATTGTAATTGAAAAAAACAATTTTGTAAGCACAGACACAACAAAACTTTGCCAAACCACACAACTGCTAAGGAGCCCAGAACTGTCCAGTTGCACAGTGATTTATACAGATAGTAACACAATTTGGTAGATAAGCTTGGAGAAATGTATACATAGTTTGGGAACCTCTATACAACTTCAAAGCATTAGAAGAAGGCTTTTTAGCAAGCGAAACTGCTAAGCAAACAGCTAAATACCCAGAGGAAGTACATATATGTGAGTTGTTTTAGCTGCAAAAGTATTTCTATTTCTGTCCATCAAGATTTAATACTTAGGCCTCGTACACACGACCGAGGAACTCGTCGGAAAAGATACATCGTTTTCCTCGACGAGTTCCTTGTTAGGCTTGTCGAGAAACTTGACAAGCTGTCTTTGCGTACACACAGTCAAGACCAAATCTCCTTGTTCTCAAAAGCGGTGACGTACAATACATAGACGGCAGGGGAAGTTTGATTCCACTGGCACAACCCTTGGGGCTGCTTTTGCTAATCTCATGTTACTGCGTGTTACTGCGACAATTTTCACTTCTCAGTCTGTTACAGCGTGACAAATGTGCTATCTCCATTACAAATGCTACTTTTACCGAAGGTGCGCTCCCGTCTCATACTTTATTCTGAGCATGCGCGGGTTTCTAAGCATACACACAAACGTGTTTCTCGTCGAAAACCAGCCCGACGAGGAACAAGACGAGTAAATTGAGACTCCCGACGAGGAGTCTCTTTTTTTCTCGTCGAGTTCCACGTCAGTTTTCTCGATGAAAAACATACGCATGACCATTTTCCTTGGCAAAAAAACTCTGCCACCAAATTTCTTGATGGATTCTGTTAAGGAAAACGGTCGTGTGTACCAGGCCTTACACAGCTCTGCACCACAGTACAGCCCTGTGGAGGGAGGGAGGCTTGATCCTTTTTTGCTGCAGTTTCACTTCATCTTATATTTGCCCCCTCTCCACCCCCACCATGTGACTGGACAGTGAAGGGAAAAGCAGCACATGGATACGCTCATATAGCTGTCAGAGCTATAAGCAGTGACAGAGTGTGTTTTCTTTAACCACTTAAAGACCCCCGCACGCACATATACGGCCACAACATGGCTCGTACAGGCACAAGGGCGTAAATTTACGTCCCCGCCTGAGTGCGGTTCGGGGGTCCCATTGGGACCCCCTCCGCGGCGTGCGGGGGTCTCCCTACCTCTGGGAGCGATCCGGGATCTGCGGGCGGATGTCCGTGATATCCGCCCCCCCCGCGATCGCTCCCAGCCAATGGGAGCGCGCTCCCAGCCTGTCACTTCCTCCTCCTGTGTTTACACAGGAAGGAGGAAATGATGTATTCTCTCATCACAGCGCTGTTTCCCAGCGCTGCTGATGAGAGAAGACATCACAAGTAAGTGTGCACCAACACAACACTGACACACACTCACATAGGCATATTAACCCCTTGTGATCGCCCCCCCCACCCCCCTGTCACAGTGTTACTGAATGCAGTGATTTAATCACTGCTTTAGTGTCAGTGTGACAGGCACTGTAAAAAACAGTTAGTGTTAGGTTCAGGATAGCCCCCCCACCCCCCCTAATAAAGTTTTAACCCCCTGATCACCGTCCTAGTTAACCCTTTCACTCCCTATTGCCAGCGTCACTAAGCGATCATTTTTCTGATCGCTGTATTAGTGTCGCTGTTCCCGCTAGGTAGCTATTTTTTTTTATTGCGATTTTTTTTTTTTACTAAAGACATGTGGCTAAATAAATTTTGGCCTAAATGTTTGACTAAAATTTAGTTTATTTGATTTTTTTTTAACAAAAAGTAAAAAATAGTGTTTTTTTTTCAAAAATGTCGCTCTATTTTTGTATATAGCGCAAAAAATAAAAATCGCAGAGGTGATCAAATACCACCAAAAGAAAGCTCTATTTGTGGGAAGAAAAGGACGCAAATTTTGTTTGGGAGCCACGTCGCACGACCGCGCAATTGTCTGTTAAAGCGACGCAGTGCCGAATCGCAAAAACACCTTGGGTCATTTACCAGCGTATTGGTCCGGGTCTTAAGTGGTTAAATTCAATCCGAAACTATTGATTTGGATGGGGGTGGGGAATTGTCCTGTATAGTGAATGCAAATTTTATTAGTTGACCTCCTGAAACCCATCCCTTGACCTCAAGGCCCCTGATCTATAGCATGTAAGGGAAAGCAAAGGGAAAAAGACAGCAAATAAATATTATTAATAAAACTGACAATTTCCTGAATCTAATTCAGCATTAAATAAGAGATGAAGTTGAGCTTTAAATGTTCTTCTTATTTATTTAAGAACAATTGTAAATACACAGGAGTACATTGGTCGCAAGAGAAATAAAGAAACTTCAACGTCTGACTTTGTTCTGAAATTGCTAGCTGCCTGGCTGCTATGTTAGCCCTCTGGCTTCAGTTACTGAGCTGGAGAAGACAGGGGGAAATCAGACAAACCCTATCTACATTGTTGTTCTATGTTATGACTCAAACTATTGATGATAGAGGGTCAGCATGCCAGCATGGTTTTTCTCATTTGTAAAGGAGATGTCTGCAATGGCAGTCTCCATATTTGCCTCTTCCATTAAATATGTAAAATCTCTGGTTCCTAGCAGAATAGGGATAGGGTAAATACACATTTGAAACACATTAGCTCTTATAAAAGATATGTATTTTTTTATAGCACATTAGACATTTTAAAATATCTAAGGGCACCAAACAAGTTTGAAAATGAAATAAAACAGGTCAAGCCCAGTGTAAGCTATGCTTGTTTACATTTATTTCACACGCATTTTGAGCCGTGTAGAGTGCAACATATCTGCAAACCTAGGATTAAAAGCAACAATAAAGCTCCATACCTGGAGCCATGAATTGTTTGTATTGTACGCTGCACTTATGTATCAATCGAGACACAGTCCAAAAATTGCTGGAAGAAGGAAGGCCTGCAAGAAAGCTTAACTAGGTCCTTGCCACTTGCCATCCCATGTGATTCGAGACTTAGGGGAAACAATAATACTTTCCTTGGTTTAGATGTGATGGTAGTACACAAATGAAAAAGAGAGTCATAAGTAGATATGCTATTGGATGAATTGAAAGACCATGTGTACTTTGTAGACTATTTTCCCTTTTCTTATCTAAAAGCTGCGATCTTTGGCCCAGGCCAATATAAACATTGCTTTGTTTTCATTAGGGATGAGCTTCGCGTTCGATACGAACGTATGTTCGACTCGAACATTGTCTGTTCGTACGTTCGACGAAATTCGAACAAAAGCGGTCGTTCGCGCCAAATTCGAGTGACGCAAAACGTCCCATAATTCACTACGGCATTGCGCACTGATGATTGGCCAAGCATGCTGTATGTCCCGCATGCTTGGCCAATCACAGCGCGCAAAAAACGAAGAGCCATAATTGGCCAAAGCCTGGGTGGCTTTGGCCAATTATGGCTCAGGGCTTTAGCACACGCTCCACACTATATAAGGCCATAAGGCCGCCTGCTGGGTGGCCTCGTGTAGTGTGTTGCGGTTGTTAATGAGAGCAGTCAGAGAGATTGTCTTTTTATATAGCTAGATAGAGCAGGCAGGCAGGCTAGTTAGTTTAGCTTAATTTACAGTGTGTAGAGAATATTTATAGATCCCTAGGAGTTGTACATATATTTATCCACTGTATAGCTTAGATAGATCAGTTCTTCCTAATTTACTGGCAGGCAGGTGATTGTGCTATTTAAAGACGTTATCACACGTATAGACATCCAACAGGTACAATATCCTGGAGCAGTGATTTTAACGATGCTTAACTTAAAAAAAAAAAAATTAAAAATTCCTTTAAATATTGTACCTGCTGGGTGTCTATAGTTTGCCTGTGAAAACGTCTTTGAGAACCCGGGTCTTGCCCAAGGGAACATGTATCAATGGAAAAAAAAGTCCTGCTCCTGAAAAAATTACAGTTTTTTAAACTTTTTTTCCATTGATACATGTTCCCTGGGGCAAGACCCGGGTTCTCAAAGACATTTTCCAACAATAACTTGAATATTGGTCTTTAAAATTAGCGTTTTTGAATTTGAACGTTCGAGTCCCATTGACTTCAATGGGGTTCTAAATGTTCGCTCGAACGGTCGGTCTGTTCGACGGTTCTGGTGCGAACCGAACGCAAGGGTGTTCGGCTCATCCCTAGTTTTCATACAGCCTATTTTTATAAGGCTTCATGTACACCAGGGGTGCCCAACCTTTTGAAGAGCAAGGGCAACTTAAGAGATTTGGTAACCGGTCACGGGCCACAATGAGCAGAGTAGGTGGATGGCAACCCACTCGGCTCTATAGCTCTATTACTCACAGGTAATAGAAGTCTATGGTTCAGTGCAGGTAACTCACAGGTGCACTTCTCTGCTCCTGCGGATCAGTTTGAAAGTAGACCAGTAACCACTGCAGAACAGATATACCCATATATACACACACTGTGATTTTAGTAATAAACTTACCTTTAATAACAGTATTCTATTCTATTTTATTCCATCCCAGAGCAGGAGGTCATGGGCCACATCAGAGGGTTTCACAGGCCACATGTGTCCACCGGGCCACTGGTTGGGCACCCCTGATGTACATCCTTCCTACATTTACTGAGGCCGCGGGAAAGCGCAAAACACTACAAAATCCCAATTTTGTAGCTGTTTTGACGTATTTTGCATTTTCCCATGGCCGGCTGTAAAAATGTTCCTATCCTGAACTTTTTTCTTCTGCAGGTGAACCTAACTGTACACATAAGTTTTTATGGATTTGTAGATTTGAGTTAATATATTTGGGGGAAAAAACCCACCAAAAGCTCCTAAACTCAAGTTTAGGATCTGCTAGTGTACACAAGGCCTTACATTAGCATTCTGCACAGTAACATTTATGCACAAAAGGACTGAGAGCAATAATGTGGAGCTTTGGTGATCTGTTTAAGAAGTAGATGCGAATAGGGAATGCAAATAGGTATGGGTCTCAGCTTTCTTAGCTCTAGTTGGAATTTGCTTAGTTGAACACCCAAAGGTAAGGGGGTTCCAAAGTGCTCTATAAGGAAACTAAAGCTGTGTTTAGACACCTAAATGAAGACACTGCATGTGTAACTCAATTTCTTGTAGACTCTAGTCTATACACTCCATACATCCTCTAAAACATTTCCATTCTAAATATGCTCACCCACAGCCTTTCTAAGGACATTATTTACATCACTAATCTGTTCACACTGCAGGCTACTTGTATAATTGGCAACAAGCTGCAGACCACAGGAACATCAAGTCCTGTTCATTCTTATTACTAGGAATAACAGGAAACCAAACATTTTTTATACGGTCTGATGTTTTTTTTTTTATTAATATTTTATTAAATTTCCTAAAATGAACATTACAAGTACAGTGACAGTAGTTGTTCAGAGGAATTATTTATTACAGTCAATTTATCATCGTATACACATATGTAAATATTAACGTCTCAAAATGTATATTCTCAGAGCTTTTATTCTGAGAAAATAGGTGCAGGAACTCGGAAAATAGAAAGTGCAGCGATATCCAGTCTGGTTGGATATCGCTCCTCCAAAACAGGACCCCAAATAAATGAGACCACTGGTGAATGGCCAGGCTCAAGAGTCAGCTCAGCAGGTATGGACAAATACATCCATACCTGCTGAGCTGACTCTTGAGCCTGGCCATTCACCAGTGGTCTCATTTATCATCATCCCAACCTGAGTCCATCACAGCTGGTAAGAGTACCTATTTCCTTTATTTGATACTCTGAAGACTACAGACAAGCTACATATATTGTTTTCATTTATTTCAACTGGCACCATATATGCAGTGTTTCGATTCATTGGGAACCACATCCATGAACTATTTACACTGTTCATTGCACCAGTTCAGTGTTTTCACTCACCTGTTTGAAATCACATTGATGGACTCCATGCACCATTACTCATATGCTATGTGATGTTTTGATTTTCTTATTATCTAACATCTTTTGTTGTCCTGTTGGACTATACCTTTGCATGTCCTATGCTCATGACAGCACCTTTATATATCCTAGCGCTGCACTTTCTATTTTCCAATTGCTACTGACTTTGTTTGTTTGTGTGCTGGCCGCTATATTGTTTTAATTTTTTTTCCTTTTGTTTGTTAGCTAGCGCAGTTGTTTCCCACACATTTCTACAGGTGCAGGAACTCAACCACGACCCCGTTCAGATTTCACAAACAGTAGAAGGGTCTTAAAGGGCATTAAATACCAGGATTGCATTACATACAGAGTGCAGAGTTCAGGGGGGTTACACACATAGCTAAACACAGAAACCAGACTTCTGTGTTTACAAGTGATTGTGGTGAGCAGGCACCAAAGGGTCTGAGCCAGAGGTGGTGGAACCGAGTTCCCCCAAGTTCCTTCTGAAAAAAAGTCCTGGATATTCTAATATCCAAAAAGTAACTCATATCTGAGAGATAAACAGTGAAAAAAAGGAACAAAATTAGACATGTGCACTGACAAAAAATTCGTTTTTTTCGTTTATGTTATTTTTTTTATTTTTATTTTTTCGGAAATTCGAGAAATGAAAAAAAATTTTTTTTCGTTTTTGTTTCATTCGTTTTTTTATTTTTTCGGAAATTCGGAAATTCGGGAAATGAAAAAAAAATTTTTTTCGTTTTTGTTTCATTCGTTTTTTTTATTTTTTCGGAAATTCGGGAAAATCGGAAAATTATTTTTTTCCGTTTTATTCGTTTTTTTGCTTTTTTCGGAAATTCGGGAAATTCGAAAATTCGGAATTTTCGGATTTCCGAAAAAGCAAAAAACGAATAAAACGGAAAAAACGAAATTTCCGAAAAAAACGAATGAAACGAAAATGAAAACAATTTTTTTTCGGAAATTCAAAAATTAGAATTAGCATTTTCGAATTTTAGATTTTCGAACTTTAGATTTTTTAATGTTACAATTTCGAAATTTCGAATATTTGAATTTTCGTAATTTTTTATTTGTGAAATAAAATGTGAAGATTCGAAATTCGGAATTTCGAAATTAGAAAATTCGAAATTTCGAAATTAGAAAATTCGAAATTTCGAAAATTAAATGATTCGAAGATTCGAAAATTCGAATTTTCGATTTTTTTTCAGTTTTCGAATTCTCTAATTCGAATCTTCGAATTATTTAATTTTCGAATTTTAAATTTTTGAAATTTCGAATTTCGAATTTTCACATTTTTCGAATTTTCATATTTTTAATTTTCGAAAGTGAAATATTCGAAAAATAAAAAAAAATGAAAATTGGAATATTCGAAACTCCGAAAATTGAAAAAGTCGAAAATTTAGAATTTCGAAATTTTTATTTGTGAAAAAAATGTGAAAATTCGAGATTTCGAAATTAGAAAATTCGAAATTTCGAAAATTAAATAATTCGAAGATTGGAAAATTCGAATTTTCGATTTTTTTCAGTTTTCGAATTCTCTAATTCGAATCTTCGAATTATTTAATTTTCGAATTTTTCAATTTTCAGAATTTCGAATATTCCAATTTTCAAATTTTCACATTTTTCGAATTTTTGGAATTTTTCATTTTCGAAAATGAAAAATTCGAAAAATAAAAAATTTGAAAATTCGAAAAATTTGAAAATTCGAAATTTCGAAAATGAAAGATTCGGAAATTAGAAATTTCGAAAAATAAAAAAAATAAAGATTCGAAAATTCGAAAATTTAAAAAATCGAAAATGAAAAATTTGAATATTCGAAAAATAGAAAAAGAATAATTCGAAATTTCGAAAAAAATAGAAAATTCGGAATTTTGAAAATTAAAAAATATGAAAATTAAAAAAATCGAAAATAAAAAAATCGAAAATAAAAAACGAAAATCCGAAATTCGTAAATTCGGAAAATTGAAAAATTCGGAAAAACGAAAAACGAAAATTGAAAAATTCGAATTTTCGGAATTCCGAAAATTCGGAAAAACGAAAATTGAAAAATTCGGATTTTCGGAATTCCGAAAATTCGAAAATTCGGAAAAAACGAAAAACGAAAATTGAAAAACTCGAATTTTCGGAATTCCGAAAATTCGAAAATTCGGAAATTCGAAATTTTCGGAAGTCCGAAAATTCGGAAATTAAAAATTTGTTAATACGAAAATTTTAAATTAACGAATTTCCGATTTTTCGTTAAAAAACGAATTAGAAACTAAACGAAATGCACATGTCTAAACAAAATCTCTATTGGTTGGACGGGAACTTATCAATTCCAATGCTAAGAATAGCTAGGGAGGGGGAAAGGTTTATTATGATACCAGTCACTCCGGAAATAAGGGTGAATATTTTTTTCCAAAAAGGGAGATAATTGCGGGCACTCCCACAGAATATGGGGTAGTGACCCAGTTTGTGAGCAACCTGGCCAGCATTTATCGTCATCTAGATTAGCGAATTAGTACATTCGTATTGGGGTCAGGTACCATATGTGATGTATTTTCAGGGACAGTTCCCAGTAATTAACACATTTAATGAAGCTAAGATTGTAGTGGATTGCTTATCACCATCGTGGTACGGAAAACAATTTTTTTAGGTCACGTTCTCATCTCATAAGTTCCCTTATTTTACAAATGTGCCTTTAGCTTGTAGAAGATCATAGAAGAGTGCAATATACTTCATATGAAAGTCTGGGGTCCAAAAGGTCCATGCTTTTTTAAATACATAAACTTTCGGAATGGAATGTTTATGTAGGTATGAAGCGATTTGCCTATAAGTAAATATGCCCTGAAGTGGTATATTGTATTTTGACTGGAGAGTGGAAACTGGTAGAAGTTTATCATTCTGCACTAGTATTGATAATTGCTTTGTCTAAGGGTTTACCAGTGTTTAAGGGACAAGTCAGGTATTACAATTTTACAAATTTCCAGGGGAGTTGGGCTGTAAGGGGCAGATTCACAGACATTTTGCTTAGCGTAGCGTATCAGAAATACACTACGCCGCCGTTTTTTACCTTGCTCTACGTGGAATTCAGGTAGATTTTCTACGGTAAACGATGGCGGCGTAGTGTATTTCTCCCGTCGCAATCCATCTGCGCGAGTAGGGGGCGTGAAACATTTAAATTAGGCGCATTCCCACGGCGATCGATCTGCGCATGCTCCGTTCGCAAATTTCCCGCCGTGCATTGCGCGAAATCACGTCGTGACGTCATTCGTTGTTTATGTAGCGTACTTTACGGCCGATCCACGTCCCGACGAGTTACGTAAACAAAATAAAAATTTAAATAAATTCGAAGCGGGAACGACGGCCATACTTAACATGGGCTACGTAAAGTTAGAGCAGCAAAAAGCTGCTCTAACATTACGTAGTAAAAAATAGACGAAAACGATTGCGACGCCCGCTCGTATGTTCGTGAATCCCCGTAAAAACACATTTGCATATCCCGACGCACCAAAACGACGCAAACTCCTCCCAGCGGCCGCAAATAGATGGCAGCGTAGATCCGAAGGCTTACGAAGACGTAAGCCTCTCGGATCGAAGCCCGAAGCCGGCGTATCATGGTTTGAGGATTCAAACTAGTGATACGCCGCGCGAAATTTGAAATTACTCCTGTCTAACACCAGTTAGACAGGCGTAATTGTTTTGTGAATCTGCCCCTAAGTATCTAATGTCTCCGCTGACGTTGCACAAGAGAATATATTCCATGTTGACAAAGCAGCCATAATTGTTGGGTGGTCAATATTTTGTATCATGATAGACACTGAAAGGACCAGTAGAAGGGTACTTAAATCACCCTTAAGCCTCGCACACACGATCAGATATCTGATGGAATCTAATCCGATGGAGCTGACTTTCATCAGTCTTGCCTACACACCATCAGTCAAAAATCCGTGCCAAAACGCGATGACGTTAAACACTACGACGTGCTGAGAAAAATGAAATCAAATGCTTCCGAGAATGAAAGGTCCCAGCAATAGGCTGGACCAACATGGGATAGCCAAAGGAGAAGTTGCATTACGTGCAGTTCTCCTGCTCTTGTTTCTCCCTAGGAAGCCGCGCTGCACTGGGCAGCAACAGCATCCGATTGGACGTCGAAGAGGAGCAGCTCATTGGTCAATTCGAGCGGGGGATTCGCCCGCGCTGATGGAACTGATAAAAGGCTGCAGCACGGCGGTCTCCTCAGCCCGTCCTGTTAGCCAGCGTCGCAGCAGGGACAAGTGCTGTCATGAAGCGCCGCGCCACCAGCAGCCGTGAGGCTCTCCTTTGTCAGCTGATGGAGAAGGCTGAGAGCGAAGGAGGTGAGGAATGGCTGCTCCGCTGTCTAGCGGAGGGGGACGCCCCAGCCCAGCCCATACCCACTCCTCCTGTGCAGAAGGGGGGCTCAGCGGCGGTTGGAGGTGCAACTAGGCAGCAGCCAGGGAGAAAGAAGAAGGGTCAGAGGGCAGCCATTCTTTCTCAGTCTGCAGGTCTGAAGAAAAGAGTAGCTGTTTCAAGAGGTGCATCTTGTTCTCAAGAGAGCAGCGCTACTCACCTTACAGCTGTGGAGGCGAGCGAGCAGCCAGTGTCCCATATTGGTGAGAATATTATTCCTAATGTTTCACAGCTATCTAGCTTGGTGAATTCCCTGTCTAACGTATTACAGCAATTTCAAGGGGCACATGTCAGTGGTGCGGATAAGTCTGTACAGAGAGCACAGGGGTCTGGTGCTGGTGGTGGCAATATGCAAGATTTGGTAGGGGCACAAGGGTTTGGTGCGGACCAGCGCATTCAGATGCAGGTTGAGGCTGAATGTCAGAGGGCACAGGTTTCTGGTGCGGATTACATGCTGTGTGATGTCAGCAATGATGCAAGCCCTTATGTTAAGGGGAGCATACACAATTTGGAGGATATTAGTTCCATTTGGCAGGAGCCGAGTGCACCCATGTTACAGAGCACAAAAAAGGCGGTTAATAATAGAATCCCCCTTTATACTGTCGACCCCTCTTTGCCCATCAGGCCATCGGCATTGACGGTGGGAGAGTCCTCCTTTAGAGAACCCCTGCCTTGTGTTCTGTCCCCTTTGGGCTTTCATCTACCCAAGGCAGTCAAAGAAAGAATTTGGAGGGGTGAGTTTGTAGACTTGCTATCCTTATTGCCCTCCTCTAAGGAGTTCTTGGCTAAACCGGATAGACAGGCGAATGATAGGTCGGATGAAGACAGGAGGCGGGCAGTTCCTAAGACCTTTCAAAATTGGCTACAAGCCTTTTGCATCTATGCAGCAGTTATGGGCGAACGTTTCCCCAGCAAATGCTCAGGGCTATTCCAGCACCTGGATATTATTGCGGAAGCCTTTCGCCATTTTGGGGGAACTGCCTGGTTTAATTATGATGAGAATTTCCGCCAGAAGTTGGCTGTCCACCCTACATTACACTGGGGGACCAAAGATGTAGGCTTATGGTTGAACCTGATGTTGCCAACCAAGCCCCAATTCACACCTAGACCCCTGTTAAACACCCAAGGCAATGTTCGCAAAGGTTTTTGCTTTGCCTTCAATGAAGGCCAATGCAAGTTCCTCACAAACTGTCGCTATAGGCATGAGTGCTCCTACTGCAGCGGCCCTCATGCCGCCAGCAGGTGTTTTCGCAAATCGGCCGCGTCCTCCTTTCAGTCAGCCACCAAGGACAATCACGGAAAAGGCGCCGACGCCAGTGAGGCTGTTCGCAATGCGCCCGTGGTTAGAGCGCTACCCCGATCACAGGATGGCGGCTCTGTTAATTGATGGGTTCAAGGATGGTTTTTTAGTCCCTGCCTTTCAAGGTTCGGGTTGCATGATGGTAAAAAATTTGGTATCGGTCGACAGTAATATTGATGTGGTACATAAAAAATTGTCCAAGGAGCTGGCTGAGGGGAGGATTGCGGGCCCTTTCCATGCCCCCCCTTTCCCGAATTTTCGCCTGTCACCACTGGGATTAGTCCCAAAGAAAGAAGCGGGTGCCTTCAGGCTAATACACCACCTGTCCTACCCCCCGAATTCCTCCCTGAACGATGAAGTCGCAGACATCTCCGCCCCAGTCGTTTATTCTTCTTTCGACGAGGCCCTAGCCATACTATGAAGGTCGGGTAGAGGTTCCCTGCTAGCCAAGGCCGACATCAAGGCGGCTTTCCGGTTACTGCCGGTGCATCCCCAAGGCTTTAATTCCTTGGGCTTTCATTTTTTGGGAAAATTTTTCTTTGATAAAGCCATGCCCATGGGATTCTCCTTATCGTGCTTTTATTTTGAGGCATTTTCCACATTCTTGCATTGGGTTTTATCTCAAAGGTCCCCCCATGGGGCTGCGCTCCATTATCTGGATGATTTCCTTTTCGTCGGCAGGGAAGGATCCCCAGACTGTGCTGAAGCCTTGCAAGCATTCTGCAAAATCTGTGAGGACTTTGGTGTCCCCTTGGCTCACGAAAAGACCCATTTGCCCTCCACGTGTATTGAATTCCTTGGTATAATCATCGATTCAGGTCGCATGGAGTTCAGGTTACCAGAGCAGAAATTGCAGAAGCTGAGATCCTTAATCACTGCAGTGCTATCTAAAAAGAAAGTTATGTTGAAGGAAGCCCAGTCACTTCTGGGGCTCTTCGCCTTTGCCGCTAGGGTGATTCCCATGGCTAGGGTGTTTTCGCGCAGATTTTCATTGGCCATAAAAGGCCTTACAAACCCGCGGGCACATATCCGTTTATCAAAAGGGGTCAGAGAGGACCTTAGGATCTGGGATGCCTTTCTGTGCGATTTCAACGGTGCCACAGTCTGGCAGCAGGACTTTGTGGTTAGTAGTCAAATGGAATTTTTCACGGACGCATCCGGCTCTACTGGATTCGGGGCATTCCTGAATGGGCGTTGGTGCGCGGGTTTATGGCATGCAGATTGGTTGCAGGAGGTAATTTTGCAGAACTTAGTCCTCCTCGAACTTTTCCCAGTGATAGTTGCCATCGTTATTTGGAGTGAGTTTTTCAAGAATAGAAGGATACTGGTCCACACGGACAATAAAGGGGTGTTGTTCGCTATTAATACCTTATCCTCAAAATCTGTCCCAGTCGTTAAGTTACTACGTTTTTTGGTCTTGCACTGTATGCGCTATAATATTTGGCTTAAAGCTGAGCATATATCAGGCATTCATAATAATATCGCCGATGCTTTATCTCGCCTACAGTTCAAGAAGTTTCGGGACCTGGCGCCAGCAGCAGATCAGCAGGGGACCCCTTGCCCGGAATTCCTCTGGGGCTTGATATGGGACTAATTTTCCGTAACCTACGCAATTCTGTTTCAAGTAAGACCTGGGCGGATTATAAATTATCGTGGTCCAGATGGTGTGCGTATTGCCATGACACGGGTGCTGATCCTTTTAATGTTACTGCATTATTAGCGTTGTCCTTCTTGTCCAATCTCATACAGGCTCGCCTTTCGCCGGCTTCAGTGTCCAAAATTCTCGCAGGAGTTTCATTCTTTTTGAAGTTTTCAGGTGTGCCAGGGCTAACTTCCTTTTTTCAAGTAACACAGGTTTTGAAAGGGTTTAGGAGGTCCAGACTTTCTGTGGATAACAGGCGCCCCATTTCGGTCGCAATGTTGTCGGACCTTCTCGGGTCTCTTCGCGAGGTATGTAGGTCCGAGTTTGAATCCCTTCTGTTTAAAGCTGCCTTTTCAGTCGCTTTCTTTGGTGCTTTGAGGGTTGGTGAGTTCACAGCAGCGAACAAAATCTCGTCATCGTTTCTCATTTTTGATCATGTGCGTTTGCATGGTAGTTGTCTTTATCTCTTCCTTTGTAGGTCCAAATCCTTGCCGGTTGGGAAAGGTTGTTGGTTCTCCCTCGCCAGTTCGTCGGATCAAGCTTTATGCCCCGTCACGCAAGTGGGTAGATATATGGCGGTAAGGCCAATTTCTCCTGACTCATTTTTTATCCACGAGGATTTGTCCCCGTTAACTAGGTATCAGTTTTCTGCAGTTTTTTCCTCTTGTTTAAGACGTCTGAATCTGTCAGGTTATCGTTTCTCTTCCCATTCGTTCAGGATAGGGGCGGCCACGGCAGCTAATTCTTTAGGCCTTTCTGAGGATAGGTTGAGATCTGTGGGGCGTTGGAATAGCTCTAGGTACAAGTTATATGTTCGTCCTGAACTACTAATTTTGTAAATTTTTTCTTTCAGATCAAAGCAAGAAGGTGGTGTGGATAGTCGGCCATTCTTACGTATTCTGGGCCGCCAAGCATGCGGGATCCAGGTCCTATTCCACCAACCTAGGTCTAGACCCTATGTCTTTTACGTTGTTATGGTCGGGGGTCAGGGGCTTGCGGTGGCGTAATATTATTGAACATTTGACATATCTAGCTGGTATATGGCCTCCTCCTCAAGTTTTAGTTTTACATGCTGGGGCCAACGACCTGGGCAAGGTGGGCACCTGGGACTTGCTATGCGAGATCAAGAGGGATTTACATGCAATGAAACTCTTGTTCCCTTATTCGGTTTTAGCATTTTCCGAAATGGTCCCTAGGCTGTTGTGGTATCCTCAGGGTGGTTTGTTCTATTTGGACAGGATCCGGAGGAGACTTAACAGGACCATACACAGTTTTTTGACCTCTGCAGGTGGCGTGTCACTACGCCATTCTGAATTAGAAGGATTTATCCCAGGCCTTTTTCGGAAGGATAGAATTCATTTAGCACCTATTGGTATTGATATTTTTAACATGGGCCTACAGAGCCTGATAGAGTCTGCCGCGGTGTTGGGGGGGCCTCAGTCGGCAGCTACTCTGCCAACTCAGGCCGGTGGGGATTAGTCGTCCAGCTTTTGCTGGATGGACACCATGTTATTATTATTATTATTATTTCTAATATATATCTTTGCCAAATTGGCTTGTTTAATTATTTTGAATAAATATTAATTAACCCCTGTGGATAACACCGTGGCCATATCATTTTCCAATTAATAAATATGTGTTGGATTGTATCTTTGTGTGATGTTTTCATTTAAGTTCCTTTGTGCTGGCCCATGAAAGGTCCCAGCAATAGGCTGGACCAACATGGGATAGCCAAAGGAGAAGTTGCATTACGTGCAGTTCTCCTGCTCTTGTTTCTCCCTAGGAAGCCGCGCTGCACTGGGCAGCAACAGCATCCGATTGGACGTCGAAGAGGAGCAGCTCATTGGTCAATTCGAGCGGGGGATTCGCCCGCGCTGATGGAACTGATAAAAGGCTGCAGCACGGCGGTCTCCTCAGCCCGTCCTGTTAGCCAGCGTCGCCCACCCTCCCGCCCTATTCCTAAGTCATGTTGTTGTCCAAAAAGGGGATTAGTCGTCCAGCTTTTGCTGGATGGACACCATGTTATTATTATTATTATTATTTCTAATATATATCTTTGCCAAATTGGCTTGTTTAATTATTTTGAATAAATATTAATTAACCCCTGTGGATAACACCGTGGCCATATCATTTTCCAATTAATAAATATGTGTTGGATTGTATCTTTGTGTGATGTTTTCATTTAAGTTCCTTTGTGCTGGCCCATGCGTTGACTTGATTCTGAGCATGTGTGGATTTTTGACCGATGGACTTCCACACAGACGATTGTTTTTATTCATAGGAAAAATGTAAAACATGTTCTATTTTTTTTCACTGATGGAAAACAAACTGATGGGCCCCACACATGATCGGTTTGTCCGATGAAAACAGTCCATCGGTCTGTTTTCATCGGACAAACTTATCGTGTGTACAGGGCTTTAGAAATAAAGGCTTGCTCTATATGCCTCCATTGTTTGTTAAAAATGGGAGTGAACCAATGTCAGAGCTGGTCCAAAATTACTGCCAGGTAATAATCCTTTACATCAGGGAGGCCCTTCTGCGTTTCTGCGTCTGATAATTGTGGCATATGGACAGTGCGGTTTCCTATTTAGCCAAACATAAGAGCTTAGTATTTGTTTAAGGGAGCCAAAAAAGAAAGATGGAATTGTTATGAGTAAGGTCCTGTATAGGTATAAGAGATACAGGATTGTTATCATTTTAAACACGGCCACTTTACCTGACCATGAAAGGTGTTGCTTGCAGGGCCGATCCTAGGGTCATAGGCGCCTGGGTGCAAGAAATTTTTCTGGTGCCCCCACATGGGCGTGGTCATTTTACTAACTCCTCCCCTTTACACATGTTTCTATGGCAATGACTCAACCACAGAGATGCTCCCCCACAAAGTCTTTATCACCCTGGGATCCTTACATGATCTCTTAACAATAAACAAAATACAGGAAGAGAAGCAGAGTACTTTTTTTTTTTTAAACTTAAGTATTTATTGATTTCCAAAAGGAAAAGGTAGGAGTGTGTACAAAACATAGCCAATTGGGCATACCCTGGCTCTACATCCAAGACAAGGAAAACAAGCACAGTGTCGTGTACAAGTAGGTTAGTATCAAGAAAAAAAAAAAAAACTTCAGCAATTAAACCAGTAGAAGATTGCACTGTGTATAAACAAAACAGGAGTAGGAAACAGGACAGGGAGAGGAGTACCATAAAAGGATTAATACTGAACATTTAGCAAGAAATATGTGGACAACATACAGCTGTAAAACATATCGACAGTGTGTATAATAAAGAGAAAAAAGGGGATCCACATAAGGCCTAGGCGTCCACTAAGGGAGAGCCAACTAACACAGGGGGGCACTTCTAGGATCAGTCAGCCACTTATCCCAGGACAGGTAAAAGTTATTGGTAGATAGGTTAGCTTTAGCGAACGAGAATTCCATCAGGAAATGGGAGTTAAGTAGACCAATGACATCTTTTAACAGAGGAGGTTGAAGCGATTTCCATTTTCTAGCAATCGCCAACCTGGCTGCTATTAAAATGTGCGTCACCAATGTTCGCAAATGCCTAGGCCAGGAGGGGATTGACAGACCCAACAGGAGATCCAAAGGGGACATTGGGAGGGATATGCAGCACAATGAAAAAATTTGTTTCTCAACCTCTGCCCAGAATGTTTTGAGAAGCGGGCAATCCCACCAGATATGGGACAGGGAACCAATATCGCCACATCCTCTCCAGCAATTGGGAGAAGTGGACGGGTAAATTTTTGCCAGCCTATCTGGGGTGAAGTACCATTTATGAAAAAGTTTCTGAAGGGATTCCCAATGGTTAATGCAATGAGATAGGCGCCGTGGAGTCAAAAGGGCCTTCACCCAGACATCAGGTGAGGGCGATTGAGGGATATAGGATGACCAATATTGAATAGAAGGGGAGAGTAGTTCTGGACTTGGCTTAGTAATCATCTTGTAAAGGAGGGAGATACCTTTAACTTTGGGATCTTTGGAGTTAAACGCTTTGAGTAGAGGCAGGGAGAAAGAATCTGTAGATGAACGATGAATTGTGGAGAGAAGA
Source organism: Rana kukunoris (assembly GCA_029574335.1). Taxonomy (NCBI): domain Eukaryota; kingdom Metazoa; phylum Chordata; class Amphibia; order Anura; family Ranidae; genus Rana; species Rana kukunoris. The sequence continues at coordinate 136,829,175 of CM056053.1, forward strand.
GACCTTATTCGGAGGTAAATAAAGAACGATTTGGGGGACAAGCCATATTTATGTTGTAGATAGGAAAAGGGGTGGATACCCCAGGGTGAAAAGAGAGCACCTATATTGACAACTCCTAGTTTGATCCAGTTCCCGATGGGAAGATCAGGGGCCAACAGAGCGACTGCTTCAATGGGCAACACTGAAAGTGTGTCAGCCGAGATACCCGAATGAATTTGCAAAACAGCGGACCAGACTTTTAGAGCGGCTGTGGTAGTGCCTAGGAAGTTGCGCTGTGGTTTGAAATTAAGCCAAGAAGCAGCGAGGACATGTTTAGGATTTGCACGGAGTGCAGTAGCTTCTATTTGCCGCCATGTTGTGGGGTGTTGGTCCGACCACCAAGTTTTGAGCTGGTCCAGGATTGTTGCACGATAGTAGGCTAGAATGTCTGGGGCACCCATTCCGCCGTGTTGGACTGGGGTCAGAAGCACAGCTTTCTTTACTCTGGGTCTTTTTTGTTGCCAAATGAAGGAGTTAACAATCCCTTGAATTTTTCTCAGTTGCGTTTGTAGTATCGGGAGAGGGATAGTGCGGAACAAATATAAAATATGGGGAAGTAGAAACATTTTCGCCTGAGCAATTCTCCCAGCCCAGGAGGCGGGAACATGGGTCATATCCTTTGTGAGCTTCAAAAGCTTGCCCGTGAGGTTTTCCAAATTTGTTCTAAGTAAGATACGGCTTGGAAAAGTTAGTTATATCCCAAGGTAGGGAAGAAAAGAATTAGGGGCCCACGCAAAGGGAAACGTTTTCGAGATATGATGGGTCTGCGCTTGGTCTAAACCTAAATTAAGCATAAGGGATTTGCTATGGTTCAATTTATAGAGGGAGATTAAACTAAAAGACTCTAAAATACGCTGAACCTCGGGGAGGGAGACTAGGGGGTTGGTTAGGGCAATAATGACATCGTCGGCATAAAGACCGATTTTATGATCAACCTCTCCTATTTTAATGCCAGATATTAACGTGTTGGACCTAATGAGCTGTGCTAATGGTTCCATTATCATAGCAAAAATTAGGGGGGACAATGGGCACCCCTGTCTGGTGCCATTAGTGATATTAAACGGGTCGGAAATAACGCCCGAAGTCCAGACGCGTGCCGATGGATGAGAGTATAGGCCCAACACAGCAGATAAGAAGGTTCCTGAGATTCCAAACTTACTGAGAACCGCTTCCATATAAGGCCAATAAACCCTATCAAACGCCTTCTCTGCGTCCAAAGATAGGAAGAGAGAAGGCGTTTGACTGTTTTCCACCCACTGTATCAGGTCTATAAATCTCCTGGTACCATCTGAGGCCTGACGCCCCGGCACAAAACCTACTTGGTCTGGATGGATGATCGACGGGATAACATTCGCGAGGCGCTGTGCTAGGAGCTTAGCGTAGATCTTGGTGTCTGTGTTTAGGAGAGATATTGGGCGGTAATTGGCGGGGTTGTCTGTTGCCTTGCCTGGTTTGGGAATGGTAACCACTAAAGCATCAAGAGATTCCTTCGGGATAGTACCAGTAGATACAAATTGATTGTACATGTTACAAAGGTGGGGGAGCAACAATTCAGCAAAGTGTTTGTAATACTCGTTAGGGAGTCCATCAGGTCCCGGGGCTTTATGAAGGGGACGTTTTTTAAGGAGATCATGTATCTCAGTAGTTGAGAAAGGTTCTGCAAGAAAAGCGAGTTGTTCCGAGGAGATGGAGGGCAGGGAAATGGAAGAGAGGAAATCGGAGATACATTCTTTAGGTGGGGGAGGGAGTTGTTCACTATTAGCGAGATTATAAAGCTTGGCATAGAAACTACTAAATTCATTGGCGATGTCTAGGGGGTTATTAAGACGTTTCCCTTGGGAGTTAATGAGAAATGGAATCTTTTTATTGACGAGTTGCTTTTTAAATTGTTTAGCCATATAGGCACCAGGTTTATTGGCTGCGGAGTAGGCACGCAGATTAAGGCGTTTGATATAATAGTCAAAATTTTTCCTGAGATGATCACTAAGTTGAGATCTAAGGAGTTTCAGTTTTAGATAGAGGTCGTGGGAAGGAGATTTCTTGTTTTCAGTCTCTAGGGTGCGGATTTGTTTTAGGAGGGATTCAGTGGTAGAAGAGTGAATTTTTTTAGAACGGGCTCCAAGTTTAATAAATAGACCTCGCAGGCAAGCTTTGTGAGCGTTCCATGTGATAGCATGATCAGCCACAGAGTCAACATTATATCGGAAGTAATCTTCAATCTCTGACCGTATCTGGGTCTCAAAGGCAGGGTTGTTAAGGAGGGAGGTATTTAGTCTCCAGATCGTGTGGATAGGGACTTGGGAGGGGGATGAGAGTTTAATCGTGAGTGGCGCATGGTCCGACCAGGAGATCGTCCCTATTTGGGCCTCAGTGACGGACTGTAGTAGGTGCTTGTCAGTAACAAATAGGTCTATACGGGAATAGGACTGATGGGGAGGAGAAAAAAGGTATAATCCTTTTCTGAGCCATGCAGGCAGCGCCACACGTCATATAGATCTTCTCTATGGAGTAGGGCAGATAAAGCTGAGGGTCTACTTCTCGCAATGTTGGAGGAGTCAAGAGAGGGGTCAGGTACATCATTGAAATCCCCACATAGGATCAGAGATGAGGATCTGTAGGGGGCAAGTTTAGCAAATAGGTTGACAAAGAATTTTTTCTGAGCTGTATTGGGGGCGTAAATGTTGACGATAGTGAGGGGACGGTTATTAATTGTAGCAGAGAGGATCAGATACCTGCCATCGTCATCTGAAACACTGTGGGTCAACGAAAAGTCTACTGCGGCGCTTACTGCAATCATCACCCCTCTCTTTTTTTTGGGGCACTGGCAAAAAAGCAATGCGGGTATTTATTATGCTTACAGAGGGGTTGGTTCGTATTAGAGAAGTGGGTCTCCTGTACACAAAGAATGTCCGCATGTTGCGCTAAAGCTTCTTTCCAAAGTAGATTTCGTTTAAAAGGTGAGTTCAGGCCTTTAACATTCAGGGAGGTGAGTGTGAGGGCCATGGCGATAAAATGACTCGGGTGATACCGGTAGAGAGAAGGGGACTATACCTATCAACAAGGCTAGAAAGCACAGAGATATAGTGGGATGATTTGTAAAATATGTGCAAATATCCAGTAACCGAGGTACACAATATATATAACAGAACAACAAAATAAAAAGTATATAAAAATATATATAAAAAAAAAAGAAGAAAAAAAAGTCTTGCTGTGTCAACTAAATGCAATGCTTACGTCAAACCTTAAAGGCAAACAGTACAAGAAACTATGTGCTTAGCACACTTAAAACTGGGGGGTATAGGTGAAGAGAAAAAAAAAAAAGAATGTGAACAGGCCTCATCCCGGCCGGACTGAGGTAGAGAGAGGACTGAGGCAAGGCATAAGTCAGTGTTTCTCAGCGATTTAAGGGGGCCGGTTTCCAGTCCCAGAGGGTGCGCGAGGGGGACTCCTCTGTCCCGTGTCACCAGAAGAGATCGGCAGCAGGCCCCAATTGGTCAGTTTCTTATACCCATCTTTTGGGGTAAGGATGGGGACAATCTGATGTTGATGAGTGACCAACAATTTAGTCGGGAAGCCCCATTTATACGTTATTTTTTTCTGTTGAAGAATAGATGTAACCGGTGCAAAAGTTCTCCGAAATTCCATCGTGGCAGGGGATAGGTCAGTGAATAGCTTGACGTTGGAGTATGGAGCCGGGAGGGGCTTTGTAGATCTAGCCGCATAAAGAAGTTGCTCCTTAACATGAAAATAATGAAAACGAGCCAAGACATCTCTAGGGATATCATCTGGGAGATGTGACGGTTTCGCTATTCTGTGTGCCCGGTCAATTAACGCCTCGCGGACGTTAATGTGCGGGAGCAGCGAAGTGGCAAGCTGTTGTAAATATGGAGTAAGTTCATTTGGCTTGATCGATTCTGGGATGCCCCTGAATTTAATATTTTGGCGCCGTGAGCGATCCTCCAAATCAGCAAGTTTCAATTTAATACGACGGAGTTCCTCAGTTTGATGTTCCTGCACTTCTACTACTTCATTGTGAGCTTTAGAATAATCCTGCAGATTATCCTCCAGAGCATCCGCTCGTTCTTCCAGACAGTCAATTCTATCATGGACTTGGGACATAGAGAATTGCAGATCTCTTTGTAAATCTTGCTGTAATGTCAGCAGCATGGATTTTAGCATGACTTCAGTAACAGCATTGTCAGAGGCAGGGACAGCAGCAAGGGAGGGTGTATGTTGGTTGTTGCACGAGCCTGCCACTATAGCTGACCAGGATTGCTTTTTAGCCAAAGGTTCTTTAGTGGGCGAGGGGACAGGGGAGGTAGCCAGTCTCTTACCTCTGTCCTGTTGTGGGGTGTCTGCAGAGCGCACCGGAGGAGGGATAGTGTCCATGGATTCCCTGATGGTGTTGTCAGGATGTCCTGATGAGGAGAGCAGAGGGCTGTTTACAACAACAGGCGCGCTGTCTATGTCAGCGTGTGCTCCGAGGCTGGAGCCGGCGCCATCTTGGACTCCCTGCATTGTTGCGGCGGTCGGATAGTAATCCGTGAGGCGGCGCGGTACAGGGGGATTTTGCCGTTGTCCAGGCATGCCCCGCGGTGTCCTCTGTCCTTCCCTGTATCAAAGGGTGAGAAGCAGGGAGGATCGGTTGCCGAGAGTTGCGATCGTCCGTGCCGTGGATCGGAGCTCAGGATTCAGGCATCCATCCTGGTCCGCCGCAGGCCACGCCCTGAGAAGCAGAGTACTTTATTGGGACCTGGAAGGGGGCTCTGTGATTGACACAGAGAGGGCTTCTGTTAGAGATTCTGTTAGAAAAAGCTCCCAGACATACTACAGACATGATACAGGAGATGTTCAGAGACTAAAGACATAGTACAGGAGATGGTCAGAGACTGAAGACATAGTAAAGGAGATGGTCAGAGACTACAGACATAGTACTGGAGATGGTCAGAGACTACAGACATAGTACAGAAGATGGTCAGAGACTGAAGAAATAGTAAAGGAGATGGTCAGAGACTACAGACATAGTACAGGAGATGGTCAGAGACTACAGACATAGTACAGAAGATGGTCAGAGACTGAAGACATAGTAAAGGAGATGGTCAGAGACTGCAGAGATAGTACAGGAGATGGTCAGAGACTGAAGACATAGTAAAGGAGATGGTCAGAGACCACAGAAATAGTGCAGGAGATGGTCAGAGACTGAAGACATAGAAAAGGAGATGGTCAGAGACTACAGACATAGTACATGAGATGGTCAGAGACACGTCAGTTCTGGACGGACACACACCTATGCTCGTGTCATGGACCATGAAATACTGAAATCCTAATTCATGTATTACAGGAGATTTTATTCTGAACCCCAGCCAGGTCAACAGACTCATAAGAGATACTCATTGTCCATTGTGTGATAACCCTATCTAACGCCTTTTGATTATCAGGTGTAAATGTCTTCTGCCCTGTCTCAATTCTCCAGACAGTTTCATTGTTCTGTGGCTGGCTATTGTGTACATTGATTGACCCCCTGGGGCTTTTGTCTGAATACACATCACAGGCTTCTATTGAAACCGTTGTGACCAATCTCTGCTGTGTCATTTTCAAGTCCTCATTTGCATGGAAGGTGGACCTGAGGGGGAACTGATGGGACTGTAAAAAGGACCAATAAGAAAGCGGTTGTTGGGGGTGGGATGTTTCAAATCCTGTATAAAAGTGTGCTGTGTACTTTCAATAAAGTGTGTCCTGTTACATTCAGCATTAAGCCATGGCTCATGTGTGGATTATTCAGCGATTCCAGGGATATTCCTACTCATGGAATATTGGGTGATTTCTTTTATTAGAGAAGAAGGGAATGCTTGACAGGGATATGTTCGACTACTGTCACAACTGGTTGGCAGCAGCGGGATTTTCCCTTCTACTTTCCTTTACACCAGGATTCCAAGCAGACACTGGGAACAGTGAATGGAAGACTGGTACACCCGGCTTAAAAGAAATACACTGAAAGAACTACTGGAAGTTCGTGGAAGGATTACTAGCAACAAAACCGAGCGTGTCATCATAGCAGAATTAATGGAGCTAGACCAGGAGAACTCGGTTGCAGCAATGCCAGCAGTACAAGAGATGGACACACCAGTGATTCAGGAGGAGGAATCACCAGCCAACAAGCTTATAAGAGAGAAATTAGCATGGTTCGGTCCGAACCCAACGGCGGATGTGGTGCTGAAAGTGATGACCCTGTTAGCGGAGGAGGCTAAATAAATAAGAGACGCAGAGCTACAGTTAAAACTGGCAGCAGTCCAACAAGCAGCCGCACATTCTCCAAACAGTGAGTACAGCACAGCAGCACCAACTAAAGAGATAGGAGAGGTGCAGACACCAGTCTCCATGGAAGAGGAATTCCAAAGAAGGTTACAAGAGATGCGGATACAGCATAGAGGACCCGTATCAGAGGAGGTCCTGCTGGTATGGGCGGATGTGATTCGGTGCCAACTCTGGAAGGAAGCGCTAGCTCTGGAGCAGCAACACCAAGGAGAGGTCCTGCCCTACATCTATGCAAGGTACGGGCCGCAGTATGACATACGAATGCCATTGTTGGGGGAACAACCGAAGCAGGAGTGGATAGCGGAATTAAACAGGCTGATCCGGGCAGAGATGCAGCTGGATGAGAGCTACAGAGCCCTCCGGTGGTATGTAGCCCAAGAGTGCCCGTGGTCAGCGGATGACAGCCCCACAGAAGGCTATGACTATGATGGCCTGGGATTGTTGTATTGGAGGATGTCCCGTGATCCCGACTTTGGGGATGATCGGGAGTGGCGCTTGGAGGACATAATGGAGCACAGAGAGAAAAAATTGAATATCTCGGAAGCGCACTGGCTACAGGAAGATTTGGAATTTCTGGCCACTCGGGAATGGGACCTGGAGATCGCCTACAAACAGCTGCTAGACTCTGCTCAGCGCCAGGGCCGGGCTCCCTTTGCCTGGGACTATCAGGAAATACCAGTGGACAATGCTGAAGTCCTGGCTGAAGAATCGTCCATGTGGCAGGGTAACAGTGTGCTTTTCCAACCTGCCCCTGCAGCTATGGGCCAGGAGGTTATATGGCGGATGCAGCAAGGGGCGACTGACCTTGATGATCCCGTTTCTGCAGGGGACCAGCAGTATGCCAGTGAATCGGCAGTGGAAAACCTGGAGATTGCCATTCCCAAAGCTGAAGTTCTGACCGCAGGGCCGAGCTCTGCTAACCTCTGCTCAGTACCTATAGCATCTTCTGGGTTCCATGGACAGGAGATGGTGAACCCCTATCCCCAGACATCAGAGACAGGGGATTTAATAGATTTTTCTGCTGAGGAAAAACAACCTGATGGGCCCCCAGCAGAAGAGCTGGTATCAGGGCCAAACTTCACTGTGCTCTGCCCAGCACCAAGAGCAGTATTTGTGGAGTTACAAGGAACTTCCCCAGCTGAAGTGCCGGTTCAAGACCTCTGCCCCACCCCTGTGGCAGTTTCGGAGGCTCAGGGTGAGAAGATGGCGATCACTCCCCAGACACAGATTACAGAATGTATGGACTGTTCAGAGGATGTTATGGATTATGCACCCCCAGCAGAAGTGCTGGCAACAGGGCAGAGTGACAGCCATCTCTGCCCAGCACCGGGACCAACTGTGGAGTTCCAGGGAGCCGGGGCAGTTGGCCCCCCTCCCCAGCAACCAGCTGAGGTGGTAAAGCTCTTACTCCCAGCTGAATCACTGGCAGCAGGACAGGATGCTAATGGCGGCTGCACCCCACTACAGCTTGAGTGGAAATTGGTGGATGGGACTGTGGTCTCCACTCACAGCAACCCAACGGAAGAGCTGGCAACAGAGCAGAGTGCTCCGGGCCTCTGCTTTCACCTAACAGAAGAAGGGGTTCCTGGGGTAGTGGATGGGACTTCAGTCTCCACTGGCACAACCCCAGAAAATGGTACAGGACTGAAACAGGAGGATGTCGGCTTTGCTTTGCAAGCACTGGGGGATTTTCACCTCACACCAGTGGATGGGACTTCAGTCTCCACTGGTATACCCCATAAATGGTGGCCAGTTGGCCCAGATCCCCAACAGCATGATGGACTGAGCCCAGCCACCCTGTCATCTCTCCAATGGCTGAAAGGACTCCAGGGAGAAGGGCTAGTCCAGGCCTCTCCCCAGCGGCAGACGTGTTCCCTGAGAAAGGAAGAGGATGGCAGGGTGAGTAATGCTCGGATGGGAGCAAGTGATTTGGGATACTGTATGGATACCGGCATTGGGGGACTGGAACTACTGACTGAATTCAGAGACAACCCATCTGGTGTCTCCTACTGGGTTAGTCCCCTGCCAAAAGGGGAGATGTGTGACAGGCCTAGCCGGGACAGGGGCTTTTGGAGAGGACTGAATGCGAGCCTCTTGCCGTCCGATTATGGGCCAGGGCCTCAAAACAGGAAGGCGGATGGGTTATCCTGGCAGACAGTCCTGGAACCTTAAGACTACTTGCCCAACATCCTCGAGGGACCCGTTTGGGTCCCACTGTGGATGTTGAACTATTTGCCAGGGGGAGTAATGTCATGGACCATGAAATACTGAAATCCTAATTCATGTATTACAGGAGATTTTATTCTGAACCCCAGCCAGGTCAACAGACTCATAAGAGATACTCATTGTCCATTGTGTGATAACCCTATCTAACGCCTTTTGATTATCAGGTGTAAATGTCTTCTGCCCTGTCTCAATTCTCCAGACAGTTTCATTGTTCTGTGGCTGGCTATTGTGTACATTGATTGACCCCCTGGGGCTTTTGTCTGAATACACATCACAGGCTTCTATTGAAACCGTTGTGACCAATCTCTGCTGTGTCATTTTCAAGTCCTCATTTGCATGGAAGGTGGACCTGAGGGGGAACTGATGGGACTGTAAAAATGACCAATAAGAAAGCGGTTGTTGGGGGTGGGATGTTCCAAATCCTGTATAAAAGTGTGCTGTGTACTTTCAATAAAGTGTGTCCTGTTACATTCAGCATTAAGCCATGGCTCATGTGTGGATTATTCAGCGATTCCAGGGATATTCCTACTCATGGAATATTGGGTGATTTATTTTATTAGAGAAGAAGGGAATGCTTGACGGGGATATGTTCGACTACCGTCACAGCTCGGAACACTAGTTCTGAATGGACAAAAACAAGGAGAGAAGGAGGGAGGGGAGAACTCTGCCACTTCAGCGCCCCCACCTCTGCAGGCGCCTGGGTGCAAAGCACCCTGTGCACCCTGCCTAGGATCGGCCCTGGTTGCTTGCTTATAGTATATTAGTGAGCTACTGAATGAGATTATTACATAATTCCTAAATAAATCATTTGAATAAAAGCAAAGAAGATGGAATTTTAACCAAAATGAACAGACTCTCAGGAGCTACAACCTATATGACAATACTGAATAAAACTAAAAATGGGTGTAAAATTAATAAAAATATTTCTTTGTATGACTCTCCACAGACACCTTAGACAGATGGCTCACTGAAATAGAACAAAGCCATTCTATCCCATAGAGATACAGTGCAAAGTCTATATTAATTATGTGAAAATTAGCACATTGCACAGTGTGAATAATATTAATGTCACATGAGCTGCAGAGCTTATATGACGATAAATGAAAGGATGGGTTTGTACACTTGGGTGTTTATTTATGCAGGAACATTACTGTAACATAATAGTTTTAATTATTTTCAGTATACAGTTCTACATTTTATGAATAGTGTACTATATAGTCTAATGGCTTATATCATATTCAGACTGCTTTAGCTGAGTAACCAAAGCAGACCGCAGTAACAAATAAGATAATATAGCATGACAGAGCTATTTCTGTGAGTCCCTTTAAATTTTTCTCTTAGAAAACAGCGCACATATGGCAGCTTCGTCAGAACATGAAACTAAAAACAATATGCAGCCATATAAATATTTGAATTTGGGCATAATGACAAAATCCCATGTTATTCATTGCTGAATACCTACATGATACATGTATAATAATGAGCTCTTAGAAGAAAACTACATTACAGATGCTACACAACTAAGTAACCAATGATAGTAGCGATAATGTATAGCTGTGATCAAAGCCCATAACAACATTATAACTTCTATATATGTTACTTAATTAGAAAATGGTCAATACAACAATTTATACCATTAACAAGAATTAAGTACCAATTGATTGAATTTGAATGATTCTCGGATACATTATAACAAAAGGATCACACACACACTTTATCAGTCAGATTATTGACTCCTGAAGGTCGTTCATTTTTTCTTAAAGGTCTTATGTGGACAGTTTTTATGCAAAAGGGACTTAGGAAACAGCTATATACACAGGTAAAATGGATAGTTACGAACTCTGACTTCTAACTAGTGATGAGCCAAACTGCCCTGGATTTGGTTCGGCGAAGCTTAGATCCCAAACCTCAACCCCCTCTTAAACCAATGTAAACTGATACCCAATGTGTGGCCTAATAGGCAGAGGGGTGTCAAGAAATAGCACTAACAAACATAAAAACAAAAAACAAGAAGACTCTACACTCTGAGTTAACTACAAATTTATTGAGCAGTAGGCTCAAAAAGTATTCAAGCATATATGAAACCTAACTAACCCCATGTACTCCTAAAAGCCTCCTATATCCCCTTATAACTCTGCCCAGACTAGAACCATGACCACCCTTATATGTATAAAGAGGGATGAGGATGCAGTCCCAAATAGAGCTGAGCTCACACTTCCTTAACCACTTTAGCCCCGGACCATATTGCTGTCCAATGACCAGAGGACTTTTTGTGATTCGGCACTGCATCGCTTTAACTGACAATTGCGCGGTCGTGCAACTTGGCTCCCAAACAAAATTGGCGTCCTTTTTTTCCCACAAATAGAGCTTTCTTTTGGTGGCATTTGATCATCTCTGCGGTTTTTATTTTTTTTGCGCTATAAACAAAAATAGAGCGACAATTTAAAAAAAAATGCAATATTTTTTACTTTTTGCTATAATAAATATCCCCCAAAAATATATAAAAAACATTTTTTTCCCTCAGTTTAGGCCGATACGTATTCTTCTACATATTTTTTGTTAAAAAAACGCAATAAGCGTTTATTGATTGGTTTGTGCAAAAGTTATAGCGTTTACAAAATAGGGGGTCGTTTTATGCCATTTTTTTTAATATTTTTTTTTTACTAGTAATGGAGGCGACCAGCATTTTTTTCAGTACTGCGACATTATGGCGGGCACTTCGGACACTTTTGACACATTTTTGGGGCCATTGGCATTTTTATAGCGATCAATGCTATAAAAATGCATTGTATTACTATAAAAATGCCATTGGCAGTGAAGAGGTTAACACCAGGGGGCAGGGAAGGGGTTAAGTGTGTTCCTGGGTGTGTTCTAACTGTATGGGGGGTGGTCTCACTAGGGGAAATCACTGATCTTCTGTTCATACATTGTACGAACAGGAGATCAGCGTTTCCCCCGCTGACAGGACCGAGAGCTTTGTGTTTACAAACAAAGCTCCCAGTCCCCGATCTGTAACGAACGAACGCGCGTGCCCGGCGGCGATCATACCCACCGGGGATGCGCCCGTGCCCCCTAGCGGCCGCTTAGGAGCGGACATATAGCTACGGGCTCTCGCCCAGCAGTGCCACCGTCCCACAGTAATATGACGGCGGGCAGTCGGCTAGTAGTTAAATAAACCTCCCCCACATACAGACCAATAAAGGGGAGCCTGGTCCACCCCACCAAAAAACAGGAGTTACACTCGTGTCCACTAAGTGCGGAGTTCCAACTTAAAGCCACGATGGGCGAATAAAACACCTACACTAAATGGGACAGAAATACAAGGCTAACCAAAGTAGCAGCTAGCCATGTACTCACATAACCAAGAAATAGTATAGGGTTGGGCACTGCCTTGGGGAACATGTTCCAATGAAACAAAAAAAAAAAAAAATTGTACAAGATTCCACGCAGCACGAAGCAGCGATTTTTTTAGCACTGACATTTACAAAGGAAAAACCTTTTTGAAACTGCTGGCAAATGACTGTCAAAAGTACTGCTGAATTGCTGACATTTACAAATGAAAAAAGTGTTTAAATTGCCGGAAAAGTACATTTCATTCCTGACTAAAAAAAAAGCCCAACAAAATAGCATACAGACCCCTTCAAGGGCCTGCTATGTATTTTGGGGAACATTTGGAGGGTGTTGTGTCCTGTTTTTTTTTGTTTTGTTTTTTATATAAAAAGGCTGGCAATTAAAGTGGTTGTAAACCTTTGACATGAAACAAATTACCTTACAGTGAGTATTTGTCTTAATCCAGGACACTAAGAGGGTTGTAATGTTTACTAAAACTAGTGCACACTGAATCTGCTAAAGCTGTGCATAGTAACCAATCAGATTCTAGGGTTAATTGTCAAAGCTTATTTGAACAATCTGAAGTTAGAAGCTTATTCTGTGTGCACCAGTTTTAGCAATTTTTCCCTTGGAGCTCCAGCATGCAGCTTGTGATTGACAGCCTCAGCTCTGTTAGTGTGTGTTGTGTGAAGTAGGGTGTTTCCCTTCCCTCCAATCAGTGCTCACTGAGCTCTGTAGAGTGTAACCTTAGCTCTCCATCCCTTGCTTTCTGAAAGCTCTGAAAAGCTATATACATGTTGCAGTTTGAACGGCTGTAGAGAAGAGGGGGATGCAGATAAATAGATACAACATATGTAGGAGAATCTGTTTCATCTCTGTGTATTACCTGAGGCTAGTCACTTGTATATGTAAGGATGTACAACCACTTTAGTGTAATTTGCCAGCAATTTAAAAAATAATTTCTTTGGAAATTTTGCTGTAGCACATCCAACAGCAAGAATGAAAAAAAAAATGCATAGACTCCCCACCAAAATGCACAGTAGACCCTTGGAGTCTGGTATGAATTTGAAAGAGGTACCGCAAAAAAAAGAGGTTCTCCAGGAAATTCATACCATACCCTTCAAGTCTTATACAGGTGGTCCCCTACTTACAAACATCCGACTTACAAAGGACTCCTACTTACAAACGAAGTTAATAAGGGAAAAATATGGCTCCATTGATGCTTTATCACCAATCTTTGTTTCCCCAATAACCCAACATTTTCAAAATCCAATTGTCATTGGGACAGAAAATGAGGTGAAATCTTCTGAACAGGGGCACAATCAGCAAAACAAATGTTACAGGGGTGATGATAACCCTTCCCTATGCTATCCAAAAAGTTTAAAAATAGATTTTTTGGCTGGAGCTACACTTAAAAAAATTACCTGCTCCAACTTACAAACAGATTCAATTTAAGAACAAGCCTACAGTCCCTATCTTGTTTGTAACACTGGGACCGCCTGTACAGATTTTAATTTGAACTCCACATAAAAAAAAAGCATGAAGTCCTCCTAAAAATCCACACCAGACACATAATCCAAGCATGTAGCCTGACTGGCAAGAAAAAGGGGGGGGGGGGGGTTAGCTTGTGACCCCCCCTTAAACCATACCAGGCCACATGTCCACATGTTTCTGTATACTGCACCATAGACCATCTCTGCACCATCTCGTACACATGACCGAGAATCTCATCGTAAAAGAAACATTGTTTTCCTCGACGAGTTTCTTGTCAGGCTTGTTGAGAATCTTGTCAAGCTTTCTTTGCGTACACACTGTCAAGACAAAATCTCATCGTTCTCAAACGCGGTGATGTACAACACGTATGACGGCACTATTAAGGGGAAGTTTGATTCCATTGGCGCCACCCTTGGGGCTGCTTTTGCTAATCTCATGTTACTGCGTGTTAGTAAAAGATTGGTGAGAGACGATTTGCGCTTTTCAGTCTATTACAGCGTGACGAATGTGCTATCTCCATTACGAACGATACATTTACCGAAGGCGCACTCCCACCTCATACTTTATTCTGAGCATGTGCGGGTTTCTCATCGTAAACCAGCCCGACGAGAAACACAACAAGGAAATTGAGACTCCCGATGAGAAAAAAGAGAACTTGTTTTCTCGTCGAGATCCACGACAGTTTTCTCGATGAAAAACATACACACGACCATTTTCCTCCGCAAAAAAGCTCTGCCACCAAGTTTCTTGATGGATTTTGTCAAGGGAAACGGTCGTGTGTACGAGGCCTGAGAGTGGGTTTACATCCACTTTAACAAAAGTTTAGATCCATTGAGGTCAATATGAGCCAAATTTTAATAAAACATAATGTCTATTTTCTACGCTAATAGGCAAGGGATTATCAAACAAATGGCATGAGGAGCTGGGTCCTGGTCTGGGAGTATACCAAAGCAAAATTAATTCAATTAAATGCATCAACAGCAACATTAAAAATGCTAAATTCCTAAATAAATATGCCTGGGGGATGCCCTGAACCTGCCTATGTAAAATGTATAAAACTTACAGCAAAACTGACACCTACAATTTTTTTTTAATATAAACTGCCAATAAATGCTTCTGGCAGCTTACTTCTGTTAGTAAAGAAGCAGCTGGGGATTCCCTTTATCATGCCAGATTCTTTTGGATGGGTGTTTTGTACACATGTTAACGGGGAACCCCCAAACAATTGGTGTTGAGTTCTTCCTAAACAATACACATGAGACCCTTATTCTTCATGACTGCCTAATATGGATTTCAAGAGGTTGCCCATGCAAAAAAATGGGAGGACTGGGAGGACTTTAACACTAGAAAGCCTGTAGGAAGTAACAATTTCACCCAAGCCTTTCTTTGAGCAATTGGAGATTGAATTGCCCCACAGTGCCTGCAGCTTTTTTAAGCTCATCAACTGCTTGTCCACAATATGTAAATAGTTGGATGTCCATAGCCTGTGTATATTTTAACCTTAAACTTAGCCTCCCCATAGTCTAAATCTAGACTATTCTCAGATCTAATCCCTGTGTTGCCCATAGGTCTAATTTAAATCCACAACTGTTGGGAAACAAACAAAAACTACCCTTAGAACTGCAGTGGTTCTAACTTTTATCAGTACTGTTCATGTAAGCTTGATAGGAACAGGGATATAAACACAAAGCCTATCTGGAAATCACCTCTGTAGTAGTTTTAAAAATGAGTTAATAAATTTGTAGCAACCACAATGTTTAAAGTACTGTGTGCTATAGCATCCAATCATATCTGAATGTACTGTATTCATTTCAGGCAAATACGAGCTGTGATTGGTTGCTATGGATTACTGAAAATACCTTTTAGGCTGGGCATTTGGTTTTGGAGTTTGCTGTAAATGAATCAGCATTTTAGTTATGTTTTAACTCAGGATCTAGAGTGTTGCTACACTAATAAGCATATTTAATAAGGTTAATGGTTTTTGCTCTGCTAACAGCACCTTTGATACATCCCACTAATCTTTTTTTAATTGTTTGCTAATCCAAGAAAATGTCAGCATAAGATTAGGTTGCATTTTTACCCCACCAACAGTGAAATGAGAATTTCATGACCTAGTAAAAAGATTCTGTGCTATAGATTTACCATAATTTATGAATATAATTTTAATATATGTAGAATCAGATAATAAATGTAAACCCACCAAAACGTATGATGAGAAAGTTTTGTACTTGTATGCATAAAATGAAAATGAATACAAAACACAAAAAAAATGTTTGTACTGACAACATTCTTTCTGTGAAATGTCCGTATATCTGTAGTACCGATAACCTTTGTGGGCTTTCAAAGAAGTAAAACATTTAATTAGCTGTAAAATGTCTAAAGGCTACTAAGCAGAACCCGGAGCTAAATTTCTTCCCATGTGGGAGGAAGATTGACATTATCACAAAATAAACAGTCTGATACTAAGCATTACCCCAGGATCTCTCTTAAAGTGGAATGAGACTCTCCCATCCTCTTATTCAAGGAGAAGAGTGACATCTTAACATCTAAGTTACTCTATGACTTTGATTACACTTTTGTAAAGTGTGCCTCTTGCTCCCATACTACCAGGGCTATATCCAGCAGTCACAGGGGACAACTATCATACAATTTCAAACTGGGAAAACACTTTTTTTAGTACACCTTTTAGGGTTCTATAGATCCATTCTACCAAACTGTCATTTTTGGGGTGGTACACAGAGGTGTGTAGGTGAGTAATTTTCAATAACCAGCACAGTTCCCCGCTCTGTAAAGTTTCCCTAGGAATACCTGTACGAAGAAACATGTGGACAGGTCTTTCACAAAAACCTTATAGGACATGTTTTTGAGAGGGTTTGCTTTTGGATAACGGGTAGCATAGTCAAGGACTAGCAATAAGTAGACATGTGCAGACTGGAATATTTTGTTTTGTTTTTTCGTTTTCGTTTGGAAAATAAATTTTAGGGCTGTGCAAATTAACTTTTAATTGATCGATTAATCTTTAATTTTTTTGATCGATCAAAATCCTTTTGATCGATTAAAATTCTTTTGATTGATAATTACCTCTCTGCCGGGTTCTGGGCCTTCAGGGAGTTCCGTCGGAGACCCCGTAACGTCACGGACACCGGTGGGGCTTGCCGTGTCCATGTGAAGGGCTCCTTTGCTGTGCCTTCATATGTGCATGCCGGCGGGACCTTACTATCTGCCACACACAAGGGCTGTTACACTTCCCTCTATCACCCTGGGATTCTACAACCATCCACTGGGTGTGGTGATAGTTCCCTTCACGGGACATCTACATGCCGACGGACTGATGTTAACCTCTCCTCGTCTGGATTTAGCAGTGGCATTGTTGTAGACATTTTTATACCAGTATCATACTTGGCAACATGTTTTTTTGACTGCTTTTGGTACTGTTTGGTATTACTCGCACCATTTTTACAGTTTATGTAGCTACATCGATTTTATCTCCAGTGCAATATTTATTTTCTTACCGACTTGAAGACTATAAAAGTTTTAATGCTATTTCCATCGAGCGCTGCCTTTGTGTGTTTTTTGTATCCTGCTATCCATGTTTCCAGTGGTTGGAGCTGCACTGGGAATCAGCCTGCAAGGAGATCAGCTAAAAATAGTTGGATCTGTATGTGCGTTATAATTAATCGAAATTAGTCGATTAATCGATTAAAAAAACAAACGATTAATCGAACACAAAAATTTTGATCAGTAACAGCCCTAATAAATTTATTTAGTTACTCCCGAAAATCGTTTTGATTTATTTCGTTTTTCGTTGGGGAATAGCTTTCGTCCAAAAATCCAATAATACTTTGTTTCTGTCGAATGGTCAAAAGAATATTCGACGGAACGAACGTCGAATCGTACATTTTCATTCGAATATCCCGCCTACAAGAATTGTAATGTTGTATGACTAGTAACAATGTCGAATCTATTTTCTCATAAATCGAAATCTATTCTCTGTAATGTCGAATCTATTATTTCTATAGTGTCGAATCTTTTCTCTATAATGTCGAATCTTTTCCCTATAATGTCGAATCTTTTCCATATAATGTCAGATCTTTCGGTCTTTGTTTCTTGCGCTTTCGTTATCGTTTGTTAAAACAATAATGAAAAAAACAGATTTTCTGACGAAAATGCATTCTAACAAAAACGAATGCACATGTCTAGCAATAAGTGCATGTGCTATTGGTGGACTTCATCAGTGGCCTGACCAGTTTCATAGCACCCCTTTCAAAAGGAACCTCAATTAAAGGCAAGTGTACTAAAAGACTTTGAATTGGGGTACAATAATGTGACACTAATGGCGCGTACACACGATAATTTTTCGGCATGAAAAAAATGACGTTTAAAAAAAATGTAATTTAAAATGCTCGTGTGTGGGCTTCACATAATTTTTCGGGGGTCTGAAAAACGACAATTTTTTTTTCCGAACATGCTGCATTTTTTAACGACGTTTTAAACTATGTCGTTTTTCGGGTTGTAAGAAATGATCGTGTGTGGGCTCAAAACGACATTAAAGCAAGTTATGAGACAGGAGCGCTCGTTCTGGTAAAACTGCCATTCGTAAGCACATTCATCACATTCATCACGCTGTAACAGACAGAAAAGCACGAATCGTCTTTTACTAACATGAAATCAGCTAAAGCAGCCCCAAGGGTGGCGTCATCCGCATGGAACTTCCTCTTCATAGTGCCGCCGTACGCGTTGTACGTCACCGCGCTTTGCTAGAGCATTTTTTAAAAACGATTGTGTGTGGGCAAAGTCGTTTTAATGATGAAGTTGGAAAAAATACTTTTTTTTCTACATCCAGAAAAACGTAATTTTTTTCATACCGAAAAATGATTGTGTGTACGCGCCATTAGAGGGAAGATTTATAATAGACCTAAATAGCCTTGTAAATATGGGGCAATAAACTGCTCAATTCACCAGTAGGAAGTTGTTAGGTATCTGTGGCATAGGGATGACAACACCCCCTTCATGTTTAGGTAAAAGAGTATGATCATTTACTTCAGACACATTTCCAGAAATGGTTATAATTTTTTTCCCTCACAGTTTCTAAACGGAGGTAAATCACAGCCAAGTATAACACTGTTTAACAAGTTTTCAACCACTCTCATGACATGCTTTTAAAGCTCCACTAGGCATCTCCACCAAGAGCACTCTCGTAAAGGGAGTCTTTAGCATCTCTATGTATATAGAATATTTCAAGTTCGGTTTGAGCAAAGCTAGACAAGGTCCACCTGGGTAACCAGGCTTTTGGTGCCTAACAATGCCTTCACTAGGTATCCTTCTATCCTTCTATAGTAATAGGACATATTTGCCTTCTAATCACAGTTGCTAGGTATGATGCAAGGACAGGCTTGATAAAAAAGTGACAATCACTGTCCCAGGTCACATTCCATAGACTCATGTAAAATAGGGCAATTGGCAGCCACATATCCTAGTCCCTAACACCAGTATTTATTAAGCCGCATTTCCCTAAACAATGAGACCTCTTTTGTGCAGGAATCCATTCATGCCTGGCACCTAAGGGTATCTCAACCCCCCTTCCTGTTTATCTCTTGGGAAAAAGTCTCACCGGTGTTTATTAGTCTTATTCAAGGGTAACATATTCCGGTTTCTGGGGGTTATTGGCCAAGAACAGGGTTTTCCAAACAATGGCCCTCCAATTGTTTAGAAACTATAAATCCCATCACAAAGCTTTGGGTACTTGTAGTTCTGCAACAGCTGGAGGGTCGTAGTTTAGAGATCCCTGGTCTAGAGGGTGAACGCTAGAGAAAGTCCTTAGTAATATAATGTGGCCATTGATGATGTAACGTCTGCTCATGCGCCGATGTGTTATACGCCGATAAATACGGTAATTAAGGTACATGAAAACAGAAAACACAGGGTAGCGCACAGTATAGTACAGGTAAACACTTTATTAAAATGAATGAAATTAAATTGCACTCAAGGGAGGGTTCCCCTTTTTCAGTTCAAGAGTCTTGAGGAAGTTTCTTATTGTCCTCAGCCTGTCAGCACACACTGTGGCAGATTTAGCTTGGAGTCATTGGCTTCCCTGTACAACCATCCATGGCGTTAATTTCCTTTCTCCAACAATCGTCAGGCTATGTACAAAGCGTTTCCTTGTGATGACAGCATGTGAGTGCAAGTCGGATTTTTAAAATACCTTTTATTAACGTGTTTAACTTCTCTACATTGTGCATGTCACTGTGATTTCTCAGTGCATTCCCCTGTGCATAACCTATTTTGGGATAGCTACAGAAGATCAAAGTATGGTACTTTTGATGCAAGATTTGGGACTCTATGGGGTTGATTTATTAAAACTGGAGAGTGCAATATCTGGTGCAACTCTGCATAGAAACCAATCAGCTTCCAGGATTTTGTCAAAGCTTGTTTGAACAAGCTGAAGTTAGAAGGTGATTGGCTACCATGTACAGCTGCATCCGATTTTTCACTCTCCAGTTTTAGTAAATCAACCCCTAAGTTTGGATTATCGATGGGCTTTCACTTAAAGGCACAAAGCGTGGATGATGTTAAGTGTCAAATTGTTAGAAGGGAGATAAGAATTTTCTGAGTATAAGGGTCTGAAATATATGGTTCATTTCCCTTCTTGTATTGTGCAGCTTTAGAGATACAAATGTGAATGAATTGAAAGAATAGTTGCATTGCTTCACAAATCATTTGTCAGTTGAAACATTTCCTACAAGGAGTACTGATTCAAAAGTGTATTTGGCTGTTTGGCTGGAGTTGCGCTTAAAACTGCCACATGCCATGTATTTATATCATTAAAAATTAAACACCTAATGAAGCATTTCAGTGAGCAACCATAAAAAACACATATCCAGTGAGCCTTACATACAGTCTAACAACCGAGTTACAAGAGTAGGTTATAAAAGCAATCGAAATCTATTTCTTCGTTCCGGAGTGTCATTATAATGGTGCTTATCCTTGCTTGCTGGGGGCACCTGACTCATGGATTTTACAATGCTGTCTTCTATCTCCCTTCTTTTGAAAATTGCTTTCCTTCCTGGTCCACTGCTCGGCTAAGGATTGTAAAACCCTAAGGTGTACATTATCACAACATTGAAAAGACTAGTCACCACAAAAGCCTGCTTTCAACAAGCTTCTAACATTGTATTGCTGCCAAATAGAGCTACTTAGGATTGAAAAATGTTTACAGCAGATTTCATTTATCACAAATTGAATGCATTCTGTTCTGCTGTTTGTTTTTACTTGATTTTGTATTAACAATGCTATTATTATTGATTATTAACATTAATTTAACATTTAGCCCTTTAATTATTTGATGAAATTTGTATATTAGTTTTCCCTTAATTTATGTTTTGCATTTATTGATTTATTTACATCCATAGTTAAGATACATTAGGGTGCAATTCAGAAAGAATGGCAGTTCAGCACACCAACTTGAAAAATGAGTTGTGGCACTTTTTTAATAAAGATTTTCAAGAAACCAATGCACCTTTGGGACGGAGACGGGGACAGGCACGGGATCCTTCAACTATCAGTAGTATTTAAAAAAAATTGTAGAGTTAACAACTCCGAACTCCGTATCCATTTCTTTATTTCTTACATGACGTGGAGTATAAAAAGGGCTAAAGCGTTTTGGTACATAGTATTTTGCCGAAATGCGTTAGCCCTATTTATACTCCACGTCATTTAACTAATAAAGAAATTCATTTGGATTTTGGAGTTGCAGGCTATATCATTCATTTCAAATGCAACCTATCATATTCCAGTTGTAATTCAATATCCTAAAGCAATGTTTAACCCTACTGGCGGTAATCCTGAGTGTGGCTCGGGGTTAAATTTCAGTACCATTAGCGGTTACCCCGAGCCACACTCAGGGCTACATTGCAAAATCCTGGTACAGCATACTTACTTTGTCCCCAGGATCCTGCGATGTCCCCCCACTCTGTCCTCCGTCTGATAATCTGCCCAATGCTCTGTGTTCTGGGCTCCCCTGCGAGCGTCGCAATGCATGGGGCAGAGCAGGGTTGCCAACTTTCAGTAAATTTACAAACAGTTTGCAAAATCCGTAATTTTTGCATCTGTCCATAAATGTTCATTATGGACGTGTATTCTGTATGTCCGTAATGGACATTTATGGACAGATGCAAAAATTACGGATTTTACAAACTTTTTGTAAATTTACTGTAGGTTGGCAACCCTGGGGTTGAGCACGGTGGCAAATTCAAAAAGTACAAAAAACATAACATACATTACACTGTAATCTTACAGATTACATTACTGTACCAAGTTATTTCAATCCCCTTTGTCCCTAGTGCTTTGTCCAGTGCTCTGGATGCAGTTTTATATTTAATCTACTGTTCTTTCTACCTGGAAACTTGAGATTGTCTATGGTCACTAAAAAGTGTCCCTTTACGTCAAAAGCAGTTTTAAAAAAACAGTGATAGTAAATTAGAACACTTGCAGAATTGAGCGATAGTAAATCGTGGTGAAATTCATTTTATTATTATTATTATATATTTTTTTAATAATTATTTATAGTTGATATTATATTATAATTTATGATTTTGTGTTTCAAACTTTATTATACCTGAGATGTCTACTAGACTCTTGTTTGGACAGATTAAAGTCTGTTATTACTAAGAATTACAGGCCTACAATTTAAAACGCCAAATTTCCATGTGAAACAATGTACCGCTTTGAGATTCAAATATCTGACATACAGTAATCATACTGACAGGGATGTTAAGTATCAATGTGGTCTTGACTCCTCCAACTAATTTTGGGGTACACTTGGTAAGCCCCGCTGAATACCATATATCAGTATACATCAGCAAATAAATGTTTTAAGGCATTGACTGGCAGTATTATAGTCTGCGCATATGAGTCACCTAGATTCCTTACTTTCACATGATTAGGGGCTCCAGGACGTGTGTCTCTTGGTTTTCTCAGATCCTAACAAGTTCTGTCAGGGTACTGGAGGCTTTGAAGGGCTTTGAATTAGTTAAAGCCTACATTCCTGAACCCAAAACATGTTAGCCAGATCCCAATAATTAGTCTCTACATCCACAGGACTTTAAAATAATACCTGGTGATCTTTTTGCAAAAGTCCTTGTTCAGAAACTTCTAGTTATAGGATGACACCACTCTGTCCCTATCTCTCAAATGTGTTCTTCCCTTGTTACCCTAACATAAATTCTTCTGAAGGGGGCTAAAACTGGCTATTTCAATTTTCATAGACATGGTACACTGCTGTCATCATTGGGAAACCTGCCCTGCAAAAATGCCATGTAGTCATCATTGAAGTACATGCATATGGACAGGAATCAGCTTCAAAAATTAGCAGGATATCAGGAATGCTGAGATACAACAACAGATAGGCAAAAACTGTTTTTATTTAAAAAAAAAAAGGAAAAAAATGAAAATTGTTTATTAAACACAGTGTGTTGGAAAACAAAATATCACAGACTGCATAATAGCTTCTGATGACGCCCAGTGGGAGGGGCGAAACCCGTTAAGCTATCTGTGAAAGCTGTGTATGCCAAGGCCGCAATCTCTGCAAGTTTTTAACATTTTTGATGTAAGTGTAATGATTTTTAAACTTTTATAATAAAAATAGCAGTATTACACTATATGCCCTTTCCTCCGTTTTTGTTGAAACCATACCGCTATGGAGTGTTATTGATCTAGTGAACCTGAAGGATTTGGATCACTGTAAAGAGGCCGATAGACATCTATATTCCAAGGCTAACCTTAATAACTCATTCTGTGGATGGATATCATTCCGATATAGGCACATATATCACTTCTATCTGGTGAGTGGGGACTCAGGAGGGGAGCACGGAGAGTCACCAGAATATATGAATTTGTCACCAGCTCATCATCCCATATTTTATGGACTTTATTGACTGCACTTTATTTTTGCACTGTATTGGCACTGAGCACTTTATATATTGTATATATATATATATATATATATATATATATATATATATATATATATATATATATGTGTGTAGTAGTTCGAAGGAGCAGCACTGAGTTTAATTTCCTGTTTCAATTTTTGGGGTACATACCTTACACTACAGCAGCAGCCCTAGTCATTATTTATCACCACTATTATTGTTTGGACACATAACCATAGCACCATAGCGCAAGTTCATAATTTTTCTTTGCATAATACCTTAAATAAGTATTTTGAAATACTGCTCCTTCTACTATACTATCGTCAGCTTAATTATAAACTTTTTTTCTAATTACATCCTGAAGCTATTAAACATTTTCTTATAAAAGCAAACTTGCAATGTTCTTTTAAATCCCTCTTCAAAAATGATGGAGAATCAGTTCTTTTTTATACTGTATAAAAAGATAAAGTGCTGACTGTATGTGCATACTTAGATAATGTGTGCTAAGAACTAATTTATAAAATATAATTCATATAAGTATAAAGTGCAAAGTGCTTCAGAACCACTCTATAAATAATTGAAATTTGCCCATATCATTGACCACTAATTCCTCCATGCAGTTATACAAAGTGCAATGTGCCACAAACAGTAAAAGTGAAGTTCCACTCAAATATCCATAAAGACATCCATGCTGTGTCACCATAAATTTTCTCTGCTCCCACAGGTGAGAATAAGCTCCTTACCAGAAATATGCAACCCTTGCAAGTCAGAAGGGTATCAATGGATACATATCCCCAAAGGAATGGCTCTCAGCAGGCAAATCAATGTGAAGGTCAACTACTTGAATACACTCTCCTCCTCTCCACAGTAATGTGTCCCGATTGCATTCTCACAACTGCAAATGGAGCATAGTACACTAAAAATGAGGAAGGGCAAACTTTATTGTGCAATAATCAATATAAACAATTTATTATGAAAACACTTATACTCACAAGAATAGTAAGATTACAAGCATTCAGTAAAAACAGTGCCTTGGTGCCCCGGCAGTGCCTTGGTGCCCCAGCACCTCACCGCTATCTCCTTTCGCCCAATGTACATTTCGTTGCAAGAGACATTGTCCCTGGGGTAACCTTCTCTTACGACGAAACGTACGTCGGGCGGAAGGAGATAACGGTGGCGTCAGCACGCCTGCCAGGGTGCCAGATGCTGTTTTTACTGAATTCTTGTAATCTTACTGTTCTTTTGAGTATAAGTCTTTTCATAATAAATTGTTAATATCGATCATTGCACAATGAAGTTTGCCCTTACTCTTTTTGAGCGCACTATGCTCCATCTGCACGTGTGAAAATACCATCGGGTATTCAAGTGGTTGACCTTCACATTGATTTATCTGCTGAGAGCCATTCCTTTGGGGAAATGTATCCATTGATACACTTCTGACCTGCAAATGTTGCATATTTCTGGTAAGGAGCTTATTCTCACCTGTGGGAGCAGAGAACATCTAAGTATGCACATATAGACAGCTCATCATCTTTTACTACAGTGTTTAGTTAAAATTGGTGTGTGCAGCTGCCAACTATATTGATTATCAGCATTGTCATCACTTGCTGTACACACGGTTTTTCTGTCTGAATAAACTCAGATGGGTTTCTTTGACGGAATTCCGCTCAAGCTGTCTTGCATACACACAGACTTATCAAATTCCAACCGTCCAAAACGCGGAGACGTACAACACTACGACGAGCCTAGAAAAATTAAGTTTAATGTTTCTGAGCATGCGTCAGCCTGTTTCCGAGCATGCATGTTTTTTTCTCCGTCAGAGTTCCATACAGACGAACGGAATTTCAGTTGGAAAAAAAGAGAACATGTTCTCTTTCGGAATTTCCAACGGAAAAAGTCAGATGGGGCATACACATGGTCGGAATATCCGATGAAAAAATTCCGTCTGACTTTTTCCATCGGAAATTCCGATCATGTGTACGATGCATTAGTGTGTAATTTATTCAGTTCTTATTTATGCCTTAATAATGTGCATGAAGTACAAAGCCACAAGGTCTATCAAAGTCACATTTGTATATAGCACCTTTTATGTACAGTAAACATAAAAAAAAATATGTCTGAAAGATGCATAAGAAATAAATAAGAATTTAAACTGATGTGTTACAGTTTTATTAAGTGTAAATATTCCTTTTGGCAATAGCAGCTCTCTTTTTAGGCAGTGGCATATCTTAATCAGACTATACACTAGGGCCACATATATTATAAATGCTGAGGAGTTTGGAAATGTTATACTTGTGCTGTCGGATAAAATAGATTTCCATTGAGAGAGCTGTCTTGTTTTGGATTATCAGAAAACATTTCACAATAAAAATCAGGAATGAACGTCTTCAGCCATTCACGATTCTGGGCTAACATTGGCATTTCATTTGCAGCATTTTACAGTCAGAAATAGCCTTCACAACAAAAAGTATCTAAAGAATTTAAGCCCAAAAAACTGCCTGTTGCTACCATTGGATGAGACACAACATCCCAGTGCGAAAAGAGGGAATCTAGCAAATTACCTGCACCCATAGCTGTGCATTCATCCTTGTATGGATGTAAACACTGGTATGTGTGGGAAGATCAGTACAGCCGCTGCATCTATCAGCCTGTCATTGATTTTGACAGGCTACCTGCATACGGCTGCACAGAACACCTATAATTCCCCTGGCACATAAACACAAACCTCTGCACAGGTTTACGGGTCTATCAGTCCATATGAATAAAGCCTTACAATTCCATACATGCACTTGACATGTATAAAAATCTGATGCTAGGTTAACATTTCTTTAATGAAAATACCTACATCAGATGTCATCAACAAAACTCCTTAAAGGGGTTGTAAACCCTTGTGTTTTTAACCTTAATTCATCCTATGCATTAAGGTGTAAAAAAAACCTTGCTGTGCCTGGTTCCCCAGCCCCCCTGTTTTGCTTACTTGAGCCCGAATCTCCTTGGGCACGATACACAAACGCTTTCCCCGCGGCTTCTTGGCACTTCATTGGATAGATTTATAGCAGCGCAGCCATTGGCTCCTGTTGCTGCCAATCAAATTTAATGACGCGGCCGCCGGGAGGAGGGGCCGAGTCATACACTCGGTGGCTATGGACGTGGAGGTAAGTATGACATGTTTGTTTTAAAAAAAATAAAAATAAAGTATCACTTTAAATGTAGGGTCCTGTTAAAATACATAAATTCCAAGTAAGATACTGGGATAAGAAGTTTTAAGTAAAAAGCCGGGCTTCATACAACTTATAAAGTACAGATATCAGCTTCAGTGAAGAAGAATTGCTGTAGTTTCTTTGCCCCAGAACACTGAATATAAAGAAAATCAGATTCACTGTGAAATCACAACTTTCCAGCATATCTAAACCCAAAAACAAGAATGTAATATATTGCAGCTTACCATTACTTAAATGTGAAGACTGCATTTGTTTTGGGATCAGTCACATGGGCGCTGTGGCCTGTACAGCATTGGCACCTATAGACACCTTGTCTATGAGGTTGGAGCTGCCTGGAGCTGTGTGCAGGTAGCCCATACTTCACTATAGGGACACAGCCACTTACCCTAATATGACCGGCGTGCAGGAGCAGGTAGGTGGTCCCACACAAACAAAGGATTTTCCCCTTTATTTGCACCTGTGAATCCGGCAAATAGCACACTTTGTATTTCTGGATGGCTACACTCACTTCTCCGCTGTATTTTTGGAGTGTGCCATAATTTCCAACCAGTCAAACGTGTCTACCTTTGATCATGTCAGCTCTTATAGGGCTGATGGGATTAGTTAGTAGTTTGCAGAAAAAAGTTAAGATTGTTAGTGATTTTCTTTAAGCTCAAAAGAAGTTAGTAGGATGCTACGTTTCTGGCAAGATCAATAGGTATTTTCTGTACTTGCAGAGAATACCGTTGACCTGAAAAGAGAAAACAAATGCAGCCACCACATCTAAGGACTGGCAGGCTGCAATACATTATATTTCTGTTTTTAGTGTTAAGTTATCCATTAACACCTATGTATTTTGTGTAAAGTTGCTAAGAATAAGTGTGCTTACCTACTTTAAAGTGGTTGTAAACCCTTACATACCCAGTGAAGTGACTAGACTCAGGTGATATACAAAGATGAAACTAATTCTCCTACACAAATTGTACCTATTTACCTGCTGCCATCTCTTATCCACAGCCATTCAAAATACAGCATTTATAAAGCTTGTCTGAGATCCAGAAGCAGGGGGGAGAGAGCTGAAGTTACACACTGCACAGCATAGAGAGGAGAGCTCCGATTGCTGATTGGAGGGGTGGGACACCCTGCTGAATGGAGGCGTAGGACACCCCCCCCTTTTATACAGCACACAGGACACATGTATAGCTGAGGCTGTCGGTCACAGGCACTGTGCTGGAACTCCTTGTCCCCCTCTACCCCTTGGAGTCAGAAAACCTGTCAGAAATTACTCATGCAGATAGCAGAGGAACTAGGCAGCAGAGAGAAATGACACTCAATGCTTTGAAGTGAGACAAGTACACAATACTGAAGGATGTGCTTTGTTTATAGTTCATGTCAGAAGTTTACAGCCACTTTATTTAGTTGATTTATTTATTAAGCATAATTCACTTTAATGCTATATTTTTAAAATAAACATCACTGCATTGTAAACTTACACTAAGATTAGGGAAACAAATTACAGGGAATGCTCTTGCCATGTCATATACATACAGGCAACAATGTCCCTCCTAAATGGAAAATATCATTTTTTTTTAGTACTTTAATTATTTCCGTTCTTGCTATGGTCTATACATTTATGCATTTACTTTGGTAAGGGAAACATGAAATATCACAGGAGAGTATTTTATATTTATCTCATGCAGCCAGTGGATGGTATTCAGCAATACCAAAAGCCCTGCTGTGAAAGAAACCTGAAAAGCAGGAGAGAGGAGAGATCAGATGAAACAAATTGCTAAATGACTCGTATAAGGCCCAAATCCTTTCTCTCTATTTTAGCAGAGACTAGATCATCTGACTTAGGCCCTGTACACACGGGCAAGTATCTCATCAGGAAAAACCTGACGTTTTCCCTGACGAGATTCTTGGCAAGAATCTCTTGCCGCCCGAGTGTACACACTGACCTTTCAAAAGAACCGCGGTTCTCTTGAAAGGCAAGAACGCGGTGACGTCATTGCGTACGACGCGCATGCGCTCGTCACATTCGATGCCGTCGCCGCCATCTTGCTTCACCCTACCTATGCCATGAAAGCTAGCGTGCATGCGTCAAAGTCATTTCGAGCATGCGTGGGTTTCCACGGCGACAGGTAAGTATACACACTCTCTGGTTTCTTGTCGGGAAACAGGCCGACAAGAATCTCAACGAGAAAAAAGAGAGCAGGTTATCTTTTTTTCTCATCGAGATTCTGGCCGGATGAGAAACCTGAAAGCCTCGTACACACAAACGGTTTTCTCGGCAAGAAGCAGTCTTCTTGCTGGTTTTTGCCGAGTGTGTACGAGGCTTTAGTCAAGCGGGCTGCTTAAAAAAAAATGTGCTAAACTTTTCTATTAGAAAGCCTAACATGCTTTGCAAACTAAATGTCTTGGATGCACTTTGTATAAAAATAATAAAAATAAATAAAAATATTGTATTTTATACATGTGAATTTAAAATAATTGCATATTTTATAGATATTAATATGTAAAGTGTGTTACACATAGACCATCCCCCACACCGCCAGATCTCTCTGCTGTCAGTCTGCTATCCTGAACCGGAAGACTACCCTGCAGCAGAGCGATCTGAAAGCGAGGCTTGAAGGGCTCGTGGAGAGCAGCATGGAAGGGACGATGACGATGGTGGTGCAGAGGATAGTCTATGTGGACAGCTTTACACTGGATGCCTGCATACTTAGATGTGCCTGTTTTAATCTTCAACCACAGAACCACTTTCCGGACGTCAATTGCCTATTGACCAGGCAGGAAGTGGTTAAACTCATCAGAGCAAGTAAGTAACCAGACCATAAACAGGGGATGAACGTCAGAAAAGAGTACTGCACTCTGCATCAATCAGGGAGATGATGGAATAGTAAAAGCTCCAAACCAGATAAATGAACAGGAAAAAAACAACATAGCGTAATTCCGTTTATTTAAGAGAAAAAAAAAACATATCACATTGCCACTCATATATTGCACATACTTGAAATATTGTCAATGCGTGTGAGTAAAATGGCACTGCACCGTCTCCTCCACTGGGAGAAATGACGATCCAACCTCGGGATGTGTACGAAGAGCTGAATGCTTCCTACTTCCGTGTTCGGCTGCGGTGGAGCGCACACGTCACTTCCGTTGCGTCGTGTAGGTCATGACCTCTGTCGAAGTCAGGATATGAAGAAACGCACCAGGCGTGACCTACATGACGCAACGGAAGTGAGGAACCCGGAAGTAGGAAGCATTGAGCTCCTCATACACATCCCGAGGTTAGAGCGGCGTTTCTTCCTGTGGAGGAGATGGTGCAGTGCCATTTTACTCACACTCATTGACAATATTTCAAGCACGTGCAATATATGAGGGGCAATGTGATGTGGGGGCTTTTTCTCTTAAATAAATGGAATTACGCTATGTTAGTTGTTTCCTGTTTATTTATCTGGTTTGGAGCTTTTATTATTCCATCATCTCCCTGATTGATGCCGAGTGCAGTGCTCTTTTATGACGTGCATCCCCTGTTTATGGTCTGGTTACTTACTCGCTCTGGTGAGTTTAAACTCCTAAGGGGAGGTGTGTTCTCACGAGGTGGACCAGGAATTTTCGGTGGAAGGTACACGCTGTTATTTCTATAGGATCACCCATGGACACTGTCTGACACTCTGCACTTGATCATCTATTCAAAAACTGTTATTGCAGGGCACGCACTGTGATCACGCGGGTGATCACGAATCCTGGCCCCTTACCACGTGATCAGCTGTCAGCCAATGACAGCTGATCATGTGATGTAAATAAAAGCCGATAATCAGTTTTTTTCCTCCTAATGCTAACAGCGTGAGGAGAAAAAAAAGCAGATCACCGCCTTATGTGAAAGGAAGAGGAAGGAGGCACAACAGCCTCCTCTGTGCCCACAATTACCACCTGCCAGTACCCCCTGCTAGTGCCACCTGCAAGTGCTTACCAGTGCCACCTATTAATGCCCACAAGTGCCACCTATCAATGCCCACCAGTGCCACCTATCAATGCCCAGCAGTGCCACCTATCAATGTCTCATCAGTGCCACCTAACAATTCTGCCTATCAGTGCCCATTACTGCCACACATCACTGCCACCCATCAGTGACCATCACTGCCAGCTGTCAATGCCACCTGTTAGTGCCACTTCTCAGTTGCCCACCAGTGTCACCTATCAATGCCCTTCAGTGCCACCTCTCAGTGTCACCTCTCAGTGCCCACCAGTGCCGGCTTTAAGTGCTCACCAGTGCCGCCTATCAGTGCCCACCAGTGCCGCCTTATCGGTGCCCACCAGTGCAGTCCATATGTGCCCATCAGTGCAACCCATCAGTTCCCATCAGTGCAGCCTCATCAGAGTGCATCAATGAAGGAGATAGATTACCGTTTGCAAAATGTTATAACAAAATATATATATATATATATATATATATATATATATATATATATATATATATATAAAAAATCTGTATTTTTAGTTTTTTTTTTTACAAAAAATAAAAACCACAGAGTTGATCACATACCACCAAAAGAAAGCTCTTTTTGTGGGGAAAAAAATGATAAAAATTTCATTTGGGTACAGTGTTGTTTGACCATGCAATTGTCATTGAAAGTGCGTCAGCGCTGAAAGCTGAAAATTGGTCTGGGCAGGAGGGGGTTTAAGTGCCCAGTAAGCAAGTGGTTAAAATAGTCACTACTTTACAATTACTGTATTATAAATGCCCAGTGCTGTAAAAAAAACATACACTAGTATTACTTATTACATGTTTACTGACATGAAGCAGAACTGCAGAGGAATTGCTAACTCTGACCCAAAGGGGCGATATAGGAACTCATTAAGATGCGGTGGAAGTTTGAAGTAAGTAATGTACATATATCACAGGCTGTACACGGATGCATTATAAAATACGCCTTTTACTTTTTGTGGCTCTATTGCTGTGCCAGATGAATAACAACTTAAAAATAATAATTTAAGCACTGTGCTGTTTTCAGTCACTCTGAGCAGGCTTTATAGTGGACCAAAAGTAAAAAAAAAAAGGTCCTGAAACACTTATTGGTTTGCTCTAAAGAAGTAAATATTTTAGGATTGTTTGTACTTGTAGAGAATAGAGATGAGCAAACCAAGCAAAGCTCAATTCAAAAGATGCTTGCCGAACCCAGTGGGAAATCTGCGAAGCCCAAGCATAGCTCCTGAACTTTATTGAAGTCTATGGGAGGTGAATCTTGTTATTTTTTCTGTTTTTTTTTTTAACTCTTTTTTTTTTTCAAGCTTTGGTTAACAAAAGGGCATGGGCAGCTGAGCACTGCCTTATGGGACATGGCAGTGAAAATGAAAAACCTTCGGGTCAAAGCCATGTTCCAAACTCATCCTTGCCAGGGAGCATCTAAGGGAAGCGGTGCACCTGTCAGTTTTTAACTTTGGATCCATTTTAAGGCTTACACTGGGGGAAGAACAGTCGAGGAAAAACACTGTTCTGCACTTCTAAAAAAGGAACTCCTTGTGTATTTATTTATGGCAAACTACTTAAAGTTAAAGAATATCAATTCAATTTTTATTACTATTAGGATTCTAACTTTACTTGTTGCATACTTACTCTGGCTCAGTGACTCAGAATGTATACAAGACAGAGACAAACATATAAAATTAATTTGAGGCTTTAATACAGTTTTTTTAATATTGTTTTAACCACTTGCCGACCGGCTAATTGTAAAACAAAATTGCATTATTTTGATGCTAAATACAGGGGTTATGGCAGCAGCTAGCTGCCACAACCCTATCATAGTTTTCAGACACAGATAACAGTCGTCCCAGCAGCAGATTTGGGCAGATAAACAGGATTTTTTTTTTAACTTTTAAAGGTTAACCACTTAAAGGATCAGTAAAGGATTTTTTTTAATGCTAAATAGCTTGCTTTACCTTATAGCAGTCCTGATTTCATGTCCTCTATGTCCATTTTTGCTTAGAAGTTGCTGTAATCCCTTGCTGAACTCCGCAATTCCTGCTTGTCTGGCTCCTTATGAATAAACTCATGGTAGCTTTTCACTGTGGTCCATGATCAAGATGATGTGATTACTATGTGTCTAAAACTCCTCAGAACCAATCAGATTCATTTTAAAAACAAACGCTGCCCTGTGTTTGTTTGTTTTTGTTCTGTGTGTCTCTGTACACACAGAACAAAGTGAAACTAGTCTAAAAACAAAACTAAACCGCAGGCACATTATATGATTGATTTTTATCTATTTTTAGTGTCCCGCGATCGGTCACAGGAGCTGAGGAATGGGGAGAGGCGAGTGTAAACACACCTTCCGCATTCTTCTCTGTGGCAGTGTCACTGTTAAAGGGAACGACGATCAGTGATGTCACACCCACAGCCACGCCCCCCTACAGTAAGAATCACTCCCTTAGGGCACACTTAACCCCTTAGCGCCCCCTAGTGGTTAACCCCTTCACTGCCATTGTCATTTTCACAGTAATCAGTGCATTTTTATAGCACTTTTCGCCGTGAAAATGAGAATTGTCCCAAAAATGTGTCAAAAGTGTCCGATGTGTCCGCCATATTGTCGCAGTCACAAAAAAAATAGTAAAAAAAAAAAAAAATATTCATAAAAATGACATAAAACTATCCCCTATTTTGTAAACGCTATAACTTTTGCGCAAACCAATCAATAAACGCTTATTGCAATTTTTTTTTACCAAAAATAAATAGAAGAATACATATCGGCCTAAACTGAGGAAAAAAATAATTTTTATATATGTTTTTGGGGATATTTATTATAGCAAAAAGTTAAAAATATTGATTTTTTTTTAAAATTGTTATAAAAAAATTTGCTCTACTTGTTTATAGCGCAAAAATTAAAAACCGTAGAGGTGATCAAACACCACCAAAAGAAAGCTTTTTTTGTGGGGAAAAAAGGACGTCAATTTTGTTTGGGAGCCACGTCGCACGACCGTGCAATTGTCAGTTAAAGCAACGCAGTCCGGAATCGCAAAAAGGGGCAAGGTCCTTAACCTGCATAATGGTCCGGGTCTTAAGTGGTTAATAAGAGACCTGGGGTCTTTTTGACCCCAGATCTCCCAATAAAGAGAACCTGTCATGCTTATTTCTATTACAAGATATGTTTACTTTCTGGAAGCCAGTGGCTGCTCTGCTATAAATCTATCTAATCAGGACACGAGACACCGGCTAAAGGTGGTGTGCTCTTCCTGGAGGTGAGGAAGAACGGGTTTGGGTACGTAACGGGGGAGCTGGGGGGCTGCTGCATGACAGGTTTTTCATCTTAATGCATAGGATGCATTAAGGTGAAAACACATGAGGGTTTACAACCCCTTTAGGGACAGTGTAAAAATACAAAATTAAATAAATAATAAAATTAAATAAATACAAGATTTTCATCAATCAAACTCCTGTGATGAGGGCATGGCTTACTAGCGCTGTGTGTGTGTGTCTATGGATGCACACAGACTGGCTTGGAATCCAAGTGTAGCACACACTCATGCATGCACGGGTACCTCCTTAAAAACCCAGCTTGCTACAGAGGCACCCGAAGGTGGGAGGAGCTGACAGAGGTGAGCGAGACTGCCAACAGGAGAAATGTGACATTTCTCAGCAATATTGTTGCACAGAGCTGGTAAGTATAACCTTTTCTTTTATAAAAATGCTTCACTATTCACTTTTCACTATTCACTTTTCAAATATTAAATACTTCTTATGGCTCCACTACCAGTTTCCAGGGCTGCTGTTAGAAACCACGGGACCCCCTACAGCCCACTTGACAAGTGCCCCACCCCAAAAATTGTCACTAAAGATAAAACAACATAATTTACAAAATTCCTGCTAAAAATAAAATATAACATTTTAATGTGTTAATACATAAAGTTCTGTGTGTGAACATAGTTCACACAGTTCACTATGCATCTGATATGAATGCACACAATACCAATCACTCACTGTGTTCGTTCGGAAAAGGAAGGAGCTGATAAATGAAATATTTACCAGCCCCTTCCCCCGCACTCAATCTTGAACACCCACCCCAATGGTTCCAAAGCAGCCAGATGGAGAGGGAAGCTGGCAGGGTTGGCGGGTGGGGGCACATAGCAGGGGAATTCGATGTGGACAGGACAGAGAGTATAATAGGTCTGGCGGGGTGCAAATACAGTAAGGATGCCCTGTTTGTCTCTTCCTGCAGCAGCTGAAACCAGGCTGGATGGGGAAAAAATGACTTTCAGCTTCTGCAGGGAGAGATACAAAGGGCATTGTTCCTGTAATTGCCCAGCCCACTGCACAGATCATCTTCCTGGTCTTACACCACATCTAATTCCTCCTGCTGCCAGGGCCCTCCTGTGTACCCGGGCCTCGTACAAGAGGACTAGTGGCACTCCCTTATCAGTGGCCCTGCCATTTCCTCTAATGCAGGCCATACACGGTCGAATTTCAAACAAATTTTCTTTTCAAAATCAGAAAGTTCGTTTTTTTTTTTGTGATCCGATGACGCCACCATTGGTTTTTGAAATTCGGCCGACCAAAACGTTCATGTTGCCAGGAATATTAGTTTCCCTCCGGGAATATTCTTTTCTCTCCGTAAAACATTCGTTTCTCTCCGGGGATTTTCTTTTCTTGCACATGCACATTTTTTTTCTATTACATTTCTCTCACGATTCTCCCATCATTGATCAGAAAATCTGCAATTTTCTTGAAAATTTCCAACATGTCAGATTTCTCACATTTGTTTGCCACACAAAAATCGGCTGTTGCTGCAGCCCACTAATGGTGCGAAATACGAACGAAAATTCTTTGATACGATTTTTGCAAGAAAATTCTTTCGAAATTCCAACCGTGTATGGCCAGCTTAACACACACTGTGATTCCTTCTGCCAGCTAATACGTACTGTAATGACATACAAGCTGACAGGAAAAACACTGCCTGAGATGGGGGAACAGTTATTCCACACACCCAAAAATGTAGAATACATGCAGCAAACTGGGAGCCACCAGAAAGCTAAGTAATTGACTCTCTCTCTCTTTTACAGTTTTGGTTTTGTATAGTCATATTAATCACAAGGTACCTTTTCTAAGTGCAAAGTCATTTTGATGTTTCACAGAAAATGTTGTTTTAATACTAATAAAATTAGCAGACCTGACATTTGTGTTATAACCTTTTTGTTTGGATACTTATGTCAACCCATTTCAGATAGTGGGGGTTTTGTAAAACTGGAGTCATTACATGGGATTCCTGATCAAGCGATTGACTGTTGAAGTGATCACAAAATTTGGAGCCCATCCTACGGGCTTGCCATCACCCCCTTCAAGGTATCCTTCCAATGTTAAGGGCATATGGCCTGGTATGGTTCATGAGTGGGGAAGGGGGTGCACGCCTGAATAAAAGTATTTTGTGGATTTTTGGGGGCGGAGGGGAGGACATCATACTGCCCTACAACTTCACATGCAGATTTAAGGCGTTCCCAAAGCTTGTCTCATTATGAAAATTCCCCCGTTAATTCTGTTCTGCAACTCAAAATTGTCAGTGACAATGGTGGTCAGGTCAGAGAGAAATATTCCTTGTAGGTACACTGATAGAGCAATAAAACTTGACAGTGGGCCCAAATCCACATCACTCGTTTTATCTCAAAAGTTGTGCCCTTAGTTGACAAAATCTCACAAACAGAACTTTGTGGGGTTTGGCACTATGTTCCAGTTTAGCAATTTTTTTCCCTTAGTTCACCAAACCTCCTGTGCATTCCTGTGTGTTAACAACCTCTCCTGCTATTCCTTGTTCTTGTGTCATAGAAAGAGATTGTGAGATAAGATTTTCCAAATGGCTTTACAAGGAGCAAAAAAAAAAAACTGACAGTATTGATAACTATTCTCTACTCTATCCATGCAATCACAATACAGATCGGTGGTAATGCATGTGCTACCATGCATCATACCGCAACATGTTATTACATGTAAAATATGTTTCAACTGTATTGTAGTATGCCTCTAAAGCATGGCAACACGTGGTGCTTTGCCATGGGTTGCATTACAATAAAAGGGTTATGTCCAATTTTAGGGTGCGTTGGCAGGTCATTCATTTTCAATAGGCTACTTTAACACAGTGCATGCGAATGTGCAATATAATGCATCACAACAAAATGCACCACAAAGAAATCAATGGGTCCTAAAATACAAAAAATATAAATATAGTACGGTATAACCTACACTGTAAAAAAAAAAAAAAAGAATACAACTTTACAAATTAAGAGGTTAATTCTTATTCATAATCAGCTACATAAGGCAAAATGTGGACTTTGGATATAACAATACAACTTAACTAAATATATTTAAAAATCAACAGGAAACAATATCTCTGTTTTCAAAGTCTGCCTAGAAACAGGCTCATACAAAGTGATCTAACAATTCCATGATTTCAATGACCTGCAGCATTCAAATGATTTTGTTTCCATAGATACGACAGGCAAGATAAATGCTAGACCAACACTTCTGTTTTTGTGATGCAGTTAAGGAAATCCTGCTAGATACTTGCCTGCATCAGGTATGAAAATCAAGGTGCCTGGAGGTGGTCTTCAATGGAGCATAAGCTACCCTTATGCTTTGTACACAAGATCGATTTTCCCAGCGGTAAAAAGTCTGCCCGGAAAACCCAGGGGAAAACCAAGAACCTGCTCAGCAGCTTTTTCCCAGTTTTGCTAGCAGGAAAACTTCCATGACAGCTTTGGTCGGGAAACCCGGTCGTGTGTATGCTCCACCGCAGTGTTTCCCCTAGGAAAACTGCCAGTAAAAGGCCGTCGAAAATTACGGCAGGAAAAAAGAGAAGAAGTTTTAATTTTTCCTGACGGGATTCCCGATGGGAAAACTGGTCGTATGTACGAGGCATCACATTATAGATGGGAGGATTCTGACAAGTTCACATATGAAGAGTCTACCTGCCTTCCCGCATTTCATGCTGGCTCTCATTTGGCCCTGGTGGGCTCATATTCTGCCTCCTCTTCCTTGGCTCGTCCTTTTCCCCTGACCTGGCTGTCCCCCTTTTTCCTTCTCCTTTTCCTCTCCCCTGTCCCTGCCCCTCCTCTTCCCACCCCCCAGTGCAGTCATGGTACGCAGATTGTGACCTCTCGTAGGCCTAGGAGTGGTCCTCTTTTGTATTCCCCCTTGGAGTCTCTTTCCACCTGACCCCAAAGTCCCCCCCCTTTCTCCCGGCACTCCAACTTAGGTTTGCTTCCAGATGGTGTGGCTCGGTGTCTGATCTCGGCTTGCTCTCCAACATGTGTTTTGGTAAGTGGCATATATACTATGCATATCATTGTCTATTATATACATACAGGAGGACTACTTGCACCCATGTTTTACATCTATATGTCTGGGTGGACATGTCCTCTTTGTGTTTGGTTATACTATTTATTAATTAATTTGCATGTATTCTTTTTATAGAACCTATGGCTGAGCTAAAATTATTGCCCCCTGAAGAAGACCGCTACTACTGAGGTCGAAACACGTAGGGGCTCTTTTGCCCATAGTGCTCACATGTGTACAGTACTGTTCAAATGTTTGTCTGTTACCATTTTGTGATTGATTTTCTTTTTTTGATCGATTTTTCTGTCAAGCTATCCTGAGTCCTATCTATGGGGCTCTTTTGATCATGATATTTATTCCAATAAAATGTATACTTTTTTATTACATTTTGTGTATTATTCACACACTGCTGCAACACAGAGCCCCTAGGGGTAATTTTCTCTTTCTTCACATATGAAGAGTATGCAAGCTTGCAGTCCAAATAGGAACAATATTTATAAAATGCAATAACCAGCAAAATCCAAACAGATGTCACCCGTCCTCATTTTCGATCACCAGAATAGTTAAACTGATTCCTAGTTAGTCATAATTAGGATGTGCAAATCTTCCTTTACTCGATTTATCAAGGGTTTGTGGTGTGTTCTGGCCATTTTTAGGACTAATAGGCAAACTACTGTCGAAAAGGGTATGGGAAGCTATCTACTGCCATAGAGGACATGTACCAATGCAAAAATGTTTTAAAAAAACACCTACACCAACTTTAAAGATATACACATTTTTAAATAACATGCCTGTTTGTTTTTTTTACTTTTTTTATTTGTTACTTTAGTATGTGGAACATAGTTAAACAATTTACTGTATTGCTATTACATAGGGAGCCGATAGCGCCTATGTGATAGCATTTTTCTGGTCCTTATTTAGGGGAAATCAGTGGTCTATTACAGTGACCCTCCCCTCAGGGCCCACTAACAGGCCAAGTTTTATGTATTACCTTGGGGAGATGCAGACTAGAATATCTCAACCACTGAGCAGCAAATTATATCACCTGTGATGTATTTCAGTCATCTTGAAAACCTGGCCTGTTAGTCGGCCCTGAGGACAGGGTTGATGACCACTGGTCTATTAGACCCTTTATGTTATTTAAGGACCCCAATGAAGCTAATCAAGCACAGAGTGCCAATTTACTATAAAACATTTACAATTAAGAAGCGTCAGAGAATGCCGGACTGTAAAATTGGCAAAATTATAATTTTCTTGAGGAAGTACTGGCCAAAATGTACACAAGTGGCAGAGTACAGGCAGGTATTTTATTACATAAGTATAAAGATCACAGAGGATACGGCAGTGTAAAATTGGCCAGCAGAAGGACAGTTTTAATGAATGAGGCTAGAACCAAATTTACTAGACACTAGACATGACAAGAGATAAAGAAAACAGCCTGGCGATTTAGTAGAATATTAAGATATATTAGAATTTATATACTGCAGGGGATGCATCAATGGAAAGTTGGACAGTAAAAAGGCCCTATTTTTTTTTAACAGGTACGTTTTATTCATCAAAATGCACTACAAACGAACACAGTACATTATATCATGGTACATAACACACAGGTGTAGTCATACAAACAAGAAGCTGATGCATACATAAAAGAGCGTTGAGGTTGCTAGTCCAGGGAGCATCACTCCGGGTATTTAACAGCATAGGTATTCAAGCACATCGTAATCAGGCATTTACCAGGGGGAGGGGAGGGAAAAAGGCCCTATTGACATCAAATGTAAACCTTTAAATAAAAAAGGAAAGTTCCAATATAGCACCCCTAAAACAAAATCTGATATTTCTTATAAAGGGAAGCCATTTTTTAAATAAGCATTTATGGTTTATAGTTCTTGAATGATCAATGTTCGTTCAAAATTATTATGGCACCATCATTCTTTAGTAAGCACAGTTATTGGAAAAGTCCTAAAAAGGATAGTGATAGGACTATGTGGGTGCTAATAATATACAGAAAATGCCAATATTCTATAAAAAAAAAATATATATATATATATGTTTTATTGTACATACAAAGAATGATCAATAGAAAATTAATCTAATATACAACTGCAAAAAATATGCAAATTGTGATAATCCACAGGTGAGTAGTACAATTCTTTTAGTGGCCCTTTAATCCTGTAGATTATCACAATAGGAATGTTTTATGGTGAAGTGATGCTTGATTTATAGTGTGACACACACTAAAAACAGTCAACATACATTATCTCAGGTATTGCATCAATCTTTATCAATTGTTAATTGAATTTGTTTTCCTTTTTTTATTTTCTGAATATTTAAATGACATATAATAATATGCATTAATCTAAATTTTGCCTATATATGTACAATAGAAATCAATGTGCATGCCTGTTCCTGACGAAGCCTTTGACAAAACATGTAGAATGATCAAAGCTGAACATTAACATTGAGAATACCAATTTTGCATAATGTTTTGCGGTTGTATATTACATGAATTTTCTATTGATCATTCTTTGTATGTACAATAAAACATATACAGTATTTTTTATAGAATATTGTCATATTATTAGAACCCACATAGTCCTATCACTATCCTTTTTAGGACTTTTCCAATAACCTTATTAAATAAGCAGTTTATAAACCCCCCCCCCCCCCCAAAAAAAAAAACACCCCAAAATATTACCCTTTTAGTAAACAAGTCTACTTGTTTACTAAAAAAAAAAAGTTTAATCTAACATATGAACCATATTAACATAGAATGAAAAACAATATACTATACCCCCAAAATAAATGGATTAATAGAGAACCCCAAACACCACTCCAGCCCCTCCACCTCGCATAAGTAGGTAGGGACATTGAATCTCCAACCCACAGATTCCAAACCTCATCCCTAATCATTATCCATTATTACATTAATCATTGCTACATACACTACATACACCAGTGTCTTATTCTATAACCTTCATAACGCAAGATATGCCTTTGTATAAAACAAATTTTCGTTCTCATCCTTCCTTTAACACAAACTCTTTCTAAGCACTTTTTGCAGATTTTTCAAAATACCCACTAATTCCCCCATAAAAATAAATCAATTTGTTTTCACTAATGTGTGTCTGGAAGCTATACTCTGCCATTTCATGCTTGTAATATATATCTGATGGTTCTTCAGCAATGTGCTAACTTGGAACTAAATAGCATATGGCAGCCTTCTCAACCTCATGCCAGCGTTAAATTTAAAACATTTTTATGAGAGCATATTAATATAAGGTAATATGGCATTGCTGAACAGACATACCTTAAGTTTAATCAATGTAAAAAACAAAGACTTACAGAAGCACAGATTGCAACAAACATGTAACCATTCAAAAAAAAAAAAAAAAAGAACAAATCAATTTGAATGAATAAAAATAGCTTTTGTTCTTTGTGAATACCTATTTGGCAGGAACAGTGAAAATCTAACTTCACTAAATATAGCACACATTGTAGAGAAGACGTGTGTGGTTTCATAAGAATTACTACATGTCAGCATAATAAAACTAGACTATTCATCAAGCTCCAGTTACTGAAGCAGTGAAGCACCACTCTTGGCTTTAG
Source organism: Rana kukunoris (assembly GCA_029574335.1). Lineage (NCBI taxonomy): Eukaryota > Metazoa > Chordata > Amphibia > Anura > Ranidae > Rana > Rana kukunoris. The sequence goes on from CM056053.1 coordinate 136,870,631, forward strand.
AGGTATCAACAAGATACTAATTTTAATGGAAGAGAAATGACATTTGTAAGATGAATGAGTACTATAGTATTATACAGAAAAGGCTTCTATTTTGCAAATAATGGGCCTGAAATACAAGTTAGAATTATTGTGCAACTTCCATGCTTAGAATGAATAAAGGGCTGGTCCTTTCAAAATAGGATATTTTATTTATTGGTGAAATCTGGTGAGCTAAATCAGCCTTTGTCTTCTTGTATGTCCTTAATAATCCGAAAGTAATGCCTTGTACACACGACCGGTTTTCTCAACAAGAAAAATTAAATTTTTTAGTATGCTTCATAGCAGTTTTCCCGAAAACTAGCTTTCGTAATGGAGATAGTACATTTGTCACGCTGTAACAGACTGAAAAGCACAAGGCTGAAAAAGGGTGAATAGTCTCTCACCAAACTTTTACTAACATGAGGATCATCAAAAGCAGCCCAAAGGGTGGCACCATTTGAATGGAACTTCCCCTTTATAGTGCCTTCTTACATGTTGGATGTCACCGCGCTTTGGTCAAGAGTTTTTTTTGACTGAACGTGTGTATGCAAGGCAGGCTTGAGAGGAATCACATCGAGAAAAAAGTTGGGTTTTGGCATGTCAGGAAAACCGGTCGTGTGTACATGGCATAAGAGCTCTCAGCAATAATTCCTGACTATGTTCCTGTCTCCGGGGAAAGCATTGGGTGTTTCCGCATAACTTTACATCAGGGGTGTTCAACCTGCAGCCCAATGGTCACATGTGGCGCAAGACAGTGAAGTGAAGAAGAAGAAGGGAAGAGAGAGGCAGAAAAATTTGCCACATAATCTTATACGCACAGGGATTATTACTGCTGCTGTTATTTTCACCCAGACCAGAGACAGACACTATTATGCAGGTCTTCCAATAGTCTAACTGCTAACTGCAGCTGCCCATAGCTTCTTGAGTGTATATCTGAATCCTTGTGACAGATACATCTCTGGCCTATTGTTATTATCTCACATGCACAGTACCAGATAGCTTGGGCTGTGCAATTGTATATGTGAGTAGTGGTCATCTTCCAGTATATTAGTAGGTAAACCTGTTTATGGCACTATAATTTATGTGCAGCACATATTATTCTAGTTAACCCTGTCTCTTCTGGTCTGGGATTCTATAGCTAGTTTTAGCTTAGGGTTCAATAACCTGCATAGGCTAGATGTAGGTCAGGCCTCTAATGGCCACTTCTGGTAGTTATAGGTCGCATTGCACATCAGATTACAAACTACTATGGAGGGACTAAAGCACAGAGTAAATAGGCTGACTCTGAATTACATTGACACACCACAGTTTCTGCCAGTGTGAAGCTGCACTACAGGCTGGTTGGATAACAGTTGGAGGATCCCTTCATGACTGCTGATCTTGTCTTTAGGTCTCCGACCCAAAGACAGACATCATATCATCCTCAGGGGACCCTACATCTAGACTTTGCTGCAACATTCGTCTGGAGGTATCTCTATCAATAACTATATATACCCAGATATACTGTATGTGCTCAATTTCACCAGGACTCCTAACAGGCCCCTTTGATGATAATACCTGTTTGTACATTGGATATAAGTAATGTTATTAATCTGTTCTTATTGCTTGTGTTATTTCTAAACTAATGTGCATTTGTATACCGATGAGTTCTTCTGCCCCAGTTACTTTGTTTAGATTGCTGACTGATTTCCCAGGAGGGGAATCACCTCTGTTCACAGAGGCCCTGTCCTGGTTGGAGGCACGGCCAACTTTATAATCTAACCCACTCTTTAAGTTAGAGAAAATTCTGGTTCTCTTATTTACTTACAGGTTTAGCGTAAATCTTGTTGAGGGAGGGTCATTTATTAAAACCTGTCTCCCTGCCAGAGCAAAAAATCACAGCAGGGGAGATCGATGTACTAACCTTGGATTGTTAGTACAATGGCTCCAACCTGAGCTGTCAGAAGTGAAAACAGTAGTGTGTACAAGGCTTTAGGCTTTCCTTGTATGGGTGTAATTATTTCTTGAGGGTTCTCTTGCCTTGCCCTCGATTGCTCACTATATCGTCTTCCCTCCTCAGCAGCAGCACACGCTCATCTTCTGTTTGCTTAACCACTGCCCCTTTGCTTAACCAGGAGCAAAGAGAGAGGGAAAGATCTGTGTATGCTCTGAATTGCGATTTAAAGGGGTTGTAAAGGTTTGTCTTTTATTTTCCTTATAGGTTCCTTTAAGCTAGTGCATTGTTGGTTCACTTACCTTTTCCTTCGATTTCCCTTCTAAATAATTTTTTTCTTTGTCTGAAATTCTCACTTCCTGTTTCTCCTCAGTAAGCTTTCCACCATTATCCGAGAGGTGGAAAGTCATTTAGAGCAACTTACTGAACACCTTACTGAGGAGGAACAGGAAGTGAGAAATTCAGACAAAGAAAACAAAGAAAAGGTAAGTGAACCAACAATGCACTAGCTTAACCACATAAGACCCGGACCAAAATGCAGGTAAATGACCTTGCCCCTTTTTGCGATTCGGCACTGTGTCGCTTTAACTGACAATTGCGCGGTCGTGCGACGTCGCTCCCAAACAAAATTTGCGTCCGTTTCTTCCCACAAATAGAGTTTTTTTGTTGGTGGTATTTGATCGCCTCTGCGATTTTTATTTTTTGCGCTATATACAAAAATAGAGTGACATTTTTGAAAAAAAATCAATATTTTTTACTTTTTGTTATAAGAAAAATCAAATAAACTAAATTTTAGTCAATCATTTAGGCCAAACTGTATTTAACCATATGTCTTTAGTAAAAAAAAAATCGCAATAAAAAAAATTAGCTACCTAGCGGGAACAGCGACACTAATACAGCGATCAGAAAAATGATCGCTTAGTGACGCTGGCAATAGGGAGTGAAAGGGTTAACTAGGGTGGTGATCAAGGGGTTAAAACTTTATTAGGGGGGGTACGGGGGAACCTAACACTAACTGACTGTCACACTGCCTGTCACACTGACACTAAATACAGTAATCATACATGTATGATTGCTGCATTCAGTGACACTGTGCCAGGGGGGAGGGGGGGGCGATCGCAAAGGGGTTAATGTGTAGTGTATGTCAGTGTAGTGTTAGTGCAGACTTACTGTGAGATGTGATCTCTCCTCAGCGGTGGTTGAAAAAAACGCTGAGGGGAGAGATCACATCGCTTCCTCCTTCCTGTGTTTACACAGGAGGAGGAAGTGCAGGCGGGGGAGCGCGTGGATTGGCTGGGAGCGATCCGGAGGGGGTGGACAAAAACAAATCCCGGATCGCTCGGCCAGCTACAGGAACCGCCGTATGTACGGGGGGGGGGGTTCGATCAGACCCCCGAACCCCCTCAAGGCACCAACGTATATATACGTTGATGTGCCTGTCGGTGCCATTGTGCCGACGTAAATGTACATGCGGCGGTCCTTAACCAGTTAAAGGAACCTATTTAGAAAATAAAAAAACTAACCTTTACAACCCTTTAAAGCTGATTCTCATTCGTATGAGAGGAAGGGGTGTAATTCACATACTCCTCCAAACCTGGAATAACTGGATATTTTCCTGGTCCTAAGCAGCGGAAGGGAGCAAAGGAGAAGTGAGTATTTGTGACTGGGAAAGGCATTTACGTAAACCATGAACCAAGTATGAGCAAAGGACTGGTTCACTTCTTAAAAGCAGAACCTCAAAAGCAAGTACAACTTCAAACAGCTAGTATGCAAATCTCCTCCTAAAATGTATTCAATATTTTTCTAAACTCAGTAGAATAGCTTGAGAAAATAATTAAGCCAAAAATATGTTTAATAGCCTAAATACTAAATACAATTAATAAATGAGGGTTAATAGTATCACTGGTTGTCTCTTTTGTGTATTTTTTTAACCAGCATACATTTTTAGTCCAGTCAGCATTATTCATAAATCACACATGTCTAAAGGCAAAGACCTAGTTAAATATTAACCTAAATGTTTTAACTTCAAAGGATACCCTACCAATCTCAAATGCAATTCCAACAGCAATATACAGTGGCCTGCCTGTAAGGTTGAACAATGGTAAGAATCCGAAAATCAGTAAGAGCTTCAGCAGATTAAAGAAAGGGCTTTTGTGCAATGAATCTGGGTTTATGGTAATGAGCGGTTCTAGGTCCACTAAGTTTAGACAAGTTAAATAAAACATTCTTTAGTGTTTGTCCCAGTATATTTTGTGAAATGTCTCCACTCACTGTTTGATTTATTATGCAATGTCCTATGTATATTTAAAATGATCCTTGCTAATATATGTAACACTGGATTACTGGGGTATTTGTGTACTACTGCAAGCCAGTTCAGAATGATGGAAATTATCATGAATTTGTGGCAGGTTTAGAGAGCAAGTACAATTATAAAACACACCCAAATCTTCTATGAGTTTAGTTTGAGAGTGTCTTTTCATTGTTTTTTTTTTTTGGATTGGAGTTTTTTTTACCTGTACCTGATGTTTTATAGGGCGCTGTATAGGAGAAATATTTGAATGATGTTTAATCACTGGGACTATAGACATTAACAGTGGAGGATAAGGGGGATAAGAGACATTAGATGGATGGCCACTAGGCTGCTGTGGTACTACAGGGAAATGTGATGAATGTGTAAATGTAGGATGAACTGGATGTTTGTCCATCCAACTGAAAACTTTATTATTGGTATAATCTTTAATATCACGTCTAAATGTACCCAATTTATTGTATATAAGGTCACCCTCTAGATTTTTAGTATTCTTTTTAAGAATATCCAACCAAGATGAGAGGACCTTATACAACATTTCTACAGGCTTAGACATGATATTGCTATAGCCATAAGTCTACCCCCATTCACCTAAACACAAGTGAACAAGAACTGCATTGTAGGGTGGAAAGGGGCTGTAGATGCCTGCTCCATGCCTCTGCAGCCGACATATTTCAGGAATCTTCAGCAGCAGGCTGAGGATAGTTACTGTAGTTTTACAAATAGGATCTTATGATGCTGATTAAGAATTCAACTACTACCAAAAACAATAAAATATTTAAACCACGAGGCGCATGCGCGAGGGATCCAAGATGGCCGCGTAGTCCGGGAGCTCCGCTCTGCTCCAGCCGTTCGGCATCCCTACAGCAAGATCCGTGCCACAGGGAGCCCCACGATCGTCGGGATTCGCTTGGGGAACACCCGAGCTCCCTCCACATGCTGGGCGGTTCTGTCCGGCGGGACTTGGGACCAAGTTTTTCCGCTGAGGCCCCACAAGCCGATTCCAAGATGGCGACCGCAAGCCAGCAACGTATACAGCACAGCGCGGAGACAACGGGGATCAGGCAAGTGATAGCTCCAGCCACACTGTCTTACACACCCCAGGCTATTCACGCTCCTAACCAGGCTATTTCTCCTTCCCCCACCTCCACTGAATCGCTCTTAGAGCGAACGCTGGGCGATTATACCCTGGTGCCTTTAGGCTCTGTCTCCCCTAACATAGAGGATGTGGCCACTCCTGGAGGTACTGACTGCGGACTCTCCCTATCCACCGGAGACCTATTGTCAAAACTGTCAGAAATGCTTGAGAAGGGGCTGGCAAATACCGCTAACAAAATTACATCAGATATTCACTTAGACTTCCAGAACCTTGGTTCCAGGATGGAGTCAATAGAACAAAAACTGGATGTGACTGTTTCTAGAACCAATCAAAACTCGGAGCACATACAGGTCTTACAGGATCAATTAGACGCTGCATTGATCAAATTAGATGACCTGGAAAACCGCTCCAGGAGAGATAATTTCAGGCTGAGGGGGATACCGGAGTCCATTACAGATGTCCCGGAGGCAGTCAAGGACCTAATCAAGTCCCTCATACCGACAATTTCTCCGGAAAAATTGGAACTTGATAGGGCGCACAGAGCCCTGGGTCCCCCCAGGAAGGATGGATCTCCCAGAGATATAGTTGTCAAGCCCCACTTTTATAGTGTGAAGGAGGAGATAATGAAGGCTTCACGCCAAAATTCTCGCTTGTCCTACCAAGGCTCAGAAGTTCAGATTTTTGCTGACATTTCCCCCATGACAATTCAACGGCGGAGAACTCTTAAGCCCCTATTATCTGTTCTTTCGCAGAGGGAAATCAAATATTGGTGGGCTTTTCCCTTCGCTTTAAAATTTGCATATAAAGGCAAAACCCACTCATTTTCATCTTTTCCGGAGGGAGAAAGGCTTCTACTTGGTTTGAATTTTATATCTCAAGACTCAGCAATGGACACTTCTAACTTGTTGGCGAATTCGTCTAAGCGGCCCCCTCCTTCTAGCCCTCTCTCCCCCACTTGGAAGAATACTAAATCTCGACGTACCAAGGGTTCTCTTCACACCTGAGATGATTAATATTTTGGATTTTTTTTGTTTAGTTTTTGTTTTCATTTTTCTATTTTTAGTGATATCACTCCATTTTTGATTAAACTCCCCTAAGGAACGAGTTTGTTCTTTTTGAATTGGAGCTCCTCTTGCCTTCTTGAGAACTCCCTAATCGGAACTCTGGGAATAAGATCTATAATCGATCTATGTGCTATTGAAATGGATACTCCCTGATAGCATTTTACAAGTTTTGCCTGTGGACGGTTCCATTAGTCATTCTTTATTGATAATTTCAGTCTATTGTATAGTTTGATCTGAAGTATCTTGTTGTTTTTATTTGACTGTCACATCTACGCAAAATTTCTCCTTTTGTTTTTATTTGTATACTTTTTGGGGGATGTGACCGATTGGAGCAGAAGCCGTGCGCCTCCACCCATCTTCTGACCATGGAAAGACCATGCTCGGGAGATGGGCAGATGATCCCGATTGAGGATCATTCTATTGTATGTTTTGTCAAGACCTTTGTGATTTTTTTTTCACTTCGGTCTTCTGGACCCAGATTGGGTCGCCTTGACTGTTTATATCTTTTTCTATTTTTCATTTTCCTTTGTTTTCTTCTCTTCTTTCTCAGCCCACGGTTCATCGGGTTCGGTCTCGCTTCTCCAGGTCCCAGGCTCCCTCGGCTTCTATTTTCGCAGCTCTCATCTCGATTGTCGGTGAGTTTTATTCCTAATGAGCATTCCCACACTAGACACCATGCCTCCTAACACTACTCCTATACCAACTTTAAAAGTGATTTCCCATAACGTTCAGGGTATGAACTCACCTTCTAAGAGGAGAAATATTCTGCAGTCTTATCATAAACAGAAGATGGATGTGGTCATGTTACAGGAAACTCACTTTCCGGCACGATTCACACCTTCCTTCCTTCATGCCCAGTTTCCTCTTTTTTTTCTAGCTAATGCAGAGAATAAAACGAAGGGTGTAGCGATCCTATTCGCTAAATCATGTCAATTTAGGCTGATACTAATACATAGAGACCCTGAAGGGAGATATGTTTTAGCAAAGGGAATAGTTGACGATCAACTATTCTCCTTTATATCGTACTATGCCCCCAATACAGGCCAAAGTCAGTTTTTTAAATCTATGTTTGCGGATCTGCAGAACTTATTAGAAGGCACGGTCATTTTTGGTGGTGACTCTAATACCGCGTTCGATCAGCGACTAGACAAATCTAAAATTCCTTCCAAACAATTATCTCGCCCCTCTAAATGTAGCTCCCAGATAGCGAAGCTGATATATTCACATGGTCTAGTGGACATCTGGAGGGAACTTAATCCTTTGACACGGGATTATACACATTTCTCAAACCCCCATTTATGCTATTCCAGAATAGACCATGTTTTCATATCTTCTTTATGTATTCCCGCAGTCCACAAGGCATATATAAAAGACACAGTTCTATCTGACCACTCCATGGTGGTTATGGTTATGCGAAGGGGCTTCACTGGTCCTTCTGCCCCGAATTGGAGGCTTAAAGAATCCCTGTTAGACGACCCCCAGGTAGTCTTAGAGATAGAGAAGGCCCTAAAAGAATATTTTCGATTTAATGACACGGATGGGATTTCGGCCGAGACCTTGTGGGCTGCTCACAAGGCCTCAATTCGGGGAAAATTCATCCAATTAGCATCAGGTCTAAAGAAAGCAAGGGCCTTGGAAGTTGAAAAACTTGAGAAGGAATTTTTGATCCTTAGTAGACGTCATAAACAAAACCCTTCGCAGAAACTCCTGGAACATTTGGATAAGGTTAGAGTTGCCCTAAATTTGGCCCTCACGGTCTCGGCTGAAAAATCCATTCGTTGGTCAGGGGCTAAATTCTATTCACAAGCTAACAAAATGAGTACTATGTTGGCCAATAAACTTACCCCTAAGTTACGTGCACATACTCTCCCTAAGATTAGACAACAGGACGGTTCCTTGTCGCTCAACCCCCAACGAATTTTAAGCTCTTTCCAGGAATTTTATACTGCCTTATATCAAAGAATCGATTCGCAGGAGGTTACTGATGTTTATCCCTTCTTAGATGCCCTTCCCCTACCTTCTCTCAGTAAAGAACATGTAGCTCTTCTTGATGCTCCATTTAAAGTAGAAGAAATTATTGAAGTTATTAAGGGTCTGAAAAGCGGTTCGGCCCCAGGTCCAGACGGGTTCTCTACCTGTTATTATAAATCCTTTGTACACATCTTAGCCCCTTATCTTACTAAATTCTTTAATTCTAAAAGGACTGGCGAGCCTCTAGATCCTCTACTCAATGCGGCCTTCATATCCGTAATTCCGAAACCTGACAAGGATCCTGAGCGTGTTGAAAATTACAGACCCATCTCCCTTATAAATAACGATTTAAAAATTCTCACTAAAATACTAGCTAATCGATTAGGCTCAATTATTAATCGCTATATACACAAGGATCAGGTGGGTTTTATACCCGGGAGGCAGGGCCCTGATCAAGTCAGGAGAGCAGTAGATTTAATATCAATTATGCAATCGAGTTGGGATGGGGGCCCAAAACAGGAAGGCCTTCTGCTTTCTTTGGATTTGCAGAAGGCCTTTGATTCACTCTCATGGTCTTATTTATTCAACCTTTTAGGACGCTGGGGTTTTGGTAACTCTTTCTTGAGCTTATTGAAGGCACTGTACTCCAAGCCGGAAGCTAGAATTAAGTTACAGGGGTATTATTCTGGTCCTATCTATATAGCTAGAGGGACAAGACAGGGATGTCCACTTTCCCCATTGATCTTCGCTATTGCGATTGAATCTTTAGCTATAGCGATAAGATCAAATAACTCCATAGCAGGAGTTAGGTGCGGTCAGGCAGTCCATAAATGTGCCCTATTTGCCGATGACGTTTTACTTTTTGTTACATCTCCTCTCCAATCTATACCCACTATTAATAAGCTTTTAGAGTCCTTTGGCTCTATCTCTGGTTTACAAGTAAATATGTCCAAATCCCACGCGCTGAACGTTTCCCTCCATCCTACGATGGTGGAACAGCTTAAACATTCCTTTGCTTATAAGTGGTCCTCCTCATCCATTCGATATCTAGGTATAAACTTGACCCCTAGGATAGACCTTCTATATAAGGAGAACTTTCCTCCTATATATCGAGCCCTTGAGAATGATCTAAATGCATGGTCCCTATATGGCATTTCATGGCTTGGCAAAATACACTCAATAAAAATGACCCTGCTTCCTAAACTTCTTTATTTATTTAGGGCCCTCCCTATTGTAATCAATCGAGATCATCTTAATTCTTTCCAGGGGAAGATTATTAAATTTGTATGGGGACAAAAAGGACATAGACTTTCCCGCAGCGTTCTCTTTAGTCCTAAAACACATGGAGGCTTGGGCCTACCCAATTTACTTAAATATTATCAGGCGGCTAGGCTTACTCAACTCTCTGTAATTTACTTTAAATCAGAAAAACCTGATTGGGTTTCCATAGAGAGGCAGGCGGTCCCAAAACACACCATTGATTATCTCCTCTGGTGCCCCCGAACTGATAGACCTTCGATTTTATCACCTACTCTTTCCCAATCCCTGAAGTTATGGGATGATCTGATGTATCTCCCTTCATTAACCTCCCCTTTCAAACCTCTGTCCCATCTCTTCCATAACTCGCTTTTTACTCCAGGTTTAGATATTGGGTCTTTTCTTTGGTGGTTAAACAAAGGATTGTATAGGATTGGACACTTTTTCACTCCAAATGGCCCTATTACCCTTAAATACTGCAAGGAAAAACTTGACTTACCGGATTCTGAGATCTTTAGATTTTATCAAATTCATCACTTTCTAAACTCTATTTGGCAAGATAAATTTAAACCCCCGGATTTTACTGACTACGAGAGATGGTGTGGGCAAGGAACGAGCCATAAGGGTGGGATCTCTTTGATTTACCTTTCACTTTCGATACCCTCAACCAAATTCCCTTACATGGAGGCATGGGAGAGGGATCTTCTGGAAGCCTGGGACCTGGACGAGTGGCATAAGGCCGGCACTAGAACATTTAAAGGTATAGTAAATGTTTCTTTAATTGAAGCCAATGTAAAAGTTATGATGAGATGGTATCTTGTCCCCGCCAGGCTTGCTCTAATGTACCCTTCCACTTCCCCCCTATGTTTCAGAGGTTGCCAGGCCCAGGGCTCTATGCTACACATATGGTGGGAGTGCCCAAAAATCAGATCTTATTGGAACAAGATCTTCCATCTTATCCGGAAAGTATCTGGTGCCCCAATTATTCAATCCCCTCACATTGCTCTTCTGAATGCACATATACCCCAGCTGTCTAAGAGTTCCCGTCAATTGGTTACTTTCATGCTATTGGGGGCAAAGCTGGCTCTGGCCAGGGCCTGGAAACTCCCTAAGGTTTCGATTCTGGCAGCCAAACGGAAGATATCTTGGATCATGTTACAGGAAAAATTGGTGAGTTCCTTGACAAACTCCTCCGAGTCATTTCGGGCGACATGGGAGCCCTGGGCCGAACATATAGGAATATCCTTAATTACTGGTAATGTTGTTACAAAGGAAACTGATGCGGGTGGACCTGTGGGCTGATTTCTCTTTGCTCTCCTCTTCTTTATTTTCTCTTTTCTTTTTCTCTCTTCTGTCTTCTGTAAGCTTTTCTATCTGATTTTCCTCTTTATTTTTAGTTTTTGTTGTTTTTTATCATTTTATCCCTTTTACATCATTGCTAAAATTTTCTTGGTTCACTATTGTCTTTGCTATATTTTTTGTGTATTATTTCCTTCGGGAATTCTTTTGAAGCGATACCTGGTTGCTTATTTTTTCTTTTCGTTTTTATCCTTTTTTTTATTTTTTTGATAAGACTCTATAACTGCCGTTCGGCTATTTTTTGACATTCTGACTCTGGGAGGTCGGCCTGGTCCCGGAAATTTCTGGTGTTCGGGGACCAGGCCGTCAGACCCTCTATCAGGGGGAAGTTCTAAATTACATTTTCTCTTTCTGCCTCGGGCGGGTATGCACCCAGTTGGGTTACCAGTCCTGATAGGCAAACTGCTTCATTACAATGAACACTCCCTCAGGGCCGTTCGGTAAGATCGCTCTCTACATTTGACCTTATTGTCTTCATTGTGTTATAAGGTCGCTTTGTTTTACAGGGTGGATGGCTGATTATCTCTATGCTTTTATTTTCTCCTTTGTTTATTTAGAGCCTGATCTCCCTTTTATATATATCTTTTTTTTTTTTTTATTTGTTTTGTTTGTTTTCATTGTCATAAGTCACCTCTAACATGTAACATAATAGTGCACCTCAGTATGTCTGGGGGATTCCCCCTTTTTTTTTTTCTCATGTATTGCTCTAAATTTCAATAAATATCTTTTGAAATTTAAAAAAAAAAAAAAAAAAAAATATTTAAACCACTGTATATATTGAACATAATACAGACAATTTGCCTTGCTCATGTGTCAGCACCCAGATTGCCTTGGGGTGCAGTATTCTGGTTGGCTAGTTGGGATTTTATTGTAAACCATTAAAATTACATAATATCTGAATTTAAGGTACTGTCATCCTGTCTGCACAGATGTGGGTAAGTAGTTAATGTAATTTAAAACTGTGTTAATTAAAATCGATTTTTATTGAAATCTGGAACCAAACCTATTTCACCATTTGTGTGTTTATTTATTCTCATATTTAATGTTATTTCGTCTGTAGGAACATATGCCTCTGGAAGACAGAATGTGCAACTTAAATATTTGTTGTGGTTGTTTGGCAGAAATTCTTCAGTGATATTGTTAATCTTCCATAGTAGCTGCATTGGCTACGCTTTTCTGTTTTCCATATTCACTGAATAATTAAAGCAGTCATTAAAATTTCACATTTAAATTCAGCTGTCCTAATAGTTTGTAACAGTACAATACAATATGCAATAGGAGAAACAGTAAATTAAGCAAGGTAGTCTCCTTCTGTTTACTTCAGTATGTTTGTATGCTTTGAACTTTCTGATTTCAATTATTATTCTCTAAAGATTGACTTACGTTTTGTTCAGAATAAACTAGTCCCCTCCAAGCAAATAGTATACATTGCAGGATCTTACTTTTTTTGTTCTTGAGGTATGTACACCTTAAAGCAGACCTTCACCCAAAAAATGTGAGTATCGCTCAACCTCCTCCCAACTAGTGTTGAGCAGAATATGCCATATTCGATTTCGCGATATATCTCGAATATATAGTCGAATATTCGAGATATATTCGTTAAATGCGAATATTCGCGATATTTTTTGGAAATGAAATGATTGCGAAATTTCGCTATTGCGAATTGCGAATGCGAATGAAATTTCGAGAAATGCGGAAGGAGCACTCTGATTGGCTCAGAATATTCGTGATATTTTATAATACAAAATAATTGCGAAATTTCGAGAAATGCGGAATGGAGCACTCTGATTGGCTCAGAATATTCGTGATAAATTACAATACAAAATAATTGCGAATATTCGGCAAATGCGGAAGGAGCACTCTGATTGGCTCAGAATATTCGTGATATTTTATAATACAAAATAATTGCGAAATTTCGAGAAATGCGGAATGGAGCACTCTGATTGGCTCAGAATATTCGTGATATATTACAATACAAAATAATTGCGAATATTCGGCAAATGCGGAAGGAGCACTCTGATTGGCTCAGAATATTCGTGATATTTTATAATACAAAATAATTGCGAAATTTCGAGAAATGCGGAATGGAGCACTCTGATTGGCTCAGAATATTCGTGATATATTACAATACAAAATAATTGCGAATATTCGGCAAATGCGGAAGGAGCACTCTGATTGGCTCAGAATATTCTTGATATTTTATCGTAATTTCGCAAAAATGCGAATGAGAAATTGATTGCGGAATTTCGACAGTAACACTCTGAAATCGAATATATGTGTTATTTTAGCTAAAAACAATATTGCGAATTTCTCGAAAATAATCGCGCGATATCGCTATTGCCGAATAATCGCATTGCGATTTTTCGGCAATATAAAATGATCGCTGCAGCTACTCGGCCCAAGGTCTCTAATCATACCAGCAATGCTTTTAGACGTCGATGGGGATCTCTAGGATGTGATCTGTTCTAAAAAATAATTGAAAAAATATGAATATTCGAAATAGCGAATATTCACCGCGAAATTCGGAATATAGCGCGAATACTCGAATATGCCATATTCGAGCCGAATATTCGCAATACGAATATTCGTGAGCAACACTACTCCCAACCTCTGCCCCTATTAAATTAAAGTCATTTTTTTATGACAGGTATCCTTTTACTCAGTTCTTGCCTAGGCAAGAATGACAATGCTTGTCCTGCCCCACTCCTCACCCATGGCCTCCTGGGACATATTACACATGCCAGGAAGCTGCAGGACCAGTATCACTGTAGCTTGCAATATTGTACATGCACAAGTGGAAGGAGACTGTGAGTTATCAGGTAGTCCCCAGCTTACTCCCAAATGCAAGATAGCAGCTCCAAGGACCTGCAGCGTTGAGAAGAATCGGATACAGAATGAAGGCCTTGCACTCCATACTTATTTTACCCGCTGTATAATATCTGTGATAGCGTTCCCTCAAGCAGTAATTTCAAGGTTTATAAAGGGGAGACTGGAAATGTTTACCCAGGATTATGGCCAATGCTGGTCCTGATTTAAATATATCAATTAGGGTTGAACCAATACCGGTATTGGTGCCGATGCTAAGCATTTCCACAGGTATTGGTACTCGTGAAAATGTACCGATTCCCAAGACCGATACCTTCTGGCTCGGTTGAAATGTGAAGAAAATTATTCCGGCAATTATTGGTTGTTAAGGAGTGGGGCCGCCATGTTTATAACAACCAATGACATTTCAGCTGTCCGGGTTTCCCTTCCTCGCCTCCTCCTCCCCTCCCGCCAGCTGTCACCAGGTCCGGACAGGACCCGGTCAGGCTGCATGTGCTAAAAAAACTGGCTAATGTGACAGCAGAGCCAGCACCAGCATAAGGCTGTGTAGACAAAACTATAATCCCTGCAACAGCTCACCTTATGCACACTCCTAAGCCCGCTCCACTGTGTTTCTTTCCGCATCCCTTGTTTGGCTGGGGGGGTGGGCTGCCATTTGCTGTCATGTGACTAGTGGCAAAGCGCGGGTCAGTAACACTGAAGAGAAAGAGCTGCGTCTGGCATCACTGACAGTGGGATCAGCATTTAGTTGGTTGTGAAGACGAGGAAGGGGGGAGCTTTTGCAAACTGGCCCTGAATGTAATTGCTACATTGCTGCTGTACAGACTCTTCCACATTATCTGCCATTCCTGCAGAGCTGTGACCTGGGATTGTACAGATGCTGAGGCTCCCTTGAAGCTTGATGGGACTACAAGTCCCTGCAAGCACTGTTTCTGATCACAGCAGAGCACTGGCCTAGCGCCATCACTTCCTATGACACAGCGGATGTTGTATAAGGACTGTATGTATATAATGGGGCTTCTATACTGTCAGCCAGCTCTGATTGCAACCAGGAGATGCAGTCACCCACAACATCAAATCACATGTTACTTATGGTTGGTCAAATCCACAACCACTCCAGCCCTCAACCCCTGTGCCACCTCACCCTTAACTACCCTGTCCTCACTTACCCCTCCCCACCCTGCCCTCACTTACCCCCTACTCCCCTTCACCCTACCCTCACTTACCCCCTACTTCACCCTCCCTTCACTTTCCCCCTCCAAACTACCCTTACTTGCCCTCCTACTCCTCCTCCACTCTGCCCTCACTTACCCTCCTACTCCCTCCACCCTGTCTTCACTCTCTACTCCCCTACCCTGCCCTCACTTACCCCACTACTCCTCCATGTCCTCACTTACTCCTCTACTCCACCCCCACCCTGCCCTCACTTACCCTCCTTCTTCCCCCACCCTACCCAAACCTACCCTCCGACTCTCCGCCCTGCCCTCACTTAACTTCCTACTCCCCCCAAACTGCCCTCACCCTCCTGCTCAACCTCCCACCCTGTCCTCACCCACTACTCTCCCCCCACCCTGCCTTTACTTTATACCTAAAGTGATGTTACTCTCATTAATCCCTTTCAATGCAATATCCTCTGGTCACTGTCTTCCTTCCCACCAGTAACACTTCCGCTGAAAATCCAAAGTACAAGGCTCAGCTGAGTATATAGTGCAGCAGTCCTGTGCAAGTTCTCTCCCCGACATGCCACCATGTCTAGTTCAAAGAAGAGAAAAAAATGGCTGCACACTGTAACCAGGCCGATCCTGAAATGCTTTGTTCCTCAAAGTCAGAATCCTACAGTGACAGGAAAGCATTCTTTTGACACGTTTCACACAATTAAGTGCTTCATCATAACATAGAGGCTGTCAGAAGTGTCTAGCTTTAAATCCACCATAACAAACTGTATCACCTGTTCAAATCAGAGCCCTTACACAGACATCTTGACAACATCATTTAAAAAAATATAAGCATCTCTGCAAATAGAAATGAAGAGACAAATAGCATAAAAGAGAAAAAAAATGAATAAAAAATCATATCCATAAAAAGACATATATGAATGCTAAAATAACTCTGGTTCATTGCAAAACCCACCAAAGAATGATGTTTACTCTTATTTGTCAAAGAATAGAATAGACCACACAGGGACACAGAATTGCAGGGAAACTTATGCATAACGGAAACATATATAAAGGCATAAGCAGAAAAGCAGATGATTTCCATGGGATCAAATAAAATAAAGTAAAATAGAACAAAATAAAGCTTAGTGAAAAATAGCTTGAGCTCAAGCTCCACAGGAGAGAAGTACCAGAAATACACCATCCATCACTCATAATGCTGTGTGATTTCCCATGTGCAATTTGTTTTGTTCCAAATATTTTGACAAATTTGTTAATTTGCAAATAGCCGAATTAAGGAAAACCCTTTTAACATTTTTTTTCAGAATGTTCATAAATTCAAATATTCTAACGCTTGTAAATTTCGTAAATTAGAAAATTTGTAAATTTGAATATTCAGAAATTCAAAAAATCCAAAAACCCGAAAAATTTGATAATCTGAAATAATAACTAATAATAACTTAACTATTACTAACTATTAAATTATAGCTATTGGAATTTCATTTCAAATTTGGCTGTTAGTGAACGTAATGAATACTAATTTATCCAAAGTTAGGAATTATCTGAAATAACGAATGCCGTATCTAAACAAATGGAACGTAACAAATAATAATAAATAACAATAATATTAATAAAAACTTTTTATTTTTATTATTTATTAATAATTAGTTTCATTCCATTTGTTTAGATATGGCATTTGTTATTTTGGATAATTCGTAACTAATTTGAAAATAAATTCCATTACCCATAATTTAATAGTTAGTTATTATTAGTTAGTTAATTAGCATTCGTTCTTTCGAATTTTCTTTCTTATTTTCGGATTTTCACATTTTTAGATATTCGAATTTACGAATTTTTTAATTTACGAACTGCCGAATTTACGAATTTACAAATTGCGATCATACTGAATGACCCGAAAAAGAAGAAAAAAAAGCAAATTAATTGAAAATGAAAACACATTTTTCAGCACTGCACATGTCTAGTCCCATTCATAGTTTAAGCCATGTGGGATGTAGGTTAAAGATGAAAAATCCAGAAAACTCCTGCATAAACCCATTTTGGGGGATGTATTTTTTTTTATAATTTGAACCACTACCGCAAATAAATCGCTGACATGGCAGTTATTAACCACTTCCTGCCCGACCTATAGCAAAATGATGGCCGGGAAGTGGTTCAGTTATCCTAAATGGGAATCATATGATGTCACGTCCAGCAGGATAAGCTGCAATTGCGAACCCTAGGTCGATCGCTGTTGTGTTGTGTCAGTCTGACAAACCGCAACACCGATGTCGGTAAATTGCCTCTAACGGAGGCTCTTTACCACGTAATCAGGCGTGTTCAATCACGGCTGATCACAGTGTACACACAAAGAGCCATTAATCGGCTTTTTCTCACTCGTGTCTGACAGATGTGAGTAGAGGAGAGCCAATCGGCTGCTCTCCTGACAGGGGGGTCTGTGCTGATTGTTTATCAGTGCAGCCCCCCACTAATGCCCGCCCAGGACCACCAGGGATGCTGCCAGGACCACCAAGGATGCCCACAAAGAACGCCCACCAGGTATACCACTCTGGACCACCAGGCATATGCCAATCAGTGTTCAGGCAGATGCCAATCAGTGCCCAGGCAGATTTCAATCAGTGCCCATCAGCAATGCCTGCCATTCCCATCAGTGATGTCTATCAGTGCCACTTTTCAGTGCCATGAGTGCCCACCAGTGCCACATATGAATGCCCATCAGTGCCACCTATCAATGCGCATCAGTGCTGCATATCAGTGCCACCTATCAGGGCCACCTATCAGTTTCCATCAGTGCCACCTATGAATGCCCATCATCAGTGCCAATCAATGCCACCTCATCACTGCCACCTTATTGGTGCCATCTCATCGGTTCCACCTTATCAGTGCCCATCAGTGAAGCCGTATCAATGCCCATCAGTGAAGGAGGAAACGTACTTATTAATAACATTTTATAACATATTTTTTTCCAAAATATGGGGTCTTTTTTTTTTGTTTAGCAAAAAATAAAAACCGCAGGGGTGATTAAATACCACCCAAAGAAACCTCTATTTGTAGGAACAAAATGATAAAAAAAAATTGAATTCAATGTAGCATGACCACACAGTTGTCATTTAAAAGGTGATAGCGCTAAAAGCTGAAAATTGGCTTGGGCAGGAAGGGGGGAAGTGCTTGGTATTGAAGTGGTTAAAGTGGCACGTCTGCTGGCCATGCCACTGGGCCACACCTACAGTATATGCACAACATTGTCAAACCCAAAAATATGACATCATGGCTCATCAAGCAGCAGCGAAAAATATATAGCAGTAGCGTCAGAGAAGTGAATAGAGTGGTTCATAAGAGAGGGTCTCTCCTTCATGCTTATCCACAAGGCCAACTCAGGACCATTGCCCCACCTCAGGGTCTCAGTTTATAGGCAAATCCACCCACCCCTCCCCTTACCCTCTAGCTATAGCCCAAAAGAGTCAATTAAGCATTTCATATTGGCCAATAGACTAGGCCAATAGAACTCCTCTCTCCCACCTAGAGAATCAGTGAACCAGTTCCATGCCACAGTAAAATATTACATCATTTAACCCAGGGCTCAAAGTTTCAAGTCCTGAGCTACTAGCCAGGCCTCAAGAGTTACTCGCCACCAGTTGCCCCACCTAATTCATACACTGCCCTGCGCCCAATTGCACGTGTAAACACGCCCTCGTAGATTATCTCATATACTGACACTTTTAAATGTTTTAGGCAGAATCAAGTTACACAATTAAATATTACCAACAACAACTTTAACAAAGTTAACAGGGCCCCGGGGGCAGACCAGAGGGACAGGGCCCCGGGGGCAGACCAGAGGGACAGGGCACTAGAACTGGGACTCTTCCCCATTCTCTTGCTGTCTCCTCTGCAACTCCCATTCTCTCTCTCTCCCTCTCTCTCTCCTCCCTCTCTCCCTCTCTCCCCTCCCTCCTTGCATGTCCCCACTTCCCCCTTTTATTCAGGCTGGCAGTGAGGAGAGGAGCTGCAGCACAGCGGGAGGAAGTACAATCCAGCGCTGAGATCCACACAACTGCACAGCCATTGACACCATAGCACAGTGCACACTGACACTGCACAGCACACATTGAGAACATTCTGTTCACAGTGCTCAGGCTGAACTGTTGGAAACTTACATAGAGCACAAGGAGAAGAAAACTGCACAAACTGGAAAGCTGCCGCTCTCATGTCAGGGCAACTTTCAGTGAGTGCTGCACCGGAGTGGTAATTTTCGCAATCCTCCACCTCACTCATTACTTCCTGCTTCCTGCTCTCCAGCTACATTGGTTGGGGGTCAGGCTCAGAGAGATCATACTGTTAGGTCCCATGGCTTAATGAGGATTGTAAGGAGAGCACCTGTGTACTGCTCTGCCTGTGCGTGGCTCACCAGACTTCTTTTTTCCGAGCATGCACCTTTCCTCTTCGGCCACCAATCTCATCGGGACATTAAATGTAGACACAGATTGGAGGGAGATTGGTCATGCATCCCTGTCATCACTCAGCTTAAATCCACTCGCCAAATGCTAGTAGGCGAGTGGAAATTTTGAGGGCTGATTTAACTAGTACAGAATTGCACTCCTTAAAACACTATTTTTTTGACGCTGATTCCACATATATTTCAATTATTTATTAATATATACAGTAAAACACTTAACAGCATTTTACAGAAATCAGGTTGTGCGAGGGAGGTTATATTTTTTATCTTCAGAAGTAGATGAGTTCCTTTAAGGTTTTCAAGAAAATCTTAAATGTGACCGGTCTTAGAAAAAAATAATAGAATTGCTTCTTATGATCAGAAGGACTCGGCAAGCTTGAATGTTTTATTGAAATGAGTGATTGGTTTGAAAATATTATTAAAGCGTATTGCTGTCTGATCATGGAGAACTTGAGCTAACATCTGCTATTGCTGATATGATTTGCTTTATGCTTCATTTATATTTAAATCATTTTGAGTCAACCAGATTTTAAAGGAAATAAAATATGACTGCTTTTATCATTAAATCATTCATCCTTCATTGCTAACTTAATATGCTGATTATTTTAAAAGTTTAGCCACCGTAAAATTATTCTATATTTTAAATAAAATGTAAAAGTATTAGCTGCTTTAGATCCATTTTAGTTGTCATTTTGTTTCAGCAGATTATAGTTGATTATACAATAGTTCCCTTGCATTATTCTTTTTTGAAGCATGTTTTATTGGTATTTCGCTACAGAAACTAATTTGTGTTAATCATGCTGACACTAGACAAACCCCTCTAACCCCACTAATAAACTCCTGTTTATAGGTATTTTCCATTTTCTAACACCAGTGAGAAAACAAAAACATTTTATACTTTTTGCAATAAAACAGCACTTGGTTGAAAAAATATATCAATGTATAATATTTTACGACAGCCAAAGCTGGTTTGGCTGCACTTCCCCTGTGGATCACAGGAGTGCAGTTCGTTTTGCACTCCTGTGACCCATTTTCAACAGAGAGCAGGCTAAAGTCCACTGCTGACGTCACAAAGTCGGTCCAGGTTTTGGGCGTCATCCCATCCATAGAGTTGGGATCCGCCCACATGCCTGGACTGGCACCCGGATCAGCCCCTCAGCAATCAACTGAGAGCCTGAGCAGGCCGCTCTTGCCCCCCCAAAGCCCAGCACTCCAGTGAACGAGGAGGGGGCAGAGCAGAGAGCGTCTGATTGACAGTCAGCATCTCCCTGGTTACCGAGCTGTGAGAACCGAACATTCAGCAGTGTTCGATTGTTTGGTTCTCAGTCTTAGAGGCTCTAGGGAACAGATGCAGCATCGGAGTGATGCTGCATCCACCTATTAAGTATGAATCTAAAAAAAATCTCTTTTAAAGGCCAGTCCATCAATAACTAATATTTCAGTTTTTGGTAGATGCTGGAGACATAAACCATGTGACAATTTCTTCTATCTCTGGAGGAAACTGAGATCTCCAAATGCAAGTTCCTGGGTCTGCATACCTTCTATGACCATTGTTATTTTTGGGTCTTCCTCCTAAAATTTCTTATTTATTATATATTATCAAGTGCAACAGGGAGGAGCTGGAACACACAAAGGTAAAAGGGAAGATCTCAAGGCAAATATAGGGTCGAAATTATGACAGAGAATATTACTGTATTCAAGACATATAATAAGTAAGGAGCTGACTCAATACAAGATGCCACCTCTACCTAATCTATCATCTATCTGGGAGGTCAGTGTCTTTAATATTGCCTTACATTCCATTTTGTTTATATTTCTTTAATCATTTTTCTGTATAAAACTACATTACATTAGGCGAGTTTCTCCTCTCGTCTCGACCTCACATAGTCAAACAAACATTACAATACATAATATGTGTCTTAATCCCCACTCCCTACATTCCATTTAATATATATATATATCTAATGCTGTGAAAAAAATGTATTTTCTCCTTTCTGGTTTTTGTTTTTTTGCATATTTGTCACATTTGTCAACAACTGCAATCAAGTGATAACTGGCAATGAGTCTTTCACATTGCTGTGGAGCAATTTTGGTCTACTCTTCTTTGCAAAAATGTTTTAATCCAGCCACATTGTAGGGGTTTCCAGCATGAACAGCCTGTGTAAGATAATGATACAGCATCTTAATTGGATTTAAGTCCAGGCTTTGACTAGTCCACTCCAAAACCTAAATTTTGCTTTGTTCAAACAATTTGGAGGTGCACTTGCTGTTGTGTTTCAGATTATTGTCCTGCTGCATAACCCAAGTGCACTTGAGCTTGAGGTCACAAACTGATGGCCAGACATTCTCCTTTAGGATTTTCTGGTAGAGCTCAGAATTCATGGTTCCATCAATTATGGTAAGTCGTCCAGGTCCTAAAGCTGGAAATCAGCCTCAGACCATGACGCTACCACAACCATGTCTGACTGTTGATGTTCCTGTATTAGTTCAATGCTTCCAAGCATGTGTCGACTTGATTCTGAGCATGTCTTGGGGATAATCAACTTTGTTTTGGTAAATGTGAGATGAGCCTTACCTGAAGCAAGTGAGGCCTGCAGTTCTTTAGATGTTCTGGGTTCTTTTATGACCTCCTGGATGAGTCATCGTCATGCTCTTGAAATAATTTTTGTAGGCCAGCCACTCCTGGGAAGGTTCACCACTGTTCCAAGTTATCTCCATTTGTGGATAAATATTCTCCCCCAGTGGTTCACTGGAGTTCCAAAGCCTTAGAAATGGCTTTGAAACCCTTCCTAGTCTGATGAACACTACTTTGTTTCTAATCTGTTCTGAAATTGTTTTAGATTGTGGCATGATGTGTGGCTTTTTGTGATCTGTTAGCGTGCTTTACTTGTCAGACAGCTTCTACTTATGTGATTTCACACAAATAATCACAGTTCATTCATGATTCAGCATGGAAGGGGGTAATTACTTTTACACATAGGGTCCTTAACCACTTAAGACCCGGACATTTAGGCTGATAAAGGATCTGGCCAGTTTTTGCGATTCAGCACTGTGTCGCTTTAACTGACAATTGCGCGGTCGTGCGACGTGGCTCCCAAACAAAATTGGCATCCCTTTTCCCCCACAAATAGAGATTTCTTTTGGTGGCATTTGATCACCTCCTGAGGTTTTTATTTTTTGCACTACAAACAAAAATAGAGCGTCAATTTTGAAAGAAAATTCTATATTTTTTACTTTTTGCTATAATAAATATCCCCCAAAAACATATAAAAACATTTTTTCCTCACTTAAGGCCGATACGTATTCTTCTACCTTTTTTTGGTAAAAAAATCGCAATAAGCGTTTATCGATTGGTTTGCGCAAAATTTATAGTGTTTACAAAATAGGGGATAGTTTTATTGCATTTTTATTAATCTTTTTTTTTACTACTAATGGCGGCGATCAGTGTTTTTTTTCATGACTGCCACATTATGGCGGACACTTTGGACAATTTTGACACATTTTTGGGACCATTGTCATATTCACAGCAAAAAATGCTTTAAAAATGCAAGAATTCATATTTTTTTTCCTTGCACATGCTTGGGTATTCTTTGCAAAGTGAAATTTCATGGCATTCATTAAGCTCTTGGGAATATTGTTCACTTGCAAAGTGCAACTTCCCTTGCAAAGTGAACGGTCAATTTGCTTTTAGTAAATCAAGCCCAATGTCAATAAAGATAATACAAGAAATTACAGGTGTTTATGTGCAGCTTACTTGATTAAGGCATAAAAAATAAAATAAAAAGACACCATTTAGAATAAACATACCCTGCACCTTCCATTTGCGACTTCATAATTAAATGGAGTAAAATAATTCAAATTGCTGGTTATGTCTTTAAGATCCATGCTGAGACTTGTCAAGGATAAAGGTTTGGGGACCACAAATTTTTATATTGTTACTGGTGCATATTGTGGTAGCAATAGAACGGGTTTCTGGAATATTCCCTTTCTGAAATGATCACACTGTTAATTTAATAAGTTCATTTATGAATAGGAAACATTGTAGCAAGGTATAGGTATAGAGGGTAAACTGTGCCTGAGTGTTATACGCAGGGGGCTGTGGAATGTTTTTTTCCTGAAACTTCACTCTCAGGCCTCGTACACACGATCGAATTTGTCCGCTGAAAACGGTCCGATGGACCGTTTCAGCAGACATCTCCGATCGTGTGTATGGGCTAGCGGACAGATTTGTCCACCTGACAGATTTCAAAGCATGCTTTGAAATCTATCCGGTGGGAATCTGTCCGCCCGACATGTCTGCTGGTTAGTACACTTACCAGCAGACATGTCGTCCCGCTCCGCCGCCGCACCGCTGCCGAATGGATTCGGCGCATGCGCGGAAGTGTTTTACTTCCTGGTGCGGTGACGTGGCGGCGTCAACGTCACCGCCACGTCACCGACACGTCAGCGCGCTCTCTGCTGGCGGGGATTTTGGTTTGCTCGTGTGTACACGCGAGCAAACCAAAATCCCAGCAGACAGATTTGTTCAAATCTGTCGGACGGACAGATTTGAACAAATCTGTCCGCTCATGTGTATGGGGCCTTAAAGTTAAGGTGCGTGTTATACGCCTGTGCGCGTTATACGCCAATAAATACGGTATCTAAAAAGTGTGGCATGTATTTGTATTCAGCCCTCTTTACTTCGATACCCCTAACAAAAAATTTGTGGAACCAAGTGTCTTCAGAAGTCATTTAATTAGTAAGTAGAGTCCATATGTGTGTAATTTAATATCAATATAAATACATCTGTTCTGTGAAGCCCTCAAGTGGTTTGTTAGTGAACAAACAGCATCGAACGAACAGCATCATGAAGGCTAAGGAACACACCAGACAGGTCAGAGCTAAAGTTGTGGACAAGTTTAAAACAGGGTTAGGTTATAAAAAAATATCCCAAGCTTTCAACATCTCACAGAGCACTGTTCAAGCCATCATACGAAAATGGAAAGAGTATGGCACAACTGCAAACCTACCATGACATGGCTATCCACCTAAACTGATCGTTCAAGGAAAGCATTAATCAGAGAAGCAGCCAAGATGCCCATGGTAACTCCAGAGGAGAGGCAAAGATCCACAGCTCAGGTGGCAGGATCTTTCCACAGGATAACTACTAGTCGTGCACTCCACAAATCTGGCCTTTATAGAAGGATGGCAGGAAGACTGCTATTGTTGAAAGAAAGCCATAAAAAGTACCATTTTCACTTTGCAAGAAGCCATGTGAGGGACACAGCAAATATGTGGAAGAAGGTGCTCGGGTCAGATGAGACCGAAATTTAACTTTTTGGGCAAAATGCAAAATGCTATGTGTGACAGAAAACTAACACTGCACATCACCCCGAACACACTATCCCCACTGTGAAACATGGCATTATGCTGTGGGGATGCTTTACTCCAGACAGGGAAGCTGGTCAGAGTTGATGGGACGATTGGATGGAGCCAAAAAAACTTGCTGCTGTAATTGCAGCGAAAGGTGGTTCTACTAAGGTGGCTCAATACAAATGCACACCACACTTTTCAGATATTTAATTGTAAAATATTTTGAAAACCATTCATAATTTTCCCTCCACTTCAGAATTATGTGCCACTTTGTGTTGGTCTATCACATAAAATCCCAATAAAATACATTTACGCTTTTGATTAACATGACAAAATGTGGAAAAGTTCACGAGGTAGGAATACTTTTTCAGGGCACTGTAGATGTGAACCAGGCCTTAAGTCAGTAAACCAGGCACAACATGTTTATTAAGTTTCTTTTGTATATGCACTCTTCTGCAGTGTCTTCTATTTTCAATATATTCTTCAAAACTCTTAAGCCCTGTACACACGATCAGATATCTGATGGAATCTAATCTGATGGATTTTTTCATCGGATATACGATGAAGCTGACTTTCATCAGTCTTGCCTACACACCATCAGTCAAAAATCTAATCGTGCCAAAACGCGGTGACGTACAACACTACGACAAGCTGAAAAAAATTATGTTCAATTCTTCCGAGCATGCGTCGACTTGATTCTGAATTGTTGTTCGATGGAGTTCCACACATATGATCGGATTTTTCTATCGGTTTTTTATCCATAGGGAAAATTTAAAACAAATTTAAAACATGTTCTATTTTTTTTTCACCAATGGAAAAAACAAAAACAATGGGGCCCACACACAATCGCTTTGTCTGATGAAAACAGTCTGTTTTTATCGGACAAACCGATCGTGTGTACACTGCTTTATACTTTCCTTCTTGTCAAGTTTCCATTTCCTGCCAAAGCACATCTGTAATCATTGTGGGTCTCTGTCCAAAATGTTCTTTTAACTTGTAGAGACCAGGAAATGGTTAGATCTTCTGTTACTGTTGTGTGTCTATCTATCCCACTAAAAGCAATAAAAACAAAAATAAAAATCTGACATAGGTTGTAAACCTTATTCTTTCCAAAGCTTTAGAATCTGGCTAAAGCTTTACTTAAATTAAGGAGGAAAGTTAACAGAGCTTTATTTACTTATAGTGATCAATATAAAAATATATATTATTTGAAAACTTAATTTGTAGTTCAGTAACTTAGAAATATTGCATTTGAACATTTTATAGTTTCCCCTTAAAATGTTTTATCATATTAAAATGTATGTTTCACTAATTAGTTTTATAACTGATATTATTAGTAAAGATTATATATGAGGTTAAGAATCACTATGCATCTTTGCTTTGCAGGAGGAATTGTTTCAGATCATCTGTATTGTCCTACATCAATCAGTCAGTTACCCCCCGTACGTCTAAAGCCGCGTACACACAATCGGTCCAACCCGATGAGAATGGACTGACGGACCGTTTTCATCGGTTCACAGACTGATGGTCTGATGTGCGTACACACCATCAGTTTAAAAACCGATCGTGTCAGAACACGGTGACGTAAAACACAACGACGTGCTGAAAAAAGAAGAAGTTCAATGCTTCTAAGCATGCGACGACTTGATTCTGAGCATGCGCGGGTTTTTGAACCAATGCTTTTGCGTACTAACCATCGGTTTGGACCGATGGTCAGGCGTCCATCAGTCCGATTTTAAAGCAAGTTTTAAAACTTTGGTCCGAAGGACGACGGACCAATGGGCCGTACACACGGTCGGTTTGGACCGATGAAACTGGACTTCAGTCCATTATCATCAGTTTGGACCGATCGTGTGTACGCGGCCTAATTGATTATTTTGGTGAACCATAAACTGTCTGAGGAAATTCTTCTCTCTGTAATGCAATATTTATCCAATGAAATGCAGTTTTTAACATATATAAGATTAACTTTGGAATTAAGAATTAATAAAGCTATATTATTCCAACATTTCTAATCCTGCAAACACTATAGTGTTTAACTTCAAAGCTTTGTTGTGAACACGTACAACTGATTGTTCATCAAGCTTCAAAATGTGACAGTTTGGTACACTGTGATAGCTTTTTTCTAGCTATCTCTCTCCTCTGCCTCCCATAAATAACATTCCATGCCTTCTCAGAAATATTCTGCAACAGAGAAAAAAAAAGTGAAATCACACCTAACATTATTTCTTTTCAGTTGTTCGTGGCTTTGATGTTCCATTATAATAGTAATGGTGTTCTTATAGCACCTTGTGCAAACAATACATGGCCACAGCTGGCATGCTAGAAAACATTATAGCATCCATTCACATGTCAGTGTTATAGAATGCCTTTATTTAACTCATGTTTGCTAGGAGTTTATAGAAAAACTTGCATTATCTTTTTCATACATTCTTTGTAACATAACATACATGCAGTCTTGACAAAGAATAAATCTTGTTTATATGGCATTTTTCTTACCATGTAAACCTTTAACAGAACAGTGCCCTTCAGGGACAAATTATCATATAAATTGCCATACCATGCGCTGGCTTTGCTTTCACAAGCAGAACCACATATTTCATTTTTTTTTTTAACAATTTTTTATTGTCACATACAAAAGTATACAATAAAAATGTGAAAGTTAACATATTCACACATACGATTCATATATACCCGAACATATTACTCCAAGAATAGAAATAGAATCACAACTTCTCAATCCTATACATTTCGTATATTATCCTGTTTACATATTATCTTAAACACATATAAACCTATAACACGGAACATGAAATAAAGAATAACTAAAACAAAAACAACTCCCCTTAAACCAGTAGTTCTCAACCCGGGGGTTGGGACCCATTTGGGGGTCAAATGATGATTTGCCAGGGGTCACCAAATCCTGGGCTGTTCCTGAAGCCCGCACCCCTCTCCCAGCCTTTTTGCGTCTGCCCAGCTGGGCTGTTCCTGGAGCCCACGGCTGCCCACTCAGACTAGAGGTCCACTGACTAGTGAGGATTGTGAGATGGGAGGGGCTGGAGGAGACCCCATCTCCTGATTTCTGCATAGGTGTCACTTCTACGAGAAACCACAAAGTCGGAGACAGTGGGTAACACTACCTGTGATTCTAGTTGCCATTAAAAGGCCCCACTACAGTTCTCGGATCAGCAGATGACCATAATCAAAAGCACCTAAGGGTGATCAGAACAACTCCCAAGTATTGCCACTCATCCCACCCCCACCAAGGAGTAAGAAAATAAATAAAAATAGAGAATACATGGAAGGGAAAGGAAAAGAGGGGAGGAAGAAAGAAAAAGGGGAGAGAAAGAATAAGAGAAAAAAAAGATGGCTAGAGAGAGATGGGGGAAAGACAAGAAATTTGGATAGCGAGAGATAAAAGGGAAAGAAAGGAGAACAAAGAGATAGAGTGGTACATCCTAAAATGTACCATATGAGGTTTTAAAAGTGTACGAGTGGAGGGGCTCAGACAACAAAGGCTACAAAAATAATTTTACTGTTAGGGGTCCCCACAACTTTTATCAAGGGGTCACGGCACTAAAAGGTTGAGAACCACTGCCCTAAACAAACCTAAACATGTTACCAGCGATTACTCCCTTCCTCCCTCATTAAAGTTAATGGCCCGGATTCTCGCCGCGTAAGTGTAAATATGCGCCGTCGTATCTGTGCGCCGTGCCCACAGAACTAAGATACGCCAAAAAACTGACTTCATCCGACCGAGATAACTTGCCTACGCCGGCGTATAGTGGGCGCATAGTTACGCTGGATGCATTTGGCACTCCTATTGATTTTCGATGCAAATATGCAAATGAGGGAGATACGCCGATCCACGAACGTACTTGCGCCCGGCGCATGTTTTAAGCAGTTTGCGTAAGGGTTGCGTCTGACGTAAAGTTATTCCCCATATTGAAGGCGCAACTCATGCAAAGGTATGGACCAGGGAACAAACGCCGTCTAATTTTATGTAGTTTATGTTGTACGTGAATAGGGCTGGGCGTAGGTTACGTTCACGTCGTAGGCAGTGATTCGACGTATCTTAGCCAGTTGTTTCGACATGATTGTGAGCATGCGCACTGGGATGCGTCCAAGGTATGAGGCATGCGCAGTTCATTTTAAGTACTTGTCTGAAGCTCAGCCCATCATTTGCATGGGGTCACGCTTCATTTAAATGTATCACGCCCACTTCCAGCCCACTTCCACTTACGATGCCTTACGCCTATGACTATACGCTACGCCGGCGCAACGTTGGGAGCATTTGCTTTGTGAATTCCATGCTTGCCTCTCCTCGATGCACCGGCGAGATACGCTACGGCAGCATAAATATGTGCCGATGTATGTGAATCTACCCCATTATTTATTATGTTCTTATATCAAACCAATGCTGAAGAGAAAAGGCTCTGGGAACCCCACAGTGTAACATAGTACCGTAACTGCCTACAAGTGCTTCAGATGTTACACTCCTAACCTATCTATGGGTTTATAGCCACAGTATCAGAAGAGTCTACCCATCTATACCATATTCTTCTGAATTTCTTCTGAATTAAATCAAGGGTAGTAATACATAGTCAATTTATCACTATTCATTTTCTAACATAGAAGTAGAGGAATCTCAAGAAAAAGCTTTATATTTCTGATAGCAGCATCTATCTATCTATCTATTTAATCTACTGCTCTATTTTAATATACTGTATTTATCGGCGTATACCGCACACTTTTTTGCCCTGAAAATCAGGGCAAAATCGTGGGTGCGCGATATACGCCGATACCCGATTTCCCGCGCCGAGTTTGAATACTGCGCCTGCATATACCGAGCGCAGTACACTCGTGTATAGTCGGGCAGGCTCGGCTCCTCTCGCGCTCACGTCCTGGACGTACAGGACGTGAGCGCGAGAGTAGCCGAGCCTGCCCGACTATACACGAGTGTACTGTGCCAGCATATACCGAGCGCAGTAAACTTGTGTATAGTCGGGCAGGCTTGGCTCCTCTCGCACTCACGTCCTGGACGTACAGGACGTGAGCGCGAGAGTAGCCGAGCCTGCCCAACTATACACGAGTGTACTGCCCAACTATACACGAGTATTCAAACTCGGCGCAGGAAAGCAGGCATCGAGCGGGGAGGACGCTGCAGAAGGACGCCGGACCCGACGAAAAGGACACCCGAAGCCGCAGACGGACGCCGGACCCGATGAGGCCGCCGCGCAAGACACCAAAACTGTAAGTACAAACATCTTTTTTCCACAGGAATGCGGGTCCACTTTAGGGGTGAGCGCTTTACGCCGGAACGCGCAATACCCCGATAAATACGATACATAATTTTATCCCAAAATTTGTATTTAAATTTACTGTACATCATTTTGTCTTAAAACTGAATAGTTCAAATCGGTTAGTACAATAATATATCAGTATATAATTTGACAGTTACCTTAATCTGCCATAGATGTGTGTGTTTAGAATTAAAAAAAGTAAGCATTTCCTATGACCTTTACCTTCAAGTAAGACCATGAGTCTGTCAAAAGAATGCTTAAATGTCTTCAGTAGCTAGTACATTGTACCTGGTAGTTAAGGCCTAGCTCCCAACTGTCCCTGATTTGGAAAAAAGTCCCTCTGTAACTCTTTCCTCCTCATGTGTGCCTCATTTTGGTCTTAACTTTATAGTTGTATATAAAAAGCACTTTTTATCTTTTAAAAAGTGTTTCCCAGTGCTAAACCTTTAATCCAATTTCTACATTTCTGCACATGTAAAGGAATACTAGAGGTGAAAAAAAAAAAAGCACTTGTGGGTTTACCTAATCTTTTTATTTATAATTCTCTTTTAAGGGGGCATGGTAGGGGGTGTGTCCTATGCCTACATACTTTTGCTAAATAGTGTCCCTCGTTCCCATACCAAAAAGTTGGGAGATTTGGGTAAGGGCTTGGCTGCTAAAGCATGTTGACATAAGGGCATTGCATGGAAACAGCTCCAAAATTGAGAGGTAATTTGGCCAAAAAACAACATTGTATTCCTTAGTAGCATGACTAAGCGATTCTAAAAGAAAGAAAACACGCTCTGTGATTTGTTTTGTAGGGTCTTCAGATCATTTGTTATGCCATTATGAGTTGACCTGCTGTTTCATTAGATCTTTATTGAAACTGACAAATCATGCCAAATTCTTTTGTTATTTTCATTATAATTTCTTTCGTATTAGTTGAAAAACTTTTTTTCGAATGTTTGGATGCATCCGAATGTCTGAAAGATGCAAAATTTGATTTGTTACAAAATGGATTGCACATGCCCAGTATTATGTTCATCTATTCTGACTAAACCGACTAATGAACTGACTTAGGGGCAATAGTAAAGCATATTTACCAAAATCACACTTGCAGGGCAATGCCTAGGGCAGCAAGATAAGGCTTAGTGCCAAGTCTCACAATGTATACACCTTGATCATTTTCTTTTTCTGTTCTGGGACAATAACCCAGAACAGAATAAGAATCACAGCAAGCATCTAGAATTTTCAGACTTTGTCAATACAAATGTCCTTTGGATACAATGATCAACTCATATCTTGTAAACTAAAACCTAAAAAATAATTGGTGTTGGATTTATATGTAGATGTAGCAGGTTTCTCCTGGGGATCTTCAGTGGAAATAAAGTCTCAACGATGCAAATTCCTATTCATAAATATAGTATTCTGGCAACCATGAGGATTCTACAAGCACGGCAGCAACCCAAGCAGGATGATTTTACCATTCAACAGGTAGACTTTGTTGTATGAGTCATTAAAAAAAAAAAAAAAAAAAAATGTTATTATATTTTTTTATAGAAACAGAGGATTCAGCAGTGTCAACAACACAGAAGAGGTCGTCCCTTTCTATATACAGAGATCTGACTATATACACCATATTCAATAAATCTGAAATATCTGAGAAAATATGAAAGTCTTTTTGTGAACTCTTTCAATTACAGAGCCTCTGGAGATCCTACATATAGGAGTGTTCAAAGTGATAATAAAGCATTGTCAACTTCATCACATCATAGTGTCTGTATTTGGAGGACAGTGAATGGTATTATGCCTTTGATAGAAGTAGCGGGGGGAGAGAAGTACGTCAGGAGGGGAAAAAGGGGTTATTATTAAGAAAAAGTGGTAGGAAAAAAGGGGAGGGAGGTAAGGGGGTAAGCCGCTGCCACTGTATTAAGATCCTGGATAATAGTCAGCGCTATTTTGGACATGTAGGTGTCCCATGTACTCCATATATTGTTAAAGTGGTACTAAACCTCAGACATGAAATATGTACAAAAGCATATCCCTCTATAGCAGTGGTCTCAAAGTACCGGCCCACGGGCCATTTGCGGCCCGCTGACCGGTTAAAAATGGCCCGCAAGCAGGGTGGGGGGGGGTGCCGCGGAAGTAGGGGAGTAGATTAGCTTCACATGCAGAGTAGCGCAGGAAGCGTCTCTGTCATAAGTTCACTTCTCTGTCTCACTCTGCGGCTGCTCCCCGCCCCCCGGCGCCCCCCCTCTCTTCTCGTCCAATCACATTTGCTTGTGATATCACCTGGGATGGAGAGGGGGGGGCGCCGGGGGGCGGGGAGCAGCCGCAGCGTGAGACTGAGAAGTGAACTTATGACAGACGCTTCCTGCGCTACTCTGCATGTGAAGAAAAAAAGACAAACAAGTAAACGCTGACATGTGCCCTGATTGTGCCCTGAATGTGCCCCATGTACCCTGAATGTGCCCCATGTACCCTGAATGTGCCCCCATGTACCCTGATTGTGCCCCCATGTGCCCCATGTACCCTGATTGTGCCCCCATGTACCCTGATTGTGCCCCATGTACCCCGATTGTGCACCATGTACCCTGATTGTGCCCCCATGTGCCCCATGTACCCTGATTGTGCCCCATGTACCCTGATTGTGAAGTCATGTGCCCCATGTACCCTGATTGTGCCCTCATATGCCCCATGTACCATGATGTGCCTCATGTACCCTGATTGTGCCCCATGTACCGTGGATGTGCCCCATGTACCGTGGATGTGCCCCATGCACCCTGATGTGCCTTAATGTGCCCCTTGTACCCTGATGTGCCTTAATGTGCCCCATATACTCTGATGTGCCCCATGTACTCTGATGCGCCCCATGTACCCTGATGTGCCCTGATTGTGCCCCATGTGCTCTGATGTGCCCCATGTACCCTGATGTGGCTGATGTGCCGCATGTACCCTGATGTGCCCCGATTGTGCCCCATGTGCTCTGATGTGCCCCATGTGCTCTGATGTGCCCCATGTACCCTGATGTGCCCCATGTACCCTGATGTGCTGGGCTCTGTACCCTGATGTGCTGTGTCCTGTGCCCTGATGTGCCATGTGCCTTGTCCTGATGTGCCATGTCCTTTACCCTGATGTGGCCTGTTGTGCTCTGATGTGCTGTGCCTTGTACCTTGATGTGCTGGGCTCTGTACCCTGATGTGCGCTGTGCCCTGTACCCTGATGTGCACTGTGCCCTGTACCCTGATGTGCGCTGTGCCCTGTACCCTGATGTGCACTGTGCCCTATACCCTAATGTGCGCTGTGCCCTAAACCCTGATGTGCTGGGCTCTGTGACCTGATGTGCTGGGCTCTGTGACCTGATGTGCTGTGCACTGATGGTGAGTGGTCAGTGTGTAGTGTAGTGGTCAGTGGGGTGTGTAGTGGTCAGTGTGCAGTGTAGTGGTCATTGTGTAGTGTAGTGGTGAGTGTGTAGTGTTCAGTGGTCAGTGTGTAGTGTTCAGTGGTCAGTGTAGTGTGCAGTGTAGTGGTCAGTGTGCAGTGTAGTGGTCATTGTGTAGTGTAGTGGTGAGTGTGTAGTGTTCAGTGGTCAGTGTGTAGTGTTCAGTGGTCAGTGTAGTGTGCAGTGTAGTGGCCAGTGTGCAGTGTAGTGGTCAGTGTGCAGTGTAGTGGTCAGTGTGCAGTGGTCGGTGTGCTGTGTAGTGGTCGGTGTGCAGTGTAGTGGTCAGTGTGTAGTGGTCAGTGTGCAGTGTAGTGGTCGGTGTGCAGTGTAGTGGTCAGGGTTAATAATGCATCCACTGACAGTAGTGACACAAATGGGAGAGACGACCGCTCCAGGTGAGCTCCAGGCAATCAGTGTCCGTTTAGAACCCAGGCAGGTGCCGGAAATGCACTAGGCAATCAGAAGAAGAGGTTTGGACAGCCGCACTCAAAAGAAAGTAAAATTCAAAAAACGCCCTTTATTGGAGTAAAATAGATGGATGCACTACAAAAACAGCATACAGTGGGAACAAAAGACAGCTGACGTGTTTCGCATTGGGCTTCAATGGGCCAGATTCAGGTAGATGGGAGCATCTTTGCTCTGGAGTAACGTTTCTCATTTACGTTACTCTGGCGAAATTTTAGGAGCAAGTGCTGTTATTCATGAAGCACTTGCTCCTAAAGTTGCGGCAGCGTATCGTAAATGAGCCGGCGGAATTCAAATTGGGCGGCTACGGGGCGTGTATTATTTAAACTGAGCGCGATCCCGCGGCGAACGTACTGCGCATGCGTCGAGTGTCAATGCATCCCAGTGCGCATGCTCCAAATTCTGTCAGTGAACGTCAATGACGTCAAATCCCCATTCATGGGCGTTTTACGCAAGCGACGCGTTTTGTTTTTTTTTTGACGCGATGACGACGGCTATACTTAACATAGGATACTCCACTAGGGGGCTGCTTTATCTTTACGCCGCGTATCGCTTACGGAAACGTCGGAAAGTCACTGCGTCGCGCCCGAATACGATCGTGAATTGCCGATTCACGCTGATTAACATATTTTTTCAGCGTAAATCAGCGGGAACGCCCCTGGCGCCATTTTTAAATTAAAGTTGCGATGCGATGGCGAAATTCAATTACGCCGATCGCATCGGAACTCCAACCCGGCGTTTCTTGTTTTCTGGTTACAGAAAACAGAAACGCCGGCTTAAAGTGACAGTTAGGCTGGAGTATCACTGATACTCCAGCCTAACTCTACCTGAATCTGGCCCTATGCTTAGTCATAGCTATACACGCAGCACTGACAGTAGTGCTGGGGGTAAAAATGCGTCTGCTCACACCAGTTCTGGGGGTTAATAATGCGTTCGCTGATACCAGTACTGTTGTTCTTTGAAGTTTGAAAGTTTGTATGCGGCCCCCCATGGGATATGAAAACTTGTCTTGTGGCCCTCAGGTAATTTGAGTTTGAGACCCCTGCTCTTTAGTGTGTACTTGTCTCAATTAAGAGCATTACATGTAATTTCTGTCTGCTGCTTTGTTCCTCTGCTATCAGCATGAATCACACCAAGAAAAAAAAAGTGACGTGGGGAGATCTCCAGCTGATTTACAGATTAAGCTCTGTTCCTGTGTGCTTTGTAAAGGGGGTGTGTCCCTTTCCTCCAATCAGCTCTCAAAACTCTCCTCACTGAGCTCTGCAGAGTGTGACTTCATCTCTCCACCCCCTTTTTTGACAGATCGGGCAATTTTTTCTTAAATTCTGAGCCTTGAATAGATGTAGAGAAAAGAGGGCTGCAGATAAACAGGGACAGCTTATCTAGGAGAATGGGTTTTATCTCTGTGTATCACCTGAGGCCAGTCACTTCACTGGGTATATGTAAAGGTTTCACAACCAGTTTAAATTTGTCCAAAGTTTTATGCTGTCTTGCTGTCAGTTTTTTTAATGATTTGAACTTCTTTAAATCACCTATGTAGGTTGTGCTAATTGGGGGGAGTTCCTCCTTCCATTTAGTGATGACTAAACTGTGTGTTGTCATGAGGATGTGGGAGAGGAGTTTTTTTCAGGTTCATCTATATTTTGGTAAAGTGCCAGCAGGTGTGTTAGTGGATGAAAATATATTAGACATTCTGCAAGTTTAGATATTACAATATTGACTTCTTGATAGAAGGGTGAAATGTCTGGGCATAACCACAAGAAATTATTAAACAATTCTGGTATATAATAGCGGCACATTAATATTTGTCTTCATAAATTGTTTATATGATGCTCCTGTGGGCCTGAGACCATAACAAGGCTACAATTCTAAATGCAATTCCCACCCCAAAGTCCACTACCATTTCCTTATATTTAGATGTTTGGGGAAGGAATTTTCAGGCAGCGTGCTCACTATCTTACAGATATCAGAAATCAAGGTTAAAGGGTAATGTTTAGCTGCAAATGCAATTGTATCTGTGTGATGTAGGTGAGTTTCCCTTTAATGTTAGAATTGACCCTTTGACATTTAGGAATAGAAATATGTGGTTGTTTATAGGGTTTGTGTTAGGTACCAAACTCCAAATAGAAGAGGCAAATGCTGTGGAAAGCAATTCAGTGAATTCGTAAAAAAACAAATGGCCAGAGGGAGAGTGGGAGAGGCATATGTTTAGCGGGAAAGGAGGGAGAAACAGTGAGTACTAACAATAAACATTATTGGTATAGCAAACATTTTCTGGAATGGATTTCTAGATGACTACTGGGGTCCTAAAGACTTAAATTGTGAGTGTCTGGGAATGCACTTCTACAGCTTGCATGGAATTAATCTAGAACAGTACCCAGGGAAAAGAATAATGTAGGAACTCAAGTTGTTAAAACCAAAGATAGAGAAGACAGTTCCAGTACTAAACCATGCTTTTCCGGACCTAAGGGTGTGGAGCAAGTGGGGCTAAAGCCCCAAATGGCAAGGATCATTATGTGGATTAATGTAACAAAGGGTGATTCTGAATTACCTAGGGTTAAGGGTATCGGGCAGCTGTAGCAGTCATTTTATCACCATGAAATGAATTTACTTA
Source organism: Rana kukunoris (assembly GCA_029574335.1). NCBI lineage: Eukaryota > Metazoa > Chordata > Amphibia > Anura > Ranidae > Rana > Rana kukunoris. The sequence goes on from CM056053.1 coordinate 136,907,246, forward strand.
GGAGTTGTCTGGAGGAAAGGTCGCACTACAACAGTAATAATGGTGTCACATAACATTTTAAGGCATAGTCCTTGCAATTATGTTTAAAGAAAGCTTACATTGACTGTGGTGGGGTTCATGGTATACAAAGGTGTTCAGTTGGAAGTGAGGATAAGTGGGTCTAGTATAATGGATATCCATGCCCGTAAGTATTATTCAGTCAGGTACATGGTAATAATATCCAGGAGGCAAAGGGTAAAGTTTACTTCATAAGATAGGATAAGGGTTCCTAGGCCACTTCTGGGGCTTAACTTTATGTTGGTTTGTGGCATTCAGATGAAAAGCAGGAATGAGGTCCCAACCTGAGATAGCTGGGCATGTTATAATGAGTTATTTTCAGAACTGTTGAAGGTCTAATGGAAAGCAGAAATTGTTGTCTCTTTCAGTGATCAGGCTCAATAGGAAGCCCCATTATTAAGCAATTAAATTGTCACATAAGACAGTAGTTAGTGATTTAAGTGTATGTCTTTGGAGACATTTTGGTGAAAAGCTTTGTGATTCCCAGGGCATTGGTACCATTGTGGTCTTTGTGGTGCCAATGTTTGCCCTAGAAGATGGGTATTGTGCCTCTGAGTCTTCAGACTAAGATGTGGCTAAGCTAAGACACAACTGTTCCCTGAGCTATCCACAACTAGCCCCTAGCTAAAGTAATTTTAAGTCAGATTTTTCATGTTTAACGGAGATACTGGTGATAATAATACAGTATATAGATGTCTTATAAGAAAGTATATTTGTCTACTAAGGAACAGTAAAGAAAGTGTAAAAGCTATACTGCAAAAGGAATTTAATAATCACTTTCCATGTCAAATAAAGTGTCCACTACTCTGCCTGACGAATCATGAGTCTTGCTAGCCGGAAATCACTGACTTCTCTAGTCAGTTACAAGTAATTAATTACACCTTGCCTAATTTTTAGTTATAATGAGTGCACCAGACCTGTTATAGCAAGCCATTTTTTCCCATGTTCTTTATTATTTAAATGATTACATTTATTCCAATGTAAATGGTATTTCAGTTAAATGTGAAAACTGATAGCATGACATTAAACACATATGTGGATTTGGCTTATAAGAAAGGTACCTGAAAGCACCATGTAGTCCCTGTATATGCTACTTTTTTCAAATTAAAAAGATGTGGAAATTTCCTTTAAATTTTAAATAAATATACATTCCAGCTTTTCTAAAAGGAAACTCTTAGCAAAACATACATATGTTGGTTTCTTATATGCCCAGGGGCAGGATATTGCTACAAGAACTTCCTACCAGTTCTGCTCAACTTCCTCAGTCAATACAAAGCTAAACAATGGTGTCCTTGAGCAGAAAATAAACCAAAAAGCGAGTCTAGCTAAAAATGACGCCTTCATATTGGCTTTTTGTAAGTTTGCAACTGGGAGCTCAACATGCAGTGCCAAAAACATGTATTATGTGTCAGCATTACAGTAAAGGTCAAGGTAGACAAATACGTTCCACTACCTACAATATATCTCTGGATCTACAGAGCTCTTAAAAAAGACAAAACAGCTGCATGTAAAGAGACCCTGTTACCTCTCCTTCTGCGGAAGCTGCTGCTGCTGCTGCTACTTATATACTGGGTGTCGGTGGAGCAGTTAGTTCACCTCTGACAGTGCTCAAGTCTAGTGATTGCCTGCTGAAACCAAGAATGGTTTACCATGGTAGGAGGTCTCATAATCTTCTATGCCTGGAAGCATCAGATATTTCAGAATAGGAGGCCATGGGAGTTGTTAAAGCGGAGTTCCACCCAAAAATGGAACTTCTGCTTTTCCGGTTGCTTCACATTTGGCACCTTTCAGGTGCAGGGGGGAGCAGATACCTGTCTAAGCCCTGGTTCACACTGGTGCGTTTTGACATGCGATTTGGCATGTCAAATCGCATGTCAAAACGGCGGATTGCCGGCAATGGCAGTGTCCTAATCGGTGCGACGCTGCATCTGCGGCATTGCACCGATTTCAAAAAGTAGTCTCTGTACTACTTTTTGCGATTTCAGCCTGCGATTTACATTGACATCTGTGCAGAAACCTGCACAAATGTCTCTGAAATCGCGGCTGAAATCGGGACTGCCGGGCGGGAGTGAAATCGTGCGAGTTCAGCTGAACTCGCACTGCTTCACTCCCGCAGCCCAGTGTGAACCAGGGCTTATACAGGAATTTTTCTCCCATTTCCGGGCATTGATACCAGAGCCACCTGCAGGTATCTACGCCCCTTCCCTTGCCTTCTATGTCCCCCCCCGCTGTCTTCCAGAAGACAGCAGGGACCAGTGGGAACACATCTTACGGCTTCACTTCCTGATTCCCTTACCAAAGACGCCAGAGGCAGTAACCGAGATCTGAGGGAGAGATTGGCTTCAGGTGCCGACATCACGGGCGCCCTGGACAGGTACTGTAAGTGTCCTTATTTGAAAAGTCAGCAGCTGCAGCATTTGTGCTGCAGAGGTGTTTGTGTTTGTGTCCGTCCAGAACTAGTTTTCTGAGCATATGTGTGTGTCCGTCCTGAACGGATGTGTGAGCGTCCAGCCTGGCAGTGCTCGGGGGAGGGGCCACTCCTCTTCCTGACACAAGGGTTCTAGTTTTCAGGTGCTGCTGAGTGCTGATGTGCAGGAATGAATTCCTCACACTGGGAGTCTTGGATCCTGCACTGTCTCCACCAACTCCAGTTGGAATGCCTCCCCCTCCCATCTCTATCTCGGGCTGCACAGAGATAGAACCGAGGTGAGTCAAAGTGTTTGGTGTTTTGTGTGCTGGGGGATGGGGGATGGCATCCCCAGCATCCTTTTACATGGGCTCTGGGCTGCCCCTGCTGTAGATGTTTTATGGCATGATAGATTGCATCGGATACACAGCCCCAGTAGTCCAGCTACAGATGTGATGTATAATGAGATGTACCAAGAGCCCTTTCACACTGACAGTGCTGGGCGGTTGGCGGTAAATGTGGAGGAGTTAGTAAAATGCCCATGTGGGGCGCCAGAAATATTTCTGCACCCAGGAGCATGTGACCCTAGGATCGGCCCTGCTCTCAGTTTCTCAACTCAAAATACCCCCCCCCCCCTTCAAGAGCATCTGCTGTCTATTTATATTATCAGAGAGCAGAAGGCTTGAAAGCTATAATATGCACAATAGATGTACATTATATAGCCTGGCCTCAATTTCTCCTCCATGTCTGATACTTCTGCTTTGACTGGGAAAAATACAAGTAAATAATCAAAAATCATGTAATTCATGCAAAAAAGGCTTACGCTATTATAACAACTCAAGAGTGAAGATTCTGATTATTCCAAATGCCCAATGGTGGGTGGTTAGCTTTGTGGAAGGAATCATCGTATTCATGATGTGTAAAGTGCCTTAAAAGCAACCAGTCAGGTTTTGGTTTAATAGTTGAATAATGTCTGGTTGTTACTGTAGCTTGTATATTGATCTTTCCCGTATTATATAATCCCAACAGCTTTTACATAACAGCATTGTTTATGCCTACATGGGCTCCATTCATTAAACCCAAATGTTATATGCCTGAAACTTCAGAATTAAAATAATTTTCCTTGCAGAACACTGGGAGGAGGAAAATAATCATCTATAACCATTTGTGACAAGACAGCAACGTTCTGCCTCCAGTAGTATCCTCGCTCGGGACTAAGAAAGCAGTGTGTTCCCTAAACTCAATATGTGGTTGTTAAAATGTAATTGCTTGACACATCCATTTGTAATGTGTACATTTATATTTAGTTGAGCTAAACACTGACAAACAAAGAAAATCACAGAATAGCACTCTGTAATTATTTATCATCTCAACTACAAAGCAGAACACAATTATTCTTGGAAATTAAGGAATTCAGAAATGTTTGTAAGCAAATTTATTTCACAGTATTATTTCAAAAAAGCTTGCAATGAGACTGCAGGAAAGCCTCTCTCTCTCTCTCTCTCTCTCTATATATATATATATATATATATATATATATATATATATATATATATATATATATATATATATATTGTACAGGACGCCGGGGTTGGGTCCTGGACGGGTGCTATACGGCACCACTATTTGGACTATGGTCCATTTAAATAGAGGTAGAAGATTCAGGGGGTCACCCAAAAGTGGGTGAAAAGTTCCAGGCAGGTGCTAATTCAGAGAGGACTGGCTCGCAGTCTTCTCTATCTTAATTAAGTAGTTTGGGGCCTGGAATTTTGGAGTCTCCAAAGTGTTATTTGGGTGGGACGGAGCCTCCACTCCTAAACCTTGGGAGCCAGCGCAGAGTATCGCGCAGGGTATTGGGGTATTGCAGAGTATCGCGCAGTGTATTGGGGTACTGCAGGGTATTGGGGTACTGCAGGGTATTGGGGTACTGCAGAGTATCGCGCAGGGTATTGGCGTATTGCAGAGTATTGCAAAGGGTACTGCAGAGTACTGGGGTACTGCAGAGTACTGGGGTACTGCAGAGTACTGGGGTACTGCAGAGTACTGTGGTATTGCAGGGTAATGGGGTACTGCAGGGTACTGGGGTATTGCAGAGTACTGGGGTATTGCAGAGCTGGGATGGATGGAGGGATGGCTGGATCTGTGACTGCATTTGTCACAGATCCAGCCACAGCGCAGCTGCTGACACCCCGCTCCCCCCCTCTCCTCTCACACTGTACCGAAGGGTACAGAGAGGAGACTCAGGAGAGGGAGGAATCGGCGTCATCAAATGACGCCGGTTTGTTTACAAGTGATCGCGCCGTCAAATGACGGCGCAATCACGTGGCAACTGGCCGCTATCAGCGGCAATTTACCGTGATCCGTGATGTGCCGGGTCTTCTAGACCCGGCGAGCACGGACACTTCCGCGAGCGCGTCCCAGGGACGTCGTCCCAAAATAACTCCACCGCACCATAGCAGTAAAATGCCTATGGCACGGTGGGAAAGAGGTTGAGCACTGAATCCCTGCTGAGCTATAGCCCCCAACGTTACAATATATATATATATATATAAATATATATATAAATATATATATATATATATATATATATATATATATATATACTGTATATTGTATGTACTGTATATAAAGGAATGGACATGGTCAGCAACAATACTTAGGTAGGCTGTGACGTTTAAATTATGCTCAATTAGTAATAAGGTGTCCAAAGTGTGCCAAGAAAATATCCCCCACACCATTACACCACCACCACAAGCCTAAACCATTGATATAAGGGACGATGTATCCATGCTTTTATGTTATCTACACCAAATTCTGACCCTACCATCTGAATGTCACAGATGAAATTGAGACTCATCAGACCTGGCAAAGTTCTTCCAATCTTCTATTGTCCAATTTTGGTGATCCTGTGCGAATTGTAGCCTCAGTTTTCTGTTCTTAGCTGACATGAGTGGCACCCAGTGTGGTCTTCTGTTGCTTCAAGGTTCAATGTGTTGTGCATTCAGAGATGGTATTCTGCATACATTGGTTGTAACAAGTGGTTATTTGAGTTACTGTTGCCTTTCTATCATCTTGAATCAGTCTGCCCATTCTCCTCTGACCTCTGACATCAACAAGGCATTTTCGTCCACACAACTGTCGTTCACTGGATATTTTTTCTTTTTCAGACCATTCTCTGTAAACCGTAGCGATGCTTGTGCGTGATAATCCCAGTAGAACATCACTTTTTTAAATATTCAGACCAGCCCGTCTGGCACCAACAACCATGTCACCTTCAAAGTCACTTAAATCCCCTTTCTTCCTCATTCTGATGCTTGGTTTGAACTTCAGCAAGTCGTCTTCACCACGTCTAAATACCTAAACGCATTGAGTTGCTGCCAAGTGATTGGCTGATTAGCAATTTGTGTTACCAAGTAATTGAACAGGCTCCCTCTGTTGAAGTCTTATGACGAAACGCATCAGTGAGGGGCTTCTACGACGCTAGGAAGTGACACGTGCGCTCCACCAGAGTCACGTCTGAAACCAGGAAGTGCTGGCAGTCAGCTCATCCATCTGGACAGCACGGCTCGTCTCCCTTGCAGGAGAGGGTGACTATATGCACTTATTTATATTTATTTAATGTACGTGCATTGATTGAAGGGTTTTTGTATCTGTGGGTTCTCTTGTGTGTCACATTAAAACGGAACTACACTATATGCCCTTTTCCTGTGTTTTTTGTACGATCCGGAGACCCGTAGACAGGTGACCTGATCCCTTCTGATGTGAAGAGTGGTATTATTCTGTGGATATTCATACACTGCCTTACCCTTTGGGCTTTTCGGTGAGTGCGTACCCCAGAGGGGGATTTATAGCCCCACGAGGTGATTGAGAATATGGGTGGAAGGTGCTTGCTGTCCTACTTTTCAAACTCTGCTATCAACGTACTCCCTCTTTCCCATTAATACACTCTATCATTGTTACTGCACTTAAGTGTAGAGGTGATATCTCTTTCTGGGATCTACACTGGACTATCATCATCAGCGCTGTTTATTGTGACATTTTAATGTTATTTTTAGTGTATTTGCCATTTTTTATATAATTGAACAGGCTAACCTAATAAAGTGGCCATGAGTGCAAGACTCTGCCGCTTTGTATATAAAGGTAAAAAGCACATAGGGTCCTCACAAATGTTTGTGCTGCTAAAAGAAAGGCTTACAGCTTTCTACAGATTTTAATATTCCGGGATTGGACTCAAGAGTTTGGAGGTTCCAAAGAACTTTGGAAGGAAAGAAGCCTCTACCCCAGGTCCAGGTATTGCCAGAAATAAGCAGGGGTGCACACTCATTATAATAAAGAAGCTGTGCATTTCAGTGCTCCACCCCTCTTAAGAGTCCTTGAGGCTGCAATGGAGCAGCCAGAGGTGTGCATGTCTGCACAGTGAGCCCAGTGAGAGCCTCAAGGAGCTGTGAAAGGAACATGCAAGCACTGTGGTGGTGCTGTGTAATGGACAGAGGCGCAGCAAAAGGTCTGAGTTTGAGGCCTGAACAGTGGTGCTGTAAGACCATGCCTGGAGACTTAAATGTAATTTTCTCTTTCGTTCATTGACGGACACAGCTCTAAATAATCTTGACAGTAAGGTTATGTTCCGTCTATCAGGAGATCCTCTCCTAATAGACGGAGCATAACTCTAATGTCAAGACTTAAGGAAGCTGTGTCCATCCATGAACGAAAGAGAAAATTACATCCAACCTGCCTGACAGTATTCCAGGGTGGAATTTCAGCACCAATAGCGGTAATCCTGAGCCAGACTCGGGATGGCTTCGCAGGATACAGGCAGGGAGTTACTTCCCTTGTCCCTGGATCCCTGGACGGACACAGCTTCCTTAAGTCTTGACATTAGGGTTATGTTTTCCATCTATTAGGAGATGATCTCCTGATAGACGGAACATAACCCTACTGTCAATATTATTTGGAGCTGTGTCTGTCCATGAACGAAAGAGAAAAGGATTTTTTGGTGAGTGCAAAAATCCTATTTTTCAATTATGTCTGCAGTGATGGTGGAAACACCTGTGTCTACCCAATTATGTAATTGTACCAGAAACAGGAATGCCACACACTGAGATGCAAAATAATATTCTTCTTGTATTAAAATAGCCATCAGGAACGAGTTCTTTTCTGACATGCTATGCACAGCTCTAGGTGTCCACCCCTTTATTTAGCTTGAGTCAGAGGATGACTCTTTTATCTGTGGTTCAGATGTGAAAGGCTTCTTGAGGCCTGATAGTTACTGCCCTGCCGACAGTTTTAATTTATGTTGATGATAACACATGTTGTCTTCCAGCTCAAAAGTGCAATAACGTTATTAACACTCAGAGCAGATCAGCAATTGTCAGGCAACAAGTGACCTAATTAGCTTTTTTGCAAGCTAGTTGGTAAGTTTGTTTAGAATTTTTTTCTGTTTTTTGCTGTTTATCAAATGACCTTTAACCTGTGATATCCAGTCATTCTAAGAGAGAAAAACTTAACAAAAATGGGGCAATGTAAATATTTCATATGTAAGCCTGCACATTTATGATAGTTTGAGATGGCCTCTCAGAGGCCAATTCTGTATAGTTATCTGTAAACAAAAGAAACCTGATTGCGCTTGACCTCTTGCCATCCATATAATGAAAATAATATGCCGTGGCAAAGAGGGTGGGCTTTAACTCAACATGGCACATATGTGTGCATGGGTGGTTAAGGTTTATGTGCTGAGAGTGCGCTCATTGTGCCCTACCAGCACAGTGACTAAGTTGTCATAGCTATTGGTCTTTAGTCATGCTTAGGAGCTGACAGGGCAGGCTCTCAATCATGTGACCACTGTGACAGCTAATCACAGTGATCATGCGATTGGGAAATCCTGACCCCCCTCCCACCAAGGTGTAAACACTTGTTTAAATGGATGCTGAGAAGAAAGGAGTTGAGGTAATAGTAGCCATATCAGTGTACTTGCAACAATACAATTGAGCACAACCTGTGCAATTTTTTTATTTGCGTCAACGGATAATTTGTATTTATTTTTTGCAGGGGTGTTCTATACATTGTTTCACGCGTATCTTATGGCATAGCCGCATTAATTGCAAAATTATCTGATATTAAATACACATTAGTAGCTCTGCCAACTTATAATAAGGGTGCAACTTCAATACCTCTTTGGAGGGTTTATTCTATTGGTACACGTGTACTGGAGGAGGTAAGGAACCAGTTGAAATGTGGGAGGTGAAAAAAAAACTAAAGCTGCAACCTGGGTAGTACAGTAAAACCTTGGATTGCTAGCATAATTCGTTCCAGAAACATGCTTGTAATCCAAAGCACTTGTATATCAAAGTAAATTTCCCCATAAGAAAAAAATGGAAATGCAAATGATTTGATCCACAACCATTTATTCTTAGGTCCTTCAGTTTATAGTCCATATAAAGAGATTATAGCAATGTGACCAGGTTGTGTAACCATGACATGTCCGTCAATGTCCACAAATGGAAGCCTCCACAAAGGGATTAGAAGCATAATCCATCAGGAGCTACAGAGTATAAAATAGAAGAGAGGTGCCTCTGAGTGTAGTAATATGGTTACATTTAATGAAGGTATAACATTAGCAACTCACAAGGTTGATGATTAAAAGAGGCACATCTAAGTATGCAGGCATCCGGGGTAAAACTGTCCACATAGACCGTCCTCTGTACCGCCAGCTCTCACTACTGTCAGTCTGCAATCGTGACCAGAAAGACTACCCTGCAGTAGAGCGATCTGAAAGCGAGGCTTGAACCACTCATGGAGTGCAGCGTAGAAAGGATGACATTGATGGTCTTGTGGAGGATGGTTTATGTGGACAGCTTTAAAAACGTATCCCATAAGATGCACTCTGTATTACATAACTAAATAGAAAATAACATAGACCATTTCTTTAGCTACTGAAAAGCTTTATTATGCATATATGTATACTGTACATTGTACTTTTACAAATGTTCTTGACTGATACTTTGTATTGGATTATTCTCAATAAAGTACAAATAAAATACAAATACAAAAACAAGGAAGTTCATATTTAGAGTGCAGAAACAATGTGAAAGCCCGTCTTCATTACTTATACTTATACCATGTGTAAATAACACAGCTTCTCTGACTGGCTGCAATAGGCAAGGTATACAAAACTCCTCCTTATCAATAGGCCCCGTACACACGAGCAAATGAATCTGATCAAATCGGTCTGACAGACCGATTTGGTCAGATTTGTCTGCTGGCTGTATTGGTTTGATCACTGTACACACGATCAAACCAAAATCCCCGCCGGGCAGACAGCGCGGTGACGTGGCGGTGACGTTGACGCCGCCACGTCACCGCACCAGGAAGGAAAACACTTCAGCTAATGCGTCGAATCCATTTGACGCATGTGCGGGCAGATATATCTGCTGGTTAGCATACTAACCAGCAGACATATCGGTCCGACGGGTTCCCATCAGACAGATTTTAAAGCAGGCTTTAAAATCTGTCTGCTGGCCAAATCCGTCGGCTCGCCCGTACACACGATCGAATCTGTCTGCTGAGATGGTCTGTCAGACCGTTTTCAGCAGATAGATTTGATCGTGTGTACGCGGCCTTATACATTAAATATTAGCTACTATTTTATTATTTTTTTGTATTTTGGTATTTGTGCTGCATTTAGAGCTTGCCATATGGTATTTAGATTTTAAAAAGCAAATTATAATAATGAAAAAAGGGAATGTTTGATGTTAGACTTCAATTACTGTTTTTAATTGGGATAAATTTCTGTAGGGACCCATAAATAAACACCCACATAGAAGAGGAATAGAAAAGTCATCTGCGTTAGTTATTATTCATTTATATTATTTAAAAAGGGCAGGGAATATGTACATTAAGATTGATGCCTCAAAATTAAATATTAGCATTCTGGAATTAAGCTGAAAATGTTATATTCTAAGGAAGAAGCAGAACTGCATGAAAGATAAAAAAAAAAACATATGAATTTTTAATGTATAACATCAGTTTGCTGTTAGATGTTAAAAAATCAGCTTGCCTGATATGTCTATGGGTCTATAATATCTTGCACACACACAAAAAGGTGTTTGGAAATTGGTCTTCTTTTTTTTATCTTAATTTCTTTTTATTGTTTTTCCATTTTAACAAACAGTTTAATACAGTTACAAATTGTTAATATAAATAGCTTAGTGTTCTTTTACACCTCCACATGGATATCCATATATTGTGCATATTCAATATCTAGACATGTGTACCCCCCCTCCCCCACCCCCCTTTAATAATATAGGAGAAAGGTAAGCAAAGAAAGAGGAGGTATCTTAGTCTGAGTTATCTATTAGATATTCCAAGGAGATGGTCTAGTAATGGGAGAAAGAGTCCAGGTAGTGTTTCAGGGAGAGCTACCTGGGGTAAAAAGGAGAGCTAGGAGGGTTTGTTTTTCCCTCTATTGTTGTTCTCTACTCCAAAGAGGGGTTTAATCACAACTAAGGACAGGGGATTACCAAACCTCTGTAGCGGTCATATTTCCAATGGGAATCCCATTTCTCTTAGCCAGGGCCCCCATACTCTTTTGAATTTATTATAGTTTCCCTTTTTTATAAAGGCCACCTTCTCGCACCAGATCAGAGCATTGATCGTTCCAACCCAGTTCTCAATAGATGGGGGGATCTGTGCTTGCCATCTTTGTGCTATCAGCTTACAAGCTTGAAAAAAGCACCTAAGTACACTTTCCACGACTACTGCCGGGACGCTATGATTCTCCGTACTTCCTAGCAGGCAGGTTCTAACTTCTGGTTCTAGAGAGGTCCCAAAGATTTTGTTGATCCTGTTTATCACTTCTATCCAATATCTAAAGAGCTTAGGACATCTCCAAAACATATGAATAAGATCCCCTGGCGCGCCACATCTGGGGCACCCATCGCTCTGTTTCCAACCCAATACAAACATTTTTCTAGGAGTATGGTAAGCTCGGTGCAGTAGAAATAGATGGGACAACCTCTGAGCTGGAGCAATTGACACCAATGTTCCCCTGCGTAGGATCTCATTCCACTGTTCCGAGGTTAGCAACCCAATGTCTCTTTCCCATCTTTCTCGACTCTTAGAAACCCCCGTTTGACTTATAGCTTTATTCCCCAATTTATAATACAATACTGATATTTGGCCTTTCGTGGCATTGGCTTGAATCATTTTAAGAAGCGCAGGGATATGAGTTGTAACTATTGGGTGGTTATTAAACTGAGTTTGGAGGGCATGTCTAATCTGTAGATAATAGAAGAAGGTTTTATTTGGTATGTTAAATTCTTCCTTTAATTTTGAAAATGTTTTAATAAGATTACCATCATACATATGTAGCAGCCGTGTTATTCCTTGATTTACCCAGACTTTAGGGATTTCTATATCCCTAAGTTCTGTTAAATTTTTATTGTACCAGAGGGGAGTAAACACAGTTACTCCAGTATATCCCAGCAAAGCTTTCGTATTCTGCCATAATTTGTTGATTAGCTTTATAGTCGGGCATTGATGGTAGAATGAGCCTGCTTCCAGGGCTTCTATTATTGTTTTGTGTGGGGCCCTTAATAGCATTAATCTAAGGCAAGTATTGCCTGCGTTTTCGTTGCCACAGCCCACTAAGTGTTGTAGCTGAGATGCCAAGAAATATGTTCTTGGGTGTGGGACCGCCATCCCCCCTCCCCAACCGGGAGCTGCATCATCTGCAATCTAATTCTAGGCTGGCCACCTTTCCATATTAAGTCTCTGAACAACGTTTCTATTAGTCTAAACCATGTTTGGTTTACCCAGATCGGAGAATTATGGAGAAGATATAATATCTGAGGAAGCCAGACCATTTTTATCAGATTACATCTCCCAGCTACCGAGAGAGGGAGGCGGTTCCAGATATCCTTCTTTAATTTAAGTTTTAGCAATAATGGGGCTATGCTATCCAAACCCCCAGATATTTCAATTTTGTTGAAATTTTCAACTGGGGCATTTCAGCTATTGCCTGGGCACGTAACGGGTCTATTGGGAGTAGGGCAGATTTATCCCAATTAACTGTTAATCCCGAGAACCTTCCAAACTCCTTCACCATTTGTACCACAGAAGTCAGTGAGCTGTCTACATTACCTAAGAAAAATAGGACATCATTCGCAAAAAGCGAGATCTTGTCTTCCTCCGAACCCCTTCTGAACCCTTTTATGTCATTATTTAGTCTTGTCTTAATAGCAAGAGGTTCCATGGCTAATGCGAAGAGGAGTGGAGAGAGGGGGCAGCCCTGTCTCATACCTCTCTCAAGATTAAATGTACCTGAGATCTCGCCGTTAACTTCAATTTTTGCCTGTGGATTATTATATAGGAGTTTAACCCTTTTAATGAATATTGGACCGAAACCGAAGCTTTCCAATACCTTGGTATGGCCATTCAATACTGTCGAACGCCTTAGCGGCATCTAAAGCTAGCAATGCTCTAGAGCCCTTGTTGTCAGTCGGGATCTGTATGTTTAGAAAGGCCCTTCTAATGTTTATACTAGTTGCCCTATTTGGGATAAACCCTGATTGGTCAGAATGGATGAGATTCTCTATGCATCCTTTAAGACAATTTGCCAAAACCTTGGCAAAAACTTTTGCGTCCGTGCAGAGCAGTGAAATTGGACGGTAGGAGGAAGGATCTAATTTATCTTTTCCCTCCTTATGGATTACAACAACCGTTGCCTCCATCATAGAAGGGGGGAGATGTCCCTCCAAAAACGCCCTTTCCAATGTCTGCAGCAGTTCTGGTATCAAAGCTTTACCAAGCCGTCTATAGATCTCTATTGGAAGGCCGTCATTTATGGCTAGACATCTCTCCAATTGCTGACTGAAGTTCTTCAAGTGTGATAGGGATAGGGTGTGATAGGGGACTCCAGTTTTTCCCTGTCAATTGCTGTCAGGGCTGGGACCGGGATATCGTGAAAGAAGGTTTCCATACCTTCATTTCCTCCTCTAGCCTTGTAAAGAGATCTATAGAAATCATGGAATACTTTTGTTATGACCTTACCCTCAGTGGAGGTATCTCCTGTAGTGGTCCTAATTGCCACGATATTTGAAGAGGGAGAGTTAGCCCGGACCAACATAGACAGTGCTCGTCCCACTTTCTCTCCCTCCCCAAATTGGGTTTGTTTCTGGAATATTTGAAAGTTCTCTGCTTTCCTCATAATAGCCATCTTATATAGCTTCTGTTTATCCAGCCACTCTTTTTGTCTACTTAAAGTTTGGGCTTCAATATAGTGTTGCTCGGCTACTGTCGCCTCCCTTCTAAGGTCCTCTTCCGCTATCCTAGACTCCCTCCGAACCCTTGTCACACTTTGAATTAGCAAGCCCCTCAAGTAAGCTTTTAGTGAGTCCCAGACCACTCCAGACTCAGCCGAGCCTGTGTTTATTTGGATATACTCTTCCAAGCTATTCAAGAGATCTCTTGGTTCACCCAATAGCTCAAGCCAGTGTGGGCTAAATTTCCATTCTCTTGGAGGAGTTTTCTTATTGCCCCTGATAACTAGATCCAACGGTGAGTGGTCTGAGACTCCCCTGGTCCCATACTCTATCTCTGTCACCATACTCAGTGCCAGCTCATTACCCAGGGCCATGTCGATTCTAGAGAGAGTGGCATAAGAAGTAGACAAACAGGAGTATTGCCGGATATAGGGGTGGTGAGTACGCCAGATATCCTTTAGGCCCCATACACACGATCGGATATATCCGATGAAAACGGTCCGCGGACCATTTCCATCGGATATGTCCGATCGGGAGTTTGATCCGATGGCGTGTACACACCATCGGATCAAATTCCCCGCCGCCGGACGGCGCGGTGACGTGGCGATGACGCGGCGGTGACGTTGACGCCGCCGCGTCACCGCTACGTCACCGCACCAGGAAGTAAAACACTTCCGCGCATGCGCCGAATCCATTCGGCAGCGGCGCGGCGGCGGTGGGAGCCGACATGTCTGCTGGTAAGTGTACTAACCAGCAGACATGTCGGGCGGACAGATTCCCACCGGATAGATTTCAAAGCTTGCTTTGAAATCTGTCGGGTGGACAAATCTGTCCGCTAGCCCATACACACGAGCGGAGATGTCTGCTGAAACGGTCCATCGGACCGTTTTCAGCGGACATATCCCCTCGTGTGTACGCGGCCTTAGTCCTGTCTCATCCAGAAATTGGGACAAGCGGCTTGTTTCTCCTGGGGTTTGCTTCTGGACCGAAGGAAATCTATCATAGACTCTATCTATAACTTCATTTTAGTCACCTACTGCTATCAGGGGGATATCAGTTTTGTCCAACATAAATTCGACTAACTTCTGAAGAATGTCAAACTTAAAAGGGGGGGGGGTATACATATTGGCTAATACGTATGGCCTGCCCTCAATGGAGCAGGCCAAGAATATGAACCGACCCTGATTGTCTATCCAACTATTCTCGCAAGTAAAAGGTACCCCCTTCCCCACCATTATACTCACCCCCCTCGAGTATTAGAAGTGCACAGAATGGTAACGAAACTGAAATTTCCGTACGCCCAACTGGGCCATGGTATCTTTATTTAGATGTGTCTCCTGTAAGCAGAGTATTCCCGGCCCTCTCCCATCCACAGAATCCCCTAATCCACGTACATTCCATGACCTAATCCTTCAAATCATAATTTGTAGGAATAAAGATAAATATAAAGAGTAACAATAGAACAGAGTTGCAAAGAACAGTCTTCCTACCCCTCTCACCTCCCCATTCATTTTCCTTTCCTTCTCCCTCTTCTTTCATCTCCTGGTGTTCATCTAGACTAATATCTCTCCTATACCCTATAATACTTGTTGTACCTTCCTCTATCAAAATTCCCATCTTCAACCTCCACCCTCTTATTCTTGCATTCATTGGCCTCTCGCCCTCTGTTGAGTGGCGAAGACCCCTCCTCTCCCTCCCTGCCCCCACCCTGCCCAGTGGTCTAAATCCCCTTTACCAAAAAACACAGAAAGAAAAAGGAAAAAGGGAAACCTAATTTTCCATGGACATACCTTCAACGCAGGCAAGTTAGAGGCCTTAACAATTAATACTATAATAATAGACCCCATGTTTCTATAGAAGTATCTTTATATAAACCCTCTCCCCCTTCCCTCAAGGGAGGAAAGAAAGAAAAAAAAAAGGGGAAAAGCAATAATACATTTAGTAACATTTAACGTCCCTCATCATGTGCTTCAGTTTTTCCCACATGAGAGAAAGAAAGAAACTAAAAGGGAGAAAAAAGAAACCCCCCCTGTCCCTCTTCCCCCATCCCCTGAACAAGGGGGGAGGGGGAGAGGAGGGAGAGCCAATTAAATCAACTCTCTATATATAAAAGTCAACTCTCTATATATACCAACTCCGGCAAATTACTACCGCTCATTGTCCCATTCACCGATATAATATTGAATAAAGTGCAAGTGTAAAAGTGGCAATAAATACATAGTTTCCCCTTCTCCCCCCCCCCCCTCCAAAGAAGGGGAGAGAGAGGAAGGAGAGGAAAAGAAAGAAAAAAAAAAGGGGGGGGTGTGAAACATTTAGTGCATTTTAATGCCTTTCATCATGTGTCCCATAAAAATAATCCAGTTATAAGTGAAGGAGAATCAAATTTAAAGCATCTATAAACAAAAAATAAAAAATAAAATGTAAGACTTTTTTAGTGGCGTTGAGTGTCCATCATCATGTGCTTCAAATTTTCCCAATAGAGAAAAAAAAAATCTATTCTAAGTGAGAGAAAAAAGTAGGTAAAATCTATTAGGGCATTTAGTGACCTTTAACATTGTGTGCATTAATTTTTTTCCCATACAAAAGGCAAGCTATAAGTGAAAAAGAATCAGTAAAGTCCATGGGGGCATTTATGAGCCGATAAAAAAAAAGGGGGGGGGGCAGAAAGTTACAACGACCTCTATAGATCCCTGCTGTTTGCATCCAGCCATTGAGCTCCCTCTGCTGGCGAATTGAAAACAAAAGTCCTGCCCAAAGCTGTCACCCGTAGTCGGGCCAGGTACTGCAAGGCATATACCACCTTGTATTGCTGTAGGATGCTCTTTATTTGCGTAAATTCAGCTCTGCGTTTTTGTAGATCAGGAGAAAAGTCGGGGTAGAATGAAATTCTAGCTCCCTTATATATAAAATTGCCCATGCCTCTGGCCTTCTGGAGCAGAGTAACTTTATCTCCATAGTAGAAGAATTTAAAAAGAAGTGATCTAGGACGACCTCCTTCCTGTGGAGGTTTAAAGGGGACTCGATGGGCCCTTTCAATAGCAAAAAAAGATGAAAAGGTGTCAGGACCAAAGATTTCCTTAAGCCAGCCCTCCATAAAAGATATAGTATTAGGCCCCTCACTCCGTTCTGGTAAGCCGATCACTCGGACATTGTTCCTTCGAAGTCTGTTCTCGATTTCATCTAATTTAGCTGCTTGTTGATTCGTTTTCTCTTGTAGGCCCCTAAGTTCTTTCTCAACTGGGTATAGAGCATCTTCAGCCGTACTCATTCGTTCTTCCAGGGTAGTAACCCTTTCGGCAATTTTGTGCATATCCTGACTTATTAGCACAAGCTCCCCACTGAGATTTTTCAACTGGTTATCAAAGTCCACCATGAATTGTTTACAGTCATTGACAGCCCGCAGTACATCTTTCAATGTGGGGTCTTCTATTAATTCAGGGCCTGATAGAGTGGCCCTGTCTATTATTAAGGGCACAGGCATAGCTGGTGTCAATGCAGTTCCAGTTCCATTAACATCCCCCCCTAGCCCTTTGTTAAGCTGGACTTTACTCCCAGTTGGATGTATGGGGTTGCTTAATTTGGAGACCGCCGACCCTTGGCTTTGCTGATGCTCCTAGAGGAGCTTTGGTCTGTATAGTTGATGGTGGTTGGCCTCCCTTAGTAGGTGATTGGGATGTAGTCTGAGCGGGCTGAAAGAAACGATCCAACGATCCAACTTGGCTGCTGCAACCTGACTACCCTTCTCCTTTCCCTTAGCGGAGCGTGTAATAGGGGCCCCTTCTATTTGCTGTTGGTCCTCAAGCCCACGTTTAGTAGTCATGGTGAACATATAGGAACGATGAGCGAGGTGTACCCCGACCCCAATGTCCCGACAGTAGTAAGCACAGAGGAGGGGAAGGGGGGACAAGCCTCTTAAAAGCTCCTGAGGGCCACAACAAAGCACTTGGGCGAACAACCCCCTTTTAAGATTAGCTGGTCTGGGAGTTTTGGTATGTGTAGCTTAAAGCATGTCCCATACAGCTTATGCAGTAAATCATGTAGAAAGCAAGCTGGCTAGTGTTAGTAAGACACTTGTAAGATGCATTAAGACATATTTGGAGTGTATCAAATCCGCTTGTCTTTCCTCTATCTTCCTTATTTCCTTGGCCCCTTTCTCCTATTCCTCTCCCCTCCTTTCTCCCTTTCCCTTTATAGGGAGTATTAAAGGACAGTAAAGTCCCCTCTTCTTATTCCTTTGTCTTTACCTCTTTCTTTCCTTTAGCAAACAGAGATTTACAAATAGCAGTCCATTGGAGGCTCAAGCAAGGAGAAGAGAACAATACAAGCTATTTAGAAAAGTCTACTGGGAATCAGCTGGAACTGAGTACCAGGGAGCCTTAGTACCTTAGCAGGCTGGGGCTACACAGTTGGAGCAGATGTCTCCTTACCGGTACCTCCGAACGTCACGGTCCTGGTTCCACCTCTGGGGGTTCCTCTCTCCTGTAGCGCCTCTGATATATCCAGTATCCTACCTCCAGCTCAGCAGTCCGCCTCTGCTCCAACCAGCGTGTCAGCGGGGTTCTCGCGGGGTCCCGTACTCCCGCGAGATCTCGGGGATGGCGTCAGAGGAGAGTCCAATCACGTACCGCTCTCAGTCAAGGACCGGGGCGGTAATTTCCAGACAAACACGCGGGCACACAGCTGGAGCGGAGGGCCGGTCTCACACCCCTCCACCTCCACTCCTCTTCCCTCGATCAGCACACCAGGAACGACAGGTAGAAAACGGGAGGTAGGGAGCCGTGCATTAAGACAGCAGTGTCCAGTACCAATACCAGGGATCTTATTGGTGCATGCAATACTCCGGCATAGGTTTCTCCAGGGGTTAGGAGGGGTGGAGGAGTCCTCACGCACTCATGCTCACACTCTCACTCCTACATCCGGTCACACCCCCGGTGCGCCGATCTTGACCACCACCTCAGACAAACCTTAGCTGAATACTTTCACCACACTTCACGGGAAGCGAGTCATGCAAAAAAAAAGGAAATTGGTCTTCTAATGTGCTAAATTATAGCTGTTTTTGTTGTGTCCACTGTTAAAAACAACTGTCACAAAAGACTTGTGGAGAACAGACATTAACAGAACAATTTCAGTAAACAGTACAGACATAACACATCTTTACAGAGATAAATTCCATCTACTATGTGCGGTGGGCAAATTTTTGAAGTATCTACAAGCTGTTTATTTTCTGAGTTATGTGGGCCACCAAAGTGTGTATTATGCCGCGTACACACGATGATTTTTCGGCTTGTAAAAAACGTAATTTTTCAGCCTCTAGAAAAACAACGTTTTTTTCAACTTCATCATTAAAACGACATTGCCCACACGCGATCGTTAAAAAAAAAAACGCGGTGACGTACAACACGTAGAACAGCACTATAAAGGGGAAGTTCCATGAGGATGACGCCACCTTTTGGGCTGCTTTAGCTGATTTCGTGTTAGTAAAAGACGATTCACGCTTTTCTGTCTGTTACAGCGTGATGAATGTGCTTATTCCATTACGAGCATGGCTGGGTATTTCACGTCGTTAAAGCCCACACACGATCATTTTTACAACTCAAAAAACGACATTGTTTAAAACGTCATTAAAAAATAGAGCATGTTCGAATTTTTTTTTTGTCGTTTTTCAGAACCAGAAAAATTATGTGAAGCCCACACAATGATTTTAAATGACATTTAAAAAAAACTTAGTTTTTTTACAAGCCGAAACATTATCGTGTGTACATGACATAAGTGTTTTTTTCCACTGAGCAACCATTCTAAGCAGCTGGCAGGTCATAGGAGGTAAATGTATTAGGGCAGCCTTGTGAGTCAATTAAGATCAACTCTGGGCAACAAGTGAAACAGTCAATGATCAAATAGTGCTATCTGAAAAAACACTGCAATTTTGCTTAATTCTGAAATTCCTCTCGGTTTTCCTTAATCAGATTTTTCTGTAATTTATTGAAATCTCTTTTCATTCTGCTAGCTCAGGATGCAATTGGAGCATACTTCCTGCAGAATGTGATCTGTAAATTCCTTTTTGTTCTGCTTCTTGTGTTATCAAACACTTAAAAACCTTTCAAAGTCATTTGGTGGCTAGAAGAAAACACTGTAGTAATAATAACACCATTTTATAATAGGCTATATAGCAGTGGTCCCTGGGTCCAAATGCAGCCCTTTGCTTGCCTTTATCCGGCTATTGAGGCATTATTTCTGCCACTGACTCCAACAATGGGACACTATTTCTTACACTGACACCAACTATGGGGCATAATTTCTTACACTGACAACAAAAAAGGAAAGAACTTTTCCTTCCACCAACAACAACTATTTCTTCCCTTAATACCAAAGATCAGGCATGGTTTACTCCCAATGGGCACTGTCTGGCCCCCCTAAAGTATGAAGGACAGTAAGCTGGTCCTTTCTTTAGAAAGTTTAGAGACTCCTGCTTAGGCCTACATATGGGCAAGCCAGCAAGAAGCCTGTAGTGGACTTCAGATTACCAACAAAAGGTTGGTGGGGTGGTCTACAGTGATGCCTGGATCTTGTATGCAGACATCTATGTACACAGAAGATATATATACTGTATATACAGTATAGTGGAAACTTTTTTGGCAGGTGTGAAGAAAACTGTAAAGTAAGAATGCTTTCAAAAATATTAATTTTAATTGTTTGTTTTTATTATTTTAAAAATGCAAAGTGAGTGAACAGAAAAAAAATATCGAAATCAATGTTAGGTGTTTTTTAGGATTAGAGTCAGATGTATGATTAACCAATTATATCAAGCAGGTGCTAATGAAATGATCATCAATTTTATATTAAGGTTGAAACACAGTCAATATTGAAACAGAAACAGCTGTTGAGACAGCTTAAGGGCCCTTTCACATGAGCGGACGAAAGGTCCACTTTTCATAAGTCCGTTTACGGACTCACAATGCTTCCCTATGGGATCGCGGACGTTAGCGGATGAGCATCCCCTAACGTCCGTAAACATCCGCCTCCGTCAAGATACGATTTTTCGGACGGAAGAAAATCCTATTTTTCTTCCGTCTGGCAGATCGGATCGGATGAATACGGACACACGGTCTGTATTCATCCAAATCCCCATAGGGAAGAGCAGAGGAAAGACAGGGCGGTCCCTGCACAGTGTGCGGGGACCGCCCTGTCATCCGACAGCTCAGCTGGGATTTTACGGAAGAATCCCCGCAGAGCAAACAGGCTAACGGAGCGGATCGATACGGATCCGCTCCGTGTGAAAGAGCCCTAAGGATCCATGTACACGGGACGCTTTTACAACTGCTCCAACTTGACAGATACTAACCCACATTTAAAACATTAGTTTTGCAGCATTTACATGCCGCGATTAGCAAGTGTACCATTGGGGAGGTGTGAGATTGGCCAATTTATTCTGCAGCAGGACAATGATCCTAAACATACAGCCAATGCCATTAAGAACTATATTTAGCATAAAAAAGAACAAGGAGTCTTGGAAGTAACGGTTTGGCCCCCACAGAGCCCTGATCTCAACATTGTCTGGGATTTTATGAAGAAACAGAAGGGTTTGCGGCAGCCTACATCCACAGAAGACATGTGGTTACTTCTCCAAGATATTTGCAACAATTTACCTGTCAAGTTTCTTTAAATACTTTCTGCTAGTGTACCTAGAACAGGGATCTTCAAACTATGGCCCTGCAGCTTTTGCGGAACTACATATCCCATGAGGCATTGTAAAACTCTGACACTTACAGACATGACTGAGCATGATGGGAATTGTAGTTCCTGAACAACTGGAGGGCCGTAGTTTGAAGACTCCTGACCTAGAAGATCTGATGATGTTTTGAGGGCAAAGGGTGGTCACATCAAATATAGCTTTGATTTGGATTTTTCTTCTGTACATTTACCTTCTGATTTGTTAACTGATAAAAAAATAAACTATTAACGCTCCTATTTCTGAAAGCATTCTTAATTTTCATTTACAGCATTTTTTTTTCAAAACCTGCCTAAAACAGTAGTGTGTGTATATACTGTATATATATATATATATATATATATATATATATATATATATATATATATTAGGGTTGTCCCGATACCACTTTTTTAGGAGTACAAGTACCGATACTTTTTTTCAAGTAGTCGCCGATACCGAATACCGATACTTTTTTTTAAAATGTCCCCATATGCAGCCAGGTCCCCCCACATATTGCAGCCATGTCCCCCCACATATTGCTGCCATGTCCCCCCACATATTGCTGCCATGTCCCCCCACATATTTCTGCCATGTGTCCCCCACATATTGCTGCCATGTGTCCCCCACATATTGCTGCCATAATGTCCCCCACATATTGCTGCCATGATGTCCCCCACATATTGCTGCCATGATGTCCCCCACATATTGCTGCCATGATGTCCCCCACATATTGCTGCCATGATGTCCCCCACATATTGCTGCCATGTGTCTCCCACATATTGCTGCCATGATGTCCCCCACATATTGCTGCCATGATGTCCCCCACATATTGCTGCCATGATGTCCCCCACATATTGCTGCCATGATGTCCCCCACATATTGCTGCCATGATGTCCCCCACATATTGCTGCCATGATGTCCCCCACATATTGCTACCATGATGTCCCCCACATATTGCTGCCATGATGTCCCCCACATATTGCTGTCCCCCTACCTGATGATGATGATGATGCCGCCGCCGTAGATACAAAGCTGCCGCCGTGAACATTACATGCAGCTTTCGTTTTTTACACAGGGCGGGCGATAGGGAAAACAACTATTGAAAAACGAAAGCGTCATGCGTCAAAGCGGCGGCGGCTTTGTATATACGGCGGCGGGGTCGGCGAAGTATTCTATTTGGGTATCGGGGGTATCGGGGGTATTTGCGGGAGTACAAGTACTCCCGCAAATACTCGGAATCGGTCCCGATACCGATACTGGTATCGGGACAACCCTAATATATATATATATATATATATATATATATATATATATATATACATACATACAGTATATATATAGATAGATAGATACAGTGGGGATCGAAAGTTTGGGCACCCCAGGTAAAAATGTGTATTAACCACTTTAGCCCCGAACCATAATGCTGTCCAATGACCAGGGCACTTTTTGTGTTTCGTGCGGTCGTGCGACGTGGCTCCCAAACAAAATTGGCGTCCTTTTTTTTCCCACAAATAGAGCTTTCTGTTGGTGGTATTTGATCATCCTTGCGGTTTTTATTTTTTGCGCTATAAATAAAAATAGAGTGACAATTTTGAAAAAAATTCAATATTTTTTACTTTTTGCTATAATAAATATCCCCCAAAAATATATAAAAAAACATTTTTTTTCCTCAGTTTAGGCCGATACGTATTCTTCTTCATATTTTTCATTAAAAAAAATCACAATAAGCATTTATTGATTGGTTTGCGCAAAAGTTATAGCGTTTACAAAATAGGGGGTCGTTTTATGGCATTTTTATTAATATTTTTTTTTTACTAGTAATGGTGGCGATCAGCATTTTTTTTCAGTACTGCGACATTATGGCGGCCACTTCGGACACTTTTGACACATTTTTGGGGCCATTTGCATTTTTATAGCGATCAATGCTATAAAAATGTATTATATTACTATAAAAATGCCATTGGCAGTGCAGGGGTTAACACTGGGTGTGTTCTAACTGTATGGGGGGTGACCTCACTAGGGGAAATCACTGATCTTCTGTTCATACATTATATGATCAGAAGATCAGCGTTTCCCCCGCTGACAGCACCGGGAGCTTTTTGTTTACACACAAAGCTCCCGGTCCCCGCTCTGTAACAAATGAGCGCACGTGCCCGGCGGTGATCATACCCGCCGGGCATGCGTGCGGGACTCAGGGGCGAGCCGGGACACGCGCGCGCCCCTCTTTCGGCGGCGCGCACGCGCCCCCTAGCGGCCGCTAAAGAGCGGACGTATAACTATGGGCTTTCGCCCAGCAGAGCCACCGTCCCGCAGTAATATGACGGCGGGCGGTCGGCATCTAGTTAATGTGCATAACGAAGCCAAGGAAAGATGGAAAAATCTCCAAAAGGCATCAAATTACAGATTAGACATTCTTATAATATGTAAAAAAAGTTATATTTTATTTCTATTTATTTCCATGCCCATTCTTCCTTACAAAAGTCTTCCAGTTCTTTGAGATTTCTGGGCTGTCTGTCACGCACTGCTCTTTTAAGGTCTATCCATAGATTTTCAATTATATTGAGGTCAGGAGATTGTGAAGGCCATGGCAAAACCTTCAGTTCACGCCTCTTGATGTAATCACCCGTGGATTTTGAGGTGTGTTTAAGATCATTATCCATTTGTAGAAACCATCCTCTCTTTAACTTCAGCTTTTTTACAGATGGCACCAAGTTTCCAAAATTTGCTGAAATTTTATTGAATCCATTTTTCCTTCTACTCGTGAAAAGTTTCCCCGTGCCACTGGCTGCAATACAACCCCAAAGCATGATTGATCCACCCCCATGCTTAACAGTTGGACAGAGGTTCTGTGCTCTTTCTTCTCCAAACATACCTTTGCTCATTCCGGCCAAAAAGTTATATTTTAACCTCATCGGTCCACAGAACTTGTTTCCAAAATGCATCATGCTTGTCTATATGTTCATTTGCAAATGCTGATTTTTGTGGTGAGGACGTAGAAGAGGTTTTCTTCTGATGACTCTTCCATGAAGACCATATTTGTACAAGTATCTCTTTATAGTGCAATAGTGTACCACAACTCCAGTGTCTGCCAGATATTTCTGGAGGGATTGTGCAGTCAAACGTGGGTTTTGAATTGCTTTTCTCACAATCCTGCGAGCTGTTCTGTCTGATATTTTTCTTTGTCTTCCAGATCTTGCTTTAACTTCCACTGCTCCTGATGACTGCCATTTCTTAATTACATTCCGAACAGAGGATATTGACATCTGAAAACGCTTTGCTATCTTCTTATATACTTCTTCAGCTTTGTGAGCGTTAACTATTTTCAGTTTCAGCTTTCTAGACAACTGCTTAGAAGAACCCATGGTGCTGATTGTTGGGGCAAGGACAGGGCATTTTAAACCTTTGAGATTGACATCACCTGGTCATCCCAGACGATGATTGAGAACAATCATTTAATGTACTTTAAAATAATTAAATGTACTAAATGTACTAAATGCAATATATATATATATATATATATATATATATATATATATATATATATATATATATCTATATATATATATATATATATATATATATATATATATATATATATATATATATATATTTATTTATTGCATTTAGTACATTTAATTATTTATTAAATAAATACACACATTTGCCCATTAATAAATTGCAATAAAGCATTAGATGCTTAATGCCTTTAGTTTAACTTTCAACTTTAATCTGAAGCGCTATACAAGTTACTCACTCTTCAATTTATTCCCAAATTAACGTATGTGCCGGCATATAAGACGACTGGGCGTATAAGACGACCCCCTATTTTTCCAGAAAAAATGTTGGTTTTGGGATATACTCACCATATAAGACTACCCCCCTCCTACTAGTCTTTCTGGAAGCTGAGGGGTAGTCGGAACAACCACTGACAGGAACAACTGCTGACAGAAACAGGCTTTTTTTAAATCTCACTGTGCCATTACATTACATTACATACCTCCACTGTGCCATCACTTGCCTCCACTGTGCTATCACTTGCCTCCACTGTGCCATCACTTGCCTCCACTGTGCCATCACTTGCCCACACTGTGCCATCACTTGCCCCCACTGTGCCATCACTTGCCCCCACTGTGCCATCACTGTGCCGGCCAGACGATCTCCCTTATTTTTTTAAAGATTCTGGCTTCCAGGCTGTGGGCATCCATGATTCAAAAGCCGCGCCTTCTTCTCAGACTGTTCCTTGATAGGTGGAGCACAAATTTTCCTAGCAGGGCCTCTGTTCAGTGTTCCACCTATCACGGATGTCCTCTCGTCCGAGGATGAGAAGGAATCCGTGATAGGCGGAACACTGAACAGAGGCCCCGCTGGGAAAATTTGTGTTCTTCCTATCAGGGAACAGTCTGAAGATCCAAAAAGACGCCTTATAGGCCGGAAAATACGGTATTTCCTAAATTAGATGGAATGGAAAAAAGTTACAATCAATTTCAGGTTTTGTTGTCCATTGTTAGAGAGATTTCCCCTCATTTTCTGTTCTAAGGACAAATTTTTGCCAGCCAGTAAGTGAGAGAAAATCTAACAATAAAAAGCTGACAGAGCATTCTCCTACCTATATACAAATTGAAAATGTTATTATTTTAGGCCTGCACTTTAAGAATAAAAATGTAAGCAGATACTAAGAAATGTAGTATCTCTTTCCTTGCACATACTGTAGCTAACTTTCAGTCAATACTTGTGGGCTTATAAATGATGGCCACATATTGATTTACTGCACGAGGGTCTGTATTGATTAGAGAAAATCTGTATGGCCAGACTGACATTAATAAACTGCTCTGAGATATAAAAAACAAGATAATATTTGGTTGTCTAAGTGAATACCATTTGTCTGAAAAACATGGGAGAAACTTTTTTTTTTGTAGAACTTATAAAATAAAAATTCTATCTTATACGTCTAAATGGCAATTACATTTATGTAAAATACATGCTATCATGCAGCTCTGTATTTATTTATACATCATAAAATGTATTTTTAATCCAATTTGTGTGAGCACCTAACTTTGACTTGGTTTCAGCATCTTGCAATCCTCTATACCAGTGGTTCTCAATCTAATTGAGATCAGCAACTGTTCAATTTGTTAAAAAAAAGTTTACAATTATGGGAATGTAAAATATGTATTGAAATGGTAGAAGGCTCTGGCTGTGCTGGGTGTCACTGTGGGGAGGATTGGGGTACTGAAGAGGTTAAGGGACTTTACAGCAGACCTGATGGTCCTATAGAGGAGGAGGTTTCTAGAGGGGCCTGTGGGTAAAAGGCACTGTGGGAGGTCAGGAGGCACCGAGGGGGCACTGCAGCAGGCTTTGTGAGAGGCTGCACAGCACTGTGAAAATTTGAGGGGCACTGTGGAGCTTGACGGCTCTCAAGGGGCCTTGTGGCACTGTGAAGCATAAGGGGCACTGTGAGCAATTATGGGAAGTTTGGGACAATATGGGAGCTTGGGGAAACCATGGTAGGTTAGGGTATCTGCAACTAGGTGGAAGTCTGATAGAAGTTAAGCTGAAGCCCAACATTGAGCCCCAACCTGATGGTTTCAAATCACTGCTCTATACAACAGCATCCAGGACTTAGATCCAGGTAGGTGTGCTGCTATTAAATGTACTGACTAGAAACACGCTGAAGGGATGCTAGAGAAAGCAAAGAGATGACCTCATTAATCTGCTTTCTGGCTAGTAGGCTCCAGAGAGAGGACACCGAATTTCGGGGATCTTCGCGTACATTTTAACAAACGATAATGAACGTGCAGAATCCGAAATCTGAAAGTTCCGACATAAAAAATGCTTTATTCGTTGTGTTGTGAAAACAGTTCGATATAGAGAGAAGATTCGACATGAAGGTGACAATAGTGATCTGTGTCTATTGAACCTGTGGTTGAATGTGCCTATACTAACTCTATTAGTCTAAGATTATTCGACATACTGTAGGTGACCGCAATATTGTGTCAATCTCGCTCCCTTTCTCGGCGAGATTGACCACCTACGAGCCCCGTCGAAAAAGCTGTCATAGAAGCTACGGGGATCCGACTTGGATTCCCATCAATTCTAGCCACGGCGTTTGGTATGAATCATGAGGGGGAACTCCACGCCAAATTTTAAATAAAAAAAGTCATGGGTTCCACCCCAGGGGGCATACCAGGGCGGATCCCTGTCGCTTCTATGTCGTGCTCGCTGGAATGTGCTTTTTCTATTCCAGCGAGTGTGAGATGTCGACACCATGTCGCCGAGAATCAGCGTGATGCCGTCGTGCTGGAAACACATTCTCGGGGACAGGTATTGTGGAGAGAAAAGATGCAACATTATAGAGACATGAAGATTCGACGAAGCAGCTAAAAACATACGATCGCCGCAAGCGGACATTTATGGTCAAGTTCTCCGCCCATAGGCTATAGAAGAATTCTATTGTTGGTTGACTAGTAATAATAATTAATACATTTCGTCTTCTTAGAACATTCGACAGAAACCATAAGCCTTCAACTGACAGATTCAACCTTAATTCCGATTTTCAGGCAAATGCATTTTTTAACAAAACAAAATTAATAAAAAACGAATTTTGAGAATAGCTAAATAAATGTATTTTTCGGACTAAACCGAAATTCCGAAACAAAATATTTCAGTGTGCACATGTCTAATTTGTTCTACAGTCTACAATGTATGAATGTAAAAGAGGAGGTAGTGTCTGGCTGTTCTGTGTGTTCGGGCACTCAGCACTGGACCAGCAGTGATGCACATACTCTGGCAGGTAAAACAGCTTCCTTATATGTATGTTATCTGTGTAATAGCTATTTCACTGGAGTTTGGTTATAAGGTCATTATGTATGTATTTACCTTTCCTCAACATGATTACAAGAGGGGAACAAAATACAAACACTCTCTATAAGTGAACTGTTGCTTCTTTTTTGTCCAATCAGCAACGTGGGGAGGGTGTTGAAAAAGAGAAAAAAAAAATGGCCACCGACCGGGTGGCAGGATAGTGACTATAGAGGCTTAACGTTGTTGCAAGGCCTAAAGGGTTTTTTACCTTGATGTATTTTCTGCATTAATGTTAATAAACTTTTAGGTTCAGCTCCTTCCACTCTGTTCTCCCAAATACTTACCTGAGCCCAGTGCTGTGCCGAGTGCAGTGGCACTGGTCTTTTTCTCTCTCTCCTCACTTGCTCAGTGAGAGCAGTGAGACCCATTGGCTCCTGCTGCTGTTAATCAAATCCAGTGATGAGGTAACAGGGGGTGGGGCTGAGTCACACTGTGTGTGTCAATAAATGCACATAGTGAGGCTCAGGATTCCTATGGGGGCACTCGGAAGGCAGGAGGAGCCAAGCCCACTGGTGGAGACCCACAGAAGTGGAGGATTGGGCTTTTCTGTGCCAAACCACAGAGCAGGTAAGTATAATTTTTTTGTTATTTTTTATGAAAAAAAAATACCTTTACAACCACTTTAACTGAATTACAAATTCTCTGGTAGGCAAGACAGATTGCATACTTTATAGGTATTTCCAATTTATATGTTTGCCTGGAGTTCTCTAATCTGAATAAGCAGTCTCTAAGAGATGTTGTTGAAAACCAGGGTATTCAGGATGATAAAGACAATGGGCCAGATTCTCAGAGGCGATATGACGAAGTATCTCAGATACCCCGTCGTATAGACGTTTTTTTTGTCGGGTATCTATGCGAGTGATTCCTAGAATCACTTTGGCATAGATACGCCTGAACATCCGACAAGTGTAATACCATTACACTTGCGGATCGTAGTTGTAATGACAACTCCGGCCACTAGGTGGCCATTACGTTGTTTTCTCATTTGCCTATGCAAATGAGGCTACTAGGCAGATTCCCGAACGTTTTTACGCCGCCCTGTCATCGCGTACGTCATTTTTGTCGGCATAAGGTTACCCCTGCTAATATGACGGGTAACCTTATGCAGTACCGTCGGATGCCGTCGCGTGCCGTCGGATGCCATGTTAAGTATGGCGTTGGGTCAGCGTCGGCTTTTTCCGTCGCTTACGTCGTTTTACTAACTCGTTCGCGAATAGGGCATTGCGTAGTGACGATCACGTCGTTTTGACGTCGGTTTTCAACAACGTTTTCCGACGTGAGCTGGAGCATGCGCACTGGGTTTTTTCCCCGGCTGGCGCATGCACAGTTCGATTGACGCGGGGGCGCACTTAAATTAAATAAAAGCCGCCCCCTTTGAACGCTGGGCCATTTACACTACGCCTCCGCAAACTACGGAGCAATTGCATGGAGAATACGGCACTTGCTCTGTTACGTTGCGGCGGCGTAGTGTAAATGACTTACTGTACGCTACGCCAGCGAAATTATATGAGAATCTGGCCAATATGTTAAAAATCTTGGTGGAGGAACATATTTTTGTATGTTTTCTTTATCTCCTGTTTGGTTCAGCCCGCTATAAAGAATTAAGGTGCATTATAGGGTGCTGGCTCTTTCTATTTTATGAGCAATACAAACTTAAAACATGTACCGGTATCAGGGCTCAAGTCCTGCGGAAACGCGTGGGAACGGAGTTCCTGCATTTTTTTCACAGCAGGAACTCAGTTCCCTTTGCAGGACTAGAGCAGCCGGGAGCAGCCGAGCCGCCCGAGCCAATCCTTCACTAAGCTTGAGTCACTGTCAGGGGCAGTCGAACCTTAGTAATCCTTTATGTTACTGGCTGCTTCCTGTATATGGATTCATCGGGTAGTGTGCAGGTATTCCGTCACTTCCTCGATGCCGCAATGTCTCCTGGGAGCTTTTGTTATTGTTCCCAGGAGACATTGCGGAGGTCTACCACGAGTTATCACAGGATTCAGAGAGAACTTGCTAGAAGGTACAGTGTATCGAAAAAAAAAAAAAACACGCGGTTTAGTAATTATGCATATGAGCGGATGATTTTTTTTGGTGGGGGAGTGAATCTTGGGTGGGAGTTCCCACACTTTTTTCCCCAGGACTTGACCCCTGACCGGTATGCACTTTGTATTTTTTGTTTTAGGTGTTGACTAAACTATACAGTAACCAAGCCTTGATGAAGCGGCTATAGATTACAACCGCGAAACACGTTGGCCATCATTTATGCAATATATACTGTATCATTCTCTTGTATTTTTAAGGATTAGCTTTTTCCCCTTTTTATGTATATATACAGTATATATATTTCCTTTGTATACCTGTTGTGGTTTATAATAATATCTCGAATTTGTATACAGTTGCAAGAAAAAGTATGTGAACCCTTATGGAATGATATGGATTTCTGCACAAATTGGTCATAAAATGTGATCTGATCTTCAAGTCACAACAATAGACAATCACAGTTTGCTTAAAGGGGTTGTAAAGGTACCATTTTTTTTTTCTAAATAGCTTCCTTTACCTCAGTGCAGTCCTCCTTCACTTACCTCATCCTTCGATTTTGCTTTTAAATGTCCTTATTTCTTCTGAGAAATCCTCACTTCCTGTTCTTCTGTCTGTAACTCCACACAGTAATGCAAGGCTTTCTCCTTGTTGTGGAGTGTCGTGCTCGCCCCCTCCCTTGGACTACAGGAGAGTCAGGACGCCCATTAACACACAGCTCATTTCTCTATCTGCAACGTAGAGAGCGTCCTGACTCTCCTCTAGTCTACTAGGGGAGGAGACATTTCGTTGTTCCTACTTACTAGGAACAAACAATATGTCTCCTCTCCCCAGACAGAACAGGGATTTGTGTGTTTACACACACAAATCCCTGTGCTGGCTCTCGTGCATGTAATCGCATGTGGCTGGCGGGGCGATCACGACGGCCGCATTGGAATCGCCTGCCGTGCAGTGGGCGCATGCCCTCTAGCGGTTCTTAAAGGGAATCCCATATATGTACGAGAATTCGCGCAGCGGTGCCATTGTGCTGCTGTAAATGTAAGTGGGAATATGGTTTTATATGTATATACACATATAATACTGCGCTGATACTATGCTGTATAAAAGTAAATAATACTTGTGTATAATACCCCTTCAGCCTTTAAATATGTGAAATATAAATATATAAATAAGTAAATAATCAATATGCCCAAACAAAACCCAAAATTGTGAACTCAATTCTAGAATCAATTAAGATGCAAAGCTAAACATCAATGAACTTAAAAATGTGTATATAAAATGAATATAAAGGATATATAAATATATATAAAGTCTCAAAAAATCCAAAAATATGTGCAGATTCCAAAAAAGATTAATCAAATATTTGTGACTTTGCACCACTAGTAGTCCAAACACAAGTGCAGATTCCAATAGGGGATCAATCAAACGTTCGTGACTTTTCACCACTGGTGTCACAAACCACCTATTTAAATGAAATGCGCTCACCAGATCAGAGTGTATTAAATGCCTTTAGTACAACCATGGGATGAGTCTCATCAAGTTACAGTGCTCCTGCTGTCTTTCCGAATGTTATTATGGGTGCCTTGTCTCCAAGAAATGAGAGCCAGATATAGTGTAGTATATTTGGTAAAAAAAAAATCGCATTTATTAAAACAAAGAGATTTATTGCACTCACATTTTTTGGTGCCTATTCCAACCGGCACCAGTCTGTCCAGCATTAATGTATGCGTCATCAGGAAGCCTTTTTTACCAAATATACTACACTATATCTGGCTCTCATTTCTTGGAGACAAGGCACCCATAATAACATTCGGAAAGACAGCGGGAGCACTGTAACTTGATGAGACTCATCCCATGGTTGTACTAAAGGCATTTAATACACTCCGATCTGGTGAGCGCATATCATTTAAATAGGTGGTGGTGACACCAGTGGTGAAAAGTCACAAACATTTGATTGATCCCCTATTGGAATCTGCACTTGTGTTTGGACTACTAATGGTGGAAATCTGCACATATTTTTGGATTTTTTGGGACTTTATATATATTTATATATTCTTTATATATTTTTTATATTCATTTTATATACACATTTTTAAGTTCATTGGTGTTTAGCTTTGCATCTTAATTGATTCTAGAAGTGAGTTCACAATTTTGGGTTTTGTTTGGGCATATTGATTATTTATTTCCTTATTTAGATATTTATATTTCACATATATTTATATATATATATTTATACTAATTTAAAGGCTGAAGGGGTATTATACACAAGTACAGTATTATTTAAATTTATACAGCATAGTATCAGCGCAGTATTATATGTGTATACACATATAAAACCATATTCCCTATATATTTTTTCACTTCTTTTTAGAAGTGCATACTGAAACTGTAGCAGATTATTAACATTTAAACTATAAATGAGCGCCGGTGACACACTATACATGTAAATGTAAGTGAGCCGGTCGGGAAATGGTTAAGTAAAGTACATTCACTGTGTATATGTATGGGTTTACAACCACTTATTTATTATAGAACATCCACCCACCACTGGGGACACATAATTGATGGTCTTTTAGTAGCAATGCACAGAAATTGCAATAAACATGCATAGAAGCAAGAGGGTGAGTATAGGAGAGTTCTGGAGCAATGTGGTGCACAGCAGACTAGGCAGCAAACAGCTCAGAGGTACAGGTAACACCCGGAGAGCTTATACATATACAGTGGAACCTTGGATTACGAGCATAATCAGTTCCAGGAGAATGCTCATAATCCAAAGTACTCGCATATCAAAGCGAGTTTCCCCATTGAAGCCAATGGAGATGAAAATAATTTGTTCCGCATTGACTTCAATAGCATGCATTACTGCATGCGGCCAGAGGTGGGGGGCATCAGAGAGCCTTGGAAACAGTCGGAAAGGCCCGAAGACAGCTCGGCTGACCTTGACAAACCTCAAAAAGGCTTGGAAACTGACTATTTCCGTGTTTTTTCGAGCATTTCTGAACGGCCCTGTTCGGCTCCGCTCGGCTCCAGAGATTTCCCTCTCATGAGCCATACATCACACAGAGGAGACGGAACTTTGCAGTCACAGGACAACAAAGAATAGTGAGGAAATGTTTTTATTTATGATAAAACATATGAAGTGCAATAGTGAGCAGTGGGGAGATAGTATTTAAAAAGTTGGGTGTTTTATAGCCTAAACTTCCATTTTAATGTAATTACTTTTTTTTCTTAAAAGGGTCAATAAAGGAAAAAAAATGTTCTTTAAAATAACAAACATGTTATACTTACCTCCACAGTGCAGTTTGTTTTGCACAGAGTGGCCCCGATCCACGTCTTCTGGGGTCCCTCTGCGTCTTTCTCTGGTCCTCCCCGCAAGAACGCTTCACATTCATACAAGAGAGCTTGCATGGTGATCAGGGCTGTTTGAAGAAATTAGGGGGCCCCAAGCAAACAAAAAAATAAATAATCACTTTTCAAGTTGAGAAGCGGGGGGGGGGGGGGGGCTTTGGGTTTGTCTGCTTACCTGCATGCCGGCATATCTTGGTGTCCGCACAGGGGCCCCAGCAGGGAGGGCCCTTCCCGCACCGCTGCTTCCTCCTGCAGTCCGGATCAGCCGTGTACCATAACCGCGCGGTACAGGAGATTCAGTTTGCTGTTCCCGGGGCCGGACTGAAAGGAAGTGAACACTCAGTGTGTGCACTTTCTGTCAGTCCGGCCGGGAACAGGAACCTGATTCTCCTGTACCGCGCGGTTATAGTAAACGGTCGACCGGACTGCAGGAGGAATCAGCAGTGCGGCAAGGGGCCCCTGGCCAGCTCGGGGCCCCAGGCAATTGCTTGGATTGCCAGTCGGGTTCCGACAGGCCTGATGGTGATGAGTACTTGCGGGGGCGCTCCCATGATACAGCCAGCAGCCATAGCTTTCATAATAAGCATCCTTTACCTGCAGACATTCCTCTTTTCACTTTCTCATTGTTCGTTTTTGCTCAGAAGATGCTCTATTTCTTATCTGTTCTGTTCATTTTCTGCTTGTCTGATTGTTACTCACCACCGTGAAGGGAGGCTTTACTGCGGTGGTCAGTGATGTGCTCGCCCCCTCCTGGAAACTACATCTGTGCGGCAAGGCGCTCTCTACGTGTTAGAGACTTCAAGGAGGTGTGAATTACTGGGCGTTCACCATAAAGCATTTTGGGAAATGTAGTTCTTACATGAACGAGCACCGCAAACCAGGAAGTGAATGAGAGAACAGGAACTAGAACGCCGGAGGTGATATAGATGAAGGAATTTAAAAGGTATTTACTCGTTTTTTTAATAGAATCATTACACTATTCTGTCTGTCTACCTTGCAGACATTGGGCCAGATTCACATAGAATTAGATTATCGTAGCGTTTCCCAAATACACTACGCCGCCGTATTTTACCTGGCTCTACGTGGAATCCAGGTAGATTTTGTCCAGTAAACGACGGCGGCGTAGTGTATTTCTCCCGGCGCAATCCATCTACGCGATTAGGGGGCGTGAAGCATTTAAAATAGGCATGCTCCGTTCCCAAATTTCCCGCCGTGCATTGCGCGAAATCACGTTGTTACGTCGTAGTAGCGTCGTTTACGCACATTCCTATTCCCGAACGAGTTACGTTAAAAAAATAATAATAATTAAATTCGACGCGGGAACGACGGCCATACTTAACATGGGTTACGCACTGTTAGACCAGCAAAAAGCTGCTCTAACATTACGTAGCCAAAAAATGACGTAGGCGATTGCGAAGGACACTCGTACCTTCGTGGATCGCCGTAAAAACTCATTTGCATACCCCGACGTTGAAAACGACGCGGACTCCACCCAGCGGCCGCAAAAATATCGCAACGTAGATCCGAAGGCTTACGAAGACGTAAGCCTCTCGGATCGAAGCCCGAGAACAGAACATGTATGGGGACAGCTGGCTGGTTGGTGAGTAACATGGGTGGCAGGCATGACTACCCCCCCCCCCCATGATGCACACATCACAAGGGACACATGCACTACTAACATCCTCCTGTCTTTTCCCTTCAAGGTGACTCTGCATATGCACTGGGACCCCATCTCATGACCCCATCTCATGCTAGCTCACATTATGCATCTTTGCACGTTAAACACACACATTAATCATGGCACAATGAGAATGCATGCATGCACACCACTGTGGTCCCTAGCACACACACCCCACATCCTCATCACATTGGATTGGCACAAGCCACCACAAATGAGGGTGACACCCCTTTTCCGGCAGGAATGTCACCCCCACATTTCCAAATCATACACAAACAGAACCAAAAAAAAAATGACCAGCAAAAAAAAAAATAAGCCCAGCAAAAATATAATTTTACAAAAAAAAACAACAAAGAAAACACATAAAAGACAAAAATCACTCAGCAAAACAGTCCCCAAATATCTCAAAGACACGTCACAAACAAACAAATAAACGCTAACAAACAACAGAACAAAAGCACCTTGCTGTATAGGGAGGGATACAAAGGGATGTACTTTTGCAAAGGAAGTGCGTTTGTGTCTGTCTATTTATGCTGTCTGCGTAGTTCTCTAATTTGCCCTAGTCCACTTCCAATTTCACTGATTGCGCCATTCCCGAGTTGTGAGCATGCGCACAGAGGTGCTGACCATGGTCTCCTTCAAGCGCGCATGCGCGAGCCGGCCGGCACTTCATTTGCATGGGGTCACGACTCATTTCAATGTAACACGCCCACGTCCTTCCCAATTTGTATTACTCCGCCTTACGCCTCTGAAATAACGTTACGCATGCGCAAATTTCTGCGTAAAAGCGACGAGAATAGGGTGATTGCGCGGCTACATTGCGCAAGTCTAACGTAAAGGCGATGCGCTACGCCGGTCCAATAATGCGCAGATGTACCTGAATCTGGCCCAGAGCATTTAAGGCTTTGAATTTCATTGACATGACAAGAATCAGTGGAATATAATTACTTTTTATTTTGAACAATTTCATATACTTGAAAGCATGGTCACCCAAGGAAGGTAATCTGTCTCTCTTTTGTGATGAGAAGGAATTTGCCTTAGATCAGCCTTTCTCAACCTTTTTATCGCTGGGGAACCGCTGATAAAACCCATTTATTGGGGGTCAGTGGGAACAATGCCCCTTACTTTGGTGGTCAGTGAGAAGAATGCCCTTTTTCACAGTAGTGATAAGAATTCCCCCCCTTACAGAGAACTATGAAGATCATTGGTGTAATACCTCTAAGTGGAATTGGCTCAGAACTATGTAGGCACTATCAAACAATGTAAAGCAGCCACAGCTCAAGGAACCCCTAGCCACCTCTGGAGGAACCCTAGGGTTCCACAGAACCCTGGTTTAGAATGGCTGCCTTAGATGCTTCTGTTTCTTTTATCAAGGCAAATATTTTAGTATCTTGATCTACTCAGAACCTGAGAACAACTTAACACATTGCGGAAGTGAGTTCATGGTAACACAGCTTGCAGAAAACTGTACACATGATATTTTTGAGCCAAACACAATTCTCAATGAATATGCATAATTAAATGTTCAATGTAAGTGAGAAGTAGTAATTTATTCAGTGTTGGATATTTCAATGTATTCGTTCAGCTCCTTAGCAACCAAATTCACAAATAGATTCGTGGACTTTCTTTACTAAATTTAAATAGATGCTTTGTAAGCACATGAAAAGGATAATAAAACACATTTTTTCCAACTTAACATCTCTAATATTGTACCTGTATACTTCTTATGGACCAGAGCAATTTTATACATTTCTATTATGGGCTTGTTTATTTTATAAATTATTTTGCCATTACTAAACATAACAAAGTAATACATTGTTTTTTGGGTGGGGAAATGCTTTTCTGGCACTTTTTTCTAGAATCTACAGACAAAAATATGGAAAAGCATGGAAAATGCATTTTTTTCTGTTTTGAAAAGTGCTAGATTAAGAAAATGTTTACAGTAAAAAAGATGTATACATTCTAATATATGCAGTGCCTTGCAAAATTATTCAGTATTGTGAAGCAACAAACCACAACAAATAGGACAACAGAAAAAGTCAATTGGGTAGATTCATGTAGTGCGGCGTACATTTGTGCGGGCGTAGCTTATCTCAGATACGCTACGCCGCCGTATATTAGAGAGGCAAGTGCTGTATTCACAAAGCAATTGCTCTCTAAGTTACGGCAGCGTAGCGTAAATGGGCCGGCGTAAGCCCGCCTAATTCAAATGTGTTTTATGTGGGCATGTTTTGTTTAAATTAAGTGTGATCCTACGTAAATGATGTTTTTTACTAACAGCGCATGCGCCGTCCGTGGACGTATCCCAGTGTGCATGCTCCAAATTACGCCACTAAGACTCATTGGTTTCGACGTGAACGTAATTTACGGCCAACCCCATTCACGGATGAGTTACGCAAATGACGTAAAACGTGAAAAATTTGACGCGGTCCCAACGTCCATACTTAACATTGGCGGCGCCATCTTTTTGGTGGTTTATCTTTACGCCTGAAAACGCCTTACGTAAATGGCGTATCTTTACTGCGACGGCCGGGCGTACATTCGTGAATAGGCATATCACGCTGATTTACATATTCTAGGCATAAATCAGCGTACACGCCCCTAGTGGCCAGCGTAAATAGGCAGCTAAGATACGACGGCGTAGGAGACTTACGCCAGTCGTATCTTAGCAACATTTAAGCGTATCTCACTTTGAGCATACGCTTAAAGATACGACGGTGCAGATTCTGAGTTACGACGGCATATCTACTGATACGCCGTCGTAAGTCTACCTGAATCTGGCCCAATGTGTATAACTATTCACCCCCCTAAAGTCAATACTTTGTAGAGCCACCCTTTGTGGCTATCACAGCTCCAAGTCGCTTTGGATAAGTCTCTTTGAGCTTTCCACATCTTACCACTGGGATTTTTGCCCTTTCCTCCTTGCAAAATTGCTCCAGCTCCTTAAATTTGGAGGGTTTGCGCTTGTGAACAGCAATCTTTAATTCTGACAACAGATTCTTTATTGGATTGAGGTCTGGGCTTTGACTAGGCCATTCCAACACATTTACTTGTTTCCCCTTAAACCACTCAAGTTTTGCTTTAGCAGTGTGTTTGGGGTAATTGTCCTGCTGGAAGGTAAACCTCTGTCCTAGCCTCAAATCACACACAGAGTGGTACAGGTTTTGCTCAAGAATATCCCTGTATTTAGCACCATCCATCTTTTCCTCAACACTGACCAGTTTCCCAGTCCTGACTGTCGAAAAACATCCCCACAGCATGATGCTGCCAGCACCATGTTTCACTGCGCGGATGGTGTTATTTGGGTCATGTGATGTGTAGGGTTAGACATAGGGGGCCAGATTCACAGAGCCCTTACTCCGGTCTATCTCGTGTTAGACCGGAGTACAGTCAAATTACGCGCGTCATTTCATTAGTCTGAATCCTCAAACCATGATACGGCAGCTTCGGGCTTCAATCCGACTGGCTTACGTGTTCGTACGCCTTCGGATCTACGCTGCAATAATTTTGCGGCCGCTGAGTGGAGTTCCCGTCGTTTTCCGCGTCGGGGTATGCAAATGAGCTTTTTCCGACGATCTACAAAGTTACGAGCGTCCTTCGCAATCTCTTACAGCATCTGTAGTCATCTTTTTGCTGCGTAAAG
The DNA here is from genome assembly GCA_029574335.1 of Rana kukunoris. Classification (NCBI taxonomy): domain Eukaryota; kingdom Metazoa; phylum Chordata; class Amphibia; order Anura; family Ranidae; genus Rana; species Rana kukunoris. The sequence continues at coordinate 136,946,234 of CM056053.1, forward strand.
TTATTCCAGCTTTTATCTTAACCCATGTTAAGTATGGCCGTCATTCCCGCGTCGAATTTCAACGTTTTTTTTTATTATTTACGTAAGTCGTCCGGGAATAGGAATGTATGTAAGCGACGCTACTCAAACAAAAAATTACGTAACAACGTTATTTCGCGCAATGCACGGCGGGAAATTTCTGAACGGAGCATGCGCAGTTCGATTGCCGCGGGGACGTGCCTAATTTAAATGCTTCATGCCCCCTAATCGCGTATTTCGATTCTGCCGTGAGAAATACTATATATATATATATATATATAGTAGTAGTGTATCTCTCATACTCTGCGCCAATGTAATTGTACCTGAATCTGGCCCAGGGTTTTTCTTGATGGGCAAAAAGTAAAATTTTAGTCTCATCAGACCAGAGCACCTTCCTCCATACATTTTGGGATTCTCGCCCATGCCTTTTTGCAAACTCAAAACGTGCCATTTTGAAAGTAACGGCTTTCTTCTGGCCACTCTGCCATAAAGCCCAACTCTATGGAGCGTACGGCTTATTGTCATCCTATGTACAGATACTCCAGTCTCTGCTGTGGAACTCTGCAGCTTCTCCAGTGTTACCTTTGGTCTCTGTGCTGCCTCTCTGATTAATGCCCTCCTTGCCCGAACTGTGAGTTTGGGTTTGCGGCCTTCTCTTGTCAGGTTTGCTGTTGTGCCATGTTCTTTCCATTTGGTTATGATAGATTTGAAGGTGCTCCTAGGGATCATCAAAGGTTTGGATATTTTTTTATACCCTAACCCTGACTTGTACTTCTCAACAACATTGTCCCTTACTTGTTTGGAGAGTTCCTTGGTCTTCATGGCAGTATTTGGTTAGTGTTGCCTCTTGCTTAGGTGTTGCAGCCTCTGGGGCCTTTCAAAAAAGTGTGTATATGTAATGACAGATCATGTGACACTTAGATTGCACACAGGAGGACATAATTTCACTAATTATGTGACCTCTGAAGGTAATTTGTTGTGCCAGAGCTTTTTATTGATTTCATAACAAAGGGGTGTGTACATACACACACACCAATTTATAATTTTTTTTTATTTGTGAAAAATAGTTTTATGTATATATTTTTCTAATTTCACCTCACCAACTTAGACTATTGTGTTCTGATCCATCACATGTAGTTCAGATTAAAAAAAAAAAACATTGAACTAAAGGCTTTAATGTAACAAAATAGGTAAAAAACCAAGGGGGTGAATACTTTTTCAAGGCACTGTAATTTGCCCTATTTAAAAATATACTGAAATGTTGTTTCCTGTACAAAGCATTGCAAAGTTTTTTGCAAATAAAAAATAATAATTAATTAATAAAAAAGGGCGCATTTTCTTTATGTGAAACTAAAAAGAAGTAACACATGAAATAAATGCAAATATAAAAAAATAGGGTTAACTAAAGGATAATAAGATGTTAAATTAGTGATTTATTTTATAAAAAAATACAAATTAAAAAAAAAGCCTCTAAGGTTTCTTAAACAAATGCAGGTCACACACATTCATGTGTAGATCACAAAGATTGATTTTTATTTACCGTACCTTGTGACACTTGTAGACTGCATTTTGACAGTTGCTCCTTTTATGTAATATAAAGCAATTCCTGACTGTCAAAATAATAATAGTGGATGGGGGGTGACAGTCAAAATAATAATAGTTACAGGAAGAGTGGCAGCTTGTAGGTTGGTTGAAGTAGGGCCCACTATGTGGCCCACTTAAAAGTGTTGCTCTATTAAATACTTTCAGGAAGGAGGGAGAGTTCATTTCCTTCCTGGCAGGATTATTATTGTTATAATATAGGATTTATATAGCACCAACAGTTTGCACAGCAAGGGCAGTACCGTTAAAATACAATTCAATACAATCTACAAACGTTCATTTTAACAAACGATAACAAACATGCAGAATTCTAAATCCGAAAGATCCGATATAAAAAATATAATTATTACTAGTCATACAACATTAGAATTCTACTATAGCTTGTGGGTGGAGCATTCGACCGGAAATGTACGATTGTGTCATCGTACAGTTTAGCTGCTTCGCCTAAACTTAGAACATTTGACAGACACCATAAGCTTTCAGTTTACAGATTCGACCTTAATTAATTTGGATTTTCAGACGAATGCATTTTTTAATGAAACAAAATAAATAGAAACGAATTTCGGGAGTAACTATATAAATACATTTTTCGGATGAAAACTTGAGGTGGAATGTAGCCGTATTAGTGCAATGGATGAAAACGAAATTCTGAAACAAACTATTTCAGTGTGCACTAGACATGTGCACACTGGAATATTTTGTTTTGTTTTTTCGTTTTCGTTTGGAAAATAAATTTATTTAGTTACTCCCAAAAATCGTTTTCAATTTATTTCGTTTTTCGTTGGGGAATAGCTTTGGTCCGAAAATCCAATAATACTTGTTTATTATCGAATGGCCAAAAGAATATTCGACGGAACGTCGAATCTTTACGTCGAATCGTACATTTCCGTTCGAATATTCCACCTACAAGAATTCTAATGTTGTACGACCAGTAATAATGTCAAATCGATTTTCTCATAAATCGAAATCTAATCTCTGTAATGTCGAATCTATTATTTCTATAGTGTAGAATCTTTTCTCTATAATGTCGAATCTTTTCCCTATAATGTTGAATCCTTTCCTCTATAATGTCGAATTTTTACCGCAACAAAAATGAAAATAAAGCATTTTTGATGTCGAATCTTTCGGTTTTCGTTTCTTGCGCTTTCGTTATCGTTTGTTAAAACGATAATGAAAAAAACAGATTTTCGAACGAAAATGCATTCTAACGAAAAAGGATGCACATGTCTAGTGATTTCTACGTGTGCCTTGACAAACACTTTATTGGACCACTTGGTCTTTTTTCTGTGATCACACTTCTATGTTTCTATGTTACTGAGTGATACTGAATGTGCAGTCAGATAAGCAAGAGCAGAACCAGCGATTAGCAAAGTCTCAGAGGCCAACAGTCCTCAGAATCACAGAGGCCAAGGGATTGGAGTTTTTTGAGGATGAGTGGTTGGTCAACTGTATCAAAAGCAGCAGAAAAATCTAATGTGAGCTTGTGACCGATGTGAGTTTTTGAACGGAAATTCCGATCGTGTGAATGCTCCATCGGACTTTTGCTGTCAGAATTTCTGCCAACAAAAGATTGAGAGCTTTCCGACATTTTCCGACATTAAAATTCCAATCGGAAAATCCAATCGTCTGTAGCTATTCCGACACGCAAAATTCCGACGCATGCATTGAACTTCATTTTCTCGGCTCGTCGTAGTGTTGTATGTCACCGCGTTCTTGACAGACGAAAGTTCAGAGAACTTTTGTGTGACCGTATGTATGCAAGCCAAGCTTGAGCAGAATTTCGTCTGAAAGAATGTTGATATCTGTGTGCTGCTAGCTCAGACTGTTGCAGACTAGGCATTATGTGAGTTTGAAGGTAAATATATGCAGGGAGAGGGGTCTAAAGCCCTGTACACATGATCAGTTTTTCCAATAGGAAAACCGTGTTTTGTTTTTTTTTCAGCCGGAAAACGGCTTAAATTTGTCTTGCATACACACAGTTAAACTAATCTTGTCTGAAATTCCGAACGTCAAGAACGCGGTGACGTACAACACGTACGACAAGCTCTTTTGCTTGATTCTGAGCAAGCACACAGAAGACCATGATTCCCGATAGGAATTTTTCCTGTCATGAAAATTTAGATCCTGCTCTCAATCTTTTCTTGGCAGGAATTCTCACAGAAAAAGTGTGATGGAGCATACACACGGTCGGAATTCCTGACAAAAAGCTCACATCACACTTTTCTTGTCGGGAAAACTGATCGTGTGTACGAGGCATTAGATTAATCAAACAGAAACTGGAGGAAAATCTTTCCAATAGATACACAGATACAATTAAAAATGTGATAAAAGTTATAACCATCTCCAACATTATGCTAAAATCAATAAAAATGTTTTGGTTGGCATTGACTTTAAAGAGGAACTAGATTCCTGTGGGTCCATGTAAATATGTTTGCAGGACATGCACCTTATCAAAGCTAAAGTAGGCCTAAATGACAGAATATGAAAAGAGGCAGTTAATATTTCTGGCACATTTTCCGCTCAAAACATCTGGTTGCTATGGAGATCCATATAATCTGTAAAAGGTGACTTATAACTGTCAAGGCCCTAGGAATTTGAAGTGTCACAACAGGCAGCTGGAATGAAGCAGTTGGCATGTAATGGGTTCTCTAAGGAGCTTTGCAGCAGAGCATCCATCCATGCTACTTTCTTATGACAGAAGTAGTACAATAGAGGATATCTGCAGACCGGAACACATTTCCTCAGTGTCCCCCAAGGTACTTCAGGGATGCATCAAACTCTCTGAAACTTTGGTACTTGTAATATACAGTATCTCACAAAAGTGAGTACACCCCTCACATTTTTGTAAATATTTTATTATATATTTTCATGTGACAATACTGAAGAAATTACACTTTGCTACAATGTAAAGCAGTGAGTGTACAGCTTGTATAACAGTGTAAATTTTCTGTCCCCTCAAAATAACTCAACACACAGCCATTAATGTCTAAACCGCTGGCAACAAAAGTGAGTACACCTCTAAGTGAAAATGTCCAAATTGGGCCCAAAGTGTCAATATTTTGTGTGGCCACCATTATTTTTCAGCACTGCCTTAACCCTCTTGGGCGTGGAGTTCACCAGAGGCTCACAGGTTGCCACTGGAGTCCTCTTCTACTCCTTCATGACAACATCACAGAGCTGGTGGATATTAGAGACCTTGCACTCCTCCACCTTCCGTTTAAGGACTCCCCACAGATGCTCAATAGGGTTTAGGTCTGTAGACATGTTTGGCCAGTCCATCACCTTTACCCTCAGCTTCTTTAGCAATGCAGTGGTTGTCTTGGAGGTGTGTTTGGGGTCGTTATCACGTTGGAATATTTCCCTGTAGCCCAGTATCCGAAGGGAGGGGGATCATGCTCTGCTTCAGTATATCACAGTACATCTTGGCATTCATAGTTCCCTCAATGAACTGTGGCTCCCAAGTGCCAGCAGCACTCATGCGGCCCCAGAACATGACACTCCTACCAGCATGCTTGACTGTAGGCAATACATACTTGTCTTTGTACTCCATATCTGGCTGCCGCCACACACACTTGACATCATCTGAACCAAATAAATGTATCTTGGTCTCATCAGACCACAGGACCTGGTTCCAGTAATCCATGTCCTTAGTCTGCTTGTCTTCAGAAAACTGTTTGTGGGCTTTCTTGTGCATCATCTTTAGAAGAGGATTCCTTCTGGGATGACAGCCATGCAGACCAATTTGATACAGTGTATGGTGTATGGTCTCAGCACGAACAAGCTGACCCCTCACCCCTTCAATCTCTGCAGCAATGATGGAAGCACTCATACGTCTATTTCCCAAAGACAACCTCTGGATATGACGTTGAGCTTGTGCACTCTACTTCTGTGGTCGACTACGACGAGGCCTGTTCTGAGTGGAACCTGTCCTGTAAACCACTCTATGGTCTTGGCCACCATGCTGCAGCTCAGTTTCAGGGTATTGGCAATCTTCTTATAGCCTAGGCCATCTTTATGTAGAGCAACAATTATTTATTTTTTTCAGATTCTCAGAGAGTTCTTTGCCATGAGGTGCCATGTTGAACTTCCAGTGACCAGTATGAGAGCGTGAGAGTGATAACACCAAATTGAACACACCTGCCCCCCATTCACACCTGAGACCTTGTAACACTAAGGCCTCGTACACACGAGGGGATATGTCCGCTGAAAACGGTCCGATGGACCGTTTCAGCAGACATCTCCGCTCGTGTGTATGGGCTAGCGGACAGATTTGTCCACCCGACAGATTTCAAAGCAAGCTTTGAAATATATCCGGTGGGAATCTGTCCGCCCGACATGTCTGCTGGTTAGTACACTTACCAGCAGACATGTCGTCCCGCACCGCCGCCGCGCCGCCGCCGAATGTATTCGGCGCATGCACGGAAGTGTTTTACTTCCTGGTGCGGTGACGTAGCGGTGACGTGGCGGCGTCAATGTCACCGCCGCGTCACCGCCACATCACCGCGCCGTCCGCCGGCGGGGAATTTGATCCGATGGTGTGTACACGCCATCGGATCAAACTCCCGATCGGACATATCCGATGGAAATGGTCCGCGGACCGTTTTCATCGGATAAGTCCGATGGTGTGTACGAGGCCTGACACGTCACATGAAATGGGGAGGGAAATGGCTAATTTGGCCCAATTTAGACATTTTCACTTAGGGGTGTACTCACTTTTGTTGCCAGCCATTTATACATTAATGACTTTGTGTTGAGTTATTTTGAGGGGACAGCAATTTTACACTGTTATACAAGCTGTACACTAACTACTTTACATTGTAGCAAAGTGTAATTTCTTTAGTGTTGTCACATGAAAAGATATAATAAAATATTTACCAAAAATGTGAAGGGTGTACTCACTTTTGTGAGATGCTGTATTTTAAAAGTGAATTTGCTGGGATAATTCAAAGTGAGTGTGTTCTTTCTGTACTACAGTCATATGATCAATGCCTGTGCTGTAATAGGACTGTCTACAATGAGCAGGAAGTGCAGAAAAAAACAATGTTGAAGTCTATGTATTAATCTTGGTCTTTGTAACAACTATAAAGTTGAGAAACTGACAGCACATCTGTATTACAAGAGCAGCTTATGCTAAAAGTAATGTCGCTGGAGGTCAACAACATGATTGGTGTACCTGAAACCAGTTGATATTTCCATACATATCCAGGACTAGAATTAGTTGCTTTGGTTTAAATGAGCTCTACCAAAAGAAGAGTTGTTTAAAAAAAATAATCATAAATTACATTTAAGTTTTCTTTCTTCCTTTTACTTCATTACTTTAGATGTAGCCGGCGCTGTGAAAGAGATATGCAATCTTTTTATATGCACTTTAGAAGTGTAATGAGGAGCATCAACTCCCCAGCGCCCCCTAAGCTATGAAAATTACTCAATAGCAGGGTATGTGAATGTATGTTTAGGCCTCAGTTTGGGCCGATACATCTCTGATGAAGCTGCGTGACGCGGCGCAACATGTAAGACCTGAACCCGGAAACCGGAAGTTAGACGCGGAACTCGTTTGTACTCGTTTATTTTTACCTTGATGTAAGTCTTTCATTATTTTTTCATTAACCACTTGCCGACCAGCCGCCGCAGTTATACGGCGGCAGGTCGGCACGGGTGCGCGAGAGCCCGTAGCTCTACGTCGCGCCTTTCGCGGCCACTAGGGGGCGCGTGCGCGCCCCCCGCTCGCCCCCGAGTCCCGTGCGTGTGCCCGGCGGGCGCGATCGCCGCCGGGCACACGCGATCGCTCGTTACAGAGCGGGGAACGGGAGCTGTGTGTGAAAACACACAGCGCTCGTTCCTGTCAGCGGGGGAAATGCTGATTTTCTGTTCATACAATGTATGAACAGAAGATCAGTGATTCCCCCTAGTAAGTCCCCCCCCCATACAGTTAGAACACAAATAGGAACACACTTAACCCCTTCCCCGCCCCCTAGTGTTAACCCCTTCACTGCCAATGGCATTTTTATAGTAATCCAATGCATTTTTATAGCATTGATCGCTAAAAAAATGCCAATGGTCCCAAAAATGTGTCAAAAGTGTCCGAAGTGTCCGCCATAATATCGCAGTACCGAAAAAAACGCTGATCGCCGCCATTACTAGTAAAAAAAAAAATAATAATAAAAATGCCATAAAACTACCCCCTATTTTGTAAACGCTATAACTTTTGCGCAAACCAATCAATAAACGCTAATTGCGTTTTTTTTTACGAAAAATATGTAGAAGAATACGTATCGGCCTTAACTGAGGAAAAAATATTTTTTTTATATATATTTTTGGGGATATTTATTATAGAAAAAAGTAAAAAATATTGCATTTTTTTCAAAATAGTCGCTCTGTTTTTGTTTATAGCGCAAAAAATAAAAACCGCAGAGATGATCAAATACCACCAAAAGAAAGCTCTATTTGTGGGAAAAAAAGGACGCCAATTTTGTTTGGGAGCCACATCGCACGACCGCGCAATTGTCAGTTAAAACGACGCAGTGCCGAATCTCAAAAAGTGCTCTGGTCTTTGGACAGCAATATGGTCCGGGGCTGAAGTGGTTAAAAAACGTCTATACATACTTCACTATTGGTACCATTCCTCTTCATTTGAGTGACACTGGAAAACCCCCCTCGGCTAACTTTGGAACATATGACCTGTACCAAACCATTGCACCACCTCACTGAGAGGACGGAGTGACACCTGCTGGGGACTCAGCCAGAGCAACACACACTGAAAGGCTATAATTTTGCCTTATAAAGGTAAGCACAATGTGAGCATATTTCCTGAAGAAAAGTCACCCATATCATAGGATCTGCTACACCACCATGGATGGGACACTTTACTTTATGCATTTGCACTTTTTTTGCATAGATTGCGATTCACCATATAGACTTTTGGCGTTGCACTATTCATGCGCTGGGACTGTTTATTTTATGCATTTGCACTTTTTGCACAGATCACTATTTATTATACAGATTCTCAGTGTTGAATGTTTTATGCGCTTATCATTTTTTATTCTAATAGCAGGGTATGCCCTATGTCATGGAACAGACATAACTTTCATGTTTGAGCCAGCTAAAGGAATTTGGGGATTAAGATGCAGGTACGTTCTGTGTGTACATTAACCACTTAAGACCCGGACCAATACGCTGGTAAATGACCCAAGGTGTTTTTGCGATTCGGCACTGCGTCGCTTTAACAGACAATTGCTCCCAAACAAAATTTGCGTCCTTTTCTTCCCACAAATAGAGCTTTCTTTTGGTGGTATTTGATCACCTCTGCGATTTTTATTTTTTGCGCTATATACAAAAATAGAGCGACATTTTTGAAAAAAAAACACTATTTTTTACTTTTTGTTAAAAAAAAAATCAAATAAACTAAATTTTAGTCAAACATTTAGGCCAACATTTATTTAGCCACATGTCTTTAGGAAAAAAAAAAATCGCAATAAAAAAAAATAGCTACCTAGCGGGAACAGCGACACTAATACAGCGATCAGAAAAATGATCGCTTAGTGACGCTGGCAATAGGGAGTGAAAGGGTTAACTAGGGCGGTGATCAGGGGGTTAAAACTTTATTAGGGGGGGTGGGGGGGCTATCCTGAACCTAACACTAACTGTTTTTTACACTGCCTGTCACACTGACACTAAATGCAGTGATTAGATCACTGCATTCAGTGACACTGTGACAGGGGGGTGGGGGGGGGGCGATCACAAGGGGTTAATATGCCTATATGAGTGTGTGTCAGTGTTGTGTTGGTGCACACTTACTTGTGATGTCTTCTCTCATCAGCAGCGCTGGGAAACAGCGCTGCGATGAGAGAATACATAATTTCCTCCTTCCTGTGTAAACACAGGAGGAGGAAGTGACAGGTTGGGAGCGCGCTCCCATTGGCTGGGAGCGATCGCGGGGGGGCGGGTATTCGCCGACATCCGCCCCCAGATCCCGGATCGCTCCCGGAGCCAGGGGGACCCCCGCACGCCGCGGAGGGGGTCCCGATGGGACCCCCGAACCGCACTTAGGCGGGGACGTAAATGTACGCCCTTGTGCCTGTACGTGCCATTCTGTGGCCGTATATGTGCGTGCGGGGGTCCTTAAGTGGTTAAAGTGATTCTAAAGGTACGTTTTTCTTTTTTAAATAGTAAACATATCATACTTACCTGCTCTGTGCATTAATTTTGCACTTAAAGACTTGCTCCTGAGCTGGGCTATGTGTGTCTATTAACACACACATCATGGCATGGCCCAGTTCCCAATGCCCTCTTCGCAGGATTTGATTGACAGCAGCAGGGATCAATGGCTGTGCTTTCGGGCACAGCGCTGGTTTGAGATTGGGCTCAGGTAAGTATTTATGGGGGCTAAGAGGGAAATGATCACATAAGGTTTTTTACCTAAAGCAGAGAATGCCTTAAAGAAAAAAAAAATTCTCCCTTTACAACCACTTTAACTGCTGCTTTGGTAATTTGTAAAAGCATTAAGGTTTCTTAAGATTCCTTATATGCATTGCTTTATTTTAACGTAATAAAAATAGCTTGTACAGTTTTTATTTAATCTGTTATTGTTAAATATCTGGTGATTCTGCCAGCTTCCCTTGGTCCCCTTATCAAAAAGACTATGTCAAGCATGGAGGCAGATCCATGCTGGTGTGGTCAGTTTGCATCCCTTTAAATTGCTACTGGGAGATACTGGGGGATCAGCATGGCATGTCTGTATTTCCCATAGTAATTTTTCAGCTATGCCAATGGTCAGATCTGCTGTACTGTAGCTGCAGGCTGTACGAGAGTGCATCTGCCTTCTGGAACGCACGCATACAGACAAGGAATGTACTTCACATCATACAATGGGAAAGGTAAAAAGAAAGGAGACTGATAAAAGATAAAAATAGGGAGATAATTATTTTGGTAAGGGCAAATTAAGTTAGTGATATAAGTTTGATGTCTAAATAGATTTTTAAAGTGGTTGTAAACCTTGTTATCCACGTTTACCTACAGGTAAGCCTACGAGATGGCTTACCTGTAGGTTCCCGTGAATTTCTCCTAAAATTTCACAATTAAGGAGAGATTCGGTGTATCCGCATGTGTCAAGGTCATCGGCACATGCGCACTGAAGAAGCGTCCCGCTTGTGCCGTTTCTTCAGTAGCCGTGCCGTGACCATCAGATCCCACGTGCATGCGTTATCGTCATCTTGGCTTCGGCCTTTGTCTTGCATTTTTTTTCTCTGAGTTTACAACCACTTTAAAATGCAGTGTTGATGAATACTTTATACCCAACGTCAAAAGGAGTTTTCAGGTTTTTGATGCTGGCTGTTCCCTATTAGTGAGACAATTTTTTTCTAATTTTCAAATAAACCATTGTCATAGAGAGTTAAAGTGGTTGTAAAGCCTAAAGGTTTTTCACCTCAATGCATTTTGTGCATTAGGGTGAAAAACCTTCTGTGCTGCAGCTCCCCCCAGATCCAGCAATGTGCACATGCGCAGCAGCTCCACCTGCGGTCTCTCTTCTCATTGGACAGATTGAAAGCAGCAGAAGCCATTGGCTAACACTGCTGCCAATCATATCCAATAACATGGTAGTGGGCGGGACCAAGTCCCACTGTCTGTTTAATGGACACAGCAGTGTGACTCGGGAGTGAAAGTGGCTTTGGGGCACCCGATGAAGAGGAGGCGCCTGGAGCGCTGGTGGGCCACCCCAGGAGAAGAGGATTAGGGCTGCTCTGTGCAAAACGATTGCACAGAGCAGGTAAGTATAGGCATGTTTGTTATTTTTGTTAAAAAAAAAAGGGTTTGCAAACCCTTTAAAGTGAAACAATATCCCACATTTTGGGTTGTCCCCAGAACAAGAATACATGGGAAATATTCCAACAGGGTTACGGGGATAGGCTCACTTTCTACCAAAATCCACAAAGTATCAATTCCTGGAAGTGCAAGTAAGCTACATTACCCAAGGCCTAAATATGGAGTGGTGCATTCAAAAAACCTGCATTCCTCTCATTTGCTATTTTTGATATGGGACAGGAAGTGATGCAAACCCTCCCCAATAGATGGTTAGAAAAAACTAAGTTGGATACAGTTCTAGGAATGGACAAAGCAGCATTTATTCTAAATATTCTAATGATTTATTACCTCTGAAAGAAAGTAAAATGTTCAGGGGGATTTTAACAAAATTAACTCATTGCCATACATGTCAAAATAAAGGACAGTTCAGGATGATGCCTCCAAACAAGGGCTTGGTGTTATGTTCCTGCTACAAGAAAAGAAAGCATTCAATAATGGAGACAGATATTAGCAATGCCTACCAGAAAAATAAATGTATATAAATGTCCTAAGATTCAGTAAATTCGCAGATCTAGCCATAAATCCTAAAAAATGTTTAGCGCTAAACATATCCCTTTCTGAATTGGAATTGAGATCTGCAAAAATTGGCCTCCGTTTCACATGGAATAGCAAATCAATTCCATATTTAGGGATACATCTCACATCATTCTTATCGGACTTATTCTCACTTAATTATCCCCCAATTTTGAAACAGTTATCAAATCTGATGAAATCATGGTCCCATCTCCCGCTATCATGGTTTGGACGGTTAAACGCTGTCAAAATGATATTATTGCTGAAACTTTTATATTTATTTTTTCATTTCAGCTTATTATCTGTGAATAATACAAAGAAAATCACTGTCATTTATATGGGGATCCTCCAAACCATGGATACAAACGCATACACTCTATATCCCCAAAATTATAGGCGGTTTAGGATGCCCTAATTTTGCCTATTACTATAGAGCAGCACTCGTAGCTAGTCTTACTAAATACCAGGCATACCAAGAAACCCTGTTATGGGTGTCTATAGAAGCAATTGAGTGTGATCCTTTCCCAATATCTAACTTATTATGGATGTCACCAAAAGACTGTAACAAAACTAAGAAACCCTATAACTAAACATTTAATTTCTCTTTGGGATAGATTCAAGACAAATAATTCACTTCAATCCCTGCACAACCCTTTACTGTCATTTTATAAAAACACAGCTTTCTATCATGCAAAATCCTTTAAAGAATGGGCATCCAGGGGTGTCTTATATATGTACAAATTTTTGCATGCCTCGTCAATTATCACCTTCCCATAGACCAATATGGTCTTTCGCAATCAGAGTTGTTTAGATATTTACAAATTAAAAACTTTTTTACACCTCTATTGAACACTACAACTTCACTGACACAACTGTCCAGTTTCGAAGACATATGTCAAAAAGATCCCCATGCCAGAGGTACAATATCCACTGTATATTCGCATATGCTGATCCATTCCTGTAGAGATAAACCATCTTATGTTGGGAAGTGGGAGGAGGACTTGGAACGTATACTAGAGATTTCAGAATGGAACCAAATATGGTCAACAACTAAAACAGCTTCCCCTAACATAATGGCTAGTATACATATGCAGAGAAAAAAATTTTGTTTTTTTTTTTGTTCCGTTTCGTATGGTCCCGTCTGTTCGTTTTCAGTTCGTTTTTCGTAAGACGCCCGTTTTCCAGTTCGTTCCCGTTCGTTTGTCATACGACGCAATTTTTTCGTATTCCGATCGTTTCGTATTTCCGTTACCGTTTTATTTTCGTACATGCGGGATGATTCGTTATTCTGTTTAATTCATGTTCGTTTCTTGTTAGACAATAATTATCGTGAATTTTCGTCAATTTGCATTCTGTGTATCTTGAATGCTTTTCTTTTGTTAGTGTCAGTTGTATGTTCATTGTTCAATGACATCTATAACAAAAGAATTTGATTATGTATATTGAATGAATTCCTTTTTCTGTTATAGGTGTCATATCAACATATTAAAATAACAAAAGAAACAGGTTCAAATGCAAATCTTTTGTTTATGGGTTTTTTGAATGGCCAGAAGTTAGGCTGGCCATACATGATACAATTTTCTGTGCAATTTTTTTTAGATTTACCTTCAACTATGTAGTGCAAGGGCCTGCCTGATTGCATACAATTGAAAGTGTTATTTAGTTTGACCTCATATATGGTTTTTGGTAAATCTAAAAGAAAATTGTACAAGAAAATTGAACATGTATGGCCAGCCTCAGTGACTGAAAGCAGCTTCTCTTTTGTGCAGAATAGTGAGTACACTTGTACAGTAAAGCCTAATAAACTTTTCTGTGGATTTTCATCTAAGGGGAGATCAGTTGGCCAGACTTCTGAACCCAAAAATGGTTTCCTGATGCAGTTTAAAAACGAACGAATTTTCTGAGAACGATCGGAAAACAAACGTTTTTATGTTTGTTGTTAAAATAGTCTGACCAAGTGTATGGGGCTTAACAATACTATTGTTACAATTTTTAGATTTACCAAAAACCATATATGAGGTCAAACTAAACAACACTTTCAATTGTATGCAATCAGGCAGGCCCTTGCACTACATAGTTGAAGGTAAATCTAAAGAAAATTGCACAGAAAATTGTATCATGTATGGCCAGCCTAACTCTCTGGCCATTAAAAAAAACATAAACAAAGGGCCAGATTCAGGAACAGTTAGGCTGGCGGATCCAGTGATCCGCCAGCCTAACTGTAACTTTGAGCCGGCGTTTCTGTTTTCTGTAACCAGAAAACAAGAAACGCCGGGTTAAAGCTCCGATGCGAGCAGCGTAACTGAGTTTCGCCATCGCATCGTTACTTCAACTTAAAAATGGCGCCGGGGGCGTTCCCGCCGATTTACGCTCAAAAAATATGTTAATGAGCGGAAATCGGCAATTCACGATCGAATTCCGGCGCGACGCAATGACGGTACGACGTTTCCGGACGGGATACGCGGCGCATAGATATACCTACATGGGGTTGGAGTATCCTATGTTAGGTATAGGCGTCGTCATCGCGTCGGGAAAAAAAAAATCACGTCGCTTGCGTAAAAAGTTCATGAATGGGAATGTGACGTCATTGACGTTCATTCACAGAATTTGGAGCATGCGCACGGGGATGTTTGGACACTCGACGCATGCGCAGTACGTTGGCGGCTGGATCGCGCTTAGTTAGAATACTACATGCCCCGTACCCGCCCAATTTGAATTCCGCCGGCTCATTTGTGATGCGCTGCCGCAACTTTAGGAGCAAGTGCTTCCTGAATAACAGCACTTGCTCCTAAAATTTCAGCAGCGTAACGCAAATGAGATGCGTTACTCCAGAGCAAAGATGCTCTGCTCTACCTGAATCTGGCTGAAAAGATTTGCATTTGAACCTGTTTCTTTTGTTATTTTTGTATGTTGATATGACACCTATAACAAAAAATTTGCCTTCAGTATTTTGAATACACAGAAAAAAGAAAAAGGAATTCATTCAATATACATAATGAAATTCTTTTGTTATAGATGTCATTGAACAATGAACATACAACTGAAAACGAACACAAAACGGATTCAAACAAAATACACAATGCAAACCTCTTGATACAGATTTCATTTTCGTTATTTTGCCATTTTCGTTTTGTCGTTTTTTCCTGTCGGATCGTTCGTTCGTATTTGCGGTCGTTCGTTATGCGGCTCATCCGTTATCCCGTCGTTTTCGTATTTTGGTGCTTTACCTTTTTCGTATATACACATTATCCCGCGGGTACGAAAATGAACATTTTCGTACGAAAATAACATGCGTACGAACGGGAATGCACATATCTAATGGCTAGTGAAGCCAACTACAAGGTACTGACTAGGTGGCACCTGGTACCAGCCAGGGTAGCCAAATATGTGCAGAACTATTCGCCACAATGTTTTCGAGGGTGTACAGATTTGGGCACATATCTTCATATTTGGTGGTCATGTCCTGAAGCACAAACATTTTGGAAAGGTATATTTAAAATTGTATATATGGTATGCTGCGCTGCTGGAAATTAATACATCAATAATACATGATGAAAAATACACATTGAGTGCAAAAATAGATAAATAAATATATGGAGAACCAACACCAGGTGATCCTGTGTATGTTAATAAAACATAGGAAAACAAACTCAAATAAATGACAAAGTTCATCAAGTGTTAATAATTGACTCCAGAAAAAGTCCCAACTTCAGTGAATTGAGTAAAATATCCCAGATGAGGATTGTGATTCCATAGGACAGAAGAAAGCCTTCACCTCCACCTCTTATTATGAATCTGCTTACCAGATAGAAAATAAACACGAGCGTCAACACCACATCAGGCTGGGTTGTTTAAGCAGGTATCCAGGTGGATGTCCAATTTCAGTCTCAGAACGGCTGTATCTCAGAAAGCAATAACTCCCAATGTATAGCCCATAAATGAAAGGAAAGGGATGCCAACATAGAGTAGTACCGTTTGAGTAAATTTTAATAAGAAAAATTCATTTGCACTTACAAGTGTCGAATCTTTAGGAGCATAAAAATAATAAGCCGGCCGGCTCTCACAATCCGCCCGTCCTTCCGGATGGTCGTGAGGGTAAAAACAAAAGTGACGTCAGCATGCCGTTCCAAATTACTGGGGAAAACAATCCTTCCTGATCCTGCAATGGCACTACTCAACTTAAAACCAGACTCTATTTCACATACTCAATTCAAATTGCTGGTGCAACTCTTCACAGCAGCCAAACAGACACTAGCAAAATCTTGGAAATCACCTAAATTGGTCTTACATGAAGCTATAGCTAAGATGAATTATACCATGACCCAAGCCAAGATAGCTGCTATTGAATTGGACATGATCCCCAAGTTTGAGAGGATGTGGCAGCCCTGGATTGCATATATTATGCCAACCTTGGACGATAGAGTACTACTGCCATGGTAGCTGAATCAGTGTGTTATATATGCCATTGTTCAACATCTCTTGGATTGGAGCGGTGGCTCTTGGCTCGACCACGCGGACCCCCCTTATGGTTCCAGTACTCTCTTTTTTCTCCATTCTATGTTGTTATAGTTATCGTTATTAATTTATTTTTCTCTGTTATTTGCTATTTTCCTATTATGATTTTGAAGCTCCCTTTGTATTGTTAATAACTCTTTGCTTCACAGAGGACAATATATATGTCAGTTGTTACTAATAACTACATAAAACCTCTAAACGTATTAATCTTAATGTCATTAGTGACTAAATAGTATACCATACTTTGTCCACAAAAATTTACTTTGTATATATACATATTGGAATGATAATATTTGAGCTTCTCTATTTTCAATGTATTTAATGTATTCCCTGTAATGTGTAAAATATTTTTGACAAGGAAAAAAAAAATGTCCTAAGATACTGAATGCTTCAGTACAGAGAATCAAAATGATAGAGAAACAAAACAGATAATGCCACTCAACTGCTATCATTGAAAATGTCAGATTTAATAGCTGACCAAAGGCAAAGTGTCAGGAAGAGTTAGTCATTGTGGTGATCTGATCTGACCTGCAAAGGTGAAAGGTTGGTTGCTCTCAAATCCATGGGCATTGAATTGAAAATCAAATACACCAAGGGCACACGAGAGCTGATAAAAAAAAAGACACTGGAATATATTCTGCTGGGAAGAAATGAATGCTCAAATTGAGAAAATTGTAGATCAGATGCAATACCCTCATTCCCATGACTAAAAGTTAAATTGGTTCTTTTATGCTTGACAATGCAAACTATATTAAGGTTGTGGACTACTGCAGTGAACATTTTTAGAAAGACAACCTTAGAAAAAGTACCTTTACATCCACTATTATTGAGAAACTGAAGAAGGTTTTTATAAATTTAGAGTTCCATAGGAGCTTTTTTTTTTATTAGACAATGGCCCACAGTAATCTTCAGTAGAATCTAAAAGGCTTTTATAAGCTTGTGACTTTCAGCATATAACTTCTAGTCCAAACTATCCATTGACACACTGAGAGAACCATTCAAACATCAAACATCTACCTATAAAGGCAAAGAAAAGTGAAGAAGATCCAAAGATTACCCTTCTGAAGTATAAGAAAACACCTATCGGTGGCACAGGATCACCAACTCAGTTGCTTAAGTGCCAGTAATTATGTTCGACTCCTGATATGACAAGCAATTAGCTGAAACCATAGCCGCTGCAGTCTAAGTCAGGGCTCTCCAAGCTGTGGCCCGAGGGCCGGATGTGGCCTTTTGCTAGCCTTTATCCGGCCCTTGGGCACTATTCCTCCCACTGACACCAACAATAGGGCCCTATTTCTTCCACTGATACCGATAGAATACTATTCCTCCCACTATGAGGGACACTACTCCTCCTATTGACCACCAACCCTGAGGCCATATTTACTCTTACTGATGCCGGGCCCCGGACATTTCTACCCCGCTAGCCACAATCCGGCCCTCCTAAAGCCTGAAGGACAATAAACTGCCTCTTTGTTTGAAAAGTTTGGCGACCCCTGGTCTATGTGAAGACAATATAATGTACAAACTGGCTCCTTAAACATCAGAAACAAAAACTGATTCAACAAACACAAGGCTGAAATCGTAGTAAAGAGACCAAAATGTCCTTTTTATAAATAAAATGCATTATATTCTAACGTTCTCAGTTTTTTTTTTTTTTACTTTTATTTTGAAGAAAGTGAGATGTAATATACTGAGGAAGCAAATTGGCACTGTAACAAGTCAATGTGTATAATGCTATGCTATTATATACAGTATTTTTTAAGGATGGGTTGGAGACATTTTGGTTAATAATAGGTTGCAAAAGACAATTATCTATATCAGAATCTTGCAAATTGCATCTGATCATACAGGAGAGTAAAGATTGGTGTGTCCTCCTGAACAACAAAAGCTGCATTGTTGGGATGTATGTCATGTCTGTATTACAGCCTACAAGCCAACACAGGTTGGAGACCCAAGTAAATAATTACAGTGGGGCAAAAAAGTATTTAGCCAGCTGCCAATTGTGCAAGTTCTCCCACTTAAAAGATGAGAGAGGCCTGTAATTGTCATCATAGGTATACCTCAACCAGGGCTCAAAATTTCAAGCCATGAGCTACTAGCCAGGCCCCAAGAGTTACTCGCCACCAGTTGCCCCACCTAATTCATACACTGCCCTGCGCCTAATTGCGCCTGTAAACACGCCTTTTTAGATTATCTCATGGAATGACACTGTTAAATGTTTTATGCAGAATCTGGGGGCAGACCAGAGGGACAGGGCACTAGAACTGGGTATCTTCCCTATTCTCTTGCTGTCTCCTCTGCAACTCCCATCCATCCTCTCTCTCTCTCTCCCTCTCCTATTCATCTCATCATCAGGAGCCTGTGTGTGCGGCTCCACGCTTGCATGTCCCCACTTTCCCCTTTTATGCAGGCTGGCAGTGAGGAGAGGAGCTGCAGCACAGCGAGAGGGAGTACAATCCAGCGCTGAGATCCACACAACTGCACAGCCATTGACACCATAGCACAGTGCACACTGACACCGCACAGCACACATTGAGACCAGTCTGTTCGCAGTGCTCAGGCTGAACTCTTGGACACTTGTATAGAGCACAAGGAGAAGATAACTGCACAAACTGGAAGGCTGCCGCTCTCATGTCAGGGCAACTTTCAGTGAGCACTGCAGCGGAGTGGTAATTTTTGCAATCCTCCACCTCACTCATTACTTCCTGCTCCCTGCTCTCTGCTCTCCAGCTACATTGGTCAGGGGAAGGGGGGCAGGCTCAGAGAGGTCATACTGTTAGGTCCCATGGCTTAATGAGAATTGTAAGGAGAGCACCTGTGTACTGCTCTGCCTGTGCGCGGCTCAACAGACTACTTTTCCCGAGCATGCACCTTTCCTCTTCGGCCACCAATCGCATCGGGGCTCTAGGTGTAGGCACAGATTGCAGGGAGATTGGTCATGCAGCCCTGTCATCACTCGCCCCCAGCTTAAATCCACTCGCCAAATGCTAGTAGGCGAGTGGAAATTTTGAGGACTGCCTCAACTATGAGAGACAAAATGTGGAAACAAATCCAGACAATCGCATTGTCTGATTTGGAAAGAATTTATTTGCAAATTATGGTGGAAAATAAGTATTTGGCTACCTACAAACAAGCAAGATTTCTGGCTCTCACAGACCTGTATCTTCTTCTTTAAGAAGCTCCTCTGTCCTCCACTCATTACCTGTATTAATGGCACCTGTTTGAACTTGTTATCAGTATAAAAGACACCTGTCCACAACCTCAAACAGTCACACTCCAAACTCCACTATGGTGAAGACCAAAGAGCTGTCGAAGGACACCAGAAACAAAGTTGTAGACCTGCACCAGGCTGGGAAGACTTAATCTGCAATAGGGAAGCAGCTTGGTGCGCAGAAAACAACTGTGGGAGCAATAATTACAAAATGGAAGACATACAAGACCACTGAAAATCTCCCTCAATCTGGGGCTCCATGCAAGATCTCACCTATGGGGTCAAAATGATCACAAGAACGGTGAGCAAAAATCCCAGAACCACACGGGGGGACCTAGTGAATGACCTGCAGAGAGCTGGGACCAACATAGCAAAGACTACCATCAGTAACACACTATGCCGCCAGGGACTCAGATCCTGCAGTGCCAGACGTGTCCCCCTGCTTAAGCCAGTCCATGTCTGGGCCCGTCTGAGGTTTGCTAGATAGTATTTGGATGATCCAGAAGAGGATTGGGAGAATGTCATATGGTCAGATGAAACCAAAGTAGAACTGTTTGGTAGAAACACAACTCGTCATGTTTGGAGGAGAGAGAATGCTGAGTTGCAACCAAAGAACATCATACCTACTGTGAAGCATGGGGTGGCAACATCATGCTTTGGGGCTGTTTCTCTGCAAAGGAAACAGGACGACTGATCTGTGTACATGAAAGAATGAATGGGGCCATGTATCGTGAGATTTTGAGTGCAAACCTCCATCACCAAGGGCATTGAAGATTAAACATGACTGGGTCATTCAGCATGACAATGATCCCAAACACACCGCCCAGACAACGAAGGAGTGGCTTCGTAAGAAGCATTTCAAGGTCCTGGAGTGGCCTAGCCACTCTCCAGATCTCAACCCTGTAGAAAACCTTTGGTGGGAGTTGAAAATCCATGTTGCCCAGCGAAAGCCCCAAAACATCACTGCTCTAGAGAAAATCTGCATGGAAGAATGGGCCAACATACCAGCAACAGTGTGTGACAAACTTGTCAATACTTACAGAAAACGTTTTACGTCTGTCATTGCCAACAAAGGGTATATATATAACCAAGTATCAAGATTAACTTTTGATATTGACCAAATACTTATTTTACACCATACTTTGCAAATACATTTTTTCCCAATCAGAAAATGTGATTGTCTGGTTTCCACATTTTGTCTCTCATAGATGAAGTATACCTATGATGACAATTACAGGCCTCTCTCGTCTTTTAAAGTGGGAGAACTTGCACAATTGGTGGCTGACTAAATACTTTTTTGCCCCACTTTACAGGGACAATCATGATTTTGGGGCACTGTGCAGGATGATGTGTCTGGAGGAATGTAGAAAAACTGTGTGCATTGATTAGGATGTGAACATTTAAGTATTAATGCATTCTTATAATACTGACCTCTGTAGCTACAGGCTCTTGGAGCAGTTCATCCTCATAAGTTGTAGACATGTGCATTCATTTTTGTTAGAATGCATTTTCGTCCGAAAATCTGTTTTTTTCGCAAGAAACGAAAACCGAAAAATCCGACATAAAAAATGCTTTATTTTCGTTTTACGTTGCGGTAAAAATTCGATATAGAGAGATTCGACATTACAGGGAAAAGATTCGACATTATAGAGAAAAGATTCAACACTATAGAAATAATAGATTCGACATTACAGAGATTAGATTTCGATTTATGAGAAAATAGATTCGACATTATTACTAGTCATACAACATTAGGCGGAATATTCGAACGGAAATGTACGATTCAACGTAAAGATTCAATGTTCCGTCCAATATTCTTTTGACTATACGACAGAAACCAAGTATTATTGGATTTTCAGACGAAAGCTATTCCCCCAACGAAAAACGAAATAAATCAATACGATTTTCGGGAGTAACTAAATAAATTTATTTTCCAAACGAAAACGAAAAAACTAAAAGAAATATTCCAGTCTGCACATGTCTAATAAGTTGCAGAAGAAGTTATTTTCCAAGAATCTCAACTCCTTCTGCACCACACTCGTCCCAGAGTATATGCTATGTATTTATATTAGAGATTAGATGGCTGCTCAACCTGTGGCCCTCAAGCTGTTGCGGAACTACAAGTCCCATAAGGCATTGCAAGGCTGTCAGTTGAACAAGCATGACTCCCAAATACAGAGACATGATCGGACTTGTAGTTCTGCAACAGCTGGAGGGCCTGAGATTGAGCACCCATGTTAGCTATTGGAAGGCTGCCAATTTAGTTCTGGGAGGTGGGAGACAGATCAGCTGAAGTGAACAGCTTCAATGCCTCTACTGTGAAATGTGGGGGTGAATTACCCCATAATACCTTCAGCTACAGAGGTCAGTGAGAGTTTGATGTAAAATTCGCCTTCTGCTTTTTAAGAATATATAAATACTCAATTCATATCATAGCCACAGGTTCACAATAAGGCCTAAATTACACCAATTATGAAGGAGTTAAGATGTAAAGTGTCTGGTTAAAAGTACGCTGATCACACTGCTTCCATTAATTGACTTGTTAAGCGCATTTGTTTGCAATAGACGAAAACTGTATAGTATGTTGCCAAACTTCTTAGAAATTCCGCTCCATGCTTCATATGTAAATGATTGGACTCCACTGGGTACTTCAGACTTTCAAAGTCAGCCACAAGGCTTTGCGCTTGTTAATTATTATTTAATATTGTAAAATCCCAAGGCTGCTAGCGGAGCTTTCTACAATTTGGCAAAAGTGCTCTTTGCAATATGCTACTTTCGCAGTCAGCAAAAATAAATTATTGCAGCTATCTTAAGAGGAATCCTTGTGGGACAAAGGAAGAAAAAAAACGTGAGATTAAGCTTTACTCTTTCTTGTTAATCACTTGTGGGATGACTGTATTTAATGGAACAAGGATAAAACATTTAAAAAGCCACAAACAATAGATCTGAGCAAGATTCACACTTCTTGCTGTCAATGCACTTGAGGTAAGTGCTTTTTTTTTTTTTACTAAAAGTTACCTGAGCAATCTCCAAGTGTTATTAATCCCACTGAAAAACTTGCATGTAGAATGTTTTTTGGAAAATAATGGGAAAGGAGCAGATACAGTTATCATTGAAAATGTATTCAAGTACAAAAGAAAATACCATGTAGCCCAATTAATTGCTAGTATTAAAGGAGCTGCCTGGATATAATAGAAAAATACTGTTAGAAGATAGCTACAGCCAAACGCTTTGCACAATCTGATTATACAATTTGCACTTTTATGCTCAGTCACCCTTTGCTTTTATTTTAGGCCTCTTAAGCCTGGTACACCAATCGGATTTTCCGCGGACAAAGCGTAGGACTTTTGTTGAAAAGGCATTGGCCAGGAATCTGATTATACAATTTGCACTTTTATGCTCAGTCACCCTTTGCTTTTATTTTTGGCTTCTTAAGCCTGGTACACCAATCGGATTTTCCGCGGACAAAGCGTAGGACTTTTGTTGAAAAGGCATTGGCCAGGAATCTGATTATACAATTTGCACTTTTATGCTCAGTCACCCTTTGCTTTTATTTTTGGCCTCTTAAGCCTGGTACACCAATCGGATTTTCCGCGGACAAAGCGTAGGACTTTTGTTGAAAAGGCATTAGCCAGGAATTTGTCTTGCATACAAACGGCACAGAATTGTTAGCCAACAAACACAAAACTATGTGTTTTTTTAGCTCTTTAGTGCCACCCTTTGGGCAACTTCTGCTAATGTTGTGTTATGGTGAGCATTGCTTCTGAGCATGCGTGTTTGCACTTTGAAGTTTTGTCCAATGGACTTGTGTACGCACGATCAGATAATCTGACAACACACATTTGTTGTCGGAATTTTTTTTTATGCATATTAACAAAAATCCGACAACAATTGTCTGATGGTGCATAAAAATGGTCGGATTTTCCGACAACAGCTTGTCATCACACAATTACTGTCTGAAAATCTGATTGTGTGTGCGGGCCTTAAAGGGGTTGTAAGGGTACAATTTTTTTTTTATCCTAAATAGCTTCCTTTAACTCCTTAAAGACCGCTGCATGTACATTTACGTCGGCAGAATGGCACGGACAGGCACATTGGCGTACCTGTATGTCCCTGCCTAGACGTGGGTCAGGGGTCCGATCAGACCCCCCCCCGGTACTTGCGGGATGAGGGGGTGGCTATTCGTTTCTAACCACCCCCTCGCGATCGATCCCAGCAAATCCGCCTCTGCCTGTGGGGGAAGTGATGTAATTTCTCCTCGTGGCGGTCTTTTCAACCGCCGCTGAGGAGAGAAGACATCACACAGTGAGTTTGCACCAACACTACACTAACACAGTACACATAGGCACATAAAACCCCCCTGATTACCCCCCCAGTCCCCTGTCACAGTGTCACTGAATGCAGTGATCATATATTTACAAATCACTGCATTTAGTGTCAGTGTGACAGTTATGTGACAGGCAGTTAGTGTTTGGTCCAGGGTAGCCCCCTACCCCCCCTAATAAAGTTTTAACCCCTTGATCACCGCCCTAGTTAACCCTTTCACCCCCTATTGCCAGTGTCACTAAGCGATTGGTTTTCTGATCGCTGTATTAGTGTCACTGTTGCCGCTAGGTAGCTAGTTTTTTTTTATTGCGATTTTTTTTTTACTAAAGACATGTGGCTGAATACATTTTGGCCTAAATGTTTGACTGAAATTTAGTTTATTCGATTTTTCTTATAACAAAAAAGTAGAAAATATAATTTTTCTTCAAAAATGTCATTCTTTTTCCGATTATATAGCAAAAAATAAATATTGCAGAGACAATCATATACCATCAAAAGAAAGCTCTATTTGTGAGAAGAAAAGGATGCAAATTTTGTTTGGAAGCCACGTCGCACGACCGCGCAATTGTCTGTTAAAACGACGCAGTGCCGAATTATAAAAAACGCCTCTGGGCATTTTGCAGCATATTGGTCCGGGGCTTAAGTGGTTAACTTAGTGCAGTCCTCCTTCACTTACCTCATCGTTTCGATTTCTTTTTAAATGTCCTTATTTCTTCTGAGAAATCCTCACTTCCTGTTCTTCTGTCTGTAACTCCACACAGTAATGCAAGGCTTTCTCCCTGGTGCGGAGTGTCATGCTCGCCCCCTCCCTTGGACTACTGGAGAGTCAGTAGAGAGCGTCCTGACTCTCCTGTAGTCCAAGGGAGGGGGCGAGCTTGACACTCCACACCAGGGAGAAAGCCTTGCATTAATGTGTGGAATTACAGACAGAAGAACAGGAAGTGAGGATTTCTAAGAAGAAATAAAGGCATTTAAAAGCAAAATGGTAGGATTAGGTAAGTGAAGGAGGACTACACTAAGGTAAAGGAAGCTGTTTAGGAAAAAAAGAAAATTATCTTTACAACCCCTTTAGAACTTCAAGGAAAGCCCCTGTAATCATGGAATATGTACATTTCTGCACAAGTTTTTAGGCCTGGAGAACTTTTCTTAGGCTTTTTTCTCTGCTCAGTAACACATCTCCTGTATTAGAGTGCACCCACTCTGAATGAAGGTGCATGGGAGGCACAGCAGACAGCAGCATTGTTAGTCTGGGGAAAGGGTATTAGTAGATGTATTAACAGATTTAGATACATTAACAAATTGAAATCCAGCTAACAGTTTGTAAACAGTTACAGCAAAGATTTGTTTTCCTTTTGGGATAAAGGTTTTACAGAAATAACAGCTAATCATTCTAAGCACCCCTGCCAGTCAACGGTGGATCCAGGGGGGGGCAACAGGGTAATTGCCCCCCCCCCCAAGACAATCATGTCACATTGGCTTTAAAAAAAAAAAGTTTATATATATTTTTTAAACTGCTTTGTGGTGCCTGCAGCTGCCGAGTCTCTCACTCTCTCTCTCTCTCTCATCACCAGGGCCGGTAGGCTGCCTGTCCTGAGGCTGCTTTGAGCTGTAGCTGACTGCAGCGCTCCCCCTCTCTCCTGTGTGTCACATATACACTGGGCATCTCTGGCTGTGTGTGAGAGCTGGATCTGTGTTCGGCTATGCTGCCTGTGCTAGACCTGCTCGTGTGATAGTATATGGAGATGGAACACTGATTGAATTAGTGTTTTGTCTATCACACAAGCCGTCTATGGGGGACCTTGCTAGAGCACCCTGCCCTGCCGAACACAGACCTACAGCTCCTGTTTGTTCCATGACACATGTTGGGAGAGGAGATACCTGCTGTGTGTGATCGAGGCAATGCCATGGTGAGTGCCATGCACAGTGGGACTGCATTCATAGACAAAAGTGGGACTGCATTCATAGACAAAAGTGGGACTGCATTCATAGACAAAAATGGGACTGCATTCATAGACACAAGTGGGTCTGCATTCATAGACAAAAGTGGAACTGCATTAATATACAAAAGTGGGGCTGCATTAATATACAAAAGTGGGACTGCATTAATATACAAAAATGGGACTGCATTCATATACAAAAGTGGGACTAAATGTATATACAAAAGTGGGATAGAATTGATATACAAAAGTGGGACTGAATTTATATATACAGTGCGGCTGCATTTATATACAAAAGTGGGTCTGAATTTATATACAAAAGTGGGACTGCATTTATATACAAAAGAGGAAGTGCATTCTTATACAAAAGTGGGGATGCATTTATATACAAAAGTGGGGTTGCATTTATATACAAAAGTGGGGTTGCATTTATTTACAAAAGTGGGACGGCATTCATATACAAAAGTGGGCCCGCATTCATAGACAAAAGTGGGACTGCATTCATATACAAAAGTGGGGCTGCGTTCATATATACAGTGGGCCTGCATTCATATGTACAGTGAGGCTGCAATGATGGGCACTGATGAGGCTGCATTGATCTCTTGTACCATGTCTTCAGTCTCTGACCATCTCTTGTACCATGTCTTCAGTCTCTGACCATCTCTTGTACCACATCTGCTGTCTCTGACCATCCCTTGTACCATGTCTGCAGTCTCTGACCATCCCTTGTACCATGTCTGCAGTCTCTGACCATCTCTTGTACCATGTCTGCAGTCTCTGATCATCTCTTGTACCATGTCTGCAGTCTCTGATCATCTCTTGTACCATGTCTTCAGACTCTGACCATCTCTTGTACCATGTCTTCAGTCTCTGACCATCTCTTGTACCATGTCTTCAGTCTCTGACCATCTCTTGTCTTATATCATGTCTGCAGTCTCTGAGGGAGTCTGGAGAGGAGTCAAGAGAGGGAGAGCTGCCAAAATGGGGGTCATGGGAGAAGTCAGATGTGTGTGGATGTGGAGAGCAGACTCTAGAATAAAACCAGAGCCACCAAGCAGAAGCCGACTGACTGAGCCCTGCATGGTGCACCTGAGAGGTGGTCAGTGACAGCACCACTAGGCCAGTCTGAGGGGGGGTGTCACTGATGTAAAGGGGAAGTGAATACAACAATGTAATGGGGCACTGATATAAAGGTTTCTCCCTATATTAGTAACCCCCCCCCCCTTTAGTGTATTCTTTCTGTGGAAGGTGGTCTCTGACCAACAGAGTCACCCCCCACGTTCCCAGAGTTCCTGGGCTCCCCCTTGATGATTGACCACTTTTAGCACTATTAAAGCGGAAGTAAACCCATCGATTTAACAGTTTCAAAAAGCAGTTAAATTTCCGGCATGCCAGGATTGCCAACTGTCACATTGGCTGTGCTCTCAACCAAAGTGTCAAACCATCCAATGGCTGGTGTCATAACTGATCACATGTGCAGCACCACGGCAGTTGAAGATTAAACATAGGCCAAGATGGCAGCTTCCTTGGCTGAAAATTATAGAAGGGTTTACTTCCACTTTAACTAGTGCTTTAATATCTGTCTTCTCTATATATAATACACTTTTCAAATGTGCTTTAAAATGTATGGTTTTCCCTTTCATGAACAAGAAAATAATGACGTTGCGCTGTTGGGCCAGTATAAAAATGCTATGGGGCTGGTATGAATTTTTTTCCAGGGCTGGTTTTTATTCCCAGTCCGGCCCTGCTCATCACCTGATCAGCGGTGCCACCGTTGAGAGAGAGACGGTTTATTTTCTGGCAGTGCCCCTCCCGAGACTAGACTCTGGATCCGCCCTTGCTGCCAGTAGTAAATGGTTTGCCTCATACATTTTGCTGAGGAGCTTGTTGTTTTAAAAAACAGCAGGCTTACTAGCTGGAACACCAGATAGAAATAAAAAGCTCAACAAGATAACTAAAAGAGCCATCACATCAAAAGAATTCCTACACTGCAATATAATACATATTTGCTTTTGGATTTCATACGACTTTAATGTGTTGCCTGTAATATTGTCCTGTTTTTATTGGAATGTTGTCTATCATTTTGTTCACTTTACTGTTTGCTAATGTTCTAACCTCTGGTGTAGAAACATTTCCATAGCCCCAAACTGTCCCTGATTTCGAGGGACTCTGATTTGGAGCAATGTCCCTCTGTCTCTATTTGTCCCTCATTTTGGTCTGATCTATATAGTTGTATATAAAATGCCTTTTTATCTTTGAAAAAGTCTCAGTGCTAAACCTTTCATCCAAATTCTAAATTGCTGCATTTGTAAATTTTAAAAGCCAACATAAAGGAATAGTAGTGGTAAAAAAAAAAAAGTCCTTGTGAATTTAACCACTTAAGCTCTGGACCATTTGGCTGGCCAAAGACCAGGCCATTTTTTTGCGATTCGGCACTGCGTTGCTTTAACTGACAATTGCGCGGTCGTGCGACGTGGCTCCCAAACAAAATTGACTTCCTTTTATTCCCACAAATAGAGATTTCTTTTGGTGGTATTTGATCACCTCTGTGGTTTTTATTTTTTGCGCTATAAACAAAAATAGAGCCACAATTTTGAGAAAAAAAAAAACTTTTTGCTGTAATAAATATCCCAATTTTTTTTTAAAAGGCAATTTTTTCTCAGTTTAGGCCGATATGTATTCTTTTACATATTTTTGGTAAAAAAATTGCAATAAGAGTATATTGATTAGTTTGCGCAAAGTTATAGTGTCTACAAAATAGGAGATAGTTTTATGGCATTTTTATTATTATTATTTTTTTACTAGTAATGGCGGCGATCTGCGATTTTTATCGTGACTGCGACTTTATGGCGGACACATCGGGCACTTTTTTTTTTTTTTTAAATATAATTCTTTATTCAAAGATTTTTTTTCAGTTATAACAAAACATATAAACAATATAAACAATATCAAGAGAAGGGATAAACCTATGTTACAGTAAAAAACAAATCTAGCCATCCGACTAGACTAGAAAAAGTAGATACAATCAGCAATTAGGACCTGTAGCGTATCAAATTAACACTTAGGAATATAAACCCAAAAAACGAAAGAAATAAAAAATGTGCCTAGTTAAGAATATAACCACTATTGTTAACCTAATGTACATACATTCCCTTCCTATTTCTGCCTGAATTTTTCCTTAATTTTACCTTCCCGTCTCTTCATTAAAACAAAAAAACAAACAAAAAACAAAACAAAAGAAAAACTCTCCGCCAGCCCCATCCCCTCGGGGTCACGAGAGAGAGAGAGAATAAAAAAAAATATCTTACTTAAAGGTTTACACGGACACCCCCCCCATCTCCCCCTCCGGGACCGCCCCTCCCAACCAGGTCCTACCTTACTCAAAATTATTGAAAGCTAGGCAAAAAAGCAATCATATTGAAGTGTTTCCATACATTTCTCTTCTCTACCATAGAATAAGGCTATCATATTTTCCATTATCCTAATTGTATCTATTCTAGAAAACCAATGTTTCAAAGATGGTATGGACACTTTTGACATGTTTTTGGGACCATTGTCATTTTTACAGCGACCGGTGCTATAAAAATGCACAGATTACTGTAAAAATGAAACTGGCAGTAAAGGGGTTAACCACTAGGTGGTGCTGAAGGGGTTAAGTGTGCCCTAGGGAGTGATTCTAACGGTTAGGGGGAGAAGCTACCAGTGACACGTCACTGATCGCTGTTCCCGATCATGGGGAACAGTAGATCAGTGACATGTCACTAGGCAGAAGAGGGGAATGCCTTGTTTACAAAGGCATCCCCCTGTTCTGCCTTTTGCCGACTGCAATCGTGGGCCGCCCGGGAACATCGAATTCCCAGGACCTGCAAGGGTCGACCCATTTGTCTGTCTGTGCCATTGTCTTGACGTATATGTGTGTGCGGCGGTCGGCAAGAGGTTAATTAACCATTTTTTGGTTAATTCTCATTTACGGGGGTGTGTCGGGGGCGTTTCCTATGCCTATGTAGCGCTACTCCCGCAGGGCCCGCTGAGAAATGATGGGATGGCATGTTACCTCATGGTGAAAATGATGGGATGGCATGTTACCTCATGGCTCTGGTGAAACATCTAGGGTGAATGATGCATGCAGCAGCAGTAAAGGAATGTCCGCAAGGAGAATGTCTCTTTATATGTGCTCTTTATTACCCAGCCGGGTAAAAACAGTTAACAGGTGATGGAAAAGGATAGACGAAGGTTGGAAGGAGAGTAACAGATTCAGGCCTTCAATATGGAAACAGTCCTGCTTCCGACAACACTCAAATTTCTTTGCCACTCCAGCATTAGTGGGTTTAGCGTACCTGGACAGGTCTCTCTCACTGACCTGGCAGCCAGAGTATCACTCAGAACTTGGGAAGATGTCTCTCTCACAGACCCTTCTAGGATGAACTCAGGGAAACGCCTCTGCCACAGGCCTTCTCTGATTGCAGATACGGAGGAGCCCCTACTTAGTAAAGTTTTGCTCGATCCCCGGTGGTTTGTCAGAATCCTATTGGACCACCAGCCTCTCATTGGCACTCCTCAGATGGACTCCGTAACCGAACAGCCACACTCGCTTGGGATCAAAAGTGAAAACCCAGTCGATCACTGGGTTTCCGTCCTGCTTGAATGGTTCACATGGCCCAGAAACCAGGAACACTGCGTAGCACACACGCCTCGGCCAGGTAGGCCATAATGCATAATGTAATCACCCTAAAGGTGGGTGCCACACTCGAAGAAGAACCACCTGAAATGGCGTCTGCCTCATAAGTACCCTCTCCCAGCATGCCCAGCGAGGAAACTCCCCCCTGATTGGCTGCTGGGAATAGCACCCAAGTCCTGACTCCAGTGCTGCCACCTGTCGCCCCGGGGTGGAACAACACCCCGGGCACGACAGAATGAGCCCACAGCACAGCCAAGTTGAAACAGAGACCCTACAAAACAATTAGAATTGAGATCAGAGTCAACTACTCTCTGATCATCCCTTAAATTTCAAATAGCACCTGTACTTGGAAGTACACAGGCGCTACACCTACATACGTTTGAAAGTAGGTGTCCTTCATTCCCATCTCAAAATGTTGTTAGGTATGAATTTCTTTCTGCCAGGGCTTCATGTTCTCTCTAGAATTATTTTCAGAACATGCTTCTTAACTCAACGTTTTAAATTCAACTTCTCGAAATTCTCCCCTCCCCCTCTAGCAACAACTACAACAAAAAGGACGTTTTTAACATATACATACAGTATATAAAAGACAAATGGGTTCATCTGCACTTCTGGCAATATACTTTCGGAGGCTTGAAATGCAAACGGGGTCATCTGTACTCTTAATAATGTGTGAGCTACCTGAATGTACTCTTCAAGGGAAGGAAATGGCTGGGAACATATCTTATATGGCTGAAGTTCATCTGCTGCTGTCCTCTGTTTTATCTCATATATAACTAAACCTGTCAGTCCTTGTTAGCAATGTGCTTGTCAGCAAAGGTAAAAAACATTCCTACAAAGTGCTGTCTTATCATCCCTTTTCTAATACCTCCCTAGCGTGTTTCCTTTTTTCTCTTTGGTTGCATTAGTGCGGGTGTTTAGTCCCATGGTCTCCATTTGGCCTGCAGTGAACCTTGTGTATGTAAATCATTTTGTAGAAAAAAAAGCTTTGTTTTTATGTGTAAACCATTTCTCAAAATAACAATTGGAAGCGGTCGGGTTGCTACAGGAAATTTTCATACAGATGTTTTATTGCTTTTTAACCGCTTAAGGACCAGCACACGCCTATTTACGTCGACAGAATGGCACGGACAGGCATAAGGGCGTACAGATATGTCACCTTTAAGATGCCGCTGTGTGGTCACGTGTGCGCGCTGCCAGCAGCACGCTCGCGAACCTGCCGCGATCTCCGTGAGCCCAACCGTGGGTCCAGCAGACTCGATCGCCACGGGGATACCCGCCATCGTCTCACCGAGAGGTAGAGCGGGGAGATGCTAATGTAAACAAGCATCTCCCCGTGACACTGATCTCCGCTCCTTGTAAAAATTGCCATTTTTTTACCAAAAATTTGTAGAAGAATACGTGTTGGCCTTAACTGAGGGGAAAAAAATGTTTTTATATATATTTTGGGGATATTTATTGTAGCAAAAAGTAAAAAATATATAATTTTTTTCAAAATTGTCGCTCTATTTTTGTTTATAGTGCAAAAAATTAAAACCGCAGGAGGTGATCAAATACCACCAAAAGAAAGCTCCATTTGTAAGGAAAAAGGACGTCAATTTTGTTTGGGAGCCACACCGCGCAGTTCTCAGTTAAAGCGACGCAGTGCGGAATCGCAAAAAAGTGGCCTGGTCTTTGACCAGCAAAAAGGTCCGGGGCTGAAGTGGTTAATGGAACTTACATCTTATGCATCAAAATTCCATCTATATAAAAGTGAATGCACACTATCAATGGGAAATAGTAACTCCCAATTTATTCCACTTAGTAAGATTGATATAAAACATTATTATGAGAAATGATTATGAAGAAAATGCAGTCCACAAATCAATGTAAATGTGTGATTTTATCACTTTGAATATGTCATTAATTACTGCTTGGAGTATTTCATGGAATTGGAAAGACTCTGATTATGATGAATTGACACTGGGTGAGTTTCTATCCGGTGTAGCACTGGATAGATGACATTGACAATCGTGATCAGGTCACTTGGTTGTTCATTCAATTGTGGGTGCAACGGTGTACATGTGTTGATGTGGACTAAAGCCTCCTACACACGGTCGGACATCCAACAAACTTTCCCTTGGATTTTTGTCCGAAGGGAGTTGTCCGGTCACACCCATAGCATACACACACTGACTTTTCTCCAAACTTTTCTAAAACGTTCCCAACATCACATGTTTTTTTTGCTCTTTTCTGCTCTTTACCGCCACCCTTTGGTTAACTTCTGCTATTGTTGGTTGATTTTAACATTGGTTCTGAGCATGCGTATTTGCACTTTGTACAAAAGTTTGATGGCTTGCTGTACACACGTTCGGACAAGGCACCATCCGACTTTTGTTGCCGAAAAGTTTGTCCGTTTGCAGACCAAACTTTTTGTCCGATGAAACCCGAAAAAGTTGGTCCGATGGAGGGTACACACGATCTGACAAATTTGAAAACTTGCAGATTTTGAAGTTTGTTGGCAAAAAGTCTGACCGTGCGTACGGGCCTTTAGACTTCTCAAAAAATGTGGGCCCTGTGTTTTTATAGGTGGAGAAGGAACATCACAAGACTTGATGCTGATGTTTCCAATATCCGATTGCCAGTCTTCACAGATACCAGTACAAGTCTAATGACAAGACTTCTATCAAGCCTCAAAAAATGGGAAACCTATATTCCCTGCAACATATTTTCTGTGTATCAGAATTTTACGCAAAGTAGGCTTTAACCACTTCCTTACTGGGCACTTAAACCCCATTCCTGCCCAGACCAATTCTCAGCTTTCAGCGCTGACACACTTTGAATGACAATTGCATGGTCATACAACACTGTATCCAAATGATATTTGTATTAGCTTTCTTTTGGTGATATTTGATCACCTCTGCGGTTTTTATTTTTTGCGCTATAAACAAAAAAGACAGAAAATTCGAAGAAAAAACACCATGCCAACGTAAATCACTTACGCCGACGTAGTGCAAATGTGCGCCCGCCTTATGTGTGCACCAGACCCACAAAACCAACATACGTCTAAAAACATGCCATCCTACCCCGACGTATCTTGCTTATGCCGGCATAGCGTGGGCGCAAATATGGTTTGGACATTAGGCATTCAAATATGCAAATGATGGAAATACGGCGATTCACAAACGTACGTGCGCCCGACGCATGCTATGCGATGTTTGCGTAAGTTGTACGTCCGGCGTAAAGTTATTCCCCATAAAGGAGGTGTAACTCAGCAACAGACATGCTCAGGTTTGCACTAGGGAACACAAGCCGGCGTATTTTACGTTGGACGTGTGTCTGGTTGGGCGAAGGTTACGTTAACGGCGTACACAGTGATCCGGTGTATCTTAGGCAGTTCGTTATACGTACTTGTCTGGTGCTCGGCCCATCATTTGCATTGGGGTCACGCTTCATTTGCATGCATCACACCCACTTCCACTTACGCTGGCCTGCGCCTTTGAAAATACGCTACGCTGGCACATCTTGGTGAGTCGGCGTAAATGTGCGCCCACTCTCTGTGAATTTTTACTTTTTGCTATAATAATATCCCAATTTGTTTTAAAAAAAAAAAAAAGGTTCTCAATTTAGGCCGATACGTATTCTTCTACATATTTTTCACGTCCTGCCTCTGTAACTGCCGATCGCGTGTACCTGGCGGACATCATGGCCGCCAGGCACGCACATCGGCACCACGTGACACGGCGGGCACAGCTTTTCTCCGCCGTGCGCCCTCGGCGGCGCACGGGGTGAATGTTGACAGGAAGACGTCCACCCGGCAGTTGAGAGCTGCGCTGTGGACGTCTTTCATCTATAGCGCGGCTCTCAAGTGGTTAATTAAATAACCAAGTTCTATGACTATCTGTACTATCTGTACTCAATTTTAAAGCATGACATGTTAGGTATCCGTAACATCATCATTCACATTGTACTAAAAAATTGGGGTAGCTAACTAGCTATTGCGTTTTGTGTTTTCCTAATTCATTAACCACTTGTCGACCAGCTGGTGTCGTTATACGGTGGCAGGTCTGTTCTCCTGCGCAAATCGCTGTACGGCGGCACAAAAGTGTGTCGGATGTCCACCGGCGACCATGATCGCCTAATACAGAGGCAGAATGGGGATCTGAACAACTATAGCTGAAGAGTGCAAAATCTGGAGTGTTTTTTTGTCAAAGCTTAAAGGGGTTGTAAACCCTTATGTTTTTTTCACCTTAATGTATTCTATGCATTAAGGTGAAAAACCTTCTGTCATGCCGGAACCCCCCCGCCCCCACTTTACTGAACCCTTTCTTTCTCACCCCGGGGACAAACACACCAGCTTTAGCTGGTGTCTCGTGTCCTGATTGAATAGATTGATAGCAGCACCGCCCTTGGCTCCTGCTGCTGTCAATCAAATCCAATGACGGGGATGCTGGGGAGCGGGGGCCGAGTCCTGTTGTCTGTGTCAACAGGAGCATGCCCGAAAGGGTGTCCCGAAGGAGAGTGCTTCTCCGACAGGGCAATCAAGAAGAGGAGGAGCCACGAGCGCCAATGAGGCACCCCAGGAGAATCGGGGGCCACTCTGTGCAAAACCAACTGCACAGAGGAGGTAAGTATGATGTGTTTGTTTTAAAAAAAAAACAAAAAACAAAGGTTTAGTAACCGATTGATTGAACAAACCTGAAGAATCGATTGGTTACCATGTACAACTGCACCAGATTCTAAGTGCACCAGTTTTAGTAAATCTCCCCCAAGGACTAACCTTACATTAAATGGTCATTTCTGCCACCAACCGGACTTTTTGATTATATTATTGTTTGTTATTGCACTTTAGGCTTTCTACGACAAACTGACTTAACATTGATTTTATTTGTATATGGCTAATCTATCATCTTTTCTCTTTCCTTCTCTTCTTTGTCTTTCCTTTCTTATGCCGCATGCACACGACCGTTTTTAATGGTCTAGAAAAAACAATGGGCCAGATTCACAAAGCACTTACTCCGGAGTATCACGAGTTAGGCACATGTAAGTCTAAAAATGCACACGCTTATCTATGCACCGTATCCCCAAAGCGATATACGCCTGAAATCCACATTTTTTAGACCGACGTAATTTGGATAGACTGGCGCAGCGTGCGTGCAAAACTGCACTAGACACACCATTGATTTGCTATGCAAATATGCAAATGAGGGAGATACGCCGATCCACAAAAGTAAGTTTGTGCGGCGCAGGCTACACGATGTGCTTATCAGCTGCACGGCCGGTCTAAAATTAGACCAAATAAAAGCAGGTTTAAAATTAGACAATCCGTCTACATGTCAGCTAAAGCAACACCATTAGGGACGAGCTGAGCAGCCACACTTGCAGCACATTAATCTGTATGCCAACATGCCAGGTGCATCCATGCTCATAGCTATACTACTGACTTTAGATGAGCGCAGAAGGAGGAGGGCACGGGAGAGGATCTTTGTCAGGTATATCCGTGGGGTGAGCCCAATGGTAATAGACCCCCCCTTTTGGCTGGAATTAGGGTGCAATTGGAGAGATACCCTGTGTTAATAGGAGGGTAGATGTTGGTTCCTCAACTTCCACTAATTTCAGTGAAATTGAGTAAAGGTGGATTAATTAGGTCAGGAGCCTGTGCAGGCCAGTAGGCCCAAAGATTGCTAAAGTAAAATGATCCTATGCTGCTATAAGGATGCCAGTTGTGACCGATGCACCCTAAACCATATAAAACAAAGAAAGAAATGTGTCTCTATAGTCTAATAGGTAGGAATCCCTACTAGTGTGGTTGATTACACTAGACTCTAGAGAGACATTTCTTTTTTTGTTTTATATGGTTTAGGGTGCATCGGTCACAACTGGCATCCTTATAGCAGCATAGGATAATTTTACTTTAGCAATCTTTGGGCCTGCTGGCCTGCACAGGCTCCTGACCTAATTAATCCACCTTTACTCAATTTAACTGAAATTAGTGGAAGTTGAGGAACCAACATCTACCCTCCTATTAACACAGGGTATCTCTCCAATTGCACCCTAATTCCAGCCAAAAGGGGGGCCTATTACCATTGGGCTCACCCCACAGATATACCCGACAAAGGTATTATTTAGCTGCGCCATTTCCCTTTCTACTATTCATATTTATATTAGCTCCCCACATAGGGATCCTACTGGGAGGCAGCAGCTACTTTATTCACCATAGCGCGGACTTCCCTGTTCTTACACGGGAGAGGATCTGCCGACCGTCACTGGGCAAGGTACTGGCAACACTCCATTTCCTTGCCAGTGGCTCTTTTCACCCTAATGGCTAAATATATATTGTATATACATTTTTTTCTGTTTAGTATATATTTTATAATAATTAATATAATAAATATATATTTTTATTTTTTTAACTAATATAAATTTACAAATTTTAATATTATTATAATTATCTTATTTAAAATGTTATATATATATATATATATATATATATATATATATACACACACACCGACACGACACAAACCTCCAAACAGCAACAGACAACGGAATAAAAGCACCTTGCTTTAGGAAGGGAAAAAAATTGGATGTACTTTTGCAATGGAAGGGCATTTCTCTCAGTCTATTTAAGCACTGTGCATAGCTCACTAAGTCTGACGGGCCTAGTTCCTATCTAACTGATTGCACCGTGCCGAGTTCTGAGCATGCTCAGAGAGGTGCTGACCATAGTCTGCTTCATGTGCACATGCCCAGTCTGGCCGGCCCTTCATTTGCATAGGGTCACGGCTCATTTCAATGTAACACGCCCACATCCTTCCCACTTACGCCTCGGAATTTACATTGCACCGGTGCAAATTTGGCCAAAAATACTACGAGGATATGGTACTTGCGCCTCGAAATTAAGCCGGTCTAACTTAAAGGAGTTGCACTACGCCAGTCCAAAAATGCGCCGATGTACGTGAATCTGGCCCAATGTTTTTTTCAACCTGATTATTGTTAAGCCGGTCTTGCTCTAGCAAAGCTCCCGTCTCATAACTAGCTTCTGAGCATGTGCGTTATTTTCACATTGTTAAAGCCCACACATGATCATTTTTTACGACGTTAAAAACAACAACGTTAAAAACTACACGTAAATTTAGAGCATGTTCTAAATTTTTAATGGCCATTTTTAACGTTGCGAAAAATGCTCTGGAGCCCACACACGATCGTTTTTTAAGACATTAAAAAAATTACATTTTTTACATCATGAAAAAAACGGTCTAGTGTACGCGGCATTACTCCTTGCTCATATCTTATTGATTTGAGGTTTTATTGCTGAGCCCTTGTTCCTTATTGCTGATGTGCAAACATTTTGTATTTGGTTGAAAATGTGTACTCATTACCCCCTCCCCTTTATTCTCTTCTGTACCCCAAATTGCTTTAAATTACTTTTGTCATTTTATGACAAAAGAAAATGTAATAAATATATTTAACCTACATGGTTATTTGCATAGTAAATATTTTAGAGAGTGTAAAAAGTGACCTAAAAGATAAGTTTACATACATGTTAATAGATATGTGCTATTCACTTCGTAACAAATCAAAATTCAGCCAAATTTTACATCTTTCAGACATTCAGATGCATCCGAATATCCCCAAAAAATATGGATTTCAACTAATAAAACATAAATTATAATCGTTGACTATTAATGGCATAACGAATATGTAATCGATTCATTTCTTATCAATTTTGTTTTTATTCTATCAGTGAGCAACTGAGCAAGTGGAAAGGAATTGATCTATCCGAGTTACAGTATTCCAGTCTAATCAGTTGATTCCTTTTGTGTTGGGGGTTGGATTAAAGTTAATCCAACGGAGTAAGTCAAATGACTTTTTCGAATTACGAATCGTTATCACAAGTATACAGCATCTCCAAAAATCGTTATCACAAATATACAGCATCTCCCCTCACATTTTAGTAAATATTTTATTATATCTTTTCATGTGACAACACTGAAGAAATTACACTTTGCTACAATGTAAAGTAGTGAGTGTACAGCTTGTGTAACAGTGTAAATGTGCTTTCCTTTCAAATTAACTCAACACGCAGCCAATAAAGTCTAAACCACTGACAACAAAAGTAAATGCACCCCTAAGTAAAAATTTCAAAATTGGGCCCAATTTGCCATTTTCCCTCCCATGTGTCATCTGACTCGTTAGTGTTACAAAGTCTCACGTGTGTTAAATTTGGTGTTATCGCTCTCACTCTCTCATACTGGTCACTGGAAGTTCAACATGTCACCTCATGGCAAAGAACTCTCTGAGGATCTGATTTTTTTGTTCTCTACATAAAGGTGGCCTAGGCTATAGGAAGATTGTAAAGACCCTGAAACCAAGCTACAGCATGGTGGCCAAGACCAAACAGCGGTTTAACAGAAACAGGTTACACTCAGAACAGACCTTGCCATGGTCAACCAAAGAAGTTACATGCATGTGCTCAGCATCATATCCAGAGGTTGTCTTTGGGAAATAGATGTATGAGTGCTGCCAGCATTACTGCAGAGGTTGAAGGAGTGGGGGGGTCAGCCTGTCAGTGCTCAGACCATACGCCGCACACTGCATCAAATTAGTCTGCATGGCTGTCGTCCCAGAAGGAAGCGTCTTCTAGAGATGATGCACAAGAAAGCCTGAAAACAGTTTGCTAAAGGCAAGCAGACTAAGGACATGTATTACTGGAATCATGTCCTGTGGTCTGATGAGACCAAGATAAACTTATTTGATTCAGATGGTGTCAAGTGTGTGTGGTGGCAAGCAGGTGAGGAGTACAAAGACGAATATGTCCTGCCTATAGTCAAACATGATGGTGTGAGTGTCATGATCTTAAGCTGCATGATTGCTGCAGGCCCTGGGGAGCTACAGTTCATTAAAGGAACAATGAATGCCAACATGTACTGTGACATACTGAAGCAGAGCATGATCCCTTCCCTTCAGAGACCGGGACGCAGGGTAATATTTCAACATTATAAGGACCCCAAACACACCTCCAAGACAACGACTGCCTTGCTAAAGTAGCGGAGAGTAAAGGTGATGGGCTGGCCAAGCTCGTCTCCAGACTTAAACCCTATTGGATTCTGTGGAGCATCCTCAAATTGAAGGTGGAGGAGCACAAGGTCTCTAACATCCACCAGCTCCATGATGTCATCATGGAGGAGTGGAAGAGGACTCCAGTGGCAAGCTGTGAAGCTCTGGTAAACTCCATGCCCAAGAGGGTCAAGGCAATGCTGGAAAATAATGGTGGCCACACAAAATATTGACCCTTTGGGCCCAATTTGGACATTTACACTTAGGGGTGTACTGACTTTTGTTGCCAGCGGTTTAGACATTAATGGCTGTGTGTTGAGTTATTGAGCGGACAGCAAATTTACATTGTTATACAAGCTGTACACTCCATACTTTACATTATAGCAAAGTGTCATTTCTTATGTGTTGTCACATGAAAAGATGTAATAAAACATTTACAATAATGTGAGGGGTGTACTCACTTTTGTGAGATATTGTATATACATACATAAATAACAAACTATCTGAATAAATAAATAATAAAATAAACCAATTAGTTCAAATAAATATTTATACAGATGAGGTTTAATGTTGATAAATGTAAAGTTTTGCACTTGGGGGCTAAGAATATGCATGCATCATACATACTAGGAGGAGTACAACTGGGGGAATCAATGGTGGAGAAGGATCTGGCGGTTTTAATAGATCATAAGCTCAATAATAGCATGCAATGCCAAGCTGCGGTTTCCAAAACGAGCAAAGTCCTTTCTTGTATTAAGAGAGGTATGGACTCTAGAGAGAGAGATATCATTTATTTTGCCCTGTTCAAATCATTAGTAAGACTTCATCTGGAATATGCAGTTCAGTTTTGGGCACCAGTTCTCAAAAAGGATATCGGGTAATTGGAGAAAGTGCAGAGAAGGGCAACCAAATGCCTGATAAGAGGCATGGAGGAACTCAGCTATGAGGAAAGATTAGAGGAATCAAATCTATTCACTCTTGAGAAGAGGAGATTAAGGGGGGATATGATCAACATCTACAAATATATAAGTGGTCCATATGGTGAACTTGGTGTTGAGTTATTTACTTTATGGTCAACACTGAGGACACGGGGGCACTCTTTACGTTTAGAGGAAAAGAGATTTCATCTCCAAATACAGAACGGTTTCTTTCCAGTAAAGCCGTGTACACACAATCGAATATATCTGCTGAAACTGGTCTGACGGACCGTTTCAGCAGACATCTCCGACGTTTGTACGGGCTAGCAGACATGTTTTCCCAGTGGACAAATTTCAAAGCATGCTTTGAAATTTGTCCGCCGGAGACATGCCCGTCGGATATGTCCGCTGGTGAGTACACTCACCAGCGGACATAAATCTCCGCGCATGCATCGAATGGATTTGGCGCATGTGTGGAAGTATTTTACTTCCTTAGGTGGTGACGTGGAGGCGTCAATGTCACCGCCACGTCACCGCGTCCTCAGCCCGAGGGGATTTTCGTCCGATGGTGTGTACACGCCATCGGACCAAAATCCGATGAGACATGTCCGCTGGAAACGGTCCGTCGGACATGTTTGAGCGGACATGTCTCATCGTGTGTATGTGGCCTAAGAGCTGTGAAAACGTGGAATAGACCCCCTCCAGAGGTTGTTCTATCCTAAATGTACATAATATAACTGGGTACTAACATTTATAGGTAAAGTTGATTCGGGGAAAATCCGATTGCCTTTCGGGGGATCAGGAAATAATTTTTTCCCCTGCTGTAGCAAATTAGATTGTGCTCTCCTGTTTTTTTTTTTTTGCCTTCCTCTGGATTAACTGTGGGTATATAATTGGGTATATGGGATTGTACGATTTTTTTTTTATGGTTGAACTAGATGGACTTGTGTCTTTTTTCAACCTGACTAACTATATAACTATGTAACTATGTATACTTTACTGAAAAAATGAATTATCCGAAAATGAATTAACGTAACATGACGAATATAACAGGGCAAAATTATGAATTTTACAAATGAAAAACTAGACAAAATACATTTTTCTACTTATTAACATTCCATAAAAATAACATTTTCCAACTGATAATAAAATTCAAACCACAAAAAACGATACTTTCTTTTTTAAAGGTCAGTTCTGAGCTGATATTTCAGTTATGTGTAAATACTGGCAAGCTTGATTACTTCCCATATTTCTTGGTATTTAATGTAAGTGGTAAGATATCTCAGTGGGAATTGTTAGTTCCTCACAAGCTCCATATTCATAAAAATATCCAAAAGATGACACCACACACCTCCTCTGGGGTATACTCAGTTAGGTGAGGGGAACTTGTAGCTTAGGAATCTTGCTTTCAGAAATGAACAGCTTTATTGCAGCTTTGTGGGGGGAAGGGAAATGTGACACACAATATTGCTGGGAAATCTCACAGTAAATATTTCTGATATGAGAAGCTAGCAGGTCATTCAGCTCAGCAGAACCTACTTAAATCTTAAGTCTTAAATATTGAAGTTGTTATGTAGACCAAAAGCATACAGGTAAATATGTGTTCATTCAAGCTGACAGTGTAAAAAACCATGCCAACACGCATCGCAAGCAAGATTTATATTTATTCGTTTTTGCACTTGGCACATCAAGAATATTTTTTTAGATGGTGTTTATGGTCAAGTTCCACTAAGCATATCACTCATAATTCTTGTGTTACTGTTCACACGCTTTCTACCATATTAAAAAGCCATATAATGATATAACTTTAAAGTAATTTAAAGGGATTAGTATTCTTAAACTACCGGAGATCCCTGTAACCTTTTATAAATTCAGAGAGCTGCTTTTTTTTCCAGAGGCTGTAATTTACAGTGAATATATTACCTTCCTTTTTTTTTAAGGTCACTGCTGTTTCTCATATTTTAATAAATCAAGGTGATGACATGGCAAAGTAAATCACAGTGATTCGTAGAAATGCCAGTAGCAAAGCATGAATTTAATATCACTCAGTATTACATTGATAATCAGGGCTCATGCAGAAAAGACACTCTCCTGCTGGTATTACATCTGGAAATCTAGAACGCTAGTTGTTTGATGCACAGTGTTAGTGTTGTGTAACAGATGGTCCTCTAAGACCCCAACACTCTAAAATGCATTTAATAAAACATAATGCAAAGCAAAAGATATAGTTCATTGACACTTAGGGGTATATTTATAAAGTAGTAAACCTGACATTCAGCAAACATTCTCTGTAGGTGAATCTTCCAGGTACATGTGTTTTGTTCAGTCTTATTTTGTTGATTTTTTAACCACTTCCTTACTGGGGACATATACCCCCTTCCTGACCAGGTGAAATTTCAGCTTCCGGCGCTGCGTCGATTTAACTGACAATTGCGCAGTTGTGCGACGTGGCTCACAAACAAAATTGACGTCCTTTTTTCCCCCACAAGTAGAGGTTTCTTTTGGTGGTATTTGATC
Organism: Rana kukunoris; assembly: GCA_029574335.1. Taxonomy (NCBI): domain Eukaryota; kingdom Metazoa; phylum Chordata; class Amphibia; order Anura; family Ranidae; genus Rana; species Rana kukunoris. Next base: position 136,989,365 of record CM056053.1, read on the forward strand.
ACCTCTGCGGTTTTTATTTTTTGCGCTATAAACAAAAAAGAGCGACAATTTTGAAAAAAATACAATATTTTTAATTGTTGCTATAATAAATAGCCTAATTTTTTTTTCTCAGTCTAGGACGATAAGCGACTGGTTTGCGCAAAAGTTATAGCGCCTACAAATTAGGGGACAGAATTATGATTTTTTTAAATTATTTTACTAGTAATGGCGGCGATCTGCGATTTTTATTGGGACTGCGACATTATGGCGGACACATTAGACACTTTTGACACATTTTTGGCACCATTCACATTTATACTGCGATCAGTGCTATAAATATGCATTAATTACTGTATAAATGTGACTGGCATTAAAGGGGTTAACACTAGGGGGTGAGGAAGGGGTTAAATGTGTACCCTGCATAGTGTTCTAACTGTGGGGGAGGGGGACTGACTGGGGAGGTGATCGATCTGTGTCCCTATGTACAAGGGACACAGATCGGTCTCCTCTCTCCCTGACAGGACGCTGTCTCTGTGTGAGCCGGCAATGAGAGATGATCTCATATGTTTACATTTGAGATCATCTCTCATTGGCCGCACAGATCGCGCTGTAAAAAGCCGCTGTGATTGGCGCGTGGGGAACGAGGAAAGGGGCGGCCGTCAAAAGATGGTGTCCCAGAGAATTAGAGCCACCCTGCTGCCGTTCATAGTCGTACGGCTGTCGGCAAGTGGTTAAAATAAAGATTACAGGTAAAGAGAACATGTATCCATTAATACAGTGTTACCGAGTCAAATAATTGGAAGAAAAGATTGGCATCACAAACAGTTTGTTGCATTGTCACAGTATCAGTAGCACTAGCTAGGACACAAAGTCTTAACATGTCAACATTTACAATAACAACATTAATTCAATAATTTGTTCCTGCTCCTTTTCCCCTGATGATGCGCTGTGACGCAAAACTAGTTGGGCGGTGCTGCAAATGTGTGATGTCTTGATGCCAATGTTAGTGAGGCTCCATGTGGTTTGAATGCTTTTTATTGTACTGAAGCAAGTAAGGAACCTTATGGTGTTTTTACCAATAAATGTGTTCAGCCGTGGCCAAACGTTTTGAGAATGAAACTGTAACGAACCCGGCGTCGTCAATGTCCGCCGTCAATGCTTCCTCTATCCGATACCACACGATCCAAGATCTTTTAGCCCACCCAGTCACCAGCCGCAACACAGTGTAGGGTAAAAACCAGCAGACTACTTTATTCGAGCACATGTTACACAGATATCCCACTTCAAAAAGATACTTTCTCTGCCCTTCTGTGTTTTGTGTATAAAAAAAAACAAATTAGCTTTAGTTTAGTCATATAAGTTTGTGTAAGTAGAGTTAGTGTTTAGTGCATATTAGTTTAGTAATCCAGGAAATGATCTCCGTTTTCGCTTGTTGACGAGAATTTCCCAATCAATTTCGCATTCGCATTAGCGAAATTTCGCAAATTTTTTTTTTTTTTTTTGATAAAATATCACGAATATTCGATATTAACGAATATTTCACGAATATTCTTCTATATATTCGTGAAATATCGCGGAATCGAATATGGCGTATTCCGCTCAACACTGGTCATGTGTATGCTTTTCATCGAGAAAACTGACGTGGAACTCGACAAGGAAAAAAGAGAACGAGTCGGGAGTCTCAATTTCCTCGTCGTGTTTCTCGTCAAAAACCAGCCCGACGAGGAACACGACGAGGAAATTGAGACTCCCGACTCGTTCTCGTTCGTGTGTATGCTTAGAAACCCGCACAGGCTCAGAATAAAGTATTAGACGGAGACGCACCTTCGGTAAAAGTAGCGTTCGTAATGGAGATAGCACATTTGTCACGCTGTAAAAGACTGAAAAGTGCAAATCGTCTCTTGCCAAACTTTTACTTAGCATGCAGTAACATGAGATTAGCAAAAGCAGCCCCAAGGGTTGTGCCAGTGGAATCGAACTTGCCCTGCCGTCTATGTGTTGTACGTCAACGTTTTTGAGAAGGAGATTTGGTCTTGACTGTGTGTACGCAAAGACAGCTTGTCAAGTTTCTCGACAAGCCTAACAAGGAACACATTGAGGAAAACGATGTGTCTTTTCCAACTAGTTCCTTGGTCGTGTGTACGAGGCCTTACACATCCCATAATAGTTGAAGCAGACAGCCACACTAGAACAATAAAAAACCCTCACAGCTACTGTAAGATTATACAACAGCATGAGAAAACACACAATATATACAATATATACATATACTGTATACAACAGGGGTGTCCAAACTTTTTTCAAAGAGGGCCAGATTTGATGAAGTGAACATGCATGAGGGCCGACTATTTTGCCTGACATTATTTGAACCATTAAAATTCGGTCTAAGTGTGTTTCTCTAATATAATGCCCAACACAAATTCTCTTGCCTTTGTGGCTGTGTGTGGTAAAGAGATGAGCTCGGGCGTGTTATTTGGTTATACTGTATATATTTATTTTGTGGCCCCCAACGAATCCCAGAGCGCTACTCAGGACCAAGGATGAGCTTGGGCATGTTATTTGAATATACCGTATTTATCGGTGAATAAATAACCATTGCCATGAATGCAGCCTCACCATTGCCACGAATGCAGCCTCACCATTGCCATAATTGCAGCCTCACATGTGCCATAAACGTAGCCTCACTATTGCCTCAGTGCAGCCTGATCGATGCCCATCTGCAGCCTCGGAGGGCAGAGGGAGGGGGGTGGGACGAGTGACGATATATTATAAACAGGAGAATCTCTTGTTTACTCTGTGGCCTCTTTAATACAAAGTCCCGCCTTCTATGATAGTCAGAACAGTCGTTCAATGGCATCCCAGCAGACGAAACTTCCAATACAGACGCTGCTGAGTAAACAGGAGATTCTCTTCATGTAATCTGACGGAGCCACAAACAATATATATATCCAAATCCCCAGGGGGCCATATTAAATCAACAGGGGGGCCGCATTTGGCCTGCGGGCCGGACTTTGGACATGCCTGGTATACAACATTGAGTCTGACCAGCACAGATCACATTGGGGTTCTCATTCATTATGTGCCCCTATTAGAGACACAGGGTGATTTACACATACGAGATGTCAGGGAAGCTGGACACTGAGGCCTAGATTCACAAAGCGATTACGCCTGTGTAAATGTTGTTAGACTGGAGTAATTTCGACTTACGGGCGTTTTTACGCTAGTCGAAATCCTCAAACCATGAAAAGACACCTGCGGGCTTCATTTCGACTGTATTACGTGTTAGTACGCCTTCAGATCTACGCTGCAAGAAAATTGCGGCCACTGGGCGGACTTCCTGTTGTTTTTCGCCGTCAGGGTATGCTAATGAGCTTTTGCCTGCAATCCACAAAATTTCGCACTTTAAACGCAATCTCTTACGGCACCTTTAGTCATCTTTTTTTTCCGTTTCACTATACCAGCTTTTTGCTGGTCTAATATTAGACAGCCCATGTTAAGTATGGCCGTCGTTCCCGCGTCGAATTTCAACGTTTTCCGATGTCTTTTATTATTTTTAACGTAAGTCGTCCGGGAATAGGAATGTTCGTAAACGCCGCTACTCAAACAACGAATGACGTCACGACGTGATTTCGCGCAATGCACGGCGGGAAATTCCTGAACAGAGCATGCGCAGTTCGATCGTCGCGGGGACGCGCTTAATTTAAATGCTTCACGCCCCCTAATCACGTATTTCGATTGCGCGGCGGAAAAAAAATACGACACAATAGCGTACGCGCAAAAAAACTACCTGAATTCGGTGTAGAGTCTGGTGAAATACGGCAGCGTACCGTATTTCGATTACGCAGCGGAATATTACGTCTTTGTGAATCTGCCCCTGAGTTTCCAGAGCTCTCCAAGGTAAGCTGAGTTGCACAAACCCCCCCCACTCAAAGTGACCCCTGTCACAGACACAAATATTTGTTTTCACAAAGTCTGCTGTCTCATTTTTTATGATGCCAATTTGCATATACTCCAGAATGTTATGGAGAGTGATCAGATAAATTGCAATTAATTAAATCGACCAAAAAGCTGAGTGCACGTGTTTAGCATCATATACAGAGGTTGTCTTTAGGAAATAGATGTATAAGTGCTGCCAGCATTGCTGCAGAGGTTAAAGGGGTGGGGGGTCAGCCTGTTTTAGTCTGTAAGGTTCAATATTGAGTTGCTCACCCTTTGCAGCTATAACAGTTTCAACTCTTCTGGGAAGGCTGTCCACAAGGTTTAGGAGTGTGTCTATGAGAATGTTTGACTATTCTTTCAGAAGCGTATTTGTGAGGTTAGGCCCTGATGTTGGATGAGAAGGCCTGGCTCACAGTCTTTGATCTAATTCATCCCATAGGTGTTCTATCGGATTGAGATAGAACTAAGGCCAGGCCAGTCAAGTTCCTCCACCACAAACTCGCTCATCCATGTCTTTATGGACCTTGCTTTATGCACTGGTCCAAATCATTTGGTGGAGGGGGGATTATGGTGTGGGGTTGTTTCTCAGGGTTTGGGCAGTGAAGGGAACTCTTAAGGCGTCAGCATACCAAGACATTTTGGACAATTTCATGCTCCCAACTTTGTGAGAAAAGTTTGGGGATGGCCCCTTCCTGTTCCAACATGACTGCATACCAGTGCACTAAGCAAAGTCCATAAAGACATGGATGAATGGGTTTGGGGTCCTGACTTCAACCTGATAGAACACCTTTGGCATGAATTGGAGTGAAGACTGCAACCCTAACTTTCTCGTCAACATCAGTGCCTGACCTCAAAAATGCGCTTCTGGAAGAATGGTCAAACATTTCTGTAGACACACCTTTAACCACTTGCGGCCCCCGCATATCGTCAATTGACGGCAGCTTAGGGGATCTGAATATCCAAGCTGCCGTCAATTGACGGCATTGCTTTCTCCGGCCACTGGGGGGGGGCGCGCGCGCCGATGGTGGCGCGCACCAGGCGCGTCGCCGAGATGCCGATGCGCGTGCCTTGCGGTTGCGATGTCCGCCAGGTACCCGCTGATCGGCAGTTTTAGAGCAGGGACGTGAAGCTCTGTGTGTAAACACAGAGCTCCACGTCCTGTCAGTGAGAGGAGAAAGATGCTGTTTCTCTTGTACATAGGGAGACAGCATCGGTCACCTCCCCCAGTCACCCCCCTCCCCCCACACAGTTAGAACACACCCAGGACTCACATTTAACCCCTTCCTCACCCCCTAGTGTTAACCCCTTCACTGCCAGTCACATTTATACAGTAATTAGTGTGTTTTTATATCACTGATCGCTGTATAAATGTGAATGGTCCCAAAAATGTGTCAAAAGTGTCCGATGTGTCCGTCGCAATATCGCAGTCGTGACAAAATTCGCAGATCGCCGTATTACTAGTAAAAAAAAAAAAAAAAAAATTGTCAGAATTCTATCCCTTATTTCCTAGCTACTATAACCTTTGCGCAAACCAATTACTATACGCTTATTGCGATTGTTTTTTTTACCAAAAATATGTAGAATACATATCGGCCTAAACTGAGAAAAAAATATATATTTTTTTTAAAAAATTGGATTTTTATTATAGCAAAAAGTAAAAGTGTTTTTTTTCAAAATTGTCGCACTTTTTTGTTTATAGCGCAAAAAAAAAAATGCAGAGGCGATCAAATACCACCAAAAGAAAGCTCTATTTGTGGGGAAAAAAAGGACGTCAATTTTGTTTGTAAGGCACGTCGCACGACAGCGCAATTTTAATTTAAAGCGACGCAGTGCTGAAAGCTGAAATTTCACCTGGGCAGGAAGGGGGTATATGTGCCCAGTAAGCAAGTGGTTAAACCTTGTGGACAGACTTCCCAGAAGAGTTGAAGCTGTTGTAGCTGCAAAGTGTGGGCCAACTCAATATTGAACCCTACAGACTAAGGCCTTGTACAGACGACCGTTTTCCTCGACAGAATCCATCAAAAAAATTGGTGGCACAGCTTTTTTGCAGAGGAAAACAGTCGTGTGTATGCTTTTAATCGAGAAAACTGACGTGGAACTCGACGAGAAAAACAGAGAACAAGTTCTCTTCTTCCTCGTGGGGAGTCTCAATTTCCTCGTCGTGTTTCTCGTCGGGCTGGTTTTCGACAAGAAACACGTTTGTGTGTATGCTTAGAAACCCACGCATGCTCAGAATAACAGACTGAAAAGTGCAAATTGTCTCTTCCCAAACTTTTACCTAACACGCAGTAACATTAGATTAGCAAAAGCAGCCCCAAGGGTTGTGCCAGTGGAATCAAACTTCCCCTGACGTCGTACGTGTTGTACGTCACCGCTTTTGAGAACGAGGAGATTTGGTCTTAACTCTGTGTATGCAAAGAAAGCTAGTCAAGTTTCTCGACAAGCCTAACAAGGAAGGCGGCATACACGCGACCGAGAAACTCGACGGGCGGAACGATGAGTTCGGCAGTCAAAAAGCTTGTCGAGCCAAATTTTCCCATTGAACAACGAGGAAATAGAGAACCTGCTCTCTTTTTGGCTCGACGAGTTCCTCGACGGGTTGCTTGAGGAAAAGTATACACACCACCGGTTTGCTCGGCAGAATACGTCTCCCATCGAGGTTCTTGCTGGATTCTGCCGAGAAACTCGGTCATGTGTACGCCGCCGAACTCATCGAGGAAAACGATGTGTCTTTTACGACAAATTCCTCGGTCGTGTGTACGAGGCCTAAGACTGCTATGCCATTGCGTGTAAAGGCAGGTGTCCCAATACTTTTGACAATCCAGTATATATCTATATCTAGATATAGATATCTAGATATAGATTTATATATATATATTTTATATATTGAGAAAGCAGGCACATGATAACAGTGAAAACAAAATAGCTTTGACAAAAATCAATACAGACACTGTGGTTAAGATTAAAAAAACTGTTGCACAGAGAATCTGGTGCAGTTGTGCAGAGTAACCTATGAGCTTCTAACTTCAGCTTGTTCAATTAAGCTTTGACACTAAGGTGTTGATTTACTAAAGGGAACTCCACTCTGGACTGAAAATGCACTTGTAAGTGCAGTCGCTGTAGATCACTGTAGATTTAGCATTTTTTTTGCTTTCCTGGATCTCTCACCATCTCCCCTTATGGTGATTGAACTATTAACACTGTTAATGACCATGGACAACTGTCATTTGATTTATCCCTTGGCACTGACTGTTGTGCTGAACTAATGTTCATGCCACATTACACTATGATGTTGGTTTCTCTATGTCTCTGCGCTTTCACTTGTATGGCTGCTTTTGGAGACTGCCCTGTTCCTCTGTGAGCCTGAGCCATGTGCTCTATGAACATTTCTGGGTAAAAGTGTTCTAAATCCTGGTGTAGCAACATATATTTCTCTCCTATCTGTATGAACAGCATAGAAGGACTCTGTGGTCTAACAGAAAAGACCTATTGGAGTTGATTTAATAAGGAGTAGTCAATGTTCATTTTGTAAGGGAATTTGCACTTGGCTAAGTGAATGTTGTGAAAACTCACCTCGTCCAATCAAATGCAAGGAAAATAACAAAAAACGAACAGTATTTTTGCTTGCACATGACTGGCAAAGAGTAGTCAGAGGAGTTTCATCTCATTCACTAACCTAGGGGAAAATTCCCTTGCAAATGGAGAGGAACACAACATACCTGAGTTCTGTTCAAGGCAGGTTTCCAGAACATTACTAAGGTTTGGGTGCCGAATCCAAACCCCGCTGAAGTCAATAGGAGGGGAATGTTAAAAAACAATAATGGTCTTTTTTTAGGCTAACAGACAAGGGATTGTCATTTAACCACTTGACCACTGGGCACTTAAACACCCTTCCTAACCAGACCAATTTTCAGCTTTCGGTGCTCTCACAATATGAATGACAATTACTCAGTCATACAACATTCTACCCATTTGAAATTTTTGTCCTTTTTTTCACACAAATAGAGCTTTCTTTTGGTGGTATTTGATCACTTCTGGGTTTTTTATTTTTTGCGCTATAAAAGAAAAACGACTGAAAATTCTGTAAAAAAAAAAAAAAAAAAACTTGTTTCTGTCATATTAGTGGGTTATTTCTCACACACAGCATATGCATACCACAAATTACACCCCAAAACACATTCTGCTATTCCTCCCGAGTATGGCGATACCCCATGTGTGGGACTTTTACACAGCGTCGCCACATACAGAGGCCCAACATGCAGGGAGCGCCATCAGGCGTTCTGGAACACCCAGACCAATTGTGACATTTCTCTCCTACATGTAAAAATCAACACTTATTTGCTAGAAAATTACATAGAACCCCAAAACATTATATATGCTTTTTTAGCAAAGACCCTAAAGAATACAATGGCGGTTGTTGCAACTTTTTATCGCGCACGGTATTTTCGCAGAAATTTATTGAACGCGTGTTTTTAAAAAAAACTGTTTTGTGCTAAAAAAAAAACAAAACAAAACAGTAAAGTTAGCCCAATTTTTTTTCATAATGTGAAAGATGAAGTTACGCCGAGTAAATAGATACCCAACATGTCACCCTTCAAAATTGCGCACACTCGTGGAATGGCGCCAAACTTCGCTACTTAAAAATCTCCATAGGCGGTATTGCAGAGTATCGCGCAGGGTATTGCAGAGTATTGGGGTATTGCAAAGTATCATGCAGGGTATTGGGGTATTGCCGAGTATTGGGGTATTGCAGAGTATTGGGGTATTGCAGAGTATTGGGGTATTGCAGAGTATTGGGGTATTGCAGAGTATTGGGGTATTGCAGAGTATCATGCAGAGTATTGGGGTATTGCCGAGTATTGGGGTATTGCCGAGTATTGGGGTATTGCCGAGTATTGGGGTATTGCAAAGTATCATGCAGAGTATTGGGGTATTGCCGAGTATTGGGGTATTGCCGAGTATTGGGGTATTGCCGAGTATTGGGGTATTGCCGAGTATTGGGGTATTGCCGAGTATCATGCAGAGTATTGGGGTATTGCCGAGTATTGCCGAGTATTGGGGTATTGCCGAGTATTGGGGTATTGCCGAGTATTGGGGTATTGCCGAGTATTGGGGTATTGCCGAGTATCATGCAGAGTATTGGGGTATTGCCGAGTATTGGGGTATTGCCGAGTATTGGGGTATTGCCGAGTATTGGGGTATTGCCGAGTATTGGGGTATTGCCGAGTATTGGGGTATTGCAAAGTATCATGCAGAGTATTGGGGTATTGCCGAGTATTGGGGTATTGCCGAGTATTGGGGTATTGCCGAGTATTGGGGTATTGCCGAGTATTGGGGTATTGCCGAGTATTGGGGTATTGCCGAGTATCATGCAGAGTATTGGGGTATTGCCGAGTATTGGGGTATTGCCGAGTATTGGGGTATTGCCGAGTATTGGGGTATTGGGGTATTGCCGAGTATTGGGGTATTGCCGAGTATTGGGGTATTGCCGAGTATTGGGGTATTGCCGAGTATTGGGGTATTGGCGAGTATTGGGGTATTGTTGAGTATTGGGGTATTGTTGAGTATTGGGGTATTGTTGAGTATTGGGGTATTGTGGGGTACTGGGGTATTGTGGGGTACTGGGGTATTGTGGGGTACTGGGGTATTGTGGGGTACTGTGGGATTGTTGGGTACTGGGGGATTGTTGGGTACTGGGGGGATTGCAGGGTACTAGGGGATTGCAGAGCTGGGATGTTTTGAGGGATGGCTGGATCTGTGACTGCATTTGTCACAGATACAGCCACAGCTCAGCTGCTGACACCCCGCTCCCCCCCCCTCTCCTCGCACACTGTACCGAACGGTACAGAGCGGAGAGCGAGGAGAGGGAGGAACCGGCGTCATCAAATGACGCCGGTTTGTTTACAAGTGATCGCGCCGTCATTCGACGGCGCGATCACGTGGTAAACGGCCGCTATCAGCGGCAATTTACCGTGATCCGTGATGCGCCGGGTCTTCTAGACCCGGCGAGCACAGACACTTTCGCGAGCGCGTCCCAGGGGACGCGCAATCGCGGAAGTGCACGAGGACGTCCCAGGGACGTCGTGTCAAAGCAACTCCACCGCGCCGTAGCAGTAAAATGCTTATGGCGCGGTGGGGAAGTGGATAAATGACATGGGGGAGGGGGGGTTATGGGTACTACCACTTGGTGGGAGCAGTGATTTAAAAATGTTTAGGATCATCATTAAAAATGCAAAATCACTTCAAACAACCTGTTGCTCTAAATCAACCTGTGAAGCAACACATCAATACATTGTATAAAAATGGAGCCTAAATTGCTGGCAAACGAGAGCTTTGGCCAGAAATTCCCTTCATCTTACCAATCCCTTTATCCTTGAGAAGGTGTGGTATGGATGTACAGGGGGATTCCCAGACAGAAAATAATAAGAAAAAACAAAAACAAAATAAGCATAAGGTCCTCCCCAAAATCCATGCAAGGCCCGTAGGCGATCATGGCATCTGGCAGGCCTTAAAATAGGGGGATGAGCATGCAATCACAATGAATGATGCCCATCATCAGATCCCATTGCTGACTAACACTGAATCTCAAAGTCCTAGGGCTAAATGACCTCCACCTAGTCCAATGAGGACTGGACCTGGAAGCATAGGCGTGCGCACAGGGTGTGCCAGATGTGCCCAGGCACACCATAATCACTCCCTGCAGTGCAGATTCCCCCTCCCACAGCATGGCTGGCTTCCCTCCTCTCCCATTGGCTACTGCAGTGGGCACACATAGATGATATTTTAGGATGAGTGGGGGAAGGGGTAATGTGATTTACCAGCCCCTTTCCTTTCTGTATGAACACAGTGAGAGATCGGTACCATGCTTTTGAGCATTCAGGTGCACACCCTAATGCAACAGGCTGCGCACACCTATGCCTGGAAGACTGCTGCTAACCCTGGATTGGTCAGGTATGAGGTTTGCATACTTATATTGGTCCAAGATGGACCAATGTTGTTATATATGAAAAATCATACTAAAATACAAACACACTTTTTTGTATGTATGTGGGTATGTAATGTTTTTTTTTTCTTCATCATAAATTTCTTTATTTCTCTTTGCCCTTCAGAGTGAAAAAATAAACATGTTATGCATTTGTGCATTTTTATTACACTGCTCATATAAATATGATTGAGTGTTTAGGATGATAATTTATGCATAAACAATTATCACCAGGATATATTCCTGTCTTACACTCCTGCTGATACCTCATGAATAAAATGTTAAACCAAACAATAAAAATAGCTGTGGATGTTTCTGGACTAAATGTATTCAACACAAGAACTCTTCCTAATTCTATGTGGCATCCATCCTATGGAACACACAGTTTCTACTGTAACCTCTCCCTTCCAATCTTTTTTACATGATTCACTTAGCATCATGCCTGGTATCACGTCCTTATGCCGCTGTCGGAGCTGGAAGTGAAGACTGGAGAGGAAGTTTTGTGGAATCCAGCCTTTGGGTGGCGCTGGCGCGCTGGGGTTGCTAAGCCTGTTTCTGCTCACCTCTCTGGTGGTCAGTGAGCTCTTCTCCCTCCCAGGCACTTGCATCTCACTGCTCCCGCCATGCCTGCTGGGCCGCCACAGGTCCAGACCTGCGCAGTGTGAGTGACCCACAGTCAGCAGCATTATTCTGGGGGAGCCGCGCCGGCCGCAGCTACCACTGGGCAGGCGAATCACATGAGTGGTCCATGATCCATCCGAGTCAGTTTGCTCCCTCACTAGGCTAGGCAGCAGTGCTCCCCTAGGTGGCAGTGCGCCCTAGGTGACTGTCTAGTTCGCCTAGTGGGAGCACCCGTCCTGCTTGTTCTAATTTGACATCTGAAGCAACTGTCAATGCCTATCATATCACTTGGTTTATTGAGCAAGGATAATTAATTAATTTATGAAGGTAAAATGGAAAAGATAATATAAAAATTCAGCTTTAATGCCCAAAGATGAAAAAGACAGGAACTGATTGATTGAATGATCAATACATAATTGAAAGGGAAACTATAGGGGTTTTTGGGTAAATTTTTATTTTCCATGACTTTATTCAAAATTCGTTTTTAATAAATCAGGGAATGGTTAGAACCACTATCACGATTTTTGTTGTTGTTGGCATTCCTGTGAGGGATTTCCTGTCACTTCCTGTTAGTATTATTGACAGGACAATGGTAATTTTCATGTCCCAGAGACCACTATACACCCCATTGCTTCCACAAGCGTCCCAGGAACAGAAATTGGAGAAAAATCTCCCAAATGGGGTAACAGACAGAAAAAATATTTGAAAAAAATTGTAACTCTTCCCCACTTAAATAGTTGTAAAGGTTCGTCTTTTATTTAATAAATTGGTTCCTTTAAGCTAGTGCATTGTTAGTTCACTTATCTTTTCCTTCGATTTCCCTTGTAAATGTTTTTTTTTCTTTGTTTGAATTTCTCACTTCCTGTTTCTCCTCAGTAAGCTTTCCACCATCACCCGAGCGGTGGATAGTCATTTAGAACAGCTTACTGAACACCTTACTGAGGTGGAACAGGAAGTAAGAAATTCAGACAAATAAAACAAAGACAAAAAACATTTAGAAGGGAAATCAAAGGAAAATGTAAGTGAACCAACAATGCACTAGCTTAAAGGAACCTGTTTAGAAAATAAAAAACAAACCTTTACAACCCCTTTAATCCTAACTTTAAAAACAAACTTAAAACTGCTGCTTTATATTGTTTGATCAAAAACATTACAGTCGATACATGACAAAGGATCATAGGTTAGCCAAAGAGACATTTTACTTTGTGTGATCAAAACCTCCTACTGAGACATTTGATAAGGAACGAGTCAATGTACTAATTTCAGATCTGTAAATAGACAGTTTGCTTTAAAGGAGAAGTCCAGCCTGAGCTTATTTGGCTGAGCTTCTCCTATGGGTCACAGGAGTGCAATTTGTTTTTCACTCCTGTGACCCATTTTAGATGTTTAAGGCACTTAAGGATTTGAGTAGTATTATTATTGTATTCATTTAATAGTGCAACATTTAAATATATTGGCCCAGATTCACAGAGCAATTACGCCTGTCTAACTGGTGTTAGACAGGAGTAATTTCAAATTTTGCGCGCCGTATCACTAGTTTGAATCCTCAAACCATGATACGGTGGCTTCGGGCTTCGATCCGAGAGGCTTACGTCCTCGTAAGCCTTCGGATCTATACTGCGATATTTTTGCGGCCGCTGGGAGGAGTTTGCGTCGTTTTCATGCGTCGGGATATGCAAATGAGTTTTTACGGCGATCCACGAAGGTACGAGTGTCCCTCGCAATCGCCTACGTCATTTTTTGGCTACGTAATGTTAGAGGAGCTTTTTGCTGGTCTAACAGTGCGTAACCCATGTAAAGTATGGCCGTCGTTCCCGCGTCGATTTGAAAATATTTTTTTTTTTTTAACGTAACTCGTTCGGGAATAGGAATGTACGTAAACGACGCTACTACGACGTGACGACGTGTTTTCGCGCAATGCACGGCGGGAAATTTGCGAACGGAGCATGCGCAGTTCGATCGCCGCGGGAACGCGCCTATTTTAAATGCTTCACGCCCCCTACTCGCGCAGATGGATTGCGACGGGAGAAATACACTACGCCGCCGTCGTTTACTGGACAAAATCTACCTGGATTCCACGTAGAGCCAGGTAAAAAACGGCGGGGTAGTGTATTTCTGATACTCTACGAGAATCTAATTCTCTGTGAATCTGCCCCATTGTATTCACACAGTTTATTGTTCACAGATTATGCATGGTTTCAAGTTGTGGATGTCTGTCTATCACCTGAAGACAGATGGCCTTGGTGAGAGGTTTAACCACTTGACTACTGGGCACTTAAACCCACTTAATAACCAGACCAATTTTCAGCTTTCGGTGCTCTCACATTTTGAATGACAATAACTCAGTCATACAACACTGTAACCAAATGATATTTTTGTCCTTTTTTTCCTACAAATAGAGCTTTCTTTTGGTGGTATTTTATCACCTCTGCGGTTTTTATTTTTTTCACTATAAATGAAAAAAGAACGAAAATTTTGTAAAAAAATGAATTTTTCTTCATTTCTATTATAACACTTTGCAAAAAAGTAATTTTTCTTCATAAACTTGGCCTAAAATGTATACTGCTACATATCTTTGGTAACAAAACAAAACATTTTTTAGATATTATTTAGTCTGGGTGAAAGTTATAGGGTCTAAAAGCTATGGTACCAATTACTGAAAATTGATCAATTTGATCACATCTGATGTACTGACAGCCTCTCTCATTTCTTGAGACCCTAACATGCCAGAAAAGTACAAATACCCCCCAAATGACCCCTTTTTGGAAAGAAGACATTCCAAGGTATTTAAAAAGAGGCATTGTGAGTTTTTTGAAGTTGTAATTTTTCCCACAATTCTTTGCAAAATCAAGATTTTTTTCATTTTTATTTTCTTTCCACAAAATTTTCATATTAGCAGGTTATTTCTCACACACAGCATATGCATACCACAAATTACACCCCAAAACACATTCTGCTATTCCTCCCGAGTATGGCGATACCACATGTGTGGGACTTTTACACAGCGTGGCCACATACAGAGGCCCAACATGCAGGGAACGCCATCAGGCGTTCTGGAACACCCAGACCAATTCTGACATTTCTCTCCTACATGTAAAAATCAACACTTATTTGCTAGAAAATTACATAGAACCCCAAAACATTATATATGCTTTTTTAGCAAAGACCCTAGAGAATACAATGGCGGTTGTTGCAACTTTTTATCGCGCATGGTATTTGCACAGCAATTTTTCGAACACATTTTTTTTGGAAATAAAACAGTTTTGTGCTTTTAAAAAAAAATAACATTAAATTTAGCGCAATGTTTTTGCATAATATGAAAGATGAAGTTACGCTGAGTAAATAGATACCCAACATGTCACCCTTCAATATTGCACACGCTCGTGGAATGGCGCCAAACTTTGCGACTTAAAAATCCCCATAGGTGACGCTTTAAATATTTTTACTGGTTACATCATTTTAGTTGGAGAAGAGGTCTAGGGCCAAAATTATTGCTCTCGCTCTAACGCAGCGATACCTCACATGTGTGGTTTGAACACCGTTTTCATATGTGGGCGGGACTTGCGTATGCGTTCGCTTCTGCATGCGAGCTCACAGAGACAGGGGCGCTGTATGCCCAGAGTATTGCGGAGTATGCCCAGAGTATGCCCAGAGTATGCCCAGAGTATTGCAGAGTATGCCCAGAGTATTGCAGAGTATGCCCAGAGTATGCCCAGAGTATTGCAGAGTATGCCCAGAGTATTGCAGAGTATGCCCAGAGTATGCCCAGAGTATTGCAGAGTATGCAAAGAGTATTGCAGAGTATGCCCAGAGTATTGCAGAGTATGCCCAGAGTATGCCCAGAGTATTCCAGAGTATGCCCAGAGTATGCCCAGAGTATTGCAGAGTATGCCCAGAGTATTGCAGAGTATGCCCAGAGTATTGCAGAGTATGCCCAGAGTATGCCCATAGTATTGCAGAGTATACCCAGAGTATTGCAGAGTATGCCCAGAGTATGCCCAGAGTATTGCAGAGTATGCCCAGAGTATTGCAGAGTATGCCCAGAGTATTGCAGAATATGCCCAGAGTATTGCAGAGTATTGCAGAGTATGCCCAGAGTATTGCAGAGTATGCCCAGAGTATTGCAGAGTATGCCCAGAGTATGCCCAGAGTATGCCCAGAGTATGCCCAGAGTATTGCAGAGTATGCCCAGAGTATTGCAGAGTATGCCCAGAGTATTGCAGAGTATGCCCAGAGTATTGCGGAGTATTGCCCCCCAGAGTGTTGCCCCCCCAGAGTATTGCCCCCCATTGCAGAGTATTGCAGCAGGGATGGCTGAGGAGGGAGGGATGGATGGATGGATCTGTGACTGCATTTGTCACAGATCCAGCCCGCAGCACTGGCGCTGCCATCCGCTCCCTCCCCTCTCCTCTCACACTGTACCGATCGGTACAGAAAGAGGAGGGAGGAACCGGCGTCATCAAATGACGCCGGTCTGTTTACATCTGATCGCGCCGTCATTGGACGGCGCGTTCACGTGGTAAACCACCGCTATCAGCGGCGATTTACCGTGATCCGTGACCCGCCGGGTCAGTCACGGACATTCCCGTGTGCGCGCCCCAGGGGGCGCGCGGGAGCGCGACTCTGGAATCACGTTATATAACGTGATCCCAGAGTTAAGCAACCACCTTGCCGCCGTTATTTTTCGGCAGGTGGTTGCTAAGTGGTTAAAAAAAAAACTCAAATCAATGTTAAAAAGAGAAGTTCAGAAGGATAGGAAGGATTGGGACATGTTGCTCCCTGCCTTGTTAGGTGCCATCCAGGAGGTTCCACAGGCATCCACGGGCTTCTGACCGTTTGAACTGGTTTATAAGGGTGAAAACCATGTGGATTGCTAGATCTAGTAAAGGTAAAATCAGAGGAGTTCTCACTGCACAAAACCGTTGTAGAAAACATCTCCCAAATGCGAGCGAGGGTGGCTAGAGTGATGTCATTAGTAAGGGAGCATCTCCAGAAGGAGGGTGTACAACCGGTCAGACAGTTTCAAGTGGGAGACTGGGTGGCTGTTCTGATCTACACAGAAGAGAGGACGTTTTTGGCCAAGTGGCTGGGTCCATTTGAGGTGGTGGAAAAAGTGGGTAATGTGAACTACAGAGTACATCAGCCTCAGAAGAGGAAACAATACCAAACGTATCATAACAACATGTTAAACCCTGGAGAAAACTATGTTGTAGTGGGGAGGGAGTGTCTCTCCATCAAATGGGCTCTGAACTCTCAGCGGTACTTTTCATCTAAGTAGGAGGGTTTGCCTAGTGTCAAACCATGCCCCATTGACCTGGATGAGACAAAACAAGCAGACCAATGCCAGTGTGACAAGATGGTTCCTTTCTCTCCGGGAGTACAATTTTGTAATAGAGCACAGACCCAGGAGACAACATCAAAATGCCTATGCCCTCTCCTGAGTGCATTATATGACGGGAAACCTGCCTCATCTTCTGCGGAACCATGTAGGTTGGTCTCTGTCCCAAGAATTGGGAACATACAGTATTAGTGGTGCCGATCCTGGAGATATACCCAGGCACAGCCCACCAACACATGTCCATCCCGCTACTTCACCTTCTAGCACAAATCCACTCCCCTACCAAAGCGCCCCAGCACATATTCGACCTCCCCCTCCATTCCACCTTCTAGCATAAGTTCTCACCCCCTCCCAAAGAGTCCCTCAGCACATACCTGACCCTCCCTACCCCACCTTCTAGCATAAGTCCTCTCCCCTACCAAAGTCCCCCCCCCCAGTACATATCTGACCCATCGTCCACCACACTCTCTAGCACAAGTCCTTTGC
Organism: Rana kukunoris; assembly: GCA_029574335.1. Taxonomy (NCBI): domain Eukaryota; kingdom Metazoa; phylum Chordata; class Amphibia; order Anura; family Ranidae; genus Rana; species Rana kukunoris. Next base: position 137,006,710 of record CM056053.1, read on the forward strand.
CCTCCCAAAGCACCCTCCAGCACATATCCGAAGTCTGAGATTTGTTTAACCATACCTCTTAAGCCCGTCCCCTGGCCACACCTACGTTTTGCCACAATGAGCTACATGTGCAAAAGGTCCCAACATCCCTCGAGTGTCCCTCATTCTCAAGTTTGAATGTTGGTAGGTATGAATCTCACTGGTGCCAGTCTTTCATATTTGTCTGAACTTGTGGTATAATATCTGACATGGGTGGATGTATCTCATTTGGAAATCTGATCTATGGTCTAAGGATAACATAGTAGAGTGAGACATACCAGGAGGCAATTGAGAGTTGTTATAGATAGGAGTAAAAGGGTTAGGTCTGGAAGATAGCTAAAGCATGGAAAATATTGATTCCCAGTATTTTAGGTATTCTACTTGCTGTTTATAGCATGAGTAAGAAGTCTGTGTATACCAAAGGGCCTGTACATTTGAGACCCTCTAGGTATAGGGATTCCATCTTTTGTTCTTGGTCTGCCAATATTGTAATATTCTGCAAGAAGGTGTACATCAGAACAATTTTTTTATAATGCATCTTTGCATATGAGCAAACAAAAACACACATCGAAAGAAAATATATTATATGCAAAGCAGACATGGATAACACAACGTGCCCTGTTGTTTTTATTGAGTTACAAATGTATGTTCTTTCTTTTCTTTTAGCTAGAGAAAATGTTGACTGGTGATTGAAATAACATCATTGATGTTTTCTTAGTGATGTAAACGTCCACTGCCAAATCGATTGCCATGAAAACAAATGGATATTTTTCAAGAATACTGCTGCTTGACCTTTTTTAAGCTGGAACCCAAAATGAAAGCCCTATTGATCTTGGATTTTAGAAATATGTTGCTGTCAATACAGCATATTACAAATCTGACAATTTGAACCCCCTGTGGTTCCAAGATCCATAGATATTACACTTCCTCTTCCAGAAAACATAGTTGCAAGCTGCAATTTTACAATGAAGTGCCAAAAGCTAACTCCAGATGAAAATGTCTCGAAGAAATGCAATGAATCAATAAATAGACTTTGACAAAAAAAATGCAATGAGAACAGAATTAAACTCAATCAAGGCAAAAGTTATAATTACTTTACAAGTACAGAGAACAGAAGTTTGATTAAATAAGATGAAAATTCATTCAGCTTGAAGGAAATTAATATTTTCTGGATGTGGAAAGATCAGCAGCATATCAATATTAATATAGATCATATTTAAGGGAATTAAAAACACTGATTTGCCTTTGGAATTAACCTCCCTGGCGGTATGATTCTTTCAGATTTTAGGTGCTAAAAGCGGTACCATTATTTGCAAGGGAATTTGGCGTTTTATACTGTAGGCTTGTAATTCTTAGGAATAACTCACTGAAATCTATCCAAACAAGAGTCTAATAGGCATCCTGGGTATGATTTTTTTTTTTTTTTCTTATTAAAAATTATAATATAATAAATAATTATAAAAAATTATAACAAATAATAATAATATAATTATAGTAAAAATTATTCAATAATGTAATCAAATCAAAATCACTGAAATTTGCTCAGTTGCAGAATTTTTGCTGTCATTATTTTTTTTTTTTTTATGACGAATTTCCCCATAAATCGCTATCGCTAAATTCTGCAAGTGATTCTGATTTATTATCGCTGTTTTTTAGCTGCTCTAAAACAATTTTTGCCATAAAGGGACACTTTTGGTTGCTATGGGCAATCTACAGTTTGCAGGGAGAAAGAACAGTTTTTATTATATAAAAGGACATGTAGTGTACAGGGCAGACCACTAGGGACATGGGGGGTGTGTATTTTTTACATACAGTACTGTAATCTATAAGATTACAGTGTACTGTATGTATAGTGTTTGTTTACATTTTTAAATTTGGCGCCGTTCCCCCCCCCTACGTCGCGACGCTCGCAGGGAAGGGAATCGGCGGAACACACAGCATCAGGCGGACATCCGCCCGCCGTGTACTGCGGGGATTCATCGCTGGATCGCAGAGAAAAGGTAAGTAAACTTTTTTCTGCATCCAGCGAGGTAAGCGCGTGTGTGGCACGGGGTTACCGATCTTAGCTTTAAAATCTCACCCCGTGCCACACACGGGAAGACCGCCAGGGAGGTTAATGATGCATCAGCAACATTTATCAATATTTGAAATTTCAATTGAAAAAAAAAAAGAATACTTTCTGATTAAAGATAGAATAGGCAAAACTAGTAGTGGATGCAAAAATGTAAGGTATCAAACCTAATTTGGGAACCAGTATACAATATTTCACAAAAGTGTGTAAACCCCTCACATTTTTGTAAATATTTTGTTATATCTTTTCATGTGACAACACTGAAGAAATGACACTTTGATACAATGTGTACAACGTGTGTACAACTTGTATAACAGTGTAAATTTGCTGTCACTTCAAATAACTCAACACACAGCCTAAACTGCTGCCAACAAAAGTGAGTACACCCCTAAGTAAAAAAATGTCCAAATCGGGCCCAATTATCCATTTTCCCTCCTTTGGGTGGAGTCAGGTGATCAGGATTTGGTGCCACCTGGACGGCAATCTGAGTGGATGTGTGTTATATTGCCCCGGGTTGCTAGGCTGAAAGCCTGAGGCCTATCCCAGGGACACCTGTCTGCTCGGCTGCCTGAGGCCTATCCAGGAGTGGGATAAGCAGTGTAGAACTGCAGGATTGGGAATTGGGAGTTGTGGACGGAGGGAGAGGGGAAGCTGTCGCCACTAAGGGACCATCCACCTTGTTACTGGAAACTACTGTGAGTAAGCTTAAGCGTAAGCTTAAGCAAGTACCTGAGAAGTGCCAAGCCAGGGACCCAGCAGGGTAGTGGGGGTGATGCTGGAGGAGTATACAGTGTGATAGCTGTGGAAGAGCTTAGGGGATCCAGTGACGACTGGGATCTGGAAGTCTAGTGAGAGACTGGGAGCTCACTGAGTGAAGATCTACAGTGGGATAATGTGAGATAAGTAAAGGATTGTTCTCTGTTACCAAGAGTTGTGTACAACTACCTTTAGTGACTGTTGCAAGATTAGTTGCTATAGGAGACTACGGCTGGAGGCCTTCTATTGTATAGCTGTATACCTATAGAAGTCTCCGAGTCTGCCAATTATCATTGTATATACTCTAGGGTGTCCTGGCCCTGACCCTCTCTCCCACAGTTCTGTTAAGAGACAATAAATCTCTTGTTTGCATTCAAAATTGACTGGCGCCCATCATTTCTTCTTGCATCACACCGGCTATGCCTGGTAACCCACTCTACAATTTCAGCATTTTTTAAACTGCTTGTCTGCATGGGCCAATTTATGTAAAATGTCAACTTTTGTGTTTTTTTTTTTTGGCTGTATTTATAGAATGTCTGAATATTCCTGGATCTCAAACTCATGCATTGTTTTACTTACCTCACCCTACTAGTATTATTGCAGGCACCCAAAAGAGCTTGAACATATATCTAACTTTCTGATAAATGGTTTGGTTGTTTGATATTCACAATTATTTTGAGACAACAATGTATGCAAATCTTGACTCAGACTGGGGTAAAGGTATTTGCCCACCTACCTCCCTTGGGATATCCCATAATGCAGTCAGATATATGGATTTCAGTCAGATATACTGTATATAGCTCAAACAAGGCACCTAATCTGTTCAAACAGTGTAATTGTGTACATTTTTTTTCTTTATGCAGTGTTTTAAATATTACATCATAGAAAGGTTTGGGGAAGATAAAGATATGGTAAAATACCCATAAGGTAGGTTCTTAACTTGCTGTAACCTTTTTTATTTGCAGCATCATCAACTGCTATCTGCTGTATTTTATGATGGCCTTTTTTTCCTCACTTGGCTTTGCAAACAGAAATACAGATTGTGCAGAGGCTAAACCTGCCGCTAGTCTTAGGTATCCTAGGAGAATCCAAATAATCTTTCTGAACACTGTGCAGAAATGGTGCAGAATTTGGTCAGTTAAACTTTTATTATATCCGAAAGCCCAATGGCTACATTTTCCTTCAGTCACGTCCTTCACTGCAATATATTCATCTTAGTTATCTCTTTCACTACAGCCTGAAAGGTATACTTCTAAATCACACTATCACTTTTAATAAGTAAACTTTGACAACTTTGACAACAGGAGATGAGTTTTAGAATATGCTCTTTGGCCTTACCTCAAACCACTGTCCATGTGACTGCATTTTCAAGATGACACAGGGATCCGGCTTGGATAGTGCATCTCTGTCTGATATTCCCTTGCAAGAAACTCTTAGTTCCACCTTTGCGAGACATGGGCTATTGAAAATTCCAAGGGTATTGGCTGCTGATTCATAAATGTTGCTCATCTTCGCACAGTAATATATTGCACCTAAGAGAAAAAATAAAAACTATTAGAGTCCTAGTTATAGTTCATACTATACATGTATGTGTTCAACACAGGCCTTTTCAAATGTACCTTACTCATCTAGCAGAAAAGGCAGATTGACCCAATCATGATTTTCAACCACTCGTACAACACAATATTAATGAGATTTTGTGCTTCAAATCAATCCCATTAAGTTAAATATGACAGAAATAGCTAGAACATGGCCACGTTTACATGTACAGAGTCCATTCCCATGAGGCTGCAATAGAAAAACAACATCCCAACAAGATGTCAATCAAAAAAAAAAAAATCTGAGGTGTATTACAGACCTTTAATCTTTGATGGCATGTACAGACTTGTACGGACTTTTACTTTATGCTTTTCTAACGCCGCGTACACACTACCATTTTTCATGATGAGAAAAATGCAATTTTTTTAAATTGGTCATTAAAAAAAGGTCCGTGTGTATGCTCCAGAGCATTTTTCTTGATGTGAAAAATAGGCGGTAAAAATTTAGAACCTGCTGTATTTTTTCTCGTAGTTTTTCACGTCGTGAAAAACGGTTGTGTGTTTGCGCTTTAAAACGTGCATGCTCAGAAGCAAGTTATGAGACAGGGAAATTAGCATAAGCCGCCCAAAGGGTGGCACCATTCGAATGAAACTTCCCCTTTATAGTGCCGTCATACATGTTGTAAGTCACCGGGCTTTGCTCGAGGATTTTTTTCACGAACGTGTGTATGCAAGGCAGGCTTGAGAGGAATCACGTAGAGAAAAAAAATCTTTTTTTTCCATGACATGAATAACGGTCATGTGTACGCGGCATAAGGGGAGCAAAATGAATCAGTATTTATTAGTGGATTAGCATAAAATAACATAACCATGAATTTGAACTGGCTTTCAAGCAATTTAACAATTTAAAGACTCAGAACAAAATAATATACAAAGCAGTACCTGTAAATACTTACCTCTTCCACTATCCACGCTGCCAATCCACTGTTGCCTGATGATTCTTTTGCATGCAGCGCTTCTAGGATTGTCAGATGTCAGATGGTTTCACTCTGCAGTAGGGGTGATTTACTAAAGACTAAGGCTGCATTCACACCTGAGCGTTTTGTCGCCTGAAGCATGAAGCTCCAAAACGCTAGAGGGGAAAAAAACATTATTCTCTATGGAGATGGTTCACATCTCCACTCCAAAATGCCTGACGCCGAACGCCTGAAGATCAAACAAGTTCTGGACCCTTTTTTGTTGCTCGAATTGAGCATATTTGGGCATTTTTCTGTATTTACATTGGTGACCCTAGACCTGTCCAAAATTGGCGGTAAAAAAAGGCTGCGACAAATTGCGGTAAATCGCGGTAAAAAACGCTGCAGCAAATCAAATTTTTTTACCGCGTTTTGCCATGATATTTGCAGCATTTTTTTACCGTGATTTGCCACGATTTTGGACAGGTCTAGGGTCACCAATGTTAAAAACAGAAAAACGCCCAAATACGCCTAATTCGAGTGGCAAAAAAGGGTCCAGAACTTGTTTGAGCTTCAGGCGTTTGGCGTCAGGCATTTTGGAGTGGAGATGTGAACCATCTCCATTGAGAATAATGTATGTTTTCCTCTCTGCTTCAGGCGACAAAACGCTCAGGTGTAAATGCAGCCTTAGGGCCCTTTCACACGGGCGGACAAACGGTCGGTTTTTTACAAGTCCGTTTACGGACTTGTAATGCATCCCTATGGGATTGTGGACGTTAGCGGATAATGCATTCGCTAACGTCTGTAAAGATCCGCCTCCGCAAAGATCTGCTTTTTCAGACAGAAGGAAACCCTATTTTTCTTCCGTCTGGCGGATCGGATCGGATGAATACGGACACACGGTCCGTATTCATCCGATTCCCCATAGGGGAGAGCGGAGGAAAGACAGGGCGGTCCCTGCACACTGTGTGGGGACCGCCCTGTCCGCCGACAGCTCAGCGGGGATTTACGGATGATCCCCGCTGAGCAGACGGACACACACGGGACGGATCAATACGGATCCGCTCCGTGTGAAACGGCCCTTAGTGTGAAATCTGCAGTTGCTCCAAAGCTTAGTAAATGAGGGGGAGCTCTGCAGACTTCCATCACCCAATCATGTGCAAGTAAAAATGCATTTTTTTTTATTTTGTGGTCAGTTTACTAGCTTGAATAGTTAGACTTGTGCTAACACTTCCTTCCCCCCTGTTTCTCCTCCCTCAGCCCTCTAAACTCTTTATGTAGCTGAGAACAGAGGCACAACCATACAGACAGGGTGAAGTGCCTGGAAACACTTTGATCACCCCCTATTGCGACCCTACTCATGTTTCAGGGAGCACGGGCAGGAACTGAATCGGATGTAGGAGGAGGGTGATCGATGCAGCTGGGTGCACTTATATGAACTGATATTCGTGTGTGTCCTTCAGACTTTAGGTGGGCCAGACTGTGGCCATTGGGAGTAGAAAATATTCAGGCATCAGTGGGAGTAAACAATGCATTTTTGGTAATAGAGGGAGGAATAGTGTCCTATTGTTGGTGTCAGTGGAAGCATAAGTCCCCCGCCATTGGTGTCAGTGGAAGAAATAGTGCCCCATCGGTGTCAGTGGAAGAAATAGTGCCCCATCGTTGGCATCAGTTTGAGGAATAGTGCCCCATCGTTGGCATCAATGGTGGAATTAGTGCCCCATTGTTCATGTCATCAGCAGGAATTACGCCATATTGTCGGTGTCAGTGGGAGGAAAAAAGACCCTAGGGCCAGAAAAAGACATACAAAGGACCACATCTGGCCATTGGGCCACAATTTGGAGACCACGGGGCAGATTCACAGAGAAATGGATTATCGTAGCGTATCAGAAATACACTACGCCGCCGTTTTTTACCTTGCTCTACGTGGAATTCAGGTAGATTTTCTACGGTAAACGACGGCGGCGTAGTGTATTTCTCCCGTCGCAATCCATCCGCGCGAGTAGGGGGCGTGAAACATTTAAATTAGGCGCGTTCCCGCGGCGATCGATCTGCGCATGCTCCGTTCGCAAATTTCCCGCCGTGCATTGCGCGAAATCACGTCGTGACGTCATTCGTTGTTTATGTAGCGTACTTTACGGGCGATCCACGTCCCGACGAGTTACGTAAACAAAAAAAAAAATTAAATAAATTCGAAGCGGGAACGACGGCCATACTTAACATGGGCTACGTAAAGTTAGAGCAGCAAAAAGCTGCTCTAACATTACGTATAAAAAAATAGACGAAAACGATTGCGACGCTCGCTCGTTTGTTCGTGAATCCCCGTAAAAACACATTTGCATATCCCGACGCATTAAAACGACGCGAACTCCTCCCAGCGGCCGCAAATAGATGGCAGCGTAGATCCGAAGGCTTACGAAGACGTAAGCCTCTCGGATCGAAGCCCGAAGCCGCCGTATCATGGTTTGAGAATTCAAACTAGTGATACGCCGCGGGAAATTTGAAATTACTCCTGTCTAACCCCAGTTAGACAGGCGTAATTGTTTTGTGAATCTGCCCCCACTGGTCTAAAAGATGGAAATCATCATTCAGCTGTTTCAGGAAACTATATCACTCTGTCACACAGTGTCTATTGGGAGGCATCCCGTCTTGTACAGACGTATCAGCGGTTTGGAATATATATAATACTCCCCAGGTTGGATTCCATTATTTTTACTTTATTATATCACCAAGGACCCTTTATTGTAATACTACTTCATTGACACCATGGTATTTATACTATTAACATAAATTGATTAATATATATGTTTAACAAACAAATCTGTACTATAAATTACTGTTTCTAAATTCAGAAACAGACACTGGTGAACATAGAAATGATTTGCATTTGACCACCTAACCCCCTTTACATTTGTCATGGAAGATTTGTGAACACCTCTGTTCTAATAAAGTAATACCGCAATTAAAGTTATGTTGCTGGAACCGTGTGCTGGTTATAAAAGGACAAAATAGCACCTGGTGTTGCCACAGCAATTGAAGAAAAGACTTTAAACTTCTGCTTGCTAGTAGGGTATAAAAGCATTTCTCAGACGGTCGAGGACTCTGTTATATTCAGCTGAGCACAGGCCTGACTTATATTTAAGTTATCCTGTGAATTGCCTGTATCCAGCTTCCTCACAGATAAGAGATGTAAACAAGTAATTTCACACTCTGTTACAGAGCAGGATTCATATTAAATCTTGATAGCTGTGTATTTTCACTTGGTCAATGTTCCTTCCCCTCCTAGTTTTCTTCTCAAAGTTCTGCAGCGATCACTATCTTTTTGACATGTTATTATACGCCATGTTATACTTTTGGCAAAAATATATATTTTTCTAAAAAAAAATAATGTTTATTAAAAAAGAAGATGACCTCACACACACACACGACAGAAAAAAGCTACAAGTGAAGAGAAATCCCAGCCTATCTAAAGAGGAGCTCTTATTTAGAAATTAGGACACGTTGACATCACTTTGTACGGCTATTTACCGGGTTGTCTACTTTTGTTGCAACAATAAGGCAATGAGTATGAAAACCTTAGGCCGGAGGCGCATGCGCGGAGGCGTCCAAGATGGCCGCTTAAGCCGGGAGCTCCGCTCCACCACAGCCACCCATCGGCCATAGCACCGGATTCACGGCGGTGCAGTATCTCTTTTTGGGAGGATTAGACAGGGGAAGACTCGGTGATCACCCTGATGTACAGCAGTGTGGTTAGAAGGGGCCTGGAACCGACATTCACAGCGATGGAAGCCCAGGCCGAATCCAAGATGGCGGCCGCGCCTCAGCCGCTGGCGTCTTATACTGAAGGAGACATTATGGTGAGGCAAGTTCTATCTACAACCACACTGCACTCTCCCTCACAACACCTCGCCCAGGATACCTCAGGCTCTGTGTCAGGAACAGTATTTGCTTCAGAAACCAAGCTTATTGCTACATTGCCCCAATATGCTGTTTCACCTCAGACCTCCTCACCTGCTTACCATACAGCCATTTTCCCCTCAGGAAACACTGATATTATGGTCCCTCAGAACGCAGGGGAGCTTTTTCAGAAGTTTTCTGAATTGCTTGAAAGGGGTCTTGCACAAACAGCAATGAAAATTACTAATGACATACGTTTGGATTTTCAGAATTTAGGCTCCAGGATGGAAATAATAGAAAATAAACTTGACATCACTGTATCTAGAGCCAACCAAAACACGGACCAAATACAATCTCTTCAAGAGCAATTGGACGTGGCCCTTAGCAGAATAGACAACCTTGAGAATCGTTCCAGAAGGGACAATTTTAGGGTTAGGGGCCTTTCTGAGTCTATATCAGACATTCCAAGAGCCATTCAAGACCTCATCAAGAGCTTACTCCCATCTATAGCTCCACATAAGCTAGAGCTGGATAGAGCTCATAGATCTTTGGGCCCTTTGAGAAAGGATGGTTTACCCAGAGACATAATTGTGAAACCGCATTATTATTCTGTGAGGGAGGAGGTTATGAAAATCTCTCGTCAGCAGTCCCACATCGTTTTCCAGGGCCAGGATATACAAATATTCGCAGACATCTCCCCCATGATTATACAAAGACGCAGAACACTGAAACCACTGCTGGTGGTTCTGTCGCAGAAAGAAATCAAGTACTGGTGGGCATTCCCTTTTGCTCTGAAATTTACATACAAAGGCAAGACGCACACCTTCGCCTCCCTGACTGAGGGAGAAAAGATCCTCCGTACCCTACGGTTCATCTCATTGGAGTCATCAATGGACACTTCAAACCCACAAGCAGGGTCTTCCAAGCGACCCACTCCGACCATCCCTATCTCCCCCACATGGAAGATGGCCAAAAGCAGACGCACCAAGGATCCTGCAAAAACCTGATATGGGGACTGAAATTGTGCAACTTAATTCCTGTCATGAGTAAATGCCCTTAGGGTATTCCTGACCTCTGTCTCCTTTGTGTGGTGGGAGACACAAGTGCCTCTGTATTTCGTCCATGCATCTATTTTTTTTATTTTTTTTAGACGGCCTTTTTTTTTTCCCGTCGCCTGCCGCCTTTCCCTCTCCCCCCCCCCTTCTTTTTTTTTTTTTTTTTGGGGGGGTGAGGGGGGAGGGGGTTGGAGGGCGAGGGGGAGTGTGTAAAATGTTCTCTTTCCTTCAAGTGCTAATGAGTTAGCACCGACCATGATCCGTATTATTCCTTTGTATGTACTATTATAGTTTTAGATTGAGTATGTTCATGTTTTTTTTTTTTCTCTAAAATAACTTTTGACATTAACTTGCTTAAACTGAAGGCTGATGGGAGCTGGGGTGGCTGCCCTGTGCCTCTGACCGCTTCCGGACGGTGGATCATTCACTGTTTGTAAGGTGGCCCCGTAGCCCGTTTTGAGGGCTACGTTAGTGGTTTGAATGACAAGGGTAGGGGAATTCTTTTTTTCTCCTACCCTTGTTGGTTCATACTGTCTCTTCTCTTAAGATGTTTCTTAAGATGTTTTCATTTTTGTGTGTCTTACCCTTTAGTTCTTCTGATAATTAACCTCTTTTCTTCGATTGTCAGCCAGCTCCAGCAATACCTTAATTGTCATTCTCCGGACTTACCCAGGGTCTGCAGTCTGTGCCTCCCTCTCTCATGCCTCGTGTGGATCAGGGTAAGTGAAATGTTGATCGCCTTGTTACTCCACCATTATAGCTGCATTCTGAATCTCACTTCTTCCTAGTATTATGAAAATAGCCTCACATAATGTTCAGGGCTTGAACTCGCCTATTAAGAGGAGGAAGATCTTTCAATCTTATCATTCCCAGAAGATTTCAGTGATCCTTTTACAGGAAACTCATTTTCCTACTAGTTTCACCCCCACTTTTCTGCACGCTCAATATCCTCAATTTTTTTTAGCAAATGCGGAGGACAAGACTAGAGGGGTGGCGATTCTTTTTGCAAAATCTTGCAAGTTTAGCCCGATTTTAATACACAGAGACCCAGAAGGCAGGTTTCTGCTGGTTAAAGGAATGATAAATGAACAATTAATGTCATTTGTCTCATACTATGCCCCCAATAGAGGCCAGAAAACCTTTTTTCAATCCATGTTCACTGCTTTGGAACCACTTCTTGAGGGAGCGATTGTCTGCGCTGGTGATTCAAATATAGCTTTTGATCAGAGCCTGGACAAATCCAAGCCTATGGGTAGCAGACTTACCCGCCCAACCAAAGCCAGCCTGCACATAGCGAAATTAATTTTCCAACAAAATCTAGTGGATATATGGCGGGAACTTAATCCGACAAAAAGGGATTATACCCATTATTCAAACCCTCATCTTTCCTATTCTAGGATTGATCACATTCTGATTTCTACTAGACATGTCCCATTGGTGAATAAAGCCGTCATAAAAGACACATCACTCTCAGATCATTCAATAGTGATCTGCTCGATACAAACGCAAAATTTGGGGCCCCCTCAAATCGCATTGGAGATTGAATGAGACCCTTCTTGATGACCCCAGTGTAGTCGCGGAAATTAACAAAACGATAGAAGAATATTTCACGCTAAATAATGTTGATGGAACCTCGGCTGAGACTTTATGGGCCGCTCACAAAACTGTTGTCCGCGGGAAACTAATTCAATTAGCATCTAAACGAAAAAGGGAGAAAAATGCGAAGATAGCTAAACTCGAAAGAGAATTTGAGCTATTACGCAAGAACCATAAGAAGGACCAGAAGAAGGTACTTACCTCACAGCTAGACTCTGCTAGGCTAGCATTAAACTTATCACTCACAGTCAGGGCTAAAAAATCTCTAAATTGGAGTAACGCAAGATTTTATTTGCAGAAAGACAAAATGAATACGATGCTGGCAACTAAGCTCTCCCCGAGGTTCCGCGCGTTTTCACTCCCAAAAATTAGGTCACGCGATGGGACCACCACCCTTAATCCTATGCGCATTTTGCACGAATTTGAAACTTTTTACTCGTCCCTTTACCAAAAGTCGGGAACGACCGGACACTCTGACATCAAATCTTTTTTAGATCACCTAGAGATCCCGTCTTTACAAAAGGGCCATATTGACCTAATGGATGCCCCGATCTCGGTGGACGAAACATTAGAGGTTATCAAACGACTTAAAGGGGGCTCAGCACCAGGACCTGACGGCTTCTCTTCCCCTTATTATAAAGTTTTTGCGGAAACATTGGGTCCTCATCTCACAAAATTTTATAATTCAAAGCGAGGGGGAGAAAGCCTACATCCACATTTGAATGAGGCATACATTACGGTCATACCCAAACCAGATAAGGATCCAGAGCTAGTGGAGAACTATAGGCCCATCTCTTTAATTAATAATGACTTAAAGATACTAACCAAAATCCTGGCCAACAGAATGAACTCTTTTATTCGCCTTTACATCCATAAGGACCAGGTTGGTTTCATCCCAGGGAGGCAGGGTCCAGACCAGGTAAGGAGAGCGGTGGACATTCTCTCGTTGCTCCAGTCAGGCTGGTCCGGGGACCCCCCTCAGGAGGGAATCTTCCTGTCGTTGGATCTCCAGAAGGCATTCGACTCCCTGTCTTGGGAGTACCTTTTTGAGGTCCTGCAGCGGTGGGGCTTCGGTGAAAGCTTCCGGGGTCTTCTAAAATCCCTTTATTCAACCCCCAGGGCGAGGGTTAAGTTGCAGGGTTGTTTCTCAGATTTCATTAGCATCTCAAGGGGTACGAGGCAGGGATGTCCCCTCTCCCCTTTAATTTTTGCCATAGCGATCGAAACTTTGGCTATAGCCATTCGATCTGAGCCTGACATAAAGGGGGTGACCTGTGGACCTCAAATCCACAAATGTGCACTTTTCGCAGATGATCTCCTCCTTTTTGTCACCTCTCCTGTTACCTCCCTCCCCATTATTTGTAACTTACTCGGGTCATTTGGAAAGATATCGGGACTCAGGGTCAACTTTAATAAATCCCAGGCACTAAATATTTCCACACGCCCCTCAATAATCGAGGCCTTAAAACCTCACTTTGACTTTAAATGGGCGGAGACGTCTATTCGCTACTTAGGTATTAACCTGACCTCGAGGATCGAACGGCTTTATCAGACCAACTTCCCCCCCATGTACCGTAAATTGGAAAGTGATCTTCAGTTGTGGGCTCGACATACAATCTCCTGGGTGGGTAGGATCAATTCGATTAAAATGACCCCTTTACCTAGATTGCTCTACTTATTCAGATCCCTCCCCATTCCCATCAAAAAAGATCAACTGAAGTCATTCCAAAGTAAAATTGTCAAATTCATCTGGGGAGGTAAAGGCTATAGATTGGCCCAAAATGTCTTATTTGGACTCAAGACACGGGGGGGACTTGGTCTGCCTAACCTATTTAAATACTATCAAGCAGCCAGATTAGCCCAATTGTCCTCCATCTACTCTAAGGGTGAGAAACCTGCGTGGCTAGACATAGAGGGGATGGCAGTCCCCGGTCTAAAACTGGAAAACCTGCTTTGGATGCCCCAAAAATCTAGGCCAGCTATAATGTCCCCAACACTGTCCCAATCACTGAAAATCTGGGATGATATGAGACATCTTCCTTCTTTGATCTCGGAAACTAAGCCCCTAACCAGTATCTTCCACAACCCTCAATTCGCAGCAGGAATGGACATTAAAGCATTCCAATGGTGGACGGACAAGGGGATTTATAGAATAGGAGATTTCCTTCTAACCACGGGACCCCTCTCTCTGACGCATTGTGTGAAGAAATTGGGTATGCCTGACCAAGAGAAGTCCCGATACTCTCTAATTCTCAAATTTGTTTCTTCATTTTGGGATAACAATATTGGTCCGCTGGCTTTCACCAATTACGAGCGCTGGTGTCACCGGATGGAAGAACACAGAGGAGGAATCTCCGTAATATATACTGCCTTATCCAAAGTATTCTCTAAGTTCGCTTACATGGAGGCATGGGAGAGGGATCTGCAAATGACTTGGGACCTGGAGGAGTGGCATAGGATGGGTACGAGAACCTTTAAAGGTTTAAACAATATATCCTTGATAGAAGCCAATCTCAAGGTTCTGATGAGATGGTATCTTGTTCCCAGTAGGCTTGCGTCAATGTTCCCAACTGCCTCCCCATTGTGTTTTAGAGAATGTCAAGCTCAGGGCACTATGCTTCATATTTGGTGGGAGTGTCCAAGAATTAGAGGATTCTGGAATAGGATTTTTAGTCTCATCAGAAAGGTCACAGGGGTGACTGTAGAGAAATCCCCACAGGTTGCACTGTTAGGGACTACTATATCCCAGGCTTCTAGACACAGACAAAGATTGATAGACTTTATGCTTCTGGGAGCAAAAACTACTCTAGCAGGGGCGTGGAAACAACCAAGAGTCTCCTATCTGGCAGCCAAAAGGAAGATTTCGTGGGTTATGACCCAGGAAAAAATGATCAGCTCCATTTCAAACAATTCTGACCTTTTTGAGGCTGTTTGGGAACCCTGGGCCAGATATGTGGGAATCTCCCCATCAACTGGAAATGTGGTGCCATCCATGGGCACTGGGTAGATAGGCTGACAATCGACTCAATTCCGTATCCTTCTTTCCTTTCTCTGTCTCCTCTCCTCCCTTTCTCCATTTCCTTTCCCACCTTTTATTTCTCTAGGTGCTCGATGTTCATGCGCACCCTACCAGTTCACTAATTAACCTTTTTCCCTCTTTTTTTTTTGATTGGTATGTTATTGTTGTTGGAACTTCTCTGGAGGGAGAAAGTAATCCCTTCACAATCAATTCATGGGAATGAAGGGGATTCCCTGTTTTCTGATTCATTATTAGTAAGATGATCCTGGATTCTACCCAGTCTCCATTACCATCTTGCTACCCTTCGTTGCCCTGGTTTTTTTCTTTTTTTTTTTTTTGATTGTGGTTACCCATGCGGCTCTCGGATCTTTGATCCTTCAGGGCATCTGTAGGGATATTCCAGGAGTTTTATGACTGTGGTTAAAGACCAGGAGGTAAGTTCTCTTTCGGCACAGTTTGTTCCCAATAGGGGTGTCAAAACAGTACTTTAGGTCTTTCTCCTGTTTCAGGCTTCCTCTCCCCTATGGAACTCTATTTACCTGGTAGGGCAGATTGAACTGTTTTATACTGACTGAAAGTTGGAGGCTTAGCCTCCTACTTCTTCTTCTCTGCAACACTTAATTATAATTATATTCTTATGATTTAACTATTTGTTATTTATCACTATCCACCTGTTTATATTAGATTGAGGAGGAGTATTCTATATTTTTTTTTTTTCAGGATGAATTGTTCTATTTGTACTCTGTCAGTATTTGTCCTTTCACTTGTTTATTCGCTCCAAAATTGTTCTGGGAGCATTGATTGTATTCCTTTGATATTTATTTAAATAAAAATCTTAAATAAAAAAAAAAAAAAAAAAGAAAACCTTAGGCCGGATTCACAAAGCACTTACACCGACGTATCTCGGTATACGCCGCGTAAGTGTAACTATGCGCCATCGTATCTATGCGCCGTACCCGTAGAACTAAGATACACCAAAAAACTCACTTCATCCGACCAACGTAACTTGCCTACGCCGGCGTATATTGGGCGCATAGTTACTCTGGACGCTTTTGGAGCTCCCATTGATTTGAGATGCATATATGCAAATGAGGGAGATACGCCGATTCACGAACGTAGATGCGCCCGGAATATGTTTTAAGCGATTTGCGTAAGGGTTACGTCCGGCGTAAAGTTATTCCACCATATAGGTATGGACCAGGGAACAGCCGTCGTATGTTACGTTGTTTACGTAGTACTACGTGAATAGGGCTGTGGGTAGGTTACGTTCACGTTGTAGGCAGTGTATTGACGTATCTTAGGCAGCTATTTTGACGTGACTGTGAGCATGCGCACTGGGATGCGTCAAAGAGACGACACATGCGCAGTTCGTTTTTTGAAGCTCAGCCCATAATTTGCATGTCACGCTTAATTTTAATATAGCACACCCACTTCCAGCCCACTTCCACCTACTTTGACTTACGTCGGCTTACGCTGACAACTATACCCTATGCCGGCGCAACGTTGAGCGCATATTCTTTGTGAATAGCATGCTTGCCTCTCAACATTGCGCCGGCGTAGCGTAAAGACGATGTGCTACGCCGGCATAAAGATGCACCGATCTACGTGAATCTACCCCCTTGTTTCTATGTAACCCTAGGATTGCTCCTGAGGTTGTTAGGGGTTCCTTGAGCAATTCAATCTACCTACCTACACTGACCACCCATGCAAGGAGACACTTTTACACTGTGGGGTTGATTTACTGAGACTGAACAGTGCAAAATCTAGTGCAGCTCTGCATGGTAGCCAATCAGCTTCTAACGTCAGTTTGTTCAAAAAAACTTTAACAAAAAACAAAAACTTGAAGATGATTGATTTTTATGCAGAGCTGCACCAAATTTTGCACTCTCTATCAACCCCTTAATGTTGGCAGACACCACAATTTTTACAGTTGTTTTAATTTCTGTTATAATTAAGCCTTGTACACACAAAAAAAATGATAGCTCGGAGCCACTGTACTAACAATCTGATGTTTATTAAAGGTGGATAAAGCACCTGAACCAGATAGCATCCGCCCACAGATTCTAAATGAATTGAGCTCTGTCATTTCAAGGCCATTGTTTCAAATTTTAGGGACTTGTTAACCACTTAAGGACCGCTTAACACCGATATACGTGGTTCGCGCACGCAGGACCTGGTCCGAAGCTCCGTGACCGCGACTGTGGGACCCACGGACCCGATCGCCGCCAGTGTCCTGCGATCGGGTCACAGGAGCTGTAATTTTGCACTTTTGTAAATACATAGCAACACGCGGCTAATCCATATTAAGATATACTTTCTCTTAAGCCCTCTACACGCGGTCAGACTTTTTGCCAACAAACGTCAAAATTTGCGTTTTCCAAAAAATCCGACCGTGTGTACGCTCCATCGGACAAACTTTTTCAATTTCAAAAGTCTGGCCAACTCCCTTCAGACAAAAATCCACAGAAAAATTTGTTTGAAGTCCGATCGTGTGTACAAGGCTTTACACTGTACAATGTGACTCAGCACAAAATAGATAAGCTGATTGACTAAGATATTAAGTAAGATACATCACTCACTAACTACACTGCACAGTGTCCATCAAGAATGATGTACTACGATACTTCCTGGTGGCGGGCAGAGTGATGATCCCCCGTCATTGGAGATCGGCAATCGGCAATCATGCCTTCCCTGGGGGATTGGGCTGTTGAAGTGGACCGCATTAGAGACCTTGAGCGTCGGTTGGCGGAGGAGGGTGGTAAAAGCGAGCAGTTTTCTCTCACCTGGACTTCGTGGTCCATGTTCCGATACTCTTCTGAGTTTATCTCTTGGGCCGAGCGTGGCCTGGATGATGTAACCCTGATGCCATGATGGAGTGACTCTTGTCCCTTGATTCTTGTCCCCTGTCTCTCTGCCCCCCTTTTGTCTGCCCCTGCTTCTTCTTCTCCTTTTCTCGTTCTCTAAATACTTCCTTAGGAATACATTATGCTAACGTATCCTGGCCTCGACACGCTTATTGTTATTGATTTGTCCTGTGACCCCATAGGTCTTATTTTACTTGGAGATCCATGTGTGATTCCTCATAATCATAATCAGGTCAAACTTGATGCTTACTGTTGATGTAATTCATGTTACTGTTTGCAATGCTTGTTACGTTATTTGTCGTATGTCTCCCTTTTCCCTGAATAAAATAAGATTGAATAAAAATACAGAATGCAAATCGTTTGTTATAGATGTCATTTTCGTTCTTTTGCTTTTTTGGTGTTTCGTATTTTAGTAAGATTGTCCAATCATATGTTCGTATTTTCGCTCATTCGTTATTTTGCTTATTTGTAATTCCGTAATTTTCGTATTTTGGGTCTTTCAGCTTTTTGGATGTTCGAATTGATACGAATGTACGAATACTAACAAATTTGTACGGAAATCCATTTGTTACGTACGGGAACGCACATGTCTAGAATATACCAGCAGCAACCTCAAAGTCCTCTCAACCACTTGATCTCCAGAAGAATTTACCCCCTTCAAGACCAGGCCATTTTTTGCTATACGCACTGCATTAATTTACCTGACAATTGCGCATTCATGCAACAATGTACCGAAATAAAATGTATGTCCTTTTTTTCTCGCAAATAATGCGTTCTTTTGGTGATATTTGATCATCTCTGTGGTTTTTATTTTTTGCACTATAAACAAACAAAAAAAAAAACAACAATATGTTTTACTTTCTGCTATAAAACACCCAATAAAAAAGTTGAAAAAATCGAATTTCTTTAAAAATTGAATCCAAAATGTATTCTGCAACATATTTCTGGTAAAAAAATCGAAATAAAAGTCTGTGCAAAAATTACAGCGTCTACAAACTATTATTTTATTTATTTATTTATGTTTTTATTAGTAATGGCGGTTATCAAGGACTTATAGTGGGACTACAATATTGCGATGGACATTCTCTAACTGACACTTCTTTGGGGACCAGTGACACTGAAACAGTGATCAGTGCTAAAAATATGCACTGTCACTGTACTAATGACACCGGCTAGGAAGAGGTTAAAATTAGGGCAGATCGCCATTCTGTCTCTCTTCCTAACGATCAACGCGATCCGGAGGACATCAGGTACCGTGCACCCACTGATCGGCTTCCGCTGCGTGTAATCCCCTAACCGAAAGAGTCAGTTCACATATACTTACGTGATCCATCGCTGGGGTGCTACCCTGTAGCAGTGAAACTGCTATAGGACGGACCTTAAGTGGTTAATAAGAACACATAAAAACACTGAGTACGGTATAGTCTGACAATGGAGGGTCCACTCTCTATCAACATTCAATTTTACTGCAACCCCTAACAAAACATAGACATTTCTGAAAGATCTTTCAGCCTACAAGAATTTAGCTAGGCGCTACAGACAGTAGATTAAATATCAGGATCAAACAATAGGGCCGGGATTCACAAAGCACTTACGCCGACGTATCTCCAGATACACCGACGTATCTCCAGATACGCCGACGTAAGTACGAATGTGCGCCATCGTATCTATGCGCTGACCCATAAACTAAGATACGCCTAAAAATAGGGTTTATCCCATCGACGTAACTTTCCTACGCCGGCGTAGAGTGGACGCATATTTACGCTGGACGCATGTGGCGCTCCCATCGATTTTCGATTCAAATATACAATGAGGGAAACGTACGGCGCATAATATACGCAGTTTGCGTAAGTCGTACGTCCGGCGTAAAGTTATTCACCATATATGAGGCGCAACCCATGCAAAGGTATGGACCAGGGAACACAAGCCGTCAAATTTCGACGTGATTCGACGTACTTTAGACAGTTGTTTCGATGTGATTGTGAGCATGCGCACTGGGATGCGGCTACGACACAACACATGCGCGGTTCGCTCTAAGTACTTGTCTGGCACTCGGCCCATCATTTACATGGGGTCACGCCTCATTTGCATGGCTCACACCCTCTTCCACCTACACCGGCTTACGCCTTAGAAACCCAGCGTAGTTTTAAGAGCAAGTGCTTTGTGAATTCTGTGCTTGCCTCTCTGCGCTGCGTCGGTGTAGCGTAAAGAAGATACGCTACGGCGGCATAAATATGCGCCGATGTCTGTGAATCCGGGCCTAGTTGTCTATAGCACAAACCCCCCAACAAGCAAAAAGTCTGCATTCTGAGAATTCGGTCTTGGATGGGTACTGTCCTAAACATTCATATTGAAAGATGCTCCGTCCAGCCCTGTCCAGCTACAGCAGCTTTCAGTCTCACATATAGTCTGACAGGATGCCGGAAGTGGGAGAGAATGGGGCAGTGTACATGGGGCCTTAAACTGTACACAAAGGGGGGTCTTTTATTGCTGAATAGCAAATGTCTAAAATGCAATTTTTCAACTCCTCTGACTCTAATAAACACTGGAAGGCAATATTAATGACAGCTGTGAAAAATATTAATGTTGCCTGTTAGCAGCTAAGCAATAAAGCGCCTAAATAAAATGGCACAGCAAAAACCTTGTTTGTATGGAAGCAACAAAAAAGATGTATCTGTGAAATATCTGTGAACAGGCAATGTATTTAGACAGAAGGCCAATAGGTCATAGAACAAAGTGGCAACAGTGTAATTGGAAATATACCGAAGCTGACAATCCTAAAGGCCTCATTATCATACAACCAGCTGGTTCAATTACAAGGGCATGTGAGAGAACTGTACTGAGGAGAAATTAAGAGATCTGACACATGACAGACGGATGCTTAAGGCTATATGTGAATCACTGCAATACAAGGCTTGGAATCACTCACTACGTATACGCAGAACAGATTTAAGCTGTTGGCAAAGCCAAAATATATCCGTACAGTACACACTCAACGAAAGGCCCTTACAGAAATTTGCCTTTGTTTAGCCTGTAAATAATAACAGATGTATCCTTGTGAATTAATTGCATTTACAGTGTTATAGTTAAGCAAAGTTGACAACAAGATAAGTAAAGCATGTGGATTCCTTAATTAACCAGAAGAAGTAATGACGGTAAAAGTAGGACCAGTGTGAGAAAACACACTTTAGATCATAGCTCCCAATTGTCCCCCATCTGGAGTAACTGTCCTACTATGCTTCTGTCCTTCTCTTGTGCCTCTTTTTGGACTAATTTATAGACTTCTAAACAGTGTTGTAAGTAACAGAGTTACAATAAACGCAGTTACCTAACGCAGCCCCTTTTGAGGGTAACGAGTAATCTACCTGATTTCTCTTCCCCTCACGGTAACGCAGTTCCCATTACTTGGGCGGCATTACCGCAATTACATCTACCGCCACTAGATGGCAGCAGAGTAATTTCTTCTGCCGGCGCTGTGAATATGAATATGGGTGGAACTCCACTTTAGAATCATGCGACCGCTGTGATGGCCTGTCACAGCGGTCTGAAAACTCCCAATCGCAAGGAGCCCTGGATACAATGAGCCCCACCCGCCTCACACTGACCTATCACCGGGGAACAACTCACATCGATCACACACACTGTGTGCGCAACCTGATCAATGATCCGGGGAACACATGGCCGAACAAAATGTTCCACAGAACAAACGTTCCCTATACAACACAGTGTACACAGCGACATCTAGTGGTCAACATGGTAAGTGCAGGACACCTATACAGACCAATGATCAGCAGGTTATTTTTGGTCAGTGATTTCATCTCTTCATCAGACAACAAAGAAAAATCTGACATCCCCATTCCAAAACCCTTGCATCTAATAAGGCTTATATAAGATAAATAAAATAATAAACAATAAACTATAGAAAATTCTAATAAAGCCTAATATAAGATTTTAAATTACAGACTCTGTAAATGTTAAGGGAATGTATATTATAAATAGTGTTGAGCAGAATATGCCATATTCGATTTCGTGATATATCTCGAATATATAGTCGAATATTTGAGATATATTCGCTAAATACGAATATTCGTGATATTTTTTGGAAATGAAATGATTGCGAAATTTCGCTATTGCGAATGCAAATGCAAAATTTCGAGAAATGCGGAATGGAGCACTCTGATTGGCTCAGAATATGTGTGATATATTACAATACAAAATAATTGCGAATATTCGAGAAATGCGGAAGGAGCACTCTGATTGGCTCAGAATATTCGTGATATATTACAATACACAATAATTGCGAATATTCGGCAAATGCGGAAGGAGCACTCTGATTGGCTCAGAATATTCGTGATATATTACAATACAAAATAATTGCGAAATTTCGAGAAATGCGGAATGGAGCACTCTGATTGGCTCAGAATATTCGTGATATATTACAATACAAAATAATCGCGCGATATCGCTATTGCCGAATAATCGCATTGCGATTTTTCGGCAATATAAAATGAGCGCTGCAGCTACTCGGCCCAAGGTCTCTAATCATACCAGCAATGCTTTTAGACGTCGATGGGGATCTCTAGGATGTGATCTGTTCTAAAAAAAAAAAATGAAAAAATACGAATATTCGAAATAGCGAATATTCGCCGCGATATTCGAGTTATTCGCGAATACTCGAATATGCAATATTCGTAGCGAATATTCGCAATGCGAATATTCGTGAGCAACACTAATTATAAACATATATTTTAATCCAGCTTATAATTTGGATGTAATATATAGCAGATGGATAAGGGTTTTACGTCCTATTAGCTGCACATACATGGTGGGACGGATGCACCTAGGCTGGGATATACACGAGATCACCATTTGTTTCCGGTTTTCTTCTCTCAAGGATCTGGCATTCTTTTGCTTTGGAGTATTAACTCACTGCTCCCTGGCAAGCGCCCGTCATCTGCTTCTCAATAAAGCATTGAAGAATATTAAAAAAAAATTCAGTTACTTTGCTGAGAAACAAATTACTTTTTCAATGTAGTAACTGAGTCACTAACGCAATTACTTTTTCGGAGAAGTAATTTGTAACTGTAACTAATTACTTTTTTAAAGGAAGATGAGCAACACTGCTTCTAAATACCGTATTTATCGGCGTATAACACGTACAGCCGTATAACACGCACCCTAACTTTAAAAAACTTTCCACAGCCCCCTGTGTATAACACGCAGGCACAGTTTACCCTCTATTTTCAGGGTAAAAAAGTGAGTGTTATACACCAATAAATACAGTATGTACATTTTATAGTGTATCTCTAGTCAAAACTGTTGATCTGCCAACATGTTACCAGACAGTTACCAGGCAGTCATTGTCACACACAAACCTAAAATGCTTTTCTAGGGAAAAAAAAAAAGAATCCATGTCAGATTTTTATCTCTGTCTCTGTCCTCATTGCAAATTTTTCATTACTGCCTGTCTGGTAAAACTGTTGTCAGCAAGATAAGAAAATCTCTCTAAAAGTAAGTCTCTAAAGAGCCCAGGATAGCAGTAAAAACTGACAGGTATTTTATACCTTCCTCACTCTATGCAAAGCTAGAAAAAATGTTGGGCTTGACAGACCAAAATGTAGAACATAACATAACCACTTCAGCCCCAGATTTTACCCCCTTCCTGACCCACAATTTGGCACTGCATCGCTTTAACTGACAATTGCACGGTCATGCAGTTTTTTCCCCAAACTACATCTGCGTCCTTTTTTCCCAAAAATAGAGCTTTCTTTTGGTGGTATTTGGCCACCTCTGCAGGTTTCATTTTTTGTGCTATAAACAAAAAAAGAGCGACAATTTTGAAAAGAAAACAATATTTTTTACTTTTTGCTATATTAAATATCCCAATTTAAAAAAAAAAAAAATTCTTCATAAGTTTAAGCCAATATATATTCTTCTACATATTTTTGGTAAATAAGCGCATATTGATTGGTTTGCGCAAAAGTTATAGCGTCTACAATGCGTTTTTTTTTTACTAGTAATGGCGGTGATCAGTGATTTTTAGCCGTACTGTGACATTGCAGCAAACAGATCAGACACCTTTGACACATTTTTGGGACATTTATACAGTGATTAGTGCTATAAAAATGCACTGATTACTGTGTAAATGTCACTGGCAGGAAGGGGGTTAACACTAGAGGGCAATCAAGGGGTTAAATGTGTCCCCTAGTCAGTGTTTCTAACTGTATGGGGATAGGACTGACTGGGGGAGGAGACATATCCCTGTTCCTACTTACTAGGAACACATGATATGTCTCCTCTCCCATGGCAGAACAGGGATTAGTGTTTTTACACTAATCCCAGTGCTGGCTCTCGGCCACGCCCATCAGTTTCCCCCCCTGCAGCAGGCGAGCGTGTGCCTCCAGCTGCTCTTAAAGGGGACAACATACCAATACATTGTTTTGCAGGAACATGCCAATTTTCCAACGTATATCGGGGTGAGCCGGTCGGCAAGTGGTTAAAGCAGAACATAACCTCTTTGACAAGCTTTTGCTATATGTGTTGGAGTCTCCCCTTCTGCAATACAAATAGCAAATAGATTATCCTGCTCCCATAGCCCTCAGGGAAGCCTCTATTATATATGCCAGGAGGCTGCAGGAGCCCATTCACAGAACAGCTGTGGTGCAGATTCTGCTTCATCAAGAGCCAGGCTGCCTAAACATGATAGAGGTGGCCAGCTGAATAGGACCAAAATGGGCAACACAGGCACAGACACCTGAACTACGAATCTCTGGAGGACAACGCTGGATGCTCTCGTCAGGTGAGTGTGTATTTTGAATTTTCCCCATCATAAAAGGTAAGGGGGTGATGGGTGGGATGTATGGGGGAGTTAGGGTCCTCTTTAACTACAAGTGTTATACTACATTAAACATTTCAATAAACCTCTAAACAATTTTCATTAGTTACTTTGAAAAGCCAGTATAAAATAAAAAGCTGTGGAAAACTTTTTTTGCAAAATAGCTCTAGCTCTGTCAGATTGGATGGAAAGCGTCTGTGAACAACAATTTTCAGGTATTGCCACAAATTCTCAATTGGATTTAGGTCTAGGCTTTGACTGGGCTATTCTAATGCCACGTACACACGATCTCTTTATGTGATGAAAAAAAAAGTTTTTTTTTGTGAAGTAAAAAACAACGTTTTTGAAACTTCAATTTTCAAAAACGACGTTGCCTACACACCATTGTTTTTTCACAATGCTCTAGCAAAGCGAGGTTACGTTCACCACTCTTTTCCATTGAAGCTCGCTTCATAACTAGCTTCTGGGCATGCGCGGGTTGAAAAACTTCATTTTTTGCTACACACAGTGATTTTTTGTAAAACAAAAAACGACGTTTTGAAAAACGACACAAAAAATTGAAGCATGTTTAAAAAAAAAAATTGTCGTTTTTCACAAGACATAAAACAACGTTTTCCCCTCAGGCGGCGTACACACGTACGAGAACCTCGACGGGCGGAACACATCGTTCCGCCCGTCGAGGCTCTCGGCCGGCCGTCGAAATCGGCGACCCGCCCGTCGGGAATGGCAACCAGCCATTCATCCAGGCGGGCCGTCGAGCAAATAGAGAGCCTGCTCTCTATTCGCTCGACGGGATTCCCGACGGGCAGGGCGAGCCAGCAGCGTACACTCGGCCGAGGTTCTCGCTGGAATGCAGCTTCTAAACCATTACATTGTAGCCCTGGCTGTATGTTTAGGGTTGTTGTCCTGCTGGAAGGTTAACCTCCACCAAGTCTCACGTTTTTTGCAGACTCTAATGCCCCATACACACAAGCGGAATTTCCGCCAGCTAAAGACTAATGTGAGCTTTTCATTGAAAACTCCAACCGTGTGTATGGTCCATCAGACTTTTGCTGTCGGAATTTCTGCCAGCAAAAATTTCAGAGCAGGTTCTCAATTCTTAAGATGAAAAAAAAATCCTATTGTAAAATCCATCGTCTGTATGCAATTCTGATGGGGGGGAAACGCGCATGATTGGAAACAATTTGAAGCATTTTCGGAAGCACTGAACTTATTTTTCCCGTCTCATCGCAGTGTTGTACATCACTGCGGAAACGCTGGAAAGTTCAGAGAACTTTTGTGTGTATGCAAGCCAAGCTTGAGCAGGATTCCGTCAGAAAAACCATCCAACTTTTTTCCAACGTAAATTCTGCTCATGTGTACAGGGTTTCTTCTAAGATTGCCCTGTATTTGGCTCCCTGCTGAAGAAAATCATCCACACAACATGATGCTGCCACCACCATGTTTCATGTTGGGATGGTGTGTTCAGGGTGATGTGCAGTGTTAGTTTTCTGCCAAACATTGCGTTTTGCTTTTAGGCCAAAAAGTTCAACTTACATTTTGGTCTCATCTGACCAGAGCACCTTCTTCCACATGTTTTCTGTGTCCCCCACATGGCTTCTCACAACTGTAAACAGGACTTCTTATGGCTTTCTTTCAACAATGGCTTTCTTCTTGCCACTCTTCCATAAAGTCCAAATTTGTGGAGTTCACGTCTAAGGCCTCGTACACACGAGGGGATATGTCCGCTGAAAACGGTCTGATGGACCGTTTCAGCAGACATCTCCGCTCGTGTGTATGGGCTAGCGGACAGATTTGTCCACCCGACAGATTTCAAAGCAAGCTTTGAAATCTATCCGGTGGGAATCTGTCCGCCCGACATGTCTGCTGGTTAGTACACTTACCAGCAGACATGTCGTCCCGCACCGCCGCCGCCGAATGTATTCGGCGCATGCGCGGAAGTGTTTTACTTCCTGGTGCGGTGACGTAGCGGTGACGTGGCGGCGTCAATGTCACCGCCGCGTCACCGCCACGTCACCGCGCCGTCTGGCGGCGGGGAATTTGATCCGATGGTGTGTACACGCCATCGGATCAAACTCCCGATCGGACATATCCGATGGAAATGGTCCGCGGACCGTTTTCATCGGATAAGTGCGATGGTGTGTACGAGGCCTAATAGTTCCTGCTTCTCTGATTAATGCTTCCCTTGCCTGTCCTGTCAGTTTAGGTGGAAGGCCATGTCTTTGTAGGTTTGCAGTTGTGTCAAACTTTTTCCATTTGCGGATGATGGATCGAACAGTTCTCTGTGAGATGTTTAAAGCTTGGGATATTTTTTTTTATAACCTAACCCTGCTTTAAACTTCTCCACAACTTTATCCCTGACCTGTCTGGTGTGTCCCTTGGCCTTCGTGATGTTGTTTGTTCACTAAGGTTCTCTAACAAACCTCTGAGGGCTTCACAGAACAGCTGTAATTTTACTGAAATTAAATTACACACAGGTGGATTCTATTTACTAATTAGGTGACTTCTGAAGGCAATTAGTTCCACTAGATTTTAGTTAGGGGTATCAGAGTAAAAGACGCTGAATACAAATGCACGTCACGCATTTTAGATATGTATTTGTAAAAAATATTGAAAAAAAACCTTTTCATTTTCCTTCCACTTCACAATTATGTGCCACTTTGTGTTGGTCTGTTACATAAAATCCCAATAAAATACATTTATGTTTTTGGTTGTAACATAACAAAATGTGGAAATTATCAAAGGGTATTCAAGGCACTGTACCAGACATAACAGGAAATGAGGGGAAATGCAATTTTTTTTTGTTTTGAAGCAGTCAGGACTTCATTGCTGTTTTCATCTCACTTCCTGTACAGGGCACATGATGTGGTATAATGGGCAGATGCGGTATGTAAAGAAGGCATGGCCAATGTATTGCAATGCCATGTTGCACTATTTGTTTCTTTTTGTCCTTTTAATTCAACTTTATTGAAATTACATTTTATTCATTGCTTTGCGTTGTAGTGAACTGTACATCAATTGGGCCCTGCCCAATTCCACCATAGGGATTTCAAATATATTGTTCAAACATCTGAAATTATCAAATTTTGTCCCAAAGACAGAGACTTAATGTTGGTACACACGGGCCAAATATCACCCAGTATCGGCAAAGAACCCGGCCAACATTCAGCCCCCATGTACAGCAGCCTGTCTGACAGAAGCTGGTCTAACGACCGGCTTTTATCGAAGGTCATGCAGGAAAACCAGCATCCAATGTGTTTTGACCGGCTTGGGGGGGCGGGGGGTTCGCAGTCCCACTGTTAGAACACAATAGCTCATCAAGGGTGATTGCTGTACCAACATCGCTTGTGTAAGTACAGCGATCTGTCAGTTCTTTTTTGTTCAGCCTGCTGTGTACCAGGCATTAAAAACAGAGGTTTCCTTCAAGGATAATCAAGTTAAAAAGCTAAGCATGAAACTAATTAGCATCTTGCTTACTAGTTTCTGACCAATAATCAGCTACAAAAGTTATTTTGATCTACAGCTGTTATTTTATTAATGTATTAAATAAACAACTGATAAATATGGTGTTAGGTGTTTGGCATTTGATTAGACTTAAAGTAGAACTTCACTTCTTCTGTTTTTAGCTTTTTTTTTGGAGGGCAGGGAGTGAGTACCTGATTTTGACAGCTACCCGCTCCCACTTCCATTCAGAACAACAAGGGGATCCACCAAACGTTTCCCAATACCCCATCACAACCTTCTTGGACCATTTAAAAAGCACACCGGGCAGCCGGCTGTGAAGACCCAAAGACTGGCAAAGAAGCAGTTCAGGTAAGTATGATGCTGGACCCCTGGACAGGTAAGTGTCCTTTTATTAAAAGTCAGCAGCTACAGTATTTGTAGCTGCTGACGTTTATTATTTTTAAATACGGGAAAGAACTGCTTTAAGTTGGGACTTGGACTTTAAGTGTATCTGTACCAAAACACAACCAAATGATGTTATTGCACCAATTGTATTTTTGAATAGATCTTGCCTTAAATGAAATCATCTAAGTAAGGTGTATCAACATACACTTCCTTGTTCAATCATGACAACAATTACTCAGCTCAGTTGCAGCATTAATACCCTTTCCTGAGTTGGACTACAAACAACCCTAATTGAGTCATGACAGTAAAACTGTAATATTCAGCTTCTCCCTGAGCCTTTCCTGGGGAGGTACATACCCCGAAAGAGCTGCTGGTTTAGATTTGGGCTTGCCGTTACCTTACTGTTCCATGAGCTCGTTTCAGGGGTTCTCCTCAAAGAGTTGTCCACAGAAATGTCTGAATCAAACACAAAGTCTCTTTCAATTATTTATTGAACACAATTCTCCAACAGAGGGGTAGAGGGATGGGGAGAGACTCAGGTACCTATGCTTTGCGGATCACGGGTACAACTTAGATCCAGAGATTTAATTCAGCTCCACACTGGATGTCAGCAACCACCAGATAGGCCTACTCTCACTGGCCTAGCAGCTGGTGTGAAGCTCATCAAAGTATCTACCACAGACTTGATAAGTGTTGTCAGGCCGTCCCACGGTCTTCTGCCACAAGATCGTGTAACCACTCCCACACTTTGTACAGTTCCAATAAGGTACACCACTAACGGTGCCAAGAATCTTTCAGCCAGGCCGTCAGCACAGTGAGGTAAATTTGCCAGAAAACGTCCTTCAATTGAATCCCACTAGTTCAGCTTCCTCCCATAGGTAAAGTAGCAAAGGACCATCCATGGATCAGTAGGACCCAGAAACTCCCGGGCCTACTCTCAGTTGCGAGGCCTCGGACCAGCTGACACGGAGGCTAAGAAACAGCTCACACATCCCTGAGGCCAGGAGGGCCATCAGGTCAGGAAGACCCTGCCAATGGTGTCTGTCCCTTAAGTACCCCTCCCCAGAATGCACAGCGGGTAGACCACACCTCCTGAGCCACTTCTGGGAGAGAGATACCCAATGCACCCAGCCCGCTGCCTTTCCAACCTTGACCAATGGTGACAGCGGAACCCACTGTCAAGGGGAAAATTGTGCAACCCAGCTGAATTGAAACAGGACCAACAATTTAGCATAATCCTCCTGAGCTAAACTACAGCTCAGGCAACTAAAATTGAACACATAGCGCATACTCAATGGGTGCATGGCGCTACATTTGTATAATGGGATGTCCCAATGGGATATTTTCTCTTAAAATGAACAATGACTGTCATTTTACACTGATTGTGTTTATGGGACTGAAAGTGAAGGGAAATTCCACAAAATAATAAAATCCTTATCTTATTCGTAAAAAAAGTTTTGGCTATAGATATACAAAATAAATATCAGGGTTGTTGCTGTCTGTGATTCCCGTGGAAATATTTGCCTTCATGTTTTGTCCCAGGGACATAATTAAAAGTAAGAGGAGGGGAGATCAAGCAGCATATTTTATTTTAATAGCAGGTTATTGTTTTACAATATCAGTGACCACATTTTTTTTATTCAGTCTTGGTATTAAATGTCACTCAGCAGAAGCATATTATCTCATTCAGTGGGGATATGTCACCCAGCAGAGACACATCAAGGTAATATGCAGAAGCAAATTATACTATATAGTACTATATATATATATATATATATATATATATATATATATATATATATATATTGTAGTAGTGGTACACTGGCTGCAGGTCCAGGGGGTGGCTGGACGGCAGAGAGCTCTGAATTGTGCTTAGTATTCCGGTCTCAGTGCTTTTGGCAGTATGAGGGTTTAAAAGGTTAGATGGGCAAGGAGTAAAAGAAGACACAACAGTCCAAGTGGCATGGCTGTACATAGTGCTTTTGGATTGAGCGGCCTATCTCTTTTGGCATCAATAATAAACAGGCAATTGATCTAAGTAGGGGTAGGCTGTTGGGGGGGAGAAATCAGTATCAGGCTAAAATTGTCACTAAGCACTATTGTAATTATTGAGTATGAGGCAGAGAGCAGCCAGGGGCACATTAATCATAATCTTGCTTTACATTAATGATTTCACATAGTGCTGGCTTTGCTACAGCTGTAACCTTAACGACAATATACCACTTAAAGAATATGAGTTTTCAGAGAAAAGATTAACTGTGACTACCCTGATGCTGGATGTTGTGGTATCACATATCACATGCTAAAACATTAATATCAGATGTAATAATGGCTCTTGATTCCTCAAACAGAAAAAAGTTTCAGGTATTTTGCATGTTTCATTTAATATTTGGATCCCGATATAAAAAAAGCTAAATTTGGGTATTCTGATCACTTAAAAGCATATTTAAAACTAAAAACAAAAATGTTGTGTATTGTAGCTTAACATTTCTTAAGTGTGGTGTGGTGGCTGCATTTATTTTTTATTTATTTTTTTATAATTTTTCATTTATTTTCAGCTGGTAGGTAAATATCATTTTTTTTTGGTCCTCTGTAATCATTGGAGCAGTTATTGCTTTATTTTAGTTGTTCTGGACTAGGTTGCAGGTCTTACTATTTCCCCCTGTCTTCTAGAGGTTACTAGTAGTGTTGCTCACGAATATTCGCATTGCGAATATTCGTTACGAATATTGCATATTCGCGAATAAATCGAATATCGCGGTGAATATTCGCTATCGCTAATATTCGTATTTTTTCAAATTTATTTTTAAAACAGATCACATCCTAGTGATCTCGATCGACGTCTAAAAGCATTGCTGGTATGATTAGAGAGCCTGGGCTCGAGTAGCTGAGGCGATCCTTTTATGTTGCCGAATATTCGCAATGCGAATATTCGTATTACGAATATTCGCGAATGCGTTCTCTGCCCTTCTGTGTTTTGTGTATAAAAAAAAAATTAGCTTTAGTTTAGTCATATAAGTTTGTGTAAGTAGAGTTAGTGTTTAGTGCCTATTAGTTTAGTAATCCAGGAAATGATCTCCGTTTTCGCGTGTTGACGAGAATTTCGCAATCAATTTCGCACTAGCGAAATTTCGCTATTTTTTTTTTTGATAAAATATCACGAATATTCGATATTAACGAATATTCGCGAATACGTTCTCTGCCCTTCTGTGTTTTGTGTATAAAAAAAAAAATAGCTTTAGTTTAGTCATATAAGTTTGTGTAAGTAGAGTTAGTGAAATTTCGCTATTTTTTTTTTTTTTATAAAATATCACGAATATTCGATAGTAACGAATATTCGCGAATGCGTTCTCTGCCCTTCTGTTTTTTGTGTATAAAAAAAAAAAAAAAAAAAATTAGCTTTAGTTTAGTCATATAAGTTTGTGTAAGTAGAGTTAGTGTTTAATGCCTATTAGTTTAGTAATCCAGGAAATGATCTCCGTTTTCGCGTGTTGACGAGAATTTCGCAATCAATTTCGCATTCGCACTAGCGAAATTTCGCATTAGCGAAATTTCGCAATTTTTTTTTTTATAAAATATCACAAATATTCGATATTAACGAATATTCGCGAATATTCTTCTATATATTCGCGAAATATCGCGAAATCGAATATGGCGTATTCCGCTCATCACTAGTTACTAGAACATAGGAGCTTAGAATTTATTGTGCTTTGGCAAATCCCTAGGAAGTTGTGGTCAGTAGGTGGTTGGGGAGAACATAAATAATCTGGGCTCTAGAGAAGCTATGTTCTTGTTCTGCTGGAAAAGTCCCCAGCCCCATTGTGATTGATGATGGGTCTACATCGGGGGAGGGGGGCATTTTGTTTTTTGTTTTTTAAATGTCAAAAACTGGCTACTGTCATTGTTTACACTACACTTTTTTTTGTGAATGAGTAGGGTACTACCCCAAACTCATTCACAAAGGGGGGCAGTATGTTGGGGCCCCCTAGATTCTGATAAGCCCCCTCCTGCAGACCCCCCCAATCACCAACCAGGAAAGAGGCCCTTTGCCCAAAGCCCCCCCCCCATGTTAAGGGCATGTGGCCTGGCATGGTTTGGGGGGTGCTCGCTCGTCCCCCCTTTCCTGACTTGCCAGGCTGCATGCTCTGATACAGATATTGGGGCAGCAACCAAGGTCATTTTTTATTAAAATTTATTGTGGGGTACCCTTTAAAATCTGTACCAATGGTGACAATGATGACTCATCACTTGTTAAGGACACAGCAGCCACCTGCTCTTTAACAACCATGTTGTTTACTGATTGTTAAGGATGCCAGTGGCTGCAAGTTCCTAAAATATTGCATGCCAGGTGCATGGATTTTTTCTCCTTTTGTGAATTGACTTTTACACCTGTTCTATGCAGTTTTTTTACCAAGCATTTTAGTATACCACCATTTTAGTTTTAGTCGTATTTTAGTCATCTGAATTGTTTTAGTTTTAGTCTTATTTTAGTCTACTAAAATCTCTAGTACATTTTGTCGACTAAAATCGAATGGGTTTGGCTTAATTGCACTGTATTATTTAGGCATTTCTCTAGAATTTCCAAAGTCCAAATTCCAAACTCCCAGAGTAAAAATCTAATAACATGTTATTTTTTTATGGTGTTATGGTTTAAATATGCACTACAGACACAGATTTAGCCATTGTGTTATACATTCACCAGCCACTTTATTAAGTACACTTTGCTAGTACCAGGTTGGACCCCCTTTTGCCTTCAGAACTGCCTTCATTTTTCATGGCATAGATTCAACAAGGTGTTGGAAACATTTTGGTCTTTATTGACATGATGGCATCACACAGTTTCTGCAGATTTGTGGACTGCACATTCATGATTCAAATCTCCTATTCCACCACATTACAAAGGTTCTCTATTGGATTGAGATCTGGTGACTGTGGAGGTCATTGGAGTACAGTGAATTTAGTGTCATGTTCAAGAAACCAGTTTTAGATGATTTGAGCTTTGTGACATGGTGCATTATCCTGCCTGAAGCAGCCATCAGAAGATGGGTACACTGTAGTCATAAAGGGATGGACATGGTCAGCAACAATACTCAGGTAGGCCGTTGCATGTTAATAATGCCCAATTGGTACTAAGGGGCCTAAGGGGCCCAAAGTGTGCCAAGAAAATATCCCCCACATCATTATACCACCAGCCTGAACAGTTGAAGGCAGAATGGATCAATGCTTTCATATTTACGTCAAATTTTGACCCTACCTGTACGTTTTATTCATAGTCTTTTGACTAAAATGCCATTTTAGTTTTAGCCGTATTTTAGTCATCTGATTTGTTTTAGTTTTAGTTGTATTGTAGTAGACTAAAATAGTGCTAATTTAGTTGACGGAAATTAACACTGATCAGTGGGCTATGTCTTTTGCCGCCCTTCAGTTCATAGAAGCTGTGGGAAATGACCTGGCCTACAGACCACAGGAGTACAAACAAGCAGGAGTTTGGAGTTCAGGTTACAGATGAGTTTAGAGGATGCTCAAGGTTTTCTTTAGATGGTACATGTTTAAGTAGTGTCTGACTGGCTAGATCGTACTTTCCTTCTAATTCGTTTTGATTCTAATTTTCTTTATTTTACTGCTATGAAATTAAGCTGGCTGTGGTAACATTTGAAAACTACCCACTGTCTAAATGCCTCCTCATAAACTCTGAGTTTACCTTCACCCCAGGAAAGATAATCCCTGAAAAGATTGACCCCTGCTTAGTCAAATTTTGGCAGGGATACACTGTATGATTTTTTTCTTTAATTATTTACTTAGTGGCACCAAAGGATTACCAGCATTAATCTTTTGTTGTTTTAACTTATACTTATTTCGTTTTTTTTTTTTTTTTTTTTAACTCTGCTTGGCTTTTGATCTCTAATGAAAAAAATACTGCCTGGGAGTTCTTTACTTCATAGTTGTATGCCTCAGTACACTTTTTTAGAAAAAGATAAAAACCATAACAAAATATAAGCAAAATTAAACTGGAACTTTTACAAGCCCGAGGACTTCAAACTTAACATAAAAATGCATAAGTGAAGGAAAACGTAAGAAAAAATGTCAAAAGAATTCAAGATCTACTGCAGCAGCATCTATACATTATGGCATTGGCAGCATGGGTGGCACTATCTGCAGGTAGCATATGCGTTATGGGCCATGACGCATGTGCTGCCTGCAGAGACAGTGCCACCCATGCTGCCAATGCTGCAATGTGCTGCAGACAGTGCCACCCATGACGCTAATGCCATAACGCATGTGCTTCCTGCAGAGACAGTGCCACCCATGCTTGGCAGCAAGGCATGAGTGGCACTGTCTGCAGTACATTATGGCATTGGCGGAATGGGTGGCACTGTCTCTGCAGTACATTATGGCATTGGCATGTCCCGCTGTCAAGTCGTGGGGCCAGGGGCGGAGCCTAGGGTGGGGCTGAATGGGGCACCAGGGGCGGGACCAGGGGTGGGGCCAGCTCTCCTCCAATGATCAGACTTGTCCTGACATGCCCCCCCACTTCCCCACACAGCCATTCACTAAAGAGATCAGTGTACTGCTGTTTCTTCTGCCCCAGCTCTTATGCAGATGAGAACAGAGGAAACTTGATCACTTATTAAAAAAAGGATAAAAAGGTATTTATATTGTTTTTTTTTTTTTATCTATACACAAATGTTTTGCCATTAATTTATATTTTAAACTTAATGCGATGTTTTACAAGGTAAGGGCTTAAAATAACTTTAAGTGGATAATTTAACATTTTTGATATTTATGTATTGGTTATATTTCTGATTTAATAAAATAGTTTTATTGCGTAAATCAATCTTTTCAATATTGTTTTACTTCTAAACTTTAACTGAAAATAATTACAAAATGACCTTTTAAAATTAATAGCTGAGTGTGTAGCATGAAGTTAATTATTTTAATCAAATTTCTAAGCAAGTCTAACAATACCACAATATAACAATATTCCATATGGTATCCAGCAACTTGGCTCATGAACAATATTGGCACATTAAGTGTAACAATAGCATTGTCACTTAGTGGTGGACTATGTGAAAAAAAACCTTCTTAATTAACCTTACTAAATTGCTTTCATAGCTGTAACAAAATAGGCTAACCATTTTGGTATACATTTTGAAAGTTGTATTCATTGTCGTGTTACTTTTCAAATCTATGGGCCAGATTCACGTATTCCAGAGCATCTTTGCTCTGGAGTAACGCTTCTGATTTGCGTTGCGCTGCCGAAATTTTAGGAGCAAGTGCTGTCATTCACGAAGCACTTGCTCCTAAAGTTGCGGCAGCGCATCACAAATGAGCCGGCGGAATTCAAATGTCGCGGGTACGGGGCGTGTAGTATGCTAACTACGCGCGATCCCGCCGCCAACGTACTGCGCATGCGTCGAGTGTCAAAACATCCCCGTGCGCATGCTCCAAAATCTGTGAATGAACGTCAATGACGTCACATTCCCATTCATGACCGTTTTACGCAAGCAACGTTTTTTTTTTTTCCCGACGCGATGACGACGCCTATACCTAACATAGGATACTCCAACCCCATGTAGGTATATCTATGCGCCGCGTATCCCGTCCGGAAACGTCGTATCGTCATTGCGTCGCGCCGGATTTCGATCGTGAATTGCCGATTTCCGCTCATTAACATATTTTTTGAGCGTAAATCGGCGGGAACGCCCCCGGCGCCATTTTTAAGTTGAAGTAACGATGCGATGGCGAAACTCAGTTACGCTGCTCGCATCGGAACTTCAACCCGGCGTTTCTTGTTTTCTGGTTACAGAAAACAGAAACGCCGGCTCAAAGCCACAGTTAGGCTGGCGGATCACTCGATCCGCCAGCGTAACCTTTCCTGAATCTGGCCCTATATATTTAAGATTTAATATCTCACAGATATGATATGAGTTAAATAAGAGTTCTTTTGACCAGAAGTGAAAGCTTCAATATAATAAACATTTATTAGAGCTTAAACAAAGTCTAATCTAACACACCATCTATCCATACCCTTTAGGCCTCGTACACACGATCAAATCTGTCTGCTGGAAACGGTCTGCTAGACCGTCCCAGCAGACAGATTCGATCGTGTGTACGGGCGAGCCGACGGATTTGGCCACCCGACAGATTTCAAAGCATGCTTTGAAATCTATCGGGTGGGAATCCGTCCGCCCGACATGTCTGCTGGTTATTACACTTACCAGCAGACATGTCGTCTCGCACCGCCGCCGAATGGATTTGGCGCATGCGCGGAAGTGTTTTACTTCCTGGTGCGGTGACGTGGAGGCGTCAACGTCACCGCCACGTCACCGACACGTCAGCGCGCCGTCTGCTGGCGGGGATTTTGGTTTGCTCGTGTGTACACGCGAGCAAACCAAAATCCTATCAGACAGATTTGTTCAAATCGGTCGCTCCGACCGATTTGAACAAATAGATTGCCTCGTGTGTACGAGGCCTAAGAAGAAGGAAATAGCAGTTGAAAATGCAAAGTATTTACATGGAGGAATACAGTGTATTCCTCTAAAACATTAAAGTACAGACATATTTAGTTAGAGGTACCACAGACCCTTTTCCATAATTACCTTTTTAGAACCATCCTGCAGGCCATCCTTCCAAAAAGTGACCTCCCTTCTCCTCCCCTTTGGGGTATATCTCTCTATGCTGACGTCTCATTGGTTGGCCTAGCTAGGATCAGGATTGGAGGCCTTACTACATAAGTCAGCTAGCCCCCTTTCATGCAAATCCTGCTGACTATATATGGGCAGGAGATTAAATAGAATTTTCCCAGGATTAAAGGGTGGGGCTATCTTCATTGCACATCACAGCATGGGGTCAATCACAGAAAGTGGGTTTAACACAATGTAATTGTCTTTCCAATCTTGGGGCTCCACATAGTCTAGTGTTAACAAACGGCCATCCTTTGAAGTTGTAGCTAACTACCGTAAGAAATACACAGCACTCAATACTTTAATTATATTTCCTTCTACTTGAAATATATATATATATTCAGCTGTTAATGGACATAAAACCATAAGGCAACAGATGGCCCCTTGTGGCCAGTTGAGAATATGAGACTCGGCCACACCTAAAATAATGGTGGGTTTATGTGTAATCTCCTTTCATTTGGAACATTTGGCTTTGCCCTCTAAAATGAAATAAAACTCTTTGAGAAGAAACAATACCTTTAAACTTTCCATCTCTACCGTTCATATTTCTGGATCCCAGTATTGGTAGTCATCACTTGTTCTGGATGTAATAAGTCCATAATTAAAACCATAAGATACCAAACACACAAAAAAAAACAAAGGGGGGAAAAGACTGGAGGATCCTTGTTCTCAACCGTCCAATAATATTAGTGCGAAAATTCGTAATGACAGTCTGGTCATGTTTCCCTTGCTTCCTGGGACAGCCTTCCATGGTGACACCAATTGGATACATCATACAGTAATGGTCTTTGGATCAACTTTCTTGGCTTTCTATGATTGTACGTTATTAGTGTAGGGAAAGTTAGGCCTCGTACACACGACCGAGGAACTCGTCGAGAAAGACACATCGTTTTCCTTGACGAGCTCCTTGTTAGGCTTGTCTAGAAACTTGACAAGCTGTCTTTGCGTACACACTGTCAAGACCAAATCTCCTTGTTCTCAAACGCGGTGACTTCAATACATACAACAGCAGGGGAAGTTCTATTCCACTGGCACAACCCTTGGAGCTGCTTTTGCTAATCTCATGTTAATGCGTGTTAGGTAAAAGTTTGGGAAGAGACATTTGCACTTTTCAGTCTGTTACAGCGTGACAAATGTGCTATTTCTATTACAAACGCTACTTTTACCGAAGGTGCGCGGGTTTCTAAGCATACATACCAACGTGTTTCTCGTCGAAAACTAGCCTGACAAGGAACACGATGAGGAAATTGAGACTCCCGTCGAGGAAAAAGAGAACTTGCTCTCTTTTTTTCCTTGTCGAGTTCCTCGACAGTTTTCTTGATGAAAAGCATACACACGACCTGTTTCCCCGGAAAAAAAAGCTCTCCCACCAAGTTTCTTGGTGGATTCTGTCGAGGAAACGGGTCGTGTGTACGCGACTTTAGAGAAGGAAAACACACACATACTTTTACGACATATGCCTTCAAATGAATGCTTATCTTGTCATTCCATAAGGCAACAGTCCTTAATGTTCTCTTTTCTCTATCTGACGTTATCATCAACCTATTATTGCCTTTAAGTTTAACTACTTGAGTCCCTTTGCCTTTTTCATCCTAAAAACCCTTGAGGTTTTTTTTTTGTTTTTGTTTTTTAATGTTGGCAATGTCTCAGTTCTGAGCAAAGCTTTTAGCTTTTCTAGTTTACCCAAATACAAACACATCATTTTTGGGACAGCTAGGGATTTCATTTTGTAACAAATTTGGATACATAGATTTTTTTCCAAAATTGAAAACGTGCATGTAGCTTTAATTTTTCCTAAAGCAATATTTACATAACTTAAACTCCCCATATATTTACTGCAAAGCATAATCAACAAAGTCTGCTGATTAAAATTATATCACATTAGTGCAACTATTTTTCAGCACAGCAAAATAAAAAAGTTCAAAGTAAACAAATGCGTTTTACATTCGAAGAACTTTATTCTCCTTTCGACGCTACACTGTGACGGCACACAGAGGAGGGGGAATGGTTTGCATAAATTGTTATCATAACATTAAGTTAAGATTAAGTCAGGGTGACGATGGCAAAAATGTGCACAATGACAACTCTTTTCATAAGTTTGTGATTGCTAAAAAAATAATAATGACCCTGCATTTAGTTACATTAGCATTTGATGCTTCCTCTGTAAACACAAATGTCATCCAGATCATATAATATCATTGTTGCAACCTAAGCATTCATTTTGGGATGGAAGAACTTTTTTTTGTTAGTTTTGGAATGATACAAAACGCTTTCAAACCCACTGTGGTGATTCATCCTAATTGTTTGTGCCTGGGGAATTTGCCCTCACTTTAGAAAGACGTACTCTCACTTACTGCTGTGTCTCTTGGACAGTAATTGAGGGCAAATCTTCCCAATAGCACTCAGACGGCAAAAAATCTAAAAAACTTGAATTTTTTTAAAACAATTTTTCATAGTAACAGCAGAAAACTAAAAACAATGTATTTGCTTGTAAATGTATCCAACTGCGGGACGCTATGGTCATAACGTCATTATATGAGCCAGTGCATACATTGCCAAAGCAATGGCTTCATATAAATAACAATAAATAATGACCTGGATTAGACTCCTCTATACCATGCCACTTGCCCGTATTCGCATCAATTCACAGGTTACGGATACCTTCCAAATTACTAGGGGGACTAGAGAGGGGTGTCCGTTGTCACCCTTGCTATTTTTCATGGCCATGGAACCCCTCACTAATAGGATACGCAATTCCCCACTTCTTAGGGGATTGCCCATCAATGGTATAGAGGAGCGAAGTGTCTGACTTTGGGGATTTCTCAGGATTCAGAGTGAATTGGGAGAAGTCCATTATCTATCCCATAGATCGGTCACCTAATCTTCAAATTCACTCAGACTCTAGATTGTTGGTGGCCACCTCATTTAGATATCTGGGGGTTGTGGTCCAGTTGCCACTGTCCCTGTACATTGTCAATAATCTGGGCCCTGTGCTACTTCAGCTGCAGTCTCAGACTAAACAGTGGAAAGACTTGCCTCTGGATCTAATGGGACGCACCAATGTCTTAAAGATGATATACCTACCTAACCTACTGTATGTCTTAGCTAATGCCCCATGCAAAATCCCTAAATCCTTATTTAAGAGCATTGATTCGATCTGTATAGCATTCCTATGGAATGGTAAGGCCCCTAGAGTAGCACTGGAAACACTTAGACTACTGTCTCATCTGGCGAGACTTGCTTTCCCTGACTCTACTACCAAGCTTCCCAACTGGTGAATATTCATGACTGGTTACACCCTGACTCAAACAATGCGTGCACTACTACTGAAGGGGCTATGGTCACGTCGTTCGAGACATAACACAACGTTGTCTATCGCGGGTGCACCCCCCAGGACCAGGGACTGACTGTGCTGCAAACGTCCTTGTCCATGTTTAGAACAGTGACCCTCAAACATGCCCCGGGTTCCTGGGCGACATCTCCAAATAATCCACTATGGTTCAATACATCGCTTCCAGAATTTAATTATTTGCCTGACCCTCAGAGATGGATATCTAAAGGGATTAAATACCAATGCCACCTTTATACCCCAGAAGGCTTTAAATCATTTGCCAAGTTAAGAGACAAATTTACCCTTCCCCCCAATTTTTGTTTTTTTACTACCAGCTAAGGCACGCTGTGCGAGCCCAGTTTGGCTCCTTGAACAGTCCACTTGCGATTTCTGACCTAGAAAAACTTCTGCGTTCCCCGGACCGAACGAAACTCATCTCTAACTATTACTTAGCCCTGACTGTGAACTCTATTCCTAGATTTAAGGCATCACAGATCAAGTGGGAATCCTTAGATATTACTATGACGGAAGATGACTGGTCTGAGTTCTGTGATACTTTTAAGACTTCTGTTATAGCCTCCAGAGACAGGGTAATTCAACTTAAAAATTTTCACCAATCACACTTGACCCCGGCTAGGATGCACGGAATGGGCATACTGGCCGCGGCGGATTGTTTCAGTGGATGTGGTCAGGTGGCTGATTTTATCCACTGCTTCTGGAGTTGCCCCATTATATGGGACTTCTGGAGAAGTATAGGGTCCTTCCTCTCTTTTGCTTTGGGGCTCCCCAATATACTGGATCCTAAGAACTGTCTGCTGGGGGTCTTTGGTGACCCCGCTGTTCCCTCCCAGGTCAAAAAATTGCTTTGAATCCTATACTTCTATGCTAAGAAGTCCATCCTACTGACCTGGAAGGGGGCGGCGACTCCGACAAGGGGCCTGTGGCTAAAACTAGTCAATGACGCCCTCCCGCTTTACAAGCTCACTTTTGAAATTAGGAAAAGAAATAAGTCATTCCATAAAATTTGGGGCAGGTGGCTGGCTTGTCCCCTGACCCTATCTCCTATTCAGCCGTGAAGGGCAGAATTGGTGGTGTAGCCTCCCTTTATTAGAATAATCTCAATACACAGTCCCACAAAGTGGTAATGATGCCTTTATATTTTGATGTATGTCGCTTCCTATTCTGACTTGCGACTTCTTTACATATGTGCTGTTGATACTGGTATAGAGTGATTGAGGAGCAAACTGTCTGTTGTATGTTCTGTGATGTTTAATTTTTTTTGTGCGTTTAGTACTGTTTTGTTGTTTCATGTGCAAAACTCAATAAAAAATATCTTTAAAAAAAAAAATGATGAAGTACACACTAGATAGCTGTATGCTCAAACACAAGATTTGCAGTGTTTATCATCAAAATCCTAGCTATAGGATCCAAAAAGAAGCTGAATATCAATTTACTGTATATTTAACAGAAGAGAGCCACACAGACCAAGGGAATTGGCTGGAGAAGAAGTCCTGAGGTGGAGGTCCATAAAACATACAAAGGCTGGTGATTACCTAATATTATGTAAGTACCAATATACTGTATAACAGTCAACACAACAAAACTCCTAACAAAACCAGACGCCTTATGTTTTGTCACCTTCAACATGCTGCAAATTAGGATTTAAAGGGGTTGCAAACCCTTGTGTCTTTCACCTTAATGCATAGGATGAAGAAAAAACTTCTGGCAGTCACCGCCCCCCCCCAGCCCCCCGTTTTATTTACCTGAGCCCTGTTTTTCCCTCAGCAGAGACGCACGCTCCCTATCTGCACAGGGTCCTGGCTCTTGATTGGATAGATTGATAACAGCTCCCGCTGTTGTCAATCAAATCCAAAGACGTGAGTGCTGGGGGGTGGGGCCGAGTCCAGCATTCGTGTCTATGGATTCAAATGGTGGACTCTGAAGCACGCTCGCACGGTAACTCCCTGGGAGAGCGCTTCTCCTAGGGGGCTATGTGATACGAGGAGGAGCCGTGGGAGCCTCCAAAGGACCCCAGAAGAGGAGGACCGGGGGCCACTCTGTGCAAAATGAGCTGGAAATTGGAGGTAAGTATAACATGTTTGTTATTTAAAAAAAATAAAACAGGAAGGTTTACAATCATTTTAAGATTGAAAGTCAAATTTCAATATCCTAGTTGTTGATCTGATATGCAACATCAAAACATGCTGTTACATTGCTCACTAGATTTGGAGATACACTATATTGCCAAAAGTATTGAGACACTTGCCTTTACACGCACATGCACCCTCCCTTTGCAGCTATAACAGCTTTAACTCTTCTGGGAGGGCTTTCCACAAGGTTTAGGAGTGTGTATATGATGTTTGATTATTCTCCCAGAATTGCATTTGAGAGGTCAGGCACTTATGTTGGAAGAAAAGGCCTGGCTCGCAGTCTCTGCTCTATTTCATCCCAATGGGGTTGATGTCAAAGTTGGGAGCATGAAATTGTCAAAAATGTCTTGGCATGCTGACGCTTAAGAGTTTCCTTCACTGGAACTAAGGGGCCAAGCCCAACCCCTGAAAAACAATCCCACACCATAATCCCCTCTCCACCAAATGATTTGGACCAATGCACAAAGCAAGGTCCATAAAGACATGGACGAGCTAGTTTATGGTAGAGGAACTCTACTGGCCTGCACACAACCCAATAGAACACCTTTGGGATGAATTAGAGTGGAGACTGCAAGCCAGGTCTTTTCATGGAACATCAGTCCCTGACCTCACAAATGCACTTCTGGAAGAATTGTCAAACATTCCCATAGACACAGTCCTAAACCTTGTGGAAAGCCTTCCCAGAAGAGTTGAAGCTGTTATAGCTGCAAAGTGTGAAAATCTGCATAAATTCAGTTTCAGCACTTTGGACAGCTCTGTCTGGCACATATTGCTGCTAAAATAAGCTACTGTACTTTACACATCTGCTAGTCTTGCTTTTAAATACCAGATAATGGGTAACAAGCTAACCCACTTTTAAAAATTCACTAGCAAATGTTTCTATTTAACCAAAGTTGGTATAGAAAAAAATATAGTGCTCAGTAGTGTTGAGCAGAATATGCCATATTCGATTTTGCGATATATCTCGAATATATAGTCGAATATTCGAGATATATTCGCTAAATACAAATATTCGTGATATTTTTTGGAAATGAAATGATTGCGAAATTTCGCTATTGCGAATGCGAATGCGAAATTTCGAGAAATGCGGAATGGAGCACTCTGATTGGCTCAGAATATTCGTGATATTTTACAATACAAAATAATTGCGAATATTCGAGAAATGCGGAAGGAGCACTCTGATTGGCTCAGAATATTCGTGATATATTACAATACAAAATAATTGCGAATATTCGAGAAATGCGGAAGGAGCACTCTGATTGGCTCAGAATATTCGTGATATATTACAATACAAAATAATTGCGAATATTCGAGAAATGCGGAAGGAGCACTCTGATTGGCTCAGAATATTCGTGATATATTACAATACAAAATAATTGCGAATATTCGAGAAATGCGGAAGGAGCACTCTGATTGGCTCAGAATATTCGTGATATATTACAATACAAAATAATTGCGAATATTCGGCAAATGCGGAAGGAGCACTCTGATTGGCTCAGAATATTCGTGATATATTACAATACAAAATAATTGCGACTATTCGAGAAATGCGGAATGGAGCACTCTGATTGGCTCAGAATATTCGTGATATTTCATAATACAAAATAATTGCGAAATTTCGAGAAATGCGGAATGGAGCACTCTGATTGGCTCAGAATATTCGTGATATATTACAATACAAAATAATCGCGCGATATCGCTATTGCCGAATAATCGCATTGCGATTTTTCGGCAATATAAAATGATCACTGCAGCTACTCGGCCCAAGGTCTCTAATCATACCAGCAATGCTTTTAGACGTCGATGGGGATCTCTAGGATGTGATCTGTTCTAAAAAAAAAAATTGAAAAAATACGAATATTCGAAATAGCGAATATTCGCCGCGATATTCGAGTTATTCGCGAATACTCGAATATGCAATATTCGTAGCGAATATTCGCAATGCGAATATTCGTGAGCAACACTAGTGCTCAGTAACTCAATGTTCCCACATTCAATTGATATGGAAACTATTACTTTTGCATATATAGTTATTTTTCATTTAATGCTTCGTAATCCATTAGCTGAACTTTAGGCTGATATAAAAGACCCAAATTATTACAGTTCTGGGTTTACTAATACAGTTAATACATCATTAACTGGAGTTACGTTTTTAAACACAGAGCTGAATGAGCACTTGCACGTTCTTTATTATTGTCTGGGCTTGTTTTTTAGTATTTGGGGAGCTTAGCTCATGCTGCATGTACTCACACATATTGTATAGTACCAGCTGTTACCATCTGCCTGTAATGGCAGCTATTTTTTTAATATATAAATAATAAAAAATGAATGCTCTAATATTCA
The DNA here is from genome assembly GCA_029574335.1 of Rana kukunoris. Classification (NCBI taxonomy): domain Eukaryota; kingdom Metazoa; phylum Chordata; class Amphibia; order Anura; family Ranidae; genus Rana; species Rana kukunoris. The sequence continues at coordinate 137,051,672 of CM056053.1, forward strand.
TGAGAATCCAGACTATTATTCATGTATATTCAAGAATGTAAGACACGCCATAGTAATATTAGGGCAGATAGGAGATCTTGAAATATGAGTAATTATCCTGTTCTTGTACTATCACCATGCACAAAATAGATTTTCCCTTGGGTAGAAGTCACGATATATCTATGAACAGTGACTTTCCAAAAGACAAAAATTGTTACTTGATTGCAGATATTTTCCAGTATGCTACAAAAAAAAACAGATTTTTCTCAAGTACTCAATTTGTAGGCAGGATTTTAAGGAATCCTTGTCAAAATTGGCTCAAGTACTCTCATGTACTGTCAGTGCGGGACAGCAAAGGACCTCCATCATAGGTGTGTGCACAGGGTATGCCAGGTGTGCCTAATCATGCTGTGCTGCACAGATTCCCTCTGCTGCTTGGCTGCAGAAGAAGGGACTGGGGAATCTCTGTCTTAAAAGTGAGACATCAGGGGCCTGTTTAGACCACTGATTTCTCACCAAAGCCTGTATGTGGAGCTCCAAAAAAATTGTATATATATATATATATATATATATATATATATATATATATATATATATAGTATTAAATAAAGTAGTAAGAAAATAGAAATTAAAAAAAAGTTATGATAAAAGAAAAAATAAAAATAAACTATTGACATCAAGCTCTTCCCTACTGACACTGTCCACTGCTCTACTGATATATATATATATATATATATATATATATATATATATATATATATATATATTGTATGAGCTTTGGGTGAACACCCTAACGCTATGGTCTGCGCACACCTATGACCTCCGTAGAGATATATTTTTGATCCCTCTTCCCTACTATGTTGGAGTGGGGCATCATAAAGAATGCCTCTCACTTCTCATCACCCTTAGAAGTGAGCAGTGCCCAGATTTATAAGACAATGCCATGCGTACTAGCAGCTGCATTTGATATAAATAGGCCCCTAAATCCCAGACAAATGCACAGCCCCCAAAAATGGTGCGTCCACGAGTTTCATTCTCTTTTGAAATGCTTGTCTAAAAGTGTACTGGGGATGTATTGATTGATATTACATCAATACTTTCTGCTTAGCATCCAAATAGATTTATATAGCTTAGTTCAATGAGATTGAAGATTTATAAAGCTCTTGCAATTTATTTAACTGACCCAAAGGGACTCTTTTTGATGAAATACAATCAGACTGATTGTATTACAAGTAAAAAATGAATAGCAGGACACTGCCACTCATACGTATAGCATCGCTGGTGTAACCAGAGCTTAAAAGCATCAGCCCCCATAATAAACTTTTTTTTCAGCACCTGCAATGTTTGCTTCAACTACAATAGCAAAAAAAAAAGAAAAATTAATTTCTTCTTTTAAAACAAACTGGTTAAAGTTGAACTCCAGAAAAACAGCTAAAATACTATGCTGTTTTAAATGGGATTTCTGACTTACCAGAAAATTCTGTACAGTATAATATACAGGCTTTTTAGCTGTTTTTCCTTTAGAGATTTCATTTTGCTGCGGGACTGTAAAACATATCAGACAGACGCACCACTTTAAAGACAGACTAAGGGGACCCCCCAGGCACGATATTTAAAGGAATATTCCATGTTTATTGTTTCACTTTAAGCATTATTAAAATTGCTGCTCCTGAAAAAACAGTAATTTTTAAAACTTTTTTTGCATTGATACATGTCCCCTAAGGCAGTACCTGGGTCCCCAAACATTTTTTATGGCAATAACTTGCATATAAGCCTTTAACCCTTCCATGACTAAGCCTATTTCTGACATTTGGTGTTTACACGTTAAAATCCTTATTTTTTGCTAGAAAAGTACTTGGAACCCCCAAACATATTTTTTTAGCAGAGAATATAGAGAATAAAATGGCAATTGTTGCAATATTTTATTTCACACGGTATCTGTGCAGCAGTGTTTTAAACGCACCTTTTTGGGAAAAAGGACACTTTCATTAATTAAAAAAAAACAAAACAGTAAAGTAAGCCCAATTTTTTTGTATAATGTGAAAGATGATGTTACGCCAAGTAAATAGATACCAAACATGTCACGCTCTTTAAATCTCCATAGATGACTCTTTAATTTTTTTTATTTTTTTTTACGGTTACCAAAAGAGGTCTAGTGCTAGAATTATTGCTCTCGCTCTGACGATCGTGGCGATACCTCACATGTGTGATTTGAACACCGTTTACATATGCGGGCGTGACTTCCTTATGTGTTTTCTTTGCTGCGCGAGCTCAGGAGGAAGGGGGCGCTTAAAAAAAAATGTTTTTATTTTTTTCCTATTTATTTTTATATTATTAAATTGTGTTTTTTTTTAAATGATCACTTTTATTGCTGTCACAAGGAATGTCAACATCCCTTGTGACAGTAATAGGTGGTGACATGACAGGTACTCTTTATGGAGGGATCAGGGGTCTAAAAACCTCCAATCCCTCCATTGCACTTCAAAGGATTCAGATCGCCTAAAAACGGCAATTCTGAATACTGTATATTTTTTTTTAAATCCGGCGCCATTGGCAGCCGAGTAAACCAGAAGTGACGTTGTTTCCGTGTTAACATTCAGGAGAATGGAACACAGCCATTACGTCTTCGTTCCAGTCTGTCTCTAGGTCCCGGAAGTGCTGAATCGGGTCTCCCGGTGGCACGGGAGGCCTGGTCAAAGCGGTGGAAGGCAGCGGGAGGGGGGATGTCCCCTCCCGCTCCTCCGGGATAACAACCAAGCGGCTTTTAGCAGCATCAATTGTTATCCCTGCAAAGCCGATTGCCCACTCTAAAAAACTATACCAGGATGATGCCTTCCGCCTGCGGGCATCATCCCGGTATAACCCCCGAAAGGGGTTAAAATGAGCACTTTTCATTTTTAATGTTTGTGTCCCATAGACTTTAAAGGTGTTTGCGTGTTCGCGCAAATTTTTTGCCTGTTTGCGATGTTCTGGTGCGAACGGAACCAGGGGGGTGTTCCTCTCATGGATGGGGGGCAACGCCCATGTGTCCCTAACAAAACATGTCAAACTTACCTCCATTGTGCAGCTCATTTTGCACAGAGTGGCCCCCAACTCCGACTTCTGGGGTCCCCCAGTGGCTCTCGTGGCTCCTCCTCACTTCAGATAACCACCCTAGGAAAAGCGCTTTCCCAGGGGGTTACCTTACGGGCGCTTTCCCGAGTCCAGCATTGTGCGTCCTCCGGCATCCACGTCATTGGATTTGATGGATAGCAGTGGAAGTCAATGTCTACGCTGCTATCAATCTATCCAATCGGGACACGAGACACCAGCTACAGATGGTGTGCTCATTCCCGAACAGAAGATAAAAACGTACAGGTAAGTAAAACGGGGGAGCTGGGGGGTTGGAGCACTAAAAAAGGTTTTTCAATTAGACATGTGTTGTTGTTTCTTTTCCTTTAGTTTCATCTCGTTTCCGTAGATTCGTAAAGATTCGTAATTTCGTAAGACGCAAGTTTTCATATTCGGACTTGTTCATATTTTCGTAACAGTTTTATTTTCATTGATACTGAATGCATAGAATGCATTAAGGTGAAAACCATGAGGGTTTACAACCCCTTTAAGCCTACTGTACCTACACAAGTAAGCATGAATTTACCAAATATACCAGACACACGTACTACAATAACTGGGGTTCTTAAAAAAGCCTCATTAAGCTGAGTATTCTGTCATTCAGTATGAGCAATGTGAATGTCCAACAATATCAATTTGCAGCAGCACAGAGATCATTTTTCATAAATGTACACATTATCTACATAATTGAATCCAACATTTAAATTTGTATTCATAGTTTAATTATCTAATCCACCCTGACAGCAAAAGTCTGCCTTATTCAATGTATTTTTAGATTATTGCACAGTTCTTCGATAAGGTGGATTTTTTAACTAGTGGAAAATGTGTGTTCAAGCTGGAGAAAAGAAGAAGTGACAGGGATGACAAACCTGCATGGTATCAGCTTGATCCCCCTAAAGCTACGACTATGGAACATCATTCTGCTTTAATGAAGTCTGGCAGATTAATCAACACCTTTTAGTTGAGCTATAGGACCTTGAGCGTTGCAGAAAAAGCACAAAATTTAAAAATGTGCAATGTTTGAATTTGAAAGTTCCAAAGAAGCCTCACCAATTAGGAGAAATACATTTTGCACTTAAACTTTTTAAATGATTTAATACACACCCTATAAAATATACAGACAGGGATGCTACATTTAATTTTTAATGATCTAGGCACATTTAAATTATGCATTTTGTCTTTACATGTTTTGTGTAGACTCTGTTATTATTGCAACATTTAAAAAAAGGATGAATTTTATGAACGACCATGCTAACTGCCGTATTTATTGGCATATAACACGCGCCGGCGTATAACGCGCACCCCAATTTAACCACTTAAGGACCTTAGGTGTTTTTCAGATTTGGTGTTTGCAAGACTAAAACAGTTTTTTCTGCTAGAAAATTACTTAAAACCCCCAAACATTATATATTTTTTCTAACACCCTAAAGAATAAAATAGTGGTCATTGCAATACTTTTTGTCACACCGTATTTGCGCAGCGGTCTTACAAGCGCACTTTTTTGGGAAAAAATTCACTTTTTTTTTTAATTAAAAAATAAGACAACAATAAATTTGGCCCAATTTTTTTATATATTATGAAAGATAATGTTACGCCGAGTAAAATGATACCCAACATGTCACGCTTAAAAATTGCGCCCGCTCGTGGCATGGCGTCAAACTTTTACCCTTAAAAATCTCGATAGGTGACGTTTAAAAAATTCTATAGGTTGCATTTTTTGAGATACAGAGAAGGTCTAGGGCTAGAATTATTGCTCTCGCTCCAACGATCGCAGTGATACCTCACTTGTGTGATTTGAACACTGTTTTCATATGCAGGCGCTACTCGCTTATGCGTTCGCTTCTGCGCGCGACGGGACAGGGCGCTTTAAAAAAAAAATGTTTTTGTTTTCTTATTTATTTTTATTTATTTTATTACTTTTTACACTGAAAAAAAAAAATGTGATCACTTTTATTCCTATTACAAGGAATGTAATAGAAAAAAGCACGACAGGTCTTCTTAAATATGAGATCTCTGCCTATCTGCAGTCTTAATGCAGCCTGATCTCTGCCTATCTGCAGTCTCAACGCAGCCTGACCTGTGCCCATCTGCAGTCTCAATGCAGCCTGATCTGTGCCCATCTGCAGTCTCAATGCAGCCTGATCTGTGCCCATCTGCAGTCTCAATGCAGCCTGATCTGTGCCCATCTGCAACCTCAATGCATCCAGATCTGTGTCCATCTGCAGCTTCAGGGCAGCCTTATCTGTGCCCATCTGCAGCATTGCTCTTTACTGAAGCCTGATTAGTGCCCATCTGCAGCCTATACATTTACCAAAATGCCCTGCCTGTTCAGTGCCCATCTGCAGTCTCACCTTTCAGTGTCAGATCATCCCTGCTGTCTCCGAGGGAAGAGGGGGAGTCACTCACAGCCTCGCCTCCTGCCCATGCTCATATGATTGACAGTACAGTGGTCCAATGGGGGGCCAGGAGGCGTGGCTATGCATGACGGAGCGTTGGATACACAGGAAAGAGAATCTCTATGTAATTCAGCGGCGTTTGCTCCCCTTCCCTCAGACAGCAGGGATCGGAGTATAACACGCACATGCGATTTTCCCCTGATTTTAAGGGGAAACAAGTGCATGTTATACGCCGATAAATACGGTACTTAAAAGATAAAAAGTACAGCTTCCTTTTAATTGCAGGGTAAATTATCCAAACCCAACACTTGTAGGTCCACATTCAACTGAGATAATCACTTTGGTGCCTCTGGGTGTCTACCAACATCCTCCCAGTAAAGCCCCGTAGACAAGATCAGATTTTCCAATGGGAATTGTGTGATGACAGGCTGTTGGTGGAAAATTCGACCATTTGTATGCTCCATCTCTCAAATGTTGGATGTCAGGCTTTAAAATTTTCGGTCTGTTGTCGGATTTTCCAAACGTGTGTACACTTGTACATCGGACAAAAGTCCAAAGTACAAACACACATGCTCAGAAGCAATGCTCACCAAACTCAACATTAGAAGAAGGTGCCCAAAGGGTGGCGCTAAAGAGCTGAAAAATTGACATAGTACATAACTAACTTCTTGTTTGTTGGCCGACAATTGTGTGTCGTTTGTATGTAAGACAAGTTTTTTGCCAACACCCTTCAGACAAAAGTCTGAGGCCGCGTACACACGATCGAACATGTCCTCTGAAACTGGTCCGCCGACCAGTTTCAGCGGACATATCCGATCGTGTGTACGACCTAGCGGACAGGGTTTTCCAGCGGACAAATTTCAAAGCATGCTTTGAAATTTGTCCGCTGGAAACCTGTCCGTCGGACATGTCCGCTGGTTATTACGCCTAACCAGCGGACATAAATCTCCCGCATGCGTCGAATGGATTTGACGCATGCGTGGAAGTATTTTACTTCCTGAAGTGGTGACGTGGCAGCTTCAACGTCACTGCCATGTCACGCGTCCTCAGTCCGAGGGGATTTTCGTCCGATGGTGTGTACACGCCATCGGACCAAAATCCGAGGAGACATGTCCGCTGGAAACGGTCCGTCGGACATGTTTCAGCGGACATGTCTCCCCATGTGTACGCGGCCTGAAGCTTTGTCTGCGGAAAATCCGATCGTGTGTACGAGGCTTAAGTCTCCTGTCCTGCGAACTTGGATGACTTGCTGGAGAAAGCCCTGCATTTAAAGGGCAATTGTGCTAAAACTACTGTAACATTTCAATTAGAATTGAAACCCTGGAATTTATAAAGGCTGGTGCAGACAGACTTTGCAAACGTGTCTCTCATGTGTTCTAAAAGTAGTGCATCAAGTACCAAATTCAAGTACCTGTCTAGAACTTGTACTTGAATTTGGTGCATGCTGCTCCACTTTTAGAATGCAAATGAGACATTTTCACAAAATCTGTCTGTGCCAGTTTCTCTCTGTACACCAAAATAGAGTTGGCCCTGTCATAAGATATGAACTGCATTTTCTTTGAGCTGTAAATTCTTCTGACCCCAGCACTGTGTCTACCTACACCTAACACGTGCACTCTGTGCGTTACCCACTCCTGATCCCTGTACTGTGAGCACTATGAATTTTTTAACCCCTTAATGCATTTATGTCAAAGACACAATTCACAATCTCCACCTGCTTTTTCCCACTCAACATCGAATGTACCAAACATTTTTCATTCAACATCGAATATACTTTAAAATTTAAAGGGGTTGTAATGGTTCGTCTTTTATTTTCTAAATTGGTTCCTTTAGGCTGTGTATTGTTGGTTCACTTACCTTTTCCTTTGATCTGCCTTCTAAATGTTGTTTGAATTTCTCACTTCCTGTTTCGACTCAGTAAGCTTTCTACCATCACCCGAGTGGTGGAAAGTCATTTAGAACAGCTTACTGAACACCTTACTGAGGAGAAACAGGAAGTGAGAAATGCAGACAAAGAAAACAAAGAAAAAAAACATTTAGAAGGGAAATTGAAGCAAAAGGTAAGTGAACCAACAATTCACTAGCTTAAAGTAACCTATTTAGAAATTAAAAAACAAACCTTTACAACCCCTTTAACTCTCCATTCAGCATCGAACGTCAAATGTACTTAACATTTCCATTCAACATTGAATGTACTTAACATTTGCCAATTATCACGGAATGTACTATTTTTTTTTACATCAAATGTACTTGACTTCCTTCATCACCCAACAAAGTAACTTTGGTTGTAATCCATCCCTCCTACGTGTATGTATGGACAGGTGCTCATTTATGTATGTACTGTATATATCTATCTATATATATATAGATAGATAGATACATATATCTATCTATATATCTATATATCTATCTTGTCTCAGATTTCTTGGTACCTGGTGCTAAGGGAACATTTATGTGCCATAATGCAAGTCTTTTCCCACTGTACATCCTCTATGTGGGTTCCCAGATCCCTTTCCCATCTCAATTTATGTTTATTCTGATCTGTTTCCGATGGCTGTATTAGCCACGAGTAAGCCAGGGAAGTGGTATGTGGGACCGGAGCCTTCCTATAACAAAGTGTTTCAAAAGGCGTCAGTGGGCGAAAGAAGGAGGAGTGGGGTTTAGAATTCACCAAGAAGTCTCTCATTTGGAGGTAGAACCAGAACCCAGGGAAATTGTTGCCAAATTCTGCTTGCATTTCATTATATGTTTCAACTCTGGGCCCCATGAAGCAGTCATGTGCCAAGAGGTCAGAGATCTTCTTACCCTGGAGGCCTGGGAAGAAGTCAGGGTTGTCAAAAATAGGTGTGAGTGGGCCAGGAATCGATGCTAGGTTGTGTGTTACAGCAATCTTGTGCCAAACCTTGAGAGTGTTCGCTATCAAAGTATGTTTAATCAGTTGTTTTTTTTCGAGTATTTGGACCAAGGGAAGAACAGGAGGTGGAAAGGGGCTAAATGCTGTTCTAGATTAACCCAATCTTTGTCTTTACTATGGCAATGCCAATCTAACAATCTAGTGATATGGGCAGCTTGATGGTATTTCCTGTAGTCCGGTAGACCTATTCCGCCATAACACTTGGGAAGGGTGAGGAGTCTAAAGTTGATTCTGGGATTTTTGTCAGCCCACAAAAAATGTCTCTGGATTTTAAGTAATCTAATGAAAAAAGATTCTGGAACATGAACAGGGAGGGTGTTAAAAATATAGAGGAGTCTAGGTAAAATAGTAATTTTCAAAATAGAGGCCCTACAGAACCAAGAAAACATTTTAGAATTCCATTTGTGGAGATCTTTGGAGATCAATTTTAGCAGCGGTATGTAGTTAGTGTGAAATAGTGAGTTCAGGTTGGTAGTCAGGCGAACTCCTAAGTATTTTAGGGAGGGAGATACCCATTTGAATGAGTGGGCAGATTTCAGGAGATCAAATTGATCAGGGGGTAGGGACAGGTTAAGGGTCTCTGATTTTGACTTGTTTATTTTAAAGTTTGAGATATATCGAAAGGTTTCGAATATTTTTTGTAAGTTGGGTATAGAGAGGAAGGGTTTTCGAATAAAGAAAAGTAAGTCGTCCGCGAAGGCCGCTACTTTGTATTCCCTGCCACCTACTCTAAATCCTTGCACATCCCTGGACAGGTTGATGGCTCTGATCAGGGGTTCTAAGGACAGTATAAAAATAATCGGGGAGAGGGGGCACCCTTGACGGGTTTCGTTGTGTATTTTCATGGGGTCGGAAAGTATATTATTTACTTTGACTCTAGCTTGTGGCTGTTGGTATAGGGCCAATATCCAGGACAACATGCCTCCCCTCAGCCCTATATGAGAGCAGGTAGAGAACATGTAGTCCCAAGAGATCCGATCAAAAGCCTTTTCGGCATCGGTGGAGAGTAACATTCCTTTGGTCTTGGACACATGGGCAGAGTGGATTAGGTTTAGGGCTTTAGTGATATTATCACGTGCTTCCCCACCCGGCATAAAGCCAACCTGTTCGGGACCAATGATTTTAGATAAGAGGGGTTTTAGTCTATTGGCCAAAATTTTTGCCAGGAATTTCAGGTCAACATTAAGCAGCGATATAGGTCTGAAGTTGGCGCAGTCAGTATGATCCCTATCCGGTTTAGGTACTACCGCTATGTGGGTCATAAGGAAGGAGCTAGAGTTCTGTTTGTTTTTCGCTAAATAGTTAAAAGAGGACAGAAGTGGTTTACAGAGGATATTAGAATAGATCTTATAGTATTGGGATGAGAAACCGTCTGGGCCTGGGCTTTTCCCTGGCTTCAGCTCTTTGATGGCATATTGCAGTTCTAACTAGACATGTGCATTCGTTTTCGTTAGAATGCATTTTCGTCCGAAAATCAGATATTTTTGTTATCGTTTTAACAAACGATAACGAAAGTGCAAAAAACGAAAACCGAAAGATCCGACATAAAAAATGATTTATTTTCGTTTTCGTTGCGAAAAATAAATAAAAAATAAATCGATATAGAGAGATTCGACGGAGATTCGACAGCTAATCGGCTATGTAGCTTTGCGGCTATAATGAATTGTCGGCTTCGGCAATTTAGAGATGATTCATTCATAAAAAAAATGCGCTGGGGTCCCCACAAATTCAATAACCAGACCCTTTAGGTCTGGTATGGATATTAAGGGGAACCCCGCTGTCAATTTAAAAAAAAATGACGTGGGGTTCCCCCCAAATATTCATAACCAGACCCTTCAGGTCTGGTGTGGAATTTAAGGGGAACTCCACCCCAAATTTAAAAAAAAATGGCGTGGAGTCCCCCCTAAAATCCACACCAGACCCCTTATCCGAAAAGAGGGGGGGACAGAGTGCGGCCCCCCTCTCCTGAACCGCACCAGGCCACATGCCCTCAACATTGGGAGGGCGCTTTGCGGTGCCCCCCAAAGCACCTTGTCCCCATGTTGATGGGGACAAGGGTCTCTTCCCCACAACCCTTGCCCGGTGGTTGTGGGGATATGCGGGCATGGGGCTTATCAAACTCTGGAAGGCCCCTTTTACAAAGGGGACCCCCAGATCCTGCCCCCCCTGTGTGAAATGGTAATGGGGTACACTGTACCCCTACCATTTCACGAAAGAAGTGTAAATAGTTGTTTGAAAAAAAACACACACACCGTAGAACAAAATATTTTTTTCATTAAACCAAATAAAAATCCAGTGGTGAAAAAAGATGAACGATGCTGCTCCCTGATCCAACATTGTCTTCTATCCAGCACCGGGTGATCCCTCCAGCGACGGGTGATCGGTCCAGCGATGACAAATCCATCCATCCAGAGAGAGCAGTGGCGCCGACATCCTCCCTCCGCTGGGCACAGCTCAGCGAATGACGCGGCCGGGGATTTGACGTTTCTTTTATAGGGGAGCCCGTCCCCCTCTGACGCACACTCTGCTACGTCATTGGAAAAGCCAAGAGATGCCCCTTGCGTCAGAGCGGGACGGGGTCAAGTGACGCGTGGCCGCCTCCCCTATAAAAGAAACGTCAGATTCCCGGCCGCGTCATTCGCTGGGCTGTGCCCAGCGGAGGGAGGATGTCGGCGCCACTGCTCTCTCTGGATGGATTTGTCATCGCTGGACCGATCACCCATCGCTGGAGAGATCACCCGGCGCTGGATAGAAGACAACGTTGGATCAGGGAGCAGCATCGTTCGTCTATTTTCACCGCTGGATTTTTATTTGGTTTAATGAATAAAATATTTTGTTCTACGGTGTGTGTTTTTATTTTCCAAACAACTATTTACACTTCTTTCGTGAAATAGTAGAGGTACAATGTACCCCATTACCATTTCACACAGGGGGGGGCAGGATCTGGGGGTCCCCTTTGTTAAAGGGGTCTTCCAGATTCTGATAAGCCTCCTGCCCGCATACCCCCACAACCACGGGGCAAGGGTTGTGGGGAAGAGACCCTTGTCCCCATCAACATGGGGACAAGGTGCTTTGGGGGGCACCCCAAAGCACCCTCCCAATGTTGAGGGCATGTGGCCTGGTGCGGTTCAGGAGAGGGGGGGCCGCACTCTGTCCCCCCCTCTTTTCTGCAGCCGGCCAGGTCAACGTGCTCGGATAAGGGGTCTGGTGTGGATTTTAGGGGGAACTCCACGCCATTTTTTTTTAAATTTGGGGTGGAGTTCCCCTTAAAATCCACACCAGACCTGAAGAGTCTAGTATAGATATTTGGGGGGAACCCCACGTCATTTTTTTTTAAAATTGACGGTGGGGTTCCCCTTAATACCTATACCAGACCTAAAGGGTTAGAATTGATGTAGGCGCAATATTCGACCGGAAATGTATGATTTTCGACGTTCCGTCGAATATTCTTTGACCATTCGACAGTATTATTGGATTTTCGGACGAAAGCTATTCCCCAACGAAAAACGAAAAAAATCAAAACGATTTTCGGCAGCAACTAAATAAATTTCTTTTCGAGACGAAAACGAAAAAACGAAACAAAAAATACCAGTTTGCACATGTCTAGTTCTAACAAATTTATGGGTTCCTCTAACTTGGCAGTATCTTTCTGGGGAAGGGTGGGGAGATTAAAGTCCCTTAAAAATTCCAGTATTATTTCTCCTTTGGTGCCCGCATCGCATCTTTACCTCCTTGCTAATCCACGTCACCAGGGACTCTGACAGCTGCAGGATGGCTCTGTCTCTCCCCCAGACAGATGATGATTTCAGGGATCCACATGAGGACTAATTAATTATTTTAACCACTGCACTTAGGGTCCTTTCACACGGAGCGGACCGTTTTTCGGTCTGCTCCGTGTGTGTCCGTCAGCTCAGCGGGGGGTCTCCGCTCAGCTGTCGGTGGACAGTGTGCGGGGACCGCCCTGTCTCTCCTCCGCTCTCCCCTATGGGGAATCGGATAAAAACGGACCGTTTGTCCGTCTTCATCCGATCCGTTCCGCCGGACGGAAGAAAAATAGGGTTTTCTTCCGTCCGAAAAAACGGATCCAGACGGACGCGGATCTTTGCGGACGTTAGCGGATGCATCATCCGCTAATGGACGCAATCCCATAGGGAACCATTACAAGTCTGTTTACGGGCATGTAAAAACGGACGAACGGAGGCGGACGTGTGAAAGGGCCCTTAGAGGCGCCTTTTTCTTTCCTTTATGACTCTCCAGAGCGGCTTCTTCTCTACAAAGTGCTGCCTTCAGTGCCATCTCTTCACTGCTACTAAGGACCGGATACCCAGAGAGGCTCACCTCTCCCTCTCCTCTGGGTGCTCAAGGCAGGGCCCCCTATGTGAGTGCCAGCTGCCAGGGCAGTGAGATATAAGGTAAGTAATTCTGCGTATTCCTCTACCCCTAGACAAAATACATTTTGAACTCTTCCTGTGAGGGATGGGGAGGTCCATGTCATTTTATTAGTATCCCTAAAGTTTTGCTTTTATGCAAAATAAGGACTTCTGACTTTACTCTGGCATTCCAAAATAATATTTTTGTCCCAAGTCAGTGAGTCAGAAAAGTTTGAAGTCAGGGAATCAGCAGAATAGCCAAACACCAGACAAAGAGGCTGTATATATTAGGTAGAAGATGTGTATTTCTTTTTAAAGTAACATTTTCAGAAACTAGGGCAAATAAAACTGAGTGAATGATAAAAAGATGCATAAACACAGGTCATAGATCTGTAAATTCAGAGGTAAACAGAGCTGCACGCTCTGTATAAAAGTATAAAAAAGGCAAACATTCTTTTAAAGATTTGCATAGAGTGGAGAAGGAATCGTATATTGGTCAAGTTTTGTTTCTGTGCCCCGGCCATGACTCTACAAAAAAGATTATAGCGCACACATGCAAAAATGACATTTATCCGGCCATGACTGCATGTAGGGGAGTGACGTCACAACGGCTCAGTCATTCAAATAGCCGTAGCCAATGAACCCGGAAGGAAGACCGGGTGAAGATGGAATCCCTATCAGCAGTCACTGGGAGCCTCTGGAAGGATCCATTTCAAAGGTATGTCTATCACACTGTGCTAGTATTATGACATTACCCTGCAAAAGAGGCAGGGGGTGGTCAGTTTTTTTTTGTTATACTGTTTACTACCACTTTAAATGATCAACTAGCAAAGCATATTCTCACAGAGTGTGTACTTGCCTTAGTACCTAATGTAGATCCTGAATGCTTTCCCCTTCCCCTCTAATCTGCATCTATCATTTATGGCAGTTTTCCCCAACACCAGGTAATTTATGGGGACGGTCCTTCTCTTTGCTTCCCCACAAGCACACAGCCTCAGATATCCATGTTTCCCTATAAGACTGTGTGGAGGGGGATGTGTCCATCCATGTAGAGCAAATAAAAAAAATTCAGCTCCTCGGAGAGTTCTTTGCCATGAGGTGCTATGTTGAACTTCCAGTGACCAGTATGAGAGAGTGAGAGCGACAACACTCAATGCTCCCCATTCACACCTGAGACCTCACGACCTCTAACAATGACACAGGGGAGGGAAAATGGCTAATAGGGCCCAATTTAGAAATTTTCACTTAGGGGTGTACTCACTTTTGTTGCCAGCGGTTTAGTCATTATTGGCTGTGTGCTGAGTTATTTTGAGGGGACAGCAAATTTACACTGTTATACAAGCTGTATACTCACTACTTTACATTGTAGCAAAGTGTAATTTCTTCAGTGTTGTCACATAAAAAGATATAATAAAATATTTACACAAATGTGAGGGGTGTACTCACTTTTGTGAGATACTGTATTATATATACCAAGGGTCTCCAAACTTTTTAAACAGGGGGCCAGTTCACGGTCGGACTATAGTTTCAAAAAATATGAACAAATTCCTATGCACACATCTTATTTGTAGTGCAAAAAAAACAGGAAATAATTATTATTATTATTTAAAATAAAATAAAACAATTTTAATCAACATAAACTTATTAGTATTTCATAGACACCCCTCATCACAGATCCCCTCCCCATCACAGATCCCCCATAACACACTCCCCCATCACAGATCCCCCTATAAAATTCCCCCTATAACAGGTTCCCCCATCACCATCTCCGCCCCATCACAGTCTCCCCCCGAACACAGATCCCCCATAACTGACTCCCCCATCACAGACTCCTCCCATCACAGATCCCCCATAACCGACTCCCCCATCACAGACCCCCACCATAACAGACTCCCCCATAACAGACCCTCCATCACAGATCCTACCATCACAGACTCCCCCATAACATAAAAGACTCCCCCCATAACAGATCCCCCATAACAGATCCCCCCATAACAGACTCCCTCATAACAGACTCCCCCATAACAGACTCCCCTATCACAGATACCCCAATCACAGACTCCACCCATAATAGATCCCCCATAACAGACTCGCCCATCACAGACTTCCCCATAACAGATCCCCCAATCACAGATCCCCACCATCAATATTACACTTCTATAATATCACAGCACCTTCCCCCTCCCCACTGCTACCGGTGCTACCTTAATCACACACGTGAAGCAAGGCAGGTCCAGACAAAGGGCGGGACTTTGCAAGTGAAAGGCAAGTGATTGATTGCTGGGAAAGTCCCGCTGCATAGTAACCAATCACTCAATCAATCACTTAACTAACTCGCCCTTTGTCCGAACATGTCATGTTTCTCGTCTTGTGTGATAAAGGTAGCAGAGGGGAGGGGGATTGCTGCAATGTTAAAGGGGTAGTCCGCGGGCCGGGTAAATCATAATGGTGGGCTGGGTGCAGCCCGCGGGTCGTAGTTTTAGGACCCCTTATATATACTGTAGTTTGCAGACCTTTCATACAATCTAAGTAATGTACACTTTTTTTGTAACCAAAGAAATGCAGCAGAATACATTTTGGCCTAAATTTAAGTAGAAAGATTATTTATTTGCAAAGTCTTATATCAGACACTAAGGGGAAGACGGTAGTGATTTAATGGCATCCAAAAAAGTATTTTTCTGCGTAAAAAAATGATATCAAATGTATTTGGGTACTGTGTTGCATGTAATTGTTAGTCACAGTTTACAGTGACAATGCCCTGGACAGGAAAGGGGTCTAACATGCTGGTCTTCAAGTGGTTAATCACCGTTTATACAATTATATATATATATAAAAAAGTTTTAGTATCTATTTGAAGAAGGAATGCCTCAGTGTGGAGGTTGAAAGTTTGCACTTCCTGGCCTGAGAGGTTGGCTGGGACGACTGAAGCTGGAACCTGAGCACCATGAGTGAACTTCAGCTACAGGAGTCTCTGGAGAACCAGGGTAAAAGCTTGGACCCTGCAGGAAGCCTTGTGGTTCATCCAAGGGATGTGTGTCTGTTACTGCTTTAGGCTGGATTCTCATATATGAACATCTAATGTGGGCTTCCCCGCATCCAATTTGCATGACAGGCGAGTGCGACCGGCTCTTAATAGGCCACGGTCCACATTGCAGAAGGGTCCTATGTGTCTTTGGGTCCAGTTCAGGTACGAATTCAGACAAAAATTTGGACTTGAATCTTACCTGAACCAGTAAACTGAGGTGCACTAGACCCCATTCTGGAAACCGTGGCCGCACATACTGTATGGGAACCCAGCCTTACAGTGCAAAAATACAGATTGCTGACATCACTCAACTGGTCCAGGGTCTGGAAGGATCCCAATTTGAATGTCAGGATCCACCCAGATGCCTGGACTGCCAGCTGGCTCAGCCTCTTAGGCCTCGTACACACGATCAGACATATCCGATGAAAACGGTCCGCGGACCATTTCCATCGGATATGTCTGATCGGGATTTTGATCCGATGGCGTGTACACACCATCGGATCAAATTCCCCGCCGCCGGACTGCGCGGTGACGTGGCGGTGACGCGGCGGTGACGTTGACGCCGCCACGTCACCGCCATGTCACCGCACCAGGAAGTTAAACACTTCCGCGAATGCGCCGAATCCATTCGGCGGCGGCGCGGCGGCGGTGGGGGACGACATGTCTGCTGGTAAGTGTACTAACCAGCAGACATGTCGGGCGGACAGATTCCACCGGATAGATTTCAAAGCATGCTTTGAAATCTGTCGGGTGGAGAAATCTGTCCGCTGGCCCATACACACGAGCGGAGATGTCTGCTGAAACGGTCCATCGGACCGTTTTCAGCGGACATATCCCCTCGTGTGTACGAGGCCTTAGTGCTGTGAGCCTGAGCCAGCTTTTCCTGCCTCCTGCACAGTCCAGTGCTGCAGTGAGTACTGGGGGAACAGAGCACAGAGCCACTGAAGACTGAGAACTGATCAATCAACAGTCTTTAATAGCTCATTTATCGATCGGGGTTGTCACCAGAGCAGGAAAAGAGGTAATTAATTTTCCAACTCTCTCAGAAGATTAAAAACCCAGGAAGTTATTTAACTCGCCCCTACTCTATACTGTACAAAATAAAAATAAAAGCTTTTGGTTTAAAAATACTTAAATTGCCTCTAAAATATATTTTCCCTTTTGAATGCTTTAAATCACCCAAAGACACAGAGGTGACGCAGCATATACGGACAGCATTAACTTAATTAAATTTATTATGACTAAAGTTTCCTAAAATGTAGATACAAGTATAACAGGTTAATGTATGTGGGGATAGCAAATGTGTGTTTATGAACTATATGGGAGTTCTGTCAATGAGTAACATGCGTAAAATAATTGCCTATAAATGAGTGCATCCTTAATTGATATTTAAATTGATAATTAAAAATAGGTGCAGTTTTTTAAACGGGATTCAGCCATTTAAGTTGGATAGTTAACGGAGGCCAGGGAAGATCAACTTTCTAAGCTTTCTAAAATTAACTTACAGAAAGAGGTGCAGTAATAGGTCAGAACATAATTAAAATGAAGGTTTAATTAAAAATGTAATGGGGGAGGGAATTAGTAGCCACTGCTTTTAGACTTGGAAAGGGATATAGAGATCATGAATCCTACTAATGAGTTTTTAATAATCTTAGCCTGCCGGATAATCAGATACAAGAAACTAAAAAAAAAAAAAATGGGTATGTTTTTTAGGACATAAAACAAAATTTTCTCCAAAAATAAATACACACACACACACAAGGGTTGGTTATAATTAAACACACACATATACACAGGAGTTGGTTATAATTAAGCAGACAGGGACATTAATTACATTTTGATATACATTCAGCCTAATTTCTTCGAGTAGCACATGAAATATCTGGCACAGTCTCTAATGTCCCATTTATTATAACTAAGTACATAATTTATTATTATGCACAACTTAAATTTTTCAGCAAATTAAAATTTGAGCGTGTTTGCTACATGCCTGGAGCAGCATTATTTGTGCCAATTACACTACAAAAAATTGGTTAATACAGCAAGGGAAAAACACATTGGCATTACTAGATAGACTTAGCGCAATTGGTCATCAGAGAGCAGTGGCGGAATTTTCAGTGTTGCAGCAGTCGCCGTTGCGACTGGGCCCTGTAATTCCGCCAAGTACGGGGGGCCCGCCACCCGCCCGTGTGAGGTGCCCAACCACCGCTGGTGCATGCTATTCGTTCTGGGTAGGGCCGATCCGCCCTATACCTGGACTACACAGGCTATTAACACCGAGGAGAGCACAAGGGAGTATTAACTCGGGGCCCCGCGCTGCCGCTAGAGGTCCGCGGCCAGCGGAGATAATGTCTCCGCCGGCCGCCATTTTCCACATCGAGAAGGGAGCCCTGCCTGCTGTAATAGTGCTGCGGCGCCCGCCGCCTGGTCTGCCGATGGGATCAGAGAGAACATGCAGCCCCCTGTAACCTGAATAGGAGGAGCGGTGGTGTGGCTGCATATAGAAAAATAATTCTCTCCATCGTCCTCCCACGGTCACTGAATGCCTGCTTCTGCTCCTCTCCCTCTCGCAGGCATTCAGGTACTGCGGGAAGAAGATGGAGAGAATGATTCTTCTATATGCAGCCACCCCACCGCTCCTCCTAATCTGCTTATCCCTGCTGCCCCCACAGTGCTATCTAGCCCCCCCCAGTGCTCACCACCTCCCCCATGCTCTCCACTGCCCCCTGTGTCCTCCACTTCTCCCCCAGTGCTCTCCACCTCCCCCATGCTCTCCGCTGCCCCCTGTGCCCTCCACTTCTCCCCCAATGCTATCCAGCCCCCCCCTGTGCTCTCCTCCTCCCTCCTGTGCTCTCCACCTTCCCCCATGCTCTAGGCTGCCCCCCAGTGCCCTCCACCTCTCCCTTTGTGCTTTTTACCTCCCCCTGTGCTCTCCACCTCCCTACATGCTCTACGTTCTCCCCCTGTGCTCTCCACCTCCCCCCATGCTCTACGCTGCCCCCCTGTGCCATCTGCCTCTCCCCCTGTGCTCTTTTCAATTCCCCCTAATTCTCGTCAACACCCCCAGTGCTCTCTATTCCCCCAGTGCTCTCTATTCGCCCCAGCGCTCTCCAGCCCCCCTCTTCACTCCACCTCCCTCCTGTGCTCTCCATCTCCCCACATGCTCTACGCTGCCCCCTATGCCCTCCGTCTCTCCCCCTGTGCTCTCCACCTCCCCCCATGCTCTACGCTGCCCTACGCCTCTCCCCCAGTACTCTCCAGCCCCCCCATTGATCTTCACCTACCCCCTGTGCTCTCCACCTCCTCTCATGCTCTCTGCTGCCACCCCCGTGCCCTTCGCCATCCCCCAGTGATCTCCACCTCCCCCAGTGCTCTACAGCCCCCCATGATCTCCGCCTCTCACCTGTGCTCTCCGCCCTGTGCTCTCTTTCCCCCCTGTGCTCTCCAGACCCCCATGCTTTCCAGCCCCCATGTGCTCTCCTCTTCCTCCCTGTATTCTCTGCCTCCCCCGTGCTCTCACACCACCCTATGTTCTCAAGGTTCTTCCCTGTGCTCTCTGCTCCCCCTGCTCTTTCCCTGTCCCCTCGCCACCTGCACCTTTGCAGGGTTTCCCCCTCCCCTCTCCCAGGGGATCCGTCAGGATTGAGAGTGGAGAAGGGGCCGGTTAAGAAGTCATGGGCTGCTCATTCCAAAATGCCCGGGCCTATTTTTTGTCCCAGTCGGGGCCTGCCTGAGATGTAAGGAAGCACTCCACTGGGGACACCTTAAATGTAAGGAGGCACTCCGCTGGGGACACCTGAGATGTAAGGAGGCACTCCACTGGGGACACCTGAGATGTAAGGAGGCACTCCACTGGGGACACCTGAGATGTAAGGAGGCACTCCGCTGGGGACACCTGAGATGTAAGGAGGCACTCCGCTGGGGACAGTGACACCTGAGATGTAAGGAAGCACTCCGCTGATATCAGGTCTCCCACTGATTCTGCATTATGGTGAGTTGAATAATTTCATTCTATATTACCATGTGATAATAGAAATAATGCACTTCAATCATCCTGACACCATAACAACCATGGTGCCGGGATGATTGAGGTGCCAACACTAGAATTTTGGAGTATCTTTATCTGCTGATTGTTTAGCACACCCCGGACTCTGTACGTAGCACACCCCGGACTCTGTACGTAGCACACCTTTAACCAGTGGCGGAATTATCAGTGTCGCAGCAGTCGTCATTTCGACTGGGTCCTGTAATTCAGCCAAGTCCGGGGGGCCTTCACCCGCTCCTGTGAGGTGCCAGACCGCCACCTGCCAGTGTGAGGGGTCCACCTGACTGTCATGTCACTGTGGAGGGGGGGCCCTTCATGATTTCCTGCACCGGGGCCCTGAAGTCTCTAGTTACGCCACTGGCAGAGAGAATTCCCCAGTGCTCTTGGATATTCTGTTGCACAGCATCTTTGGCATTGCTGGCATTATAAAGCAACTGGCTGAAAGTTTCACAGTGTATCCACTGTGCTGTTACTATGCACAGAGATGGGAAAATCCTCTCCTTGTAATTAATGGGGAAAAATACTAAAGATGGGTATCTAGTTACACCAGTGGCTCAGAGCATGAGAAGAACTGCAGTATATAACAAGCATGTGTGAGGCATAAGGTGAATCACAAGCTGATCCTTCCAGCAGAGATGTTTGGCCGCTCTGCTAAATAAAAGACATGTGCACACTGAAATATTTTGTTTCTGAATTTTGTTTTCGTCCGAAAAATATTTATTTGGTTTTTCGTTGGAAATTGCATTCGTCCAAAAATCCGAACAAATTAAGGTTGAATCTGTCATTGAAGGCTTATGGTGTCTAAGGCCCCGTACACATGAGCAAATGAATCTGTTCAAATCAGTCTGACAGACCGATTTGAACAGATCTGTCTGCTGGGCTGTTTTGGTTTATCGCTGTACACACGATCAAACCAAAATCCCCGCCGGCAGACAGCGCGGTGATGTGGCGATGATGTTGATTCCGCCACGTCACCGCACCAGGAAGTAAAACACTTCCGTGCATGCGTCGAATCCATTCGATGCATGTGCAGGCAGATATGTCTGCTGGTTAGCATACTAACCAGCAGACATATCGGTCCGACGAGTTCCCAGCAGACAGATTTTAAAGCAAGCTTTAAAATCTGTCTGCTGGACAAATCCTTCTGCTCGCCCGTACACACGATCGAATCTGTCTGCTAAGACAGTCTGTCAGACCGTTTCCAGCAGACAGATTTGATCGTGTGTACGCGGCCTAACTGTCTGTCGAATGTTCAAAGGAGATTCGACGGAGCAACGAAACTGTACGATGCTGCAATCATACTTTTCGGGTCGAATGTTCCGCCTACAAGCTATATTAGAATTCTAATGTTGTATGACTAGTAATAATTGTATTTATTAATTATTATTACTAGTCAACCAACATTAGAATGTTTCTATAGCCTATGGGCGGAGCATTTTACCGGAAATGTATGATTGTGGCGTCGTACAGTTTAGCTGCTCCGTCACAGTTTAGCTGCTCCGTCAAATCTTCTTATAACTATCAACAGACACATAAGCCTTCAATGACAGATTCAACCTGTGTATGTTTTTCGATGCTTTGTCGAATCTCCGTCGTTCATGTTGATTTGTCAAGTTAGTTCTAACTATTTTACTGCTCCTCCTCTTTTGTTACAATCAGCCAATAACATTCATCATCATCATTATTTTTATTTTACTTCCCCCACCCAATTCCAGCAGCGATCTTTTCTCTATAATGTCGAATCTTTTCTCTCTATAATGTCGAATCTTTTCTCTCTATAATGTTGAATCTTTTCTCTCTATAATGTCGAATCTTTTCTCTCTATAATGTCAAATCTTTTCTCTCTATGTAGAATAATCTTGGACTAATAGAGTTAAGGTTAGGCACATTCGACCAACGAAAACGAAAATAAAGCATTTGTTTACGTCGGATCTTTCGGTTTTTGTATTCTGTGCGTTCGTTTTCATTTGTTAAAACGATAACGAAAATACCTGAAATTCGGACGAAAATGCATTCGGACGAAAACGAATGAACATGTCTACTAAATAATGATATTAGCAGCCAGTCATTTTGGAGAGTTAAGAGTGGAAGGGTTTTAGCACATCACATTGTAATGTACCAAAATGTTGAAATATGAAATATACTGTATGTGCAAAATAGATATCAAAAAAAGAATACAGCAATAAAAAGTGCCAGAGAAAGTTTGATAATCTCATCTGTCTTTAGGATTCTTGGCTCTTGCCAGTAAGTGTGAGATTGTATCCAGTACTCATGGGCTACCCTACTAATTCAAAAACTTCTATGTGCTGAAAGCTGAGACAAAGTAATTCAAAAATCCAAGAAGCATACACAGTGTAAGTAGTTAGCTGTGGCTTTGGAAAATAGTCTATGCAGTCATGGGCCTCAGCAGGTATTAAAAATGCTCTAATGACCTACTGGTATGACAACAATATTAATTGAACATTTTACAAAGCTGCATAGGTTTTTAATACCTGCTGGGGCCCATTTACCTCATTGACTAATTTCTGGAAAAGATGGACTAGAGCCTTTAAACCTACTCTTCATTCACTGTTTGCTTCAAAAATATAATTGAGCAATTTATATCTCCAGTAAACACAATGAAGACATGTTGATATACTGTAGCAACAGGAAAAGTCTTATTCTTCTGGTACTGTATGTAGTTAGAGGTGATGCAACAGTCTGCAAGCTTACTGTAGCTTTTATATCCGGTGGTAAACCTTGTATCACATGGTGTAGTCCTTTCAGGGTCTCCCCACCCTACGAACCCAAAGAAGAGTGCCACTAAAAGTTCACTTTGAGAAGTTCTTTGGTAACCATGTGATACCTGCTTTTTAATCTTTTTCCAAGCTATCACGTGACCATGCTTGTCTGCACGGCTGGTGGATGTTAACTTTTTTCAGGGCTGATAATACCTTAAGGCTGGGTTCACACTTGTGCAGTGAGAATTTCAGCTCTTTTATCTCTGCAGACAGATAAGAGAAGTGTTCAGCAGATTAGCTCAGTTTTTGCTGTGAATTTGGAGACCTGGGGGAAGTTCTGAGTGAGAGGAGAGTGGGGGAGAAATGTATTGAGCTGAATGAGAGAAATTCCTGAAGAGAACTGAACACATCTGCGAATCAGCTGCGTACCCATAGAAGATAATGGGACTGAATTCGCACCTGAGCCGCACCGCAAGGCCTCCACAACGCATATGGATTTCCGGCAATGCACAGTGCGAATGCATCGCACATATGTGAACCAGCCTCATTGAAAACAATGTATTTAAAAATGTTCTGCGTATTAGATGCGGTTTAAGCCGCAACCAATTCGCATAGGTGTGAACCCGGCCTAAAACTATAGAAGATGGTGGGATGACTTTCCTAAGGATTGAACGGTGTTGGGTCTTTGAGGTCAAATGACTGCTTGATAAAAGATAAAAAAAAGAGACATTTACATTGAACTTTATGCATATATAAGGGCAGTAGGGAGGCATCATTTACAATGGGGTTTATTGCATAGCCTTTCCTTTTGTATTAATCTTAAAGGGGTTGTAAAGGTTTGTTTTTTATTTTCTAAATAGGTTCCTTTAGACTGGGTTCACACCTATGCGAATTGGTTGCGGTTTCAACCGCATCCAAAATGCAGAACATTTCTAAATACATTGTTTTCAATGAGGCTGGTTCACATATGTGCGATGCATTCGCACTGCGCATTGCCGGAAAACCATATGCGTTGAGGAGGCCTTGCGGTGCGGCTCAGGTGCGAATTCAGTCCCATTATGTTCTATGGGTACGCAGCTGATTCGCAGATGTGTTCAGTTCTCTTCAGGAATTTCTCTCATTCAGCTCAATACATTTCTCCCCCATTCTCCTCTCACTCGGAACTTCTCCTAGGTCTCCAAATTCGCAGCAAAAACTGAGCTAATCTGCTGAACACTTCCCTTATCTATCTGCAGAGATTGCAGAGCTGAAATACGCACCGCACAAGTGTGAACCCAGCCTTAAACGAGCGCGTTGTTGGTTCACTTACCTTTTCCTTCAATTTCCCTTAAAAAAAATGTTTTTCTTTGTTTTCTTTGTCTGAATTTCTCACTTCCTGTTCCTCCTCAGTAAGCTGTTCTGGCTGACTAACCCCCAGCCAGATGATGGGGGCAAGCTTACTGAGGAGAAACAGGAAGTGAGAAATTCAGGCAAAGAAAAAACTATTTTAGAAGGGAAATCAAAGGAAAAGGTAAGTGAACCAACAATGCACTAGCTTAAAGGGTCACTAAAGGAAAACATTTTTTTTTTAAAATAACAAACATGTTATACTTATCTCCACTGTGCAGGTTAGTTTTGCACAGAGTGGCCCCCGATCCATGACTTCTGGGGTCCCTCAGTGGCTGTCTCTGGTCCTCCCCGCAATTAGTAACCACATTCCTGCAAGAGCTCGCATGGTGGTCACTAATTGTGGGCGCGCTCCCGTGATACAGCGAGCGGCCATAGCTGCTCACTGTATCACTCGGCCCTGCCCCTTGGTGCGCCGCATCACTGCATGTGATTAACAGCAGCGCCAGCCAATGGCTGAGCTGCTCTCAATCCATCTGCTCTAGGCAATCGGTGGCCAGGCTGAGCGGCAAAGAGGATATTGGGACCGCGCGGAACTTTCATATTTTGCGCAGATTCGCTTCCTCAGGTGCTTGGGTAAGTATTCTGAGCAAATAAAAATATATAAACAAGATCCTCAAAATGATATAGACCACATTGTTGATATATGATTAATTTAATAATAGTAACATATTTGAACATTTTGAGGTGTATATAAGGACCAAGACAACACATAACATACAGAGATAGGTGGCTGCACCTACCTGCCTACTCAGGCAAGGATACACATAGATCAAAATCTCTCTGCTAAACCAGATGAATTTTGATTGATCTATGGCCAGCTTATGGGAGGATTTCCCTTAGGCCGCGTACACATGATCAAATCTATCTGCTGGAAACGGTCTGACAGAGCGTTTCAGCAGACAGATTCGATCATGTGTACGGGCGGACAGACAGATTTGGCCAGCCGACAGATTTTAAAGCATGCTTTAAAATCTGTCTGCTGGGAATCCGTCCGTCCGACATGTTTGCTGGTTAGTACACTAACCAGCAGACATATCTGCTCGCACATACGTCGAATGGATTCGACGCATGGGCGGAAGTGTTTTACTTCCTGGTGCGGTGACGTGGCGGCGTCAACGTCATCGCCACGTCACCGCGCTGTCTGCTGGCGGGGATTTTGGTTTGATCGTGTGTACAGCGATCAAACCAAAACAGCCCAGCAGACAGATCTGTTTAAATCGGTCTGTCAGACCGATTTGAACAGATGTATTTGGTCGTGTGTACGCGGCCTTACTTCTGAGATATCTCCTCTTACTTCCTTGTAGTGTTTACAGCAATAACAGTTTCATATTGAAAATGTGATGTATCGATCAAAATTATTATTATCAAATAAATCATTTTTTTTTTTCAAAAAATGTGTTCATCTACATACAATGCAATGGATCAATTAAAGTTCTTCACTTAACCAAATAATCCATTGTATCCATGTGTGCTTCTACACATGTACTCATTACCACCAACCTTCCAAACTGGGACGCACTATACATTTTTTAAACAGTGAACAATGCCTTTTTTTCTAGCTACAGCTTTTTTACAGTCAAAGTTCTACAGCAAATTATTCTATTTCCCAGAAAACTAGGACACACAATCTGATCACACTTTAGATTTACACCTATTCAAATTCAACATCCTGCCACATAACACAGGCTAGGCATAAGCTACACAACATATGGTGCTCTGTAGTACTATTGAGTTTTTTTTATATAAAATGCAATATTAACCAAAACTTGGGGGTCGATTTACTAAAACTGAAGAGTGCAAATCTGGTGCAGCTGTGTATGGTAGCCAATCAGCTTCTAACTTCAGCTTGTTCAATAAGGCTTTGATGAAACAATCTGGAAGCTTATTCGTTTCTATACAGAGCTACACCAGATTTTGCAATCTTCAGTTTTAGTATATCAACCCCTTGGACTGACACTTGGAGCACTGGACCCAGAGTAATAGAATTTTTTTAAATACCTATAATCTGGGGAAGGAGCCATTGTCACTTTGTAAAGCCTAACCCCACCACTCCTACTGCAGCCCAGGTAGGTGGGAAAATGTAACCTCTTTCCTTGGTGCCATGTCCGAAGGACAATGCTTCTACTCACTCCCTCTAGGCTCCAACAGAAGCTCGCACCAGGCACCTTGGTGGCACCTGTGAGTAAAGTATCAGCAAGTCGGATGAGGCTGTGATTTTGCACAGGCACTGCCATTTTGCCCTCAACAGTGTCCCTTTAACTGCTTAAGGACCGCCTACTGCACATTTACGTCGGCAGAATGGCACGGCTGGGCACATCAACGTATATATACGTTGGTTCTAGTACCCAGCCGTGGGTCAGGGGACCGGGACCGCGGGACTCGCGGACCCGATCGCCGCTGCAGTGCGGCGATCGGTCCCCGGAGCTGAAGAACGGGGAGAGCCGTGTGTAAACACGACTTCCCCGTGCTTCACTGTGGCCGCAACATCGATCACGTCATCCCTGTTATAGGGGGACGTGATCGATGATGTCACACCTACAGCCACACCCCCCAAAAGTTGTAAACACACACAGGGAACACTCAAATCCTACAGCGCCCCCTTGTGGTTAACTCCCAAACTGTAACTGTAATTTTCACAGTAAACAATGCAATTTAAATGCATTTTTTGCTGTGAAAATGACAATTGTCCCAAAAATGTGTCAGAATTGTCCAAAGTGTCCGCCATAATGTCGCAGTCACGAAAAAAATTGCAGATCGCCGCTATTAGTAGTAAAAAAAAAAAAAATTGGATACTAATCCATATTTTTCCAACTCCTCCATGGTTCTTGGGAGAGATTGCATAGGGTTTGTTAGATATATCATAATATCATCCGCGAAGGCAGATATTTTATATTCTTGATCACCTAACTTTATGCCTTGTATCTCCTGATTAGCTCTTATAGAAATCAAAAAGGGTTCCAGGGAAAGCACGAAAAGCAAAGGGGACAATGGACAGCCCTGACGCGTCCCATTATAGAGCCTAAAACTCTCCGAAAGGGTCCCATTCACTTGAATTTGCGCCGTTGGGATAGAGTATAAGGCCTCTATCCATTTGATCATGCGGGGTCCTATACCATATTTGTATATAGTCTGTAGCATGAAGTCCCAGTCTAGTCTATCAAAGGCCTTCTCGGCATCTATTGATAGAAACAAGGATGGCCTTCTGCTTTTCTTTACTTCGTGTATTAGAAGAACTGTTTTTAGAATATTGTCTCGTGTCTCTCTTCCCGGGACAAAGCCTGCCTGATCTTCCCCTATTAATTCCGGCATAAAAGGCTTCAGTCTCTCAGCCAAAATCCTCGCGTAAATTTTCATGTCTTCATTAATTAGAGATATTGGTCTAAAACTAGAGCACATTGTCGGGTCTTTTCCTTCTTTTGCCAGAAGAGATATATAAGCGCCTAGGGCCTCTCCTCATATTTTGTGGCCTCTCCCTATAGAGTTGATATATAAGTGAAGATATGGGCCCAGAAGGTCAACAAATTTCTTATAATATAAAGATGTATAGCCGTCGGGACCGGGACTTTTCCCTAGTTTACTATTTAAATCTAAAAGTGAATATGGAAAAGACGGAAATATTGAACATCTCGGTTCCAACAAATCATAGTAGGGTCCTCCAGAGTTTATATCCATTTAAGTGGAAAACAAGGGGGTTGAAATATCTGGGGGTACTACTATCAAAATCAAATACTGATCTGTACCAAGACAATTATATACCCTTGCTGAATAATATTAAAAGCGAACTGAAAGGATATCCTGCCCATAGATTATCATGGTTTGGACGTATAAGCGTAGTTAAAACGATGATCCTTCCAAGAGCTCTATATATTTTTCAAAGCTTACCAGTGGATGTCCCTGGGGCCTTTTTTAAAACGTTAAGATCGATAACTCAGAGCTTTATATGGAACAATAAAAGTAATCGTATTGCGTTCCGAATATTAACTAGGACAAAAGAAAAGGGAGGTGTTTACCTCCTTGATTTTGAAAAATACTATGAGGCAGCAATATTAAGACGGGTGATGGACTGGGCATATACCCCCAGCAAAAAAAAAAAAAAATGGGTAGAGTTGGAGGAGAAAATCTCTAGAGTAGCGCTGGGGCAGATTATCTGGATCCCAGGGCAGTTTAGAGGATTGAGGGGAATAGCAGCTCCAATCACTTTAAAAGCATTAAGTATGTGGGATAAATTAATTAAAAATATACAAGGTCAACACAATAGCCCCCTAATGCCATTAACTGGAAATAACTATTTTATTCCGGGAAAAGACAATAAATTATATTTTAAATGGACCACAGCTCCCTACTTAAGATTAAGAGATGTTATGAAGGAGAATGTCCTTTGTTCACTAAATGAACTCCGCGAAAGATACGGACCCACCCCCTGGGAGGTCTGGAGATATAAACATTTTGTAGGTTCCCTCCCAAAACCACTCCGGGGGGTTGGCAATCTCAATGCATGGGAAAAATTGGTGGACCAAAGGGAGACGGGTGGATATAGAATCTCCACTATATATAAGCTTCTGATAACACAATTAGAAGTTGGAGCTGTGTGCCCAACGGAGAGTTGGGAAAGAGAATTAAATCAAATATTACCAGAAACTATGAAAAATAAGGTTATGGATTTTGTTCATTCCACATCGGTAAACACCCGAATAAAGGAAATGAATTTTAAGTTATTAGTTAAGTGGTACTATGTTCCAGCGAAATTATATAAGATAAACCCCCAGATCTCACCTCTATGCTGGAGGGAGTGTGGAGAGGTGGGAACCCATGCCCATATTTGGTGGCAGTGCCCCAAGATTCAACGATATTGGACACAAATAATAGATTTAATAAAAGAGATTAGCAAAATAGAGATAGCTTTAGATCCCTGGCAGTGTATGTTCCATGCAACAACTTTATCCAAGAAAAGATACAAAACATCAATTATTCCTATCCTATTGAATGTAACAAAAATATTAATACCGAAAAAATGGAAGGAAAAACAGGTCCCGTCGATGCAGGAATGGTTAAAGGAGGTAGAAAGAATCAGAAATATGGAGGAGGATCAGTACTGGGAACCTAACCAGAGAGAAGCAGGGATTTGGAGAGGTTGGGAGGACTTTAAACAATCTCAGCTGTACTCAGAGTATATGAGTAGGGAAGACAGTATGTAGAAATTATTGGGAGCTTGGCAAAACAACCTCCCACCCACAAAAGAGAGGGGGGAGATATAGATCAGGAGGGGGAGGGGAGGGGAAGGGGAAGAGAGGAGAAGGAGGGGGGGAAGTTTTTTTTTTTTTTTTTTTTGCGTGGTTGTCGATGTTGTTTGGTGGGTGGTTTGAAGGGGAGAACTGTTAAAATATGTTCTCCCCCCTAAATAAAGAGAAAGGGGAAAAAGGGGAAAATAATAGAATTAATCACAGGGAGAAATAGATAGGACCTACCACATAAATGCACTAAAATAATTATAGACGGGAGGGGCCACGGGGAGAATGTATATGAAAGGGGGAAATGTGGGTGTTTTTTTTTTTGTAGATTTGATGGGGAGAACTGTTATATAGGTTCTCTCCCCTTCAATAAAGAGAAGGGTAATAGAATTAGTCACTTGGAGAAAAGATGGGGTTAATCACAAAAAGCACTAAAATAATCACAGAAGGAACAGGAAATGTACAAGAAAGGGGATACCAATCCCCAAAAACAGATGTTTAGGAGCCATAGAGCATTAACTAGGGGGAAAATATACACACTTTTATCTGGGGGGTAATGTTTTTTTTTTTTTTCTGGTGTGGTATTTTCTTTCTTTTTTCCCCCTTCTCTTCTCTCTCCCCACCTTCCTCTCTTCTCGCCTCCCTCCTCTCGACATAGGAGGGGAGGGGGGAAGGGCCAGAGAGGGAGGAGGGAAAGTGAAATAAATGAAATAAATAAAAGGTGTAGGATTGATCGATCGACAATGTTGTCTTTATTATTTTAGTGTATATTGTTTATATTTAAGTAGATTGTGAATGTATTTAATATGATTTCAATGTATGTTATTGTAAATGTAAAAGTAATGTGAAATGTATGTATGTAAAAATCCTTTTTGAATAAAAACAAATAGAAACTTAAAAAAAAAAAAAAATTATAAAAATGCAATAAAACTATCCCTTATTTTGTAAATGCTATACATTTTGCGAAAACCAACCGATAAACGCTTATTGCGATTTTTTTTACCAAAAATAGGTAGAAGAATACGTATCGGCCTAAACTGAGGAAAAAAAAACGTTTTTTTATATATTTTTGGGGAATATTTATTATAGCAAAATGTAAAAAATATTGCATTTTTTTCAAAATTGTCGCTCTATTTTTGTTTATAGCGCAAAAAATAAAAACCACAGAGGTGATCAAATACCACCAAAAGAAAGCTCTATTTGTGGGGAAAAAAGGATGCCAATTTTGTTTGGGAGCCACGTCGCACGACCGCGCAATTGTCAGTTAAAACGACGCAGTGCCGAATCGCAAAAAGGGGCAAGGTCCTTTACCTGCATTTTGGTCCGGGTCTTAAGTGGTTAAATGGAATCTAATCTCAGCTTCACACTACCTATCAGTCTCACAGATGTGAGATAAGTATGCATGATTGGAATTCAGAATTTTCAAAATTAACTGGCTGTGTGTTAGTTCTACGTAATTGATTAGCAAAGCCAGTGATGTCTATATGTTTAAATAAATAAATCAGCAATGGAAGCTCTCCTTTTCCATATATTCACTAAAATATGTTTTATAATTAAAGTAATCCTGTGAGATACTGTAAAACGTGCATTAGCAGAAAACTGGTTTCAACCCTTTTTTTTTTCAAAGATACTCCTTATATATAACGCAAATGTGTATGCTATATTAATAATAATAATAAAAAATCCCCCTGAAAGATAAATGTCCTTAATTTATACTTTGGCAGTTCAATATATTATGCTGTTTGAAGAATTACCAAATGAGCTATCCATAAATATTCATCCATCCATGACGTGTTTAAGCCTGGCTTGGCCAGTAACCTATTTATCCAGCAAGATCAATGGCCCAAACCAGTCCACTCTGCCAGTCAGGTGCAAAGGGTTTTGCTGGCAATATCAGCAGCTTGTCAGTATCCCTAGCATTTGGCACTATTTGCCAATCCTGTGGTGAATTTCAATGATGGACACCTTATGTATGATAATGACATAAGAAGCAGCCTTCACATCTGCTGATACTATGATACAATACCTAATGCCTTGTATACAAAGTTGTGTTTACTATTAGGCACTTGTAAGTCAATGAGGTCTTCTTGGACCTTGGTTTGTGCGCTGGTGTGCAGTCATGTTGGAACAGAAAGGGACCATCACCAAACTGTTTCCACAAAGTTGGGGGCATGAAATTGTCCAAAATGTCTTGGTATGCTGACGCCTTAGGACTTCTTTTTAACTGGAACTAAGAGGCCAAGCCCAACCCCTGAAAAATAACATCACACCATAATCCCCCCTCCACCAAATGATTTGGAGCAGTGCACAAAGCAAGGTCCATGAAGACATGGATGAGCGAGTTTGGGGTGGAGGAACTTGACTGGCCTGACCTCAACCCGACAAAACACCTTTGGGATGAATTACAGTGGAGACTAAATGCCAGGCCTTCACATCCAACATCAGTGAACCCTCCAGACTAAAACCGGGATGCCATTAAAGTGCATGTGCGTGTGAAGGCTGGTGTCCCAATACTTTTGATAGTGTATGTGTAAATGTCTTTCTCTGTAATTGGCTGTAATAGACCTGCAACACCATCCTGAAATGTAAGGTGCAGATAATGAATGTTGTTGTCTATGGGCCAGATTCAGGTAGATGGGAGCATCGTTGCTCCAGAATAACGCTTCTCATTTATGTTACTCTGCCGAAATTTTAGCAGCAAGTGCTGTCATTCACGAAGCACTTGCTCCTAAAGTTGCGGCAGCGTAACGAAAATGAGCCGGCGGAATTCAAATTGGGCGGGTACGGGGCGTGTAGTATTTAAACTAAGCGCGATCCCGCCGCGAACGTACTGCGCATGCGTCGAGTGTCAAAGCATCCCCGTGCGCATGCTCCAAATTCTGTGAATGAACGTCAATGACGTCACATTCCCATTCATGATCTTTTTACGCAAGCGACGTGATTTTTTTTTTTCCCGACGCGATGACGACGCCTATACCTAACATAGGATACTCCAACCCCATGTAGGTATATCTTCGCGCCGCGTATCGCTTCCGGAAACGTCGTACCGTCATTGCGTCGCGCCGGAATTCGCTCGTGAATTGCCGATTTCCGCTCATTAACATATTTTTTGAGCGGAAATCGGCGGGAACGCCCCCGGCGACATTTTTAAGTTGAAGTAACGATGCGATGGCGAAACTCAGTTACGCTGATCGCATCGGAGCTTCAACCCGGCGTTTCTTGTTTTCTGGTTACAGAAAACAAAAACGCCGGCTCAAAGTGACAGTTAGGCTGGCGGATCACTGGATCCGCCAGCCTAACTGTTCCTGAATCTGGCCCTATGTGTATGTAGGTAGCTTGCTCTCTAGAGTGGTTCAGCTCCCAAGTCAAGCTGGAGCTCTGTAGAGAGTAGAGAGCTTGAGCTTCAGAGACTGCAGAGGACATTGAAACTAGTCATACGATTCTTGATAGTATAAGGAATGTGAAACAGTATTTTCTTCTTATGAGCAAGTGGTCTTAAAAGTATATTTTTACATATAAATCAAAGCCACTATACTGGCATTATGACTTCTCCTTTCCCTACAGCTGTAATCGTATCTTACCACAGAGATATTTGTATCATAGATATGTGGTTAAACATACTAGAACTGCAGGGATGAGAAGTCCCCAAGCATAATGAACATTAAGATTTAATTAACATTATTTTAGTCAACTAAAATATGACTAAAACAAAAATAATTTAGATGACTAAAATATGACTAAAACTAAAATGGCATTTCAGTCAAAAGAGTCAAATATGGCTAAAACTAAATAAAAATTTGACATTAAATGAACACTTAGAATGAAGTGAAGTATCAAAACCCAGATCTATGGAATGCACAAGAACAGGAAACATTATTAACAGGTAACACAATATTTCTGACTGTAATGTAGAATATCATTTACTCTATTAAGTAACTGAAAATATCAAAATCAAACATAAGGATGCGATATGTAATGTAAAAGTCAATATACTGCACCGAGGCCCACAGTAGTCTATTAATCAAAATCCAACAGAAGCCTACTGTGTATTTCCTGGAATTTATATTGCACTTAATTGGAATTTCTCATATTTGTGGTAATTGAAACAAGTCTCTCTGACTCGCATGGACTCACTTAAATAAACATTATCCATCCATATTACTGTGGGCTACCATACCTGGTACAATGCTCTAAAGTCAATGTAAACCTAATCGAGAAGACTTCATATTATCTTTAACGTTCCTTGCCCTTAATTACCACCCTATTGTATTATCTCCCAGTGGAGACTATAATGCCGCGTACACACGATCGGTTCGTCTGATGAAAACGGTCTGATGGACTGTTTTCATCAGACGAACCAATCGTGTGTGGGCCCCATCGTTTTTTTTTTTCCCATCAGTGAAAAAAATTAGAACCTGTTTAAAAATGATCTGATGGTTAAAAAAAACTATAGAAACAAACGATCGTCTGTGGGCACATCCATCTGTTAAAAATCAACGCATGCTCAGAATCAAGTTGACTCATGCTCGTAAGCATTGAACTTCATTTTTCTCAGCACGTCATTGTGTTTTACGTCACCGCGTTCTGACACGATCGGTTTTTTAACCAACGGTGTGTAGGCAAGATTGATGAAAGTCAGCTTCATCGGATATCTGATGAAATAATCCATCAGACTGTTTTCATCGGATGAACCGATCGTGTGTACAGAGCATAAGACTTCATTCCAGAGCTCATTGTGCAGACACTCTCCACTGCCCTCACCATCATTCAGTCTACACTGAGCAATGGACGTGTAGCTGATACTGGAGTGAGTGCATGTACAGGAACCCAGATAGCAAGCAATTGTGCTACAAGTTTAAAAATGAATTGCTAGACTTTTCAGGTTTCACAAGTTTGTTGCACAAATTCAGCAGCAGGTTCACATTACATGACTCCGAATCAACTTTCTTTGCAAACATTCTGCAAGTCTGCTGCAAGTTATGGGTCAGTTATGTTGTGCAATAGTCATCCCACCACAGGGGTCACTGTGGCTGAATTTTCATGCTGTAGACTTGCAGAGCTCTTGCTCTAGACTCACCACTGCAACTTTGCTCTTGCTAGAGACTTGCCACGCAAATTTGCTACAATTTGGAAAAGTGTCAACTAGAACTGGTGCTTCAAGTGCTCTGCAAGTTTACAACTTGCCATTGAAAATGTGCAACAAGTTAACAGACTTAGGCTTCATACACACGGACGTTTTTACAGCAGTGTTTTTTAGCTTTTTTTTCCAGCTTAAAAACACTACTCCATGTTATTCAATGGCCTCATACACACCATTGTGTTTTTAAACTGTTAGGCCTTGTACACACGAGGGGATATTTCCGCTGAACATGGTCCGACGGACCATTTCAGCCGAAAAATCCCCTCGTCTGTAGGGGCAAACGGACGCTTTTTGCCGGATTCATCCGGCGGAAAAATTTCAAAGCATGCTTTGAAATAATTCCGCCGGATAGCTGGCCGTCAGATATGTCTGCTGGTTAGTACGGCAAACCAGCGGACATATCTTGCCGCACATGCGTCGTATCCTGTGAATGGATCCGACGCATGCGCGCGGAAGTGTTTACTTCCTGGTGCGGTGACGTGGCGGCGTCAACGTCACCGCCGCGTCACCGCGCTGTCCCCCGGCGGGGAATTTGATCCGATGGTGTGTACAGCCATCGGATCAAAACACCCCGGCGTAAATATACGTTGTAAACGGTCCGGGGACCGTTCACAGCGGATATATTCAGCCGTGTGTACAAGGCCTAACAGGTATTGGCGTTTTCAACCTATGGGGGCCCATTGATTTAAATAGAAGTCGTACTAAAAGTCGGATCCGACTTGCAGTTAACCTTGTGTGCTGAGAATGTTCAAGGGGAACCCCACCAAAATGTAAAAAAATATTTTTGCGTGAGGTTCCCCCCCCAAAACAATACCAGACCGCTTTTTTTGCATGTCTGGTATGGATCTTAACCGCTCGCCGACCAGCGAATGACAATATACGTTGACACAATGGCATGGGCAGGCAAATGGGCGTACCTGTATGTCCCTTTAAATTTGCTGCCCAGCAGGCCGCCAAAGGCGCGTGTGCCCACTGTGTGCCTCGTGAGTGCGCCAATGGGTTCCGGGAACTTGATGTTCCTGGGCGTCATGCGATTGCGGTTGGGAAAGACAGAACAGGGAGATGCCTTTGTAAACAAGGCATTCCCATGTTCTGCCTAGTGACATGTCAGTGATCTACTGTTCCCTGTGATCGGGAACCAGTGCATTTTTATAGCACTGTTCGCTGTAAAAATGACAATGGTCCCAAAAATGTGTCAAAAGTGTCTGATGTGTCTGCCATAAAGTCGCAGTCACAATAGAAATCGCAGATCACCGCCATTAGTAAAAAAATAATAATAATAAAAATGCCATAAAACTATCCCCTATTGTGTAGACGCTATAACTTTTGCGCAAACCAATCAATATACGTTGATTGCGATTTTTTTTTACCAAAAATATGTAGAAGAATACGTATCGACCTAAACTGAGAAAAAAATTGCTTTTTTGAAAAAAAAATGGGGATATTTAAATTGACGCTCTATTTTAGTTTATATCACAAAAAATAAAAAAATAAAGCTCTATTTGTGGGAAAAAAAGGATGTCAATTTTGTTTGGGAGTCACGTCACACGACCACGCAATTGTCAGTTAAAGTGACGCAATGCCGAATCGCAAAAAGTGACCCGGTCTTTGGCCAGCAAAATGGTCTGGTGCTTAAGTGGTTAAGGGAAATTCCCCCACACCAAAAAAAATTGTGTGGTCCCTCCCAAGCTCAATACCAGACCCTTATCCAAGCACGCAGCCCGGAAGGTCAGAAAAGGGTTGGTGAGCGAGTGCCCCGGGTGGGTGAATCGGACAGGGAACCCCAAAGCACCTTGTCCCCCACCCTTGCCTGGTGGTTGTCGGGTCTGTGGGTGGAAGCTTATTGGAGCTAATTTAACAAGGAGGCCCCCAGATCCTGGCCCCCCACCCTAGGTAAATGAGTATGGGGTACATTGTACCCCTACCCATTCACTCAAAAAAGTGTCGAGAAATAAAAACACTACACATTTTTTTTCAAGTAATTTAATTTATTAAATCTGTTTTCTCCCTCTCTGCACTGTCGTATCCCTCTTCTGCCAGGTCTCCTCTCTCTGCTGTCTTCTAGCTTATTTAAAAACCTGTGTAGTGTGTTTATTTTTGACACTTTTTTTAGGTGCATAGATAATGAGATACAATGCACCCCATACTCATTCACCTAGGGTGGGGGGCCAGGATCTGGGGGTCAGGAAGAGGTCCTTTCCCTCATCAACATTGGGACAAGGACAAGCAGAGCCCCCCTGCCCCAAAGCACCCACCCCCCCAGGTTGAGGGCATGTGGCCTGGTATGGTACAGGATGGGGGGCTCGCTTTCCCCCCCATCTCCTGACCTGCTGGACTGCGTGCTCGGATAAGGGTCTGGTATGGATCTTGGGGGAGACCCCCACATATTTTTTTGGGCGTGGGCGATACCCTTAATAGAACACTAAAGTAAAAAATATTTTTTTTTAAAATAACAAACATGTTATACTTACCTCCACTGTGCAGCTCGTTTTGCACAGAGTGTCCCCGAAACCCTGTCTTCTGAGGTCCCTCGGCGGCTGTCTCGGCTCCTCCTCGCAAGAGCTTTCCACCTTCATGCGAGCTCACATGGTGGAAAGCTTTTGTCGCTGACTGTATCACTCAGCCCGTGCCGCCTCATCGGATGTGATTGACAGCAGCACCAGCCAATGGCTGCGCTGCTATCAATTCGTCCACCCTAGCCAATCAACTGCCAGGCTGGGAACCGAAGAGGATCACGGGGACGAGCGCGGGACTTTCGAGGGGTGAGGTAAGTAAATGCAAAGGATGCATTAAGGTGAAAAAACATTTACCTTTACAACCCCTTTAAGATCCGTACCAGACCTAATGCAAAAAAAAGTTTACATTTTGGCGGGGGGGGGTTCCCCTTCAAGATTCTCAGCACACAAGTCACACCGCAAGTCGGATAATCTAGCTCCGACTTCTGGTGCGACTTCTTTTTAAATCATTAAATCAAAAAATTGAAAGCTAGCGCGGCTAAACGCGCATTGACGCCAATGCAAAACGCAAATAAAATCACATTTTTAACTTTGTTTTATTTCCTGCCATCGGTACTTGCTTTACACCTCGTGTTTTTTAAATGTCAGTGTAAATGAGGCCTTCCAATTGAACACTGCCACAAATTTGTGGTAAGTTATCCTTGCTATCAGGGAAGTGGTTGCTAGAGGAGACCAGAAGCACTTAAACACAGAGGTTGTAAAAAGGAGAAAACAGTATTTTTCACATAAAAGAAAAAACAAAATGCAATGATATTTAATAGACAGCTTTAGCCAACTGAATTGTCATCTAGTTGGAATGTGCATTTACCTTAAGTAGTAAGTCTGCAGATGCTCTTAAATCAGTCTTGCATAGACTGCAGCATTAGTATTTGGGTAACTCTACAGTTTGGCGACAATTAATGGGCTTTGTCTGCTGTTTCATGTAGACCTAGTATGGTGTAGTATAGTGGCTTTTGCCTATCCAGGAATTTAAGATGATTTAATGTTTAGAGTGTCAACTCTGAGCGGGGTATGCTGAACGTAATAATAATAATAATAATAATAATAAATCCCTGGCACGTTTCCTCAGCAAAAGCTCGTCCTCATGCCCTTATAAAAACATAATTTAAAACTATTAAGTACAAGGTTTTTGTCAACGAAAAGCACCACTAAATGGTGTGGGGTCACATAACTTAAAGTGTCACAAAACCCACAGTCTGTATATGCATTAAAGTATGTTTGTTTTACTCACTGTGGAACCTAAGGGATTAATCCTCTGCACTGGTCTTCCACTTCTTCCAGAGACCCCAAGCCATCCCTGGATAATACAGAGGCTAGGGCCAAGCTGCACATGCTCAGTTTGGTGTGTATTGCTAGAGAGTTTTCCTTTGGGTCAGCACAGGGTCAATCAGCAATTTTCAGAAAGAGGGTTGGGGGGTCCTGCATCCTCATAGGGCAATCATGGGAGCATGAAAACTCCTCCTACAAGCTTTAACTAGACACTGATAGAAGTTATAAGACTGCTCTAACTGCTGATGAGAAAAGGTATTTAGCAGTTTATAATTACTAAAACTACAGTGGAACCTCAGATTACGAGCATAATCCATTCCAGGAGAATGCTCGTAATCCAAAGTAATCCTCAGCTGACTTCAGCAAACCTCGGAAGTTTCAGTGTTTTTCCGAGCATTACCGTTCGACTCCGCTTGGCTCCAGCGCCCCACCTCAGGCCAAACGTGGTACTGCACACCGCTTTGGCCTGAATCCTGCTCGTATTGCAAGACAACACTTGCAAACGGAGTTAGAATTTTTAAAAATGCAGTGCTTGTTTTCCGTAATGCTCGTTGACCGCGTTACTCGCAATCCCAGGTTCCACTGTATTGCATTTTTATATTCCGTGTACTGTGGGATACCAGATATAGTGAATAGGGGTCCTGGATTTAGTAACACTTTAAATCTAGACTTAAAACCAACTCAACCATCACACAAGGAACTGTTCTAAAAATTGTGAGCTGATGGGTAGAACAGATGAGTGAGAATCTTTAGTTTACATAGTACACCTCACAACAGCTCACGGGTTCTAGGTTGAAATGTATTTTACGTTTTTATCCAGGATGTCTAGAAGACAAGTTGCTTTTGCACCTGCACACATCTTATAACCTACAGCTTCTTTTCAGAGGAAAACAAAAACACAAAAATAATTATAAGGGAACATTGCAAGAATAAAAAAAAAAGTGGTGAACTGGATTGTACACTTGTCAGATCTTAGTGCCTGGTTATTACAGTCACATGGAAACATTATTATTTTCCTGAATGGACTAGATTATTATAGTTCTTGGAGGGAAAAATCATAGCTTGCAAGAGAATGCAAATGAAATGTACTTTGCTACAGGAAAAGCATACAGTCGCTCCATAATTATTACAGAGCATGAATAGGGGTCTTCATCACACAAGACCTATAATTTATAAATGTTTCACACCAGGCTTTGAGGATCTGAATAGAAAGATCTTTGCTTCCATAACGAATCGCTTTACAGATACAAAAAAAAACCTATGCTCAAAAATAGCTCAAAATTTTATATGCATAGACTAAAAGCTTACATTAAAGGGGTTGTAAAGGTTCATGTTTTTTCCCCTTAATGCATAGGATGAAAAAAACATATGATGATTACCGGCCCCCCAGCCCCCTTATTTTACTTACCTGAGCCCTAGAAAGTCCCACGTAACAAACGCGCTCTTCCTTTTCCCGGGCTTCTCTGCTCTTCATTGGATAGATTGATAGCAGCATTGGCCTGCGCTGCTGTCAATCAAATCCAATGACACAGAGGGCAGGGGCGGGTCCTGTACTTTGCGGCTATGGGCGCCGAATACAGGACTCGGAAGCACACCCGCAAGGTAACCCCCTTGGGAGAACACTTCCCAGAGGGGGCTATCTGAGGTGGGGAGGAGCCAAGAGATCCACTGAGAGGCCCCAGAAGAGGAAGTTTGGGGCCACTCTGTGCAAAACAAGCTGCACACTGGAGGTAAGTATGACATGTTTGTTATTTTAAAAAAATTAACTGCAAAGCTTTACAACCACTTTAAGGATATGTCTTATCATGATCTAAAGTAAAAATGTTACCTTTCTGTTCACAAGTTATCATAGATACCTTTAATTTTCAAATCAGTCAGTACATACTGTAATAACATTACAATATATATGTTCCATTTCTTTTTTCTCTCCAAAGACAGTTAGGGGGTTGATTTATGGCCCGTACACACGATCCGAATATCGTACAATGGATCGTACGACTTGTTTCGCTTAATAGTCGCAAGTAAAATGAAATAGGTTATTAAAGTCACGAAAATTCTCGTACGACAGGAAAAAGAAATCGGAAGTGATGTCATGTGTGTAATGTATTTGTATTGTATTTTCGAACGACAACTATACTG
The DNA here is from genome assembly GCA_029574335.1 of Rana kukunoris. NCBI lineage: Eukaryota > Metazoa > Chordata > Amphibia > Anura > Ranidae > Rana > Rana kukunoris. The sequence continues at coordinate 137,091,913 of CM056053.1, forward strand.
ACTAAACGAAAATCGTACGATCTGACATTGTACGAGGAAATTTTTTTCGCTTGTCCGATCGAATAATATCAGATGATCGGCTCTCGAAAGTAGTGTACACACGATCCAAAAATCGTACGATCCTTCATCGGACGATCATTTTCGTCAGATATTCGGATCGTGTGTGTGTACGGGCCATAAGTATTGGCAAATTGGCTGTTCACTTTGCCAGTTAAGTTGCACTTTGCAAGAGAATTTCCCCCACAGCTTGCATGATTCATTCATGGAAGTCATCAGAGCTTCACCTCATTCACTAAGCACTTCGGAAAATTCCCTTTACAAGTGAAACCTCTCATACAAAGTGAGCAGCCTATTTCCCACTAGTAAATCCTTTGGGTTTAAAGGGGTTAAAGTGGTTTTATTTGGATATTTTAGTTCAATAAAACAGGGATTTCAAAACAATAAAGTGAAGGAATGCGTGAGTGGGAGTCTTCCTAAGGCCAGTCAAGGTCTTTAATTTAGTGTAACTAATTAGGCCTAATTATTTACTGGTATGATTACCCTTTTTTTAGACAACTGTCTTCATGGTGCCTCTAATGGCCCATACATCCGAATATCGTACGACGGATCGTACGACTTTTTTTGCTTAATAGTCGCAAGTAAAATGAAATAGGTTATTAAAGTCACGAAAATTCTCGTACGACAGAAAAAAAAATCGGAAGTGATGTCATGTGTTGTAATGTATTTGTATTGTATTTTCGGACGACAACTATACTGACTAAATGAAAATCGTACGATCTGACATCGTACGAGGAAAATTTTCATGTTTGTTTGATCGAATAATATCGGATGAACTGTCGTGATTGGCTCTTGAAAGTAGTGTACACACAATACGAAAATTGTACGATCCATGATCGGACGATCGTTTTCGTCCGATATTCGGATCGTGTGTACAAGCCCTTAGGGTCCATTTTTACTGGTGTATTATGGCAACAAGCTAAAAGCAGTAAAACACTTGGCAATGTATGTACAGTGACATTCAATGCATTGTACAGTAGAGTGAAAACCACAGTACATCATAGTGAACATAAAATGTATTGTGGTACACTGAACTGCTAAAAAAAAAAGGGTTGCACGTGTTTTTTTGATCCATTGTGGTGCAATAGCAGTCCATTAACAAAGATTAGACTGCCTTAAAGCAATGTAAGATGCATTAATGCACCACAACAGATCAATAAAGTGTGAATCAAGCATAAATGTTTAAAGCCGGGGTGGCCTGCAGGAAGACTGTTAAGGCATCTCTGTGAGTACAATGCTTTTGCTTTATAAAGCTGAACACCAGGTGCATGTCCCGTTTTACATACATATTTATTTATCTATCTGCATATCTATCTATCTATCTATCTATCTATCTATCTATCTATCTGTTTTTTTTTGTTTGTTTTTTACAGACATTAAATATTTCTAGTGCTTAATATTTGCCTGATATCATTTTTACTAATACAAAATCTTGATACATAAGGTTACCTCGGCTCCAATATATACAGTATAATAGTGAGCCAAATTACTGAACGCACATGTGTTCCTAGCATAGCATATTTTTTTTTTAAAGTTCATGGTGTGTGTAGTTGCAGGCTTTACTTCTGTCTAGTAGCAATCAATGAAATCAATCAATCAATCAATCAAGCAATCAATGAAATTAAATGTACTTTACTAATTTATTAGCCTTCTATTTAGTTTCAATGAATACTCTACTGCTTTGTAAAGTTATTGTGGTTGTAAACCTAAAATTTGTTCTTTCTATTTTTAGAGGCATCCTAATATCCCCAATTCGTCCCTGTCTTTTTTTTTTTTTTGTCTTACCTGCTTCCTTCTCAGGATATCGCCGCGTGGTGACGTCATTCCGCGCATGCGCCATCTGATCGGTAATCCGGCCAGCCGAGACCCTGCCGGTCAATAGCTCGGTTTATGTCAGGGCTGCGTAATTTCCTGCTGTTGACGTCAGCCCCGACATCACGCGATATTTTGCAGTGGCACAAGAGAAACCAGGAAGCATATTCATATTGCAGAGTGGGAAGCCTGGATTACTGATGAAGAAGAGGCTTGAATATTTGCCGTAGTGCACACACGCGGGATTACAGCAATCGTAATGAACTGTGGGCGGAAGTTTTCACAGCAGCAGCTGTGGAAGACCAAAAGAAGAATGGTGCTGGCATAGTACAAGGAAGCGAAAGGACAAAAGTAAGGATTTAACCGGAATAATAATAAGTGCATTCATTACATAACGATCGGTGGATGCAGCGGGACACTGTCTTTAGGAAGATAGTAATAGTTTAGAGAGTAGATGGGGGTTTACAACCGCTTTAAGAAGCTGAAAAATTTTGCTCTACCCCACACGTGCATGCTTATTCATTAAGTGAGGAAGTATTTATGAAGAAGGGCACAGGTGTATATTTTTAAAAGAAACTTAAATACCATATTTATCAGGCTATTACACGCCCCGGCGCATAGCGCGCACCCCCAAACTAGAAGGAAAATTCCTGTAAAAAAAAAAATACTTACAGTTTGGATGCCCCTCGTCGGTGTCTTGCCCGCTGTCCATCGAAGGCCTTGTCCGATCCGGCGTCCTTGTGCGGCCATCGTGGTGTCCTCCCCGCTCGATCACCGCTTCCCGCGCTGTGTTCGAACCACTCTGCCGACATATACCGAGCGCAGTACACTCGAGTATAGTCTGGTAGGCAGAGTGGAGCCGAGCCTGCCCGACTATACCCGAGTGTACTGCGCTCGGTATATGTCGGCGCAGTGGTTCAAAAACAGCGCGGGAAGCAGGGATCGGCGTATATTGTGCACCCACGATTTTGCCCTGATTTTCAGGGCAAAAAAGTGCGCAATATACGCAGATAAATACGGTAAGTCATAAAGGCAATATATATATATCTATACATATATATATTTATGACATACAGGCATACCCCACTTTTAAATACACAATGGGATTTATTTACTATTGCTGGAGGGTGCAAAATCAGGCTCACTTCTGCATAGAAACCAATGAGCTTTCAAGTTTTATTACCAGGCTTAATTGAACAAGCTGGGGTAAGAAGCTCATTGGTTTCTATGCACAAGTGAGCCTGATTTTGCACCCTCCAGCAATAGAAAATAAACACCATTGTGTACTTAAAAGTGGAATATGCCTGTACCTGTTATACTTACCTGCTCTGTGCAGCAGTTTTGCACAGAGCAGCCCCAACCATCCTCTTTTCTGGTCTCTCCCTCCTGCCGAGTGCCCCCCAGAGCAGGCAGCTCCCGTGCCACTGCTCTGCGTGCCTATTCACACATAGAGCCATGGTTCAGCCCTGCCCCCTCTCTCTTCTTATTGGCTCACTGTCTGTGATTGACATAGAGGAGAGAGAGGCCCAGCAGAGCCAAGGTTCCTGTGCACATCACTGGAGAATGATCAGACTTAGGTAAGTATTAGGTGGATGGGGGAGGGGGGGGGCTGCTGCGCAGAGAAGGTTTTTTAACCTTCATGCATAGAATTCCTGAAAAAAAAATCTTGAGCTTTTAGAACCACTTTAATTCAATATGTGTGCATTGAAACAATTACTTTTTAGATACCTTTTTTTGGCAATTTTCAGTCTTGCTCCACTGGTGAAGCATTGTTAACATGTTTTTTTCATCCATTGGTACAAGGGAGCAGCTCTGAGGCCGTGTACACACGACCAAGGTTCTCGCTGGAAACCAGCGAGAACCTCGCTGGAAGCTGCATTCCAGCGAGGACCTCGGCCGTGTGTACACTCTCAGCGAGCTTCCCGTCGGGAAGCCCGTCGAGCAGAAATAGAGAGCACGCTCTCTATTTGCTCGACGGCCCGCCTGGAAGAATGGCTGGTTGCCATTCCCGACGGGCGGGTCACCGATTTCAACGGCCGGCAGGGAACCTCGACGGGCGGAACGATGTGTTCTGCCTGTCGAGGTTCTCTGCCGTGTGTACGCGGCTTGAGGCCGTGTACACACGACCGAGGTTCTCGCTGGAAACCAGCGAGAACCTCGCTGGAAGCTGCATTCCAGCGAGGACCTCGGCCGTGTGTACACTCTCGGCGAGCTTCCCGTCGGGAAGCCCGTCGAGCAGAAATAGAGAGCACGCTCTCTATTTGCTCGACGGCCCGCCTGGAAGAATGGCTGGTTGCCATTCCCGACGGGCGGGTCGCCGATTTCGACGGCCGGCAGGGAACCTCGACGGGCGGAACGATGTGTTCTGCCCGTCGAGGTTCTCTGCCGTGTGAACCTCGGTCGTGTGTACACGGCCTGAGACTTATAACCTTCCTCGATTATAGATACAGAGGGAGATTATCTATTACTTTTCTGTTGCAGAGAGCTGCCATGAAAAAAAAGAAAATCCTTACTTTGACGGCCCTTCTAGAGGATTGGTAGGATGAAACCACACATCCCACTTTCTAAAAGAGAAATCTTGTTGATGATAGAGACAAACTGTTGATCAGCTTTTTGTTGCTGAAGTGATATGCATTACGAATCCATACCCTTCAGTTGAAGGGAACACTATTATCTACCCCCCCCCCATTCTTTTAAAGGGAGGTTATAATTAAGAAAGGTATTACTAGCACTATCAAGGTAATCGGTAATAATTATGTTCTACTGGTTATATTTATTACTTATTAAGGAATTTGCACTTTCATAAATTATTAGTAATGTACTTTGTAATTAGAAACTGACCATACACATTTAGTTTGGGTAATTGAAATACAAAATGTTTAAAAAAAATATTGAATTAGTGCATAAACGTCATGTTTTCATTGTTTTAAATCAATGGATTATGGGCAGCAAATTTATAAATTAAAAAGGGCAAGAGTTAATTCTGATCCTCAGATAGGGGGTTAAAGATTTATAATTCTACTTTCTAATTTGAATTCCGTGTCAGGAATTCCCAGGATTTTATCTAATTAGAAAGCACCGTATAATTAATCACTTTGCTTGATGTAATACAGGATGGAAGAGCCACATGGGGAGAACCCAGGCTGCTTAGTAAGCAGGAGGTTCCTGCTAGGTGCTTCAAAGCACTTTCCTCTAACAATTTACTTGTTATTTTAAAGATATGTTATACTTAGAAAACAAGCAAACTGTGTGTTTGCATCTAAAAAAGGTGAATTTATCATTGTAGAAATATACATTACACTGTGTTAAATGACACTGTTCATATAAAGTAGATGTACTGTACATTCAAATGGCGATTTAAAGCTATATTACCAGTCTTGCTGGGGTAAATAAATAAAGAGTATTTGGGACGGAAATATTTACCTTTCCCAGAGAAAGAAGGGCATCTGGAGCCAAATATGTGTCCAAAAACCTAAGTATTTGGTGATGTTAACTCTAGTACAGGAGGATCAGAGATCTGATTCAGTGCGACTTTCCTTAAAGGGGTTGTAAAGGTTCCTGTTTTTTCACCTTTTCACATCTGATGATTACCGCCCCCCCCAGCCCCCCTGTTTTACTTACCTGAGCCCTGGAAAGTCTTTGCCTGGGGTTCACGGCTCTTCATTGGATACATTTAAAGCAGTGCAGCCATTGGCTTGCGCTGTTGTCAAATAAATCCAATGATGCAGGCGCCAGGACTGGGGCCGAGTCCTGCACTTGGCGGCTATGGATGCCAAATGCAGGACTTGGGAGCGCGCCTGCAAGGTAACCCTCTTTGGAGAGCACTTCCCAGAGGAGGTTATCTGAGGCGGGTAGGAGCCGAGACAGCCAACGTGGGACATCAGAAAACGCAGTTCGGGGCCACTCTGTGCAAAACGAGCTGCACAGTGGAGGTAAATATGACGTTTGTTATTTAAAAAAAAAAAATCGAACCTTTACAATCACTTTAAAGTTGGAGTAAACTCCTATCTCCGACTTTTACCTAACTGTGGGCAGTAAGTTCTGCTGTTTTTGGCTTCACAGCTGCCTGCATTTTAAGTGATTATTTTAGTGACTATGCCTTATGCAATTTTTTCAGCAACTATGTAGGTCAGAAGGAAGGCACTGTGAAATGTATGACACGACAGTGCCTATTCACAGAGTATGTGTCACAGAATTCAGGAAAGTAAATGTGTGGGGCTCTTTTTACAAACTTCAAGATCATTTCATTAATATAAGTAAGCTAGAAGGACATGGACGTGTTTTACCCATAGGAGTGGCGAAACACGTTGGGCGGAGTTTCTGGTTTCGCTGACGTCAAATCTGGCCCATGGAGCACGTTACAGCATAGGTGCTTCTAGGTTCTCTTCTGTCTCTTGCTTATACAGCACAAATGTGTGTGTGTTTTAATAATAAAATGGAATGACATAATTGAGGATTTACATTCCTGTGATATCGTGTATGTTTGTTTATTAAGGGAATTAGAAATGTAAGTAGAAGCTGCGCCCCCCCCACCCCCAACAATATATTCACTTATTTTTTTATTCACTTTATTAAGAATATACATTAGTTGTTTGGAATTTGATTGATATTCAAAATAGAAGTTAATATAGTGATTACAAATTTTGACCATAGACCATAGATTTTTTTAACATGTAATATTTGTCCACTTTAACCACTTCAGCCCCGGACCATTTGGCTAGCCAAAAACCAGGCCACTTTTTGCCAGTAGTCTACATAAGGCCTTATAAAGTAAAAAAAAGGTGAAGCTTTGTTTTCTTTAAAAGGCCAACCATGTGCTAGCAAAAAATGTTTTATTGATTACAGAGGTTCTGATGGTTCCAATATTTAATTTACCCATGATTCATAAAAGTTTGAAGAACCCACTGGGTAGTCCAATTGTTTTTATGAGAAATTATGCATCTTCATAATTATTAATTTACAAGCACACATGAATCTTAAACTATATACTGTACAGTACATTTTAGTTCTGCTTAAGCAGCTAATTATCTCAGATGATATTGTTTAAATTACTTGGGATGTTGAATTCTTGTAATTGTGTGCACATAAAGATTGTGAACAGCATTTTTTTTTTTTTTTAGACAGAAGCAAGCGCAATATACCTCTTCACAATTTAATTATGCAATTAGCAATTATTGTTTTTTTTTGTAATCCTCAATCATTTAATTTATCTGCAGTGCTCTTGTAAATACAAAGCAAGAAGGCCAAAACCAAAATAATTGCAAAGAAAATCATGTTAGAAATCCTTAAAGGGGTTGTAAAGGTTTGTTTTTTATTTTCTAAATAGGTTCCTTTAACCACTTCCATACCAGGCACTTACGCACCTTCCCGCCCAAGCCAATTTTCAGCTTTCAGCACTGTCGCAATTTGAATGACAATTGTGCGGTCATGCTACACTGCACCCAAACAAAATTGGCGTCCTTTTTTCCCCACAAATAGAGCTTTCTTTTGGTGGTATTTGATCACCTCTGCGTTGTTTTTTTTTTTGCGCAACAACTAAAAATAGAGCGAAGATTTTGAAAAAAAAATACGTTTTTATTTTTTTCTGTTAATTTTTTTGTAAATGAGTATGTTTTCTCTTTCAATTACGGGCACTGATATGGTGGCACTGATGGGCACCGATGAGGTGGCACTGATGGGCACCGATGAGGTAGTTCTGATGGGCACCGATTAGGTAGCACTGATGGGCACTGATAGGCGGCGCTGGTATGGGGCACTGATGGGCACTCATAGGCGGCACTGATGGGCACTCATGGGCGGCACTGATGGGCACTCATGGGCGGCACTGATGGGCACTCTTGGGCGGCACTGGGCACTCATAGGCGGCACAGGTGGGCACTCATAGGCGACACAGGTGGGCACTCATAGGCGGCACAGGTGGGCACTGATAGGTGGCACAGGTGGGCACTGATGGGTGGCACAGGTGGGCACTGATAGGTGGCACAGGTGGGCACTGATAGGTGGCACAGGTGGGCACTGATAGGTGGGCACTGGGCATGGATTGGCACTGACAGACACTGGGGTGGCACTGATGATCACTGAGGGGTGGCACTGATGGATCACCTGTTGCCAATCAGTGCCCATGTGTGGGCACTGATTGGCATTATTTTTTTTTTACTGCCCTTTTTTTTTTTGTCCTTTTTTTTTTTTTTTGTAAGTTCCCTGGTGGTCTAGTGTGGGCACTCCCTGGTGGTCCGTGTGGCGATCCGAGGGGGGGGGCTGCGCTGATAAACAATCAGCGCGAACCCCCCCTGTCAGGAGAGCCGCTGATCGGCTCTCCTGTACTCGCGTCTGTCAGACGCGAGTGAGGAAGAGCCGTCGGCGGCTCTTCCTGTTTACATCGTGATCAGCCGTGATTGGACACGGCTGATCACGTGGTAACGAGGCTCCGCCGGAGACTCGTTACCGAGATCGGAGGTGCAGGGTGTCAGACTGACACCCCGCATCACCGATCGCCGCGCGCCCCTATGGGCGCGCGCGGCATTGAAATCGTGCTAAGCCGTTTGAGAACGGCTAGTCACGATTTCATAACCACTTCCCCGCCGTAAATCGGCTATTGGCCGGGCGGGAAGTGGTTAAGCTAGTGCATTGTTGGTTCACTTACCTTTTCCTTCGATTTTCCTTCTAAATGTTTTTTTTTCTTTGTCTGAATTTCTCACTTCCTGTTTCTTCTCAGTAAGCTTGCCACCATCATCCAAGAGGTGAAAAGTCAGTCAGAACAGCTTACTGAACAGCTTACTGGGGAGGAACAGGAAGTGAAAAATTCAAACAAAGAGAACAAAGAAAAAAAAACATTTAGAAGTGAAATCGAAGAAAAAAGGTAAGTGAACCAACAATGCACTAGCTTAAAGGAACCTATTTAGAAAATAAAAAACAAAACTTTATAACCCCCTTAAAAAGAAAAATTATCTTTCTTTAAATGACACCTCACAAAGTACTACCAAACAACGTTATTGCTCAATAAACATAATAGTAAACCTATTAAAATATAAAATCTAGCATATAAAATTAATCAAAACCTTTCTGCCACACACAGTGTTGTAGAATACCTAAAAATAAAGGAATAATAAATTTCCCTGATGTATCAAACCAGGGTCTGTAAGCCAATGAGCTTTATAACCTGGCAAGAATAATAACCAATAATAACCAAATAACCAAACAAAATAACAAATAACATTGTCAACAGTGGTGTATCATCTATCTTGTAAGTGTGTGCGGAGTACACAGGCCCTTAGGGAAGGGGAGCCCACTGTGCCCTCTTACACAGTGCATACTGGGAGTAGTCAACTGATCCCCTGCATTATCGTCATCAATCCCCTACCCCCTCCCCACCCCCTGCAGCACAAATCCCCTGCAGCTCCCTTGCAGCTCTCAAGTTCTCTTTTTGGTATCTCCCGCCAGCTGCAGGAGAGCCACATGTGGATTCTGAAAATATATCCCCCCCCCCAACCCTGCTGCTCAGATCCCCCCTTACGCCATCATCGCTCACGGATTGCCTGGAGCCCCCTTTTCTGCAGCCATGCTGGCTGGTTCCATATTCAGGATGAAGAGCACTTTAGTACTGACCACGTGAACGAGGCCTTAGTTGCAATTTAACAGAAATTGTGTAAATTGTGTTTGTGTGCTCATAAAGATTTTAGTGTATTTTTGGGCAAAACGTGGTAAACATTTGCACTATTGCAAGGCCTAAAAAATGAACTTGTACTGGAATTGTACTGGGGGTCAGTGTATCCCCCAATAAAATTCTTCTAGGTCAGTCTGACTTAGGGGGATTGTACTAAAGGAAAGACTGGCCTAAGGGGGATTATACTGGAGGGTAGAGTGACCTGACCTGTGGGGATTATACTGGGGACAGACTGACTGGGGGATAGGGAATTATACTGGGGGACAGATTGACTTGGGGGGATTAAACTTGGGGACAGACTGACCTGGGGGGATTATACTAAGGGACAGACTGATTTGGAGAGAGGGGAAGGATTTTACCAGGGTCAGACTGATCTGAGGGGATTATACATGGGGACAGACTGGCCTTTGGGGAATTAGACTGTGGGCAGATTGACCTGTGGGGATTATACTCGGGGACAGTCTGACCTGGTGGGATAAAATTGAGGGACAGACAGACTTGGAGGGGGAAATGATTTTACCAGGGTCAGACTGACCTGGGGGGATTATACTGGGGGACAAACTGGCCTTTAAAAATTAGACTGTGGGCAGATTGACCTGTGGGGATTATACTTGGTAACAGACTGACCTGGGGGGGTTATACTGAGGTACAGATTGACTTGGGGGGGGGGAGGATTTTACCAGGGTCAGACTAACCTGAAAGGCTTATACTGGGGGACAGACTGGCCTTTGGGGAATTAAACTGTGGACAGATTGACCTGTGGGGATTTTACTTGGGGACAGACTGACATGGAGGGATTAAACTTGGGGACAGACTGACCTGGGGGGATTATACTGAGGGACAGACTGACTTGGAGGGGGGAGGATTTTACCAGGGGGGATTATACTAGGGGACAGACTGGCCTTAGGGAAATTAGACTGTGGGCAGATTGACCTGTGGGGATTATACTTGGGGACAGACTGACCTGGGGCGTTATACTGAGGGACAGACTGACTTGTAGGGGGGAAGGATTTTACCAGTGTCAGACAGACTTGGGGGGATTATACTGGGGGACAGACTGGCCTGTGGGGAATTAGACTGTGGGCAGATTGACCTATGGGGATTATACTTGGGGACAAACTGACCTGGGGGAATTATACTGAGGGACAGACTGACTTGGAGGGGGGAAGGATTTTACCAGAGTCAGACTGACGTTGGGTTATTATACTGAAGGACAGACTGGCCTTTGGGGAATTAGACTGTGGGCAGACTGACCTGTGGGAATTATACTTTGGGACAGACTGACATGGAGTGGATTATACTGAGGGACAAACTGACCTAGGGGGATTATATTGGGAGACTGATTGACCTGGAAGGGATTATACTGGGGGACAGAATGACCATGTTTTCTTAAACTACACCCCTTAAGCCCCTCCCACCATTAACACAATTTGGATACACCCACTGTTTGCCATGGCACACTGTGCACACCGCATTACTCTTCCACAGTCCTAGCAACATCCCTGTTGCAATTAAAACCATACCCATTCTTCACTGTGGAAACTAAGCATAATGCATTTTCTTTCAAGCAACTTATTATGTTGCATACAGACCTGACTGACTTTTTAACATGCCCAGATTGTCAATATTCACTTGCACTCATATAGGGATTACGACATACAATTATAACACAATTCCTAGACCAACAGTACTGTAACAAAAGACCTCTAATTTTATGGAAGAGTGATGTATAATTAATTACCTTTGAACCTACCTAGACAAAACATTCTTCAAACAAACAAACAAATAAACAAACAACCATGGAGGTGATTTATAGTTGATTTTTAGTCTCGGTTCACACTAGCTTCAAAATCGCTCGAAATCAGAGCCGAGCTGTAGAGCGCGACTTCATCGCGTCTTGCAAACTACTTCTTTAACAGAAGTCAATGCAAGCCCATGGTTGCAGGAAAGAAATTTGCATAGTCTATGGCCTGCCTAAGTTATGGTCACTATTTGCAACCTGGAGGTGCCTTTTACGAAAGTTTGACTCGAACATCGGGTGTTCGCCGAATAGCGAACAATTTGGGGTGTTCGCGGCAAATTCGAAAGCCGCGGAACACCCTTTAAAAGTCTAAGGGAGAAATCAAGAGTGCTCATTTTAAAGGCTTATATACATTTTATTTTCATAAAAAGTGTTTGGGGACCTGGGTCCTGCCCCGGACATGTATCAATGCAAAAAAATGTTTTAAAAACTGCATTTTTTTCGGGAGCAGTGATTTTAATAATGCTTAAAGTGAAACAATAAAAGTGAAATATTCCTTTAAATTTCGTACCTGGGGGTGTCTATAGTATGCCTGTAAAATAGCGCATTTTCCCTATGTTTAGAACAGTCTCTGCACAAAATTACATTTCTAAAAGAAAAAAAATTATTTAAAACTACTGAGTCATTGAAAAAAATGGCATAGGTCCGTCTGTCCCCCCCCCCCCCAGTTCATTACCAGGCCATTTGGCATAGGGTTCCCCCAAATTCCATACCAGGCCCTTCAGGTATGGTATGGATATTAAGGGGAACCCTGTGCCAATTTTTTTGTGGCGTAGGGGGTCCCCCTTAAAATCCATACCAGACCCTTAGACGAGCATGCAAAGCAGCAGGCCGCAGGAAAAGAGGGGGGACGAGAAAGCGCCCCCCCCCCCCTCCTGAACTGTAATTTTTTTCACGTTTGTGTCCCATAGACTTTAACAATGTTTGCGTGTTAGAACAATTTTTTTGCCTGTTCGCATGTTCTGCTGTGAACCGAACAGGGGGGGTGTTCGGCTCATCTCTAATCAGGACCATTTTTAGAAGTGAGAACCCCTGCAGGTTTGCTTAAGGGCTCATTCACACTTATGTATTGCAGTAGTAAGGTTAAATTGGCAACACATATTAGCACAAAAAACTGTGGTGAAGTGCGGTGCCTTTACGTTTAAATGTGAATCCCAACAAACTATTACAGTAGTGGGTAATACACTCACATTGCAGTGCATCACAATGTTCTACCCTTTTTCGTGCATTTCCATTACATTTAAAATAAACAGGCTGATAACATGAAACAACAGTCCAAATGTATTTGCAAAAAAAAAATATTATTCTGGGGAACTCATGTTAGACTTAGACTCATGTTTTAGTGCATTTTAAACGTATGCATTAAAATGTAACAGTGTAAATATCTTGTAAATATATTGGGGCAGATTCACAGAGAATTAGATTCTCGTAGAGTATCAGAAATACACTACGCCGCCGTTTTTTACCTGGCTCTACGTGGAATCCAGGTAGATTTTGTCCAGTAAACGACGGCGGCGTAGTGTATTTCTCCCGGCGCAATCCATCTGCGCGAGTAGGGGGCGTGAAGCATTTAAAATAGGCGCGTTCCCGCGGCAATCGAACTGCGCATGCTCCGTTCGCAAATTTCCCGCCGTGCATTGCGCGAAATCACGTCGTCACGTCGTAGTAGTGTCGTTTACGTACATTCCTATTCCCGAACGAGTTACGTTAAAAAAAAAAAATAATAATTTCAAATCGACGCGGGAACGACGGCCATACTTTACATGGGTTACGCACTGTTAGACCAGCAAAAAGCTCCTCTAACATTACGTAGCCAAAAATTGACGTAGGTCGATTGCGAGGGACACTCGTACCTTCGTGGATCGCCGTAAAAACTAATTTGCATATCCCGACGCATGAAAACGACGCAAACTCCTCCCAGCGGCCGCAAAAATATCGCAGCGTAGATCCAAAGGCTTACGAAGACGTAAGCCTCTCGGATCGAAGCCCGAAGCCGCCGTATCATGGTTTGAGGATTCAAACTAGTGATACGGCGCGCAAAATTTGAAATTACTCCTGTCTAACACCAGTTAGACAGGCGTAATTGCTCTGTAAAACTGGGCCTTTGATTCTTACATAAGACCATCTGTGGCAAGATCTCTTTAAAATACAAATATGTCTTCCTACAGGGCTGGACTGAGACAAAAATGTAGTCCTGGCCTTTATCCAGACCTGCCCACTTTAATTTTGGAAACAAGCATAAAAACAATATATAATGTGCGCAATTGTGCAAAAAAAAAAAAAAGTAGCATAACATAAGGAGTCCTCATTCGCCTCTTTGATTATTTCACTTATTCTCCTCTGTATTTTTCTCATCCTTCCCACATCACTACACGAAGTGAAGGGCAAGCCGCACAGCCATTACTTTGACATGCTGTCACTGAAACCGGCTCACTGAGCCATTGGCACACCGGGAAACTCCCTGTAGTCCCAATTGCCAGTACATGCCTGTCTTCCTATATATTTATTAGAAAATGTGTACTGTGTTTATTGTTCCTTTATTGTGGAACTTTATAAGAATACACACGCACAACACTTTATAGCTAAGTACAAGCATGAGGAATCTAAACTGGTGCTAAATGCCATTTACCTTATAATATCAAATGTCTTAAAAAGGAATTGTAAGAGCTGGATCTTAAGCTTGACATAGACAGATCGAAATTTGGCTAGGTTCAGTAGACACTGGCCCAATCTTCGATGCATCTTTGGGCAGGTTGGTTGTAACCAGCCTGTGTTTTTTTCACCCGATCACTGCCAGTGGCTATAGCCACCCACAATAATCATTGTATTCTGCCGTTGGGGAATCACTCCCAATTGGCAGAACACAATAGAGCTGTGGGTGTGCTGAGTCAGTGTTGATGGGGGAATTAAGCAATTTTCTTACCTTCAACCCATGGTTGAAGGTAAGAAAATTGCATAATGTATTGCCTGCCTCAGATGGCAAGAAGCAAGTGGAAAAACGTACATGCAGTAATTACTTTCACGTATGTGATATTTATGATTTATGATATCCTTTTTTAATAAAAGGCAATTGTTTTCCAATAAACTTTATGCTCTGCTTAGCAACCAGTTTTCTTGCTGACTTCATCTTGCTATGCACTAATATCAAACAGGATGGCAAGCTTGTGCCTGGAGCAAAGTAAACTAATTGTGAATCACTAATAAGAATTTGTACGTTTCAACCCCAAAGCATTACTGCTGTTTACAGATCCCCCACTACTTCACAATGCGCTAAAATCAATGAATTTCTTTATATGTTTCTAATGCAATAATTATAGCAATAAAACTACTTGTCTCCCGACGGACTTCAAATAATTGTACAACTTCATAAAAATGAAAACATAGTAGGAGATATATTAGAAACAGCAGTCTTAAGAAAAGAAAATAAATGTTTTGCTGGTAACATTTTAAAACACTACATTGGTTAGTTTTATTGTTTTATAAAACAAATCTTCCCGGACCTCTTTTACAATCTTAGAGAAGAACTTTTTTCAGTACCTGTTTTTTTTAATCTTTAAATAATTCTGGGTTTATTTTAACCACTTAAGGACCGCCTACTGCACATATACGTCGGCAGAATGGCACGGCTGGGCACATCAACGTATATATACGTTGATTTTAGTACCCAGTCGTGGGGCACGGGCGCGCGCCAGCGGCGCACTACCGGGACCGCGGGACTCGCGGACCCGATCGCCGCTGCAGTGTGGCGATCCGTCCCTGGAGCTGAATAACGGGGAGAGTCGTGTGTAAACACGGCTTCCCCGTGCTTCTCTGTGGCCAGAGCATCGATCGCGTCATCCCTGTTATAGGGGGACGCGATCGATGACGTCACACCTACAGCCACACCCCCCTACAGTTGTAAACACACACACAGGGAACACTCAAAGTCACAGCGCCCCATGTGGTTAACTCCCAAACTGCAACTGTCATTTCCACAGTAAACAATGCAGCACTCCAGTGAGTCAGTGAGTCAGGGAGGGCAGTCATCAGCTCTCAGCTCAGGGAGCACTGAGAACTGAGCGATCAATGGCATTTGACCACTCGGTTCTCAGTGTTAGAGCCGGCGGAGGACAAATGCAGCATCGGACCAATGCTGCATCCACTCCAGCTAGGTAGGTATAAATTTGAAAAAACGGATTCCCATACTTTTCTTTTAATCTTGGATAATTCTTGTCAGCTCCAGTCTCATGATTGAGTTTACATCCAGAAAAAAATCTAGTACATTCTTTTCTCTACCAACCCTGCATTCCAGCGTTCTTAATGTCTTCATCATTCAACACATTGGTGAGTGTTGTAGGTCACTAGAGGACTGAGCATTGACATAGGGGATAGAACTACACTGTGCAATGGGTGCCCCCGGCACTTACAGAAGTGTTGAGTGGGGAAGATAATGACAGATTGTGCTGTGCTGGAATGGAAAGGAAATATTACCTAAACGAGACATAGGGGCTGATTTACTAAAGTTGGGAATCTTCCCTTAATAAATTATAGCTGTGTTCACTTTGAATACCAAATCATGTGCAGATGAAATAAATGAACAGGAGTTTGCTTTTTACATAACTAAAAAAATATAAGTGTGTTTTCATTTAATTTAGTAAGTTAAGACTCTTAACCTCTTTAGTAAATCAGATTTAAAGTGTGCACCAAAAGGTTTTAGTACTAACCTGCTGTTTCAGCTTTCATTTATTTGATTTCAGATTTACGGTGAAAAAACAACTTGCAGTATCTGGCCCCCCAGCCCCCCGATTTTACTTACTTGAGCCCCGAATTTCTGTGGCTGTGTCCCTGCATCCTTCTTTCCACAGAGTCCCAGCTTTGATTGGATAGATTGATAATAGTGCAGCCATTGGCTCCCACTGCTGTCAATTAAATCCAATGACGCGGGTGTCGGGGGACGCGGTAGAGTCCGGCATTCGTGTCTATGAACGCCGAGTGTATGACTCAGGAGCACGTCCGCAAGGTAACCCCCCTCGGGAGAAAGCTTCCCAGAAGGGGTTATCTAATGCAAGAAAGAGACACGAGAGCCTCTATGGGACCCCAGAACAGGTGGTTAGGGGCCACTCTGTGTAAAACGAACTGCACAGTGGAGGTAAGTATGACATGTTTGTTATTTTTTTTTTAAAACACAAACCTTTAGTGTCACTTTAAAGGAAATGCACCATGTGTAATGGCTATAGCTATATATATATATATATATATATATATATATATATATACTGTATATATATAAAACATTAAATCAAGTTTTAAAGTGAGCTGAGTATTAGATGTATTTTATGAGGAATTTATTACCTCTTACAGAGATCACAGTATACCCCCTGAAAACACCTCTGTATCTGTTTTTTCAGATAGAATTGAGGATTCGGAATCCTTGTTTAAACATCATCCAAATGACTTTTAAGAAGAATTGATGTTTGCTAATGTGTTTGGCTACACATCCTGTGCTGCATGTCATAGCTTAAAAGTTATGAAAAAAAAAATCAGGTCCCATACTACATCTGGAGGTTTTTTACTATGTGTAGGTTTAAAGTAGGTTAAAAAGTAGGTTAAAGCATTAATCAGTTGTATCCAGTGATTTTAGAAGCTCCTTGCTGTAAAACAACACTGATTTTTAATAGGATTTCTCCTTTAAAGTACACATGTAAGAGATGGTGTACACCAGGGGTGCCCAACCTTTTGAAGAGCGAGGGCCACTTAAGCAACTTGGTAACCAGTCGAGGGCCACAGTGAGCGGAGTGGGCGGATGAAGGGTCACGGCTACTCTATAGGCCCTCTGATCCACCCAGATGGAAGGGGATGAATTCCCTGCTGTTTTTCGAATTGGAGGTAGGTGGGCGTAAACGGACATCTGTCGCTCTATAGAGGTGAATGGAGGGTCCCATTTGGTCGGGCTGATAGTGTAAAAAGGGCCTAAGACTGACTTTATCCACACTGCGGGTGCAGCGCAGTGCTCCTGTGTTTATACTGCAGGTTTTCTGAACTTGCCATAGACTCCGCCTGTGGCAAAAGCCGGCACTGTAGAGGAATAAACGGCTTATGGGGCTCTGCTCCGCACCGGCTTTCTTCCTCTACCGCCAGCATCATTCACAACACTGATGCTGCAGTATGGTGGGTCAGAACCCTGCGATCTGGACTTGACAACCTGCCATTCCAGAGCAGGAGGTCGCGGCCCACATCAGAGGGCTCCGTGGGCCACATGTGGCCCCCGGGCCACTGCTTGGCCACCCCTGGTGTACACTGACAGACATATGGAAGCTGCCTCTGCTCAATTCCTTAAAATGTAAATTGCCTTACTGTGTCTGGCTTTATGTTTTTTTTTTTTTTTTTTTAAGGCTCTGGCTAAGTTTTCTAAGTATTCAGTAAATATAAGAGAAAAATAAAATTCCTTATCTCTATCTTGTTTTACTATTATTTCTAAAAATGTAGCATCTGTTTTAATGGTATCATTTGAATCAGGCCCATCAAAATGACCAAGCTATAAATTATGTCTAGGTTCCCTTCAATATCTGAATGGAAAGACATTTGGGATTAAAAATGAAGATGGTTGTGGATATGCATCAGGCTGTATGTCCTTAGAACTGCAAATGTGAGAAATCCAAATGGCATCAATAATAGTCTGGAGATTATGAATCTCAAAAATGTACTCACAGCGCAAATTTATTTTTTTAATGTAGCAAAGTTAACAGCAAAAAAATAAGGTCTTGTTGTGATAGGACTTATAGTACCAAACCAGCTCTGCTGAAATAAGATGCATCATTCCTCTTGCGCAAAACTGGCCATAGACAAGGAAAATTTTACCCATGTTTGATCCCCAGTAAATATACGGTATTTGAAATATTTTCCATAAAATAAGCAATCTACCACCCATACATTTGATTGACCACCAGCATTTTGTTAATTGTGAAGCCAAAACTGATCTTGCATCAACCATTTGGATATAGAAACAAAATAAAAAAATACCCAATTTAGTCAAAAGGGATCTGATTTTTATTCCACGTTTAGTCGAGGTATTCACTTTTCCATACTTTTTCACTACCAATTTATGTTCTCTTTTGTTTTGTGAAAAATGGAACTTGTCTATTACTAGTGTAAATGTAACTCAAAGGCCCAATTTTTTACTTCTGAATTAGGAATTAATTTATTTACTTTGAATAGCAAAAAAAACATGTTTAGTCTAACATAATTTCTAGTTTTTAAAATGTTACTTGTCTGCTTTTCCTAAAGGCCTAGGAAAGCAGTAGGACATTGCACTAGTAGGTGAACCAACCAGTTTACAAGCCTTTACCTTGCATCCAGAAAATAGCGGGATGTTGGCATACCGTAACAAAGCAAACCAAAGGTTTACCAGTATGATGTTTTTTACAGTATCAATGGTTAATTGATTACCTAAGGTTCATTTCAGTATAGTTATGAATGCATATTTTAAGACATAGAATCAATTTTGGATGGCAGTGGTGGGATCAATAAAAAAAATTTTCTATGGTAATGTACAATGTACAATGTAATGTACAATGCACCTTTCATTTTGACAAAGCACCCACTATTCCAACTCTAACAGTAATTGCTTCAGTCGTGCTCAACTTAAAGTGTTGTATCGCACAAATAATAAGCACTGTGACAGCATTATAGTTCTGTACTAGTTTCCTTTGACCTGGGGTCAGCCACTTTGGTGGGAATGTGGTATCCTATTTCTGACAGATCAAAGGTTAGGTATGATGCATAAATGGCAAATGCTAACTGGAAAGGCTCATGAGTTAGGGGGAACCAATTTACAATAAAATGAGAGATCCTCCAACTGAGTTTAAGCCGTGGTTCACACTGGTGCGTTTTGACATGCAATTTGGCATGTCAAATCAGCGGTATTTTCCGAAAATGGCAACGTCCTAATCGGTGCGACAACGCATATGTGGTGCTGCACCAATTTCAAAAAGTAGTTTCTGTACTACTTATTGCAAATTTCAGGCCATGATTTACATTGACATCTGCACAGATGTCTCTGAAATCGCAGCCGAAATCAGGACTGACAAGCGGGAGTGAAATCATGCAAGTTCAGCTGAACTCGCACGGCTTAATTCCTGCAGCCCAGTGTGAACCTTGGCTAAAGAAATTTAATCTTTATCATTAATGAATGCAAAAAACATATTGGTGAGTTATTGTGAAAGCAAGAAAAAGAGTAGCCCCCGGGGGAAATTAAGTTGTTGCAATATATTTTATTTTTATTGAATATGTAATTTTAATCATTTGGACCTTCATTACCACACAGCAACTAGAGACCCACACTTCTATTTATGTGTTTACCTGTCTATTTTTGGCTGCACCACTAAAAAAAAGCTATGCTTAAAAAACTCAATATGTCCGCAGAATGGGGGGAAAAAATTTAATAAAATTATAATAATGGAAAACTAACAAAGAAAAAAAGAAAAACATGCATAGGTGTAGAACAGAGCAGCAAGCAAAAAGCCCAGAAACAAAGAAGGAGTGGGAAAGAGAAAGGAGGGACCCTCAGGCTGGAGATGGAGTCAAATTAAATTTAGAGTTCTAGACTAGACGGGTGTAGATTAGGGAGTGTATAGGATCACCACGGGGCACATACCTTACGGAATTTTGCATGGGAGTTGTGGAGGACGCTGGACATTTTTCATGGATCATAAGGGTCGTCAAGGTATTCTTGACCTCTGGAAATGAGTCAGGAGGTTTCCATTGTCTATGATTTAATAAGCAAAGGAGGTTGTGGAGAGATGTACTGGAGCTGTGGGTTGGGGGTTGGCATAGTTGTAAAGGAATGTGCTATAATTGAGGGGAGGAGATGTTGGGTATGTGCTATGTGCTGGCTGGTAAGGGATATTTTGTGTCAGATGGTGAGGAGCCTGGGTAGGGGGCAGAGAAGGGTGCAGTGTGACTAGCGGTTGAATAGGGACAGTGGAGTGGCAAAAGGTGGCAAAGGATACCCCTTCTACTTGCCTCCTTAAACTTACTTGCAGTGGTTGACCTGTGTTTTCTGCTGGGATCCTTAGCTACTGATTTGAGTATCTGGCCTGGAAAGCCAATTTCTGGAGTTGTTGGAATATCTGGCCCTATTGGCATTAAAAAGATGTCAGAGGAAGGCCTGACAATTTGCTGCAGCTACAGCTTGAAATAGGGCATCCATGCCCAGTATATTTCCTCCACAAAGACATTGTTCACTGGAATTAGAATTATTCCACAGTGCAACCACACATGGCACTCATGTCCTCTTCTTATTTTTCATACAGTCACTGCAGCTAGCTAAGGAGACATTTGTCTGTGGCAGAGATTTTGGATATGTATGTGGCCCTATCCCATCGCCATTGCTACAAAAAGTTTCTATTGGGCATGCACAGTCCTCACAGTCCAACTTCTACATTTATATTTAATTTCTTTCACTTTTCAAGTAAGTGCTTTGTCACCATTTATGCCCACATAGCAGGGCTATTGAAACGTGTCCATTATTATTTTAAACATGCAGTCTGTATATCAGGCTGAAGTTAAGGGTGAAACAACAACTCTGTTTCCTGTATTTCTCTTTTACAATACATATAACATTCAGATAATAAATAAGGCATAATACATATATGACAATGTTCAGCACACTATGCAATGTTGTATACAAAATAGCAGTAATTATTAAAAAAAATGTATTAGACTTATTAAGGGAGCTGTCCCCATATTTTTCAGTAGTTATGTTTTGTAGCAGTTAAGCAAACAGAACTGTACTATAAATGAAAAGACCCCTTGAAAAATGTTAACGTACCTACAGCCAGCTCACCCCCCCAGCCCTATTGTATGCTGCATAAACATTTCTGCTCTCCATGGTATTTAGTTGTTTAGTGTGTGCGGCTGTTAAAATTCCCTAAGGATTCTTTGAAAAGCATCAAGATGCAGATCCCCAAATAACTGGTATAAGAAGAATTTTTCGCTTGAAAAGCGCTATACCTGACTTCAGAAAGCATAAAAGACATTATGACTGGTTCTAGTACAAATAACAGATATAAGCATTTCAAATACATCGATTAGTGTCTTATTATAGCAATTAACACATACTTGATTTCCACTCATGTTGTTGAACAAAGGAAAACAGATACAATCTCTTCTGGTACGCTCACTGTGTAAGAACGTAAGCAACTCCAGGACTGAAGGTGAGATCCCTTGCATCACATTGAGATCCTGCAATGCTGGAAACTGGCTGTAATTGCCAGCATCACAAGATCCCTATGCAAGACAAAGAAACACATGGAGAATCTAGGCCAAAGAGAAGCATAACTCAAACGCAAGTAATTTGCTCAGTTGATCTACTGTCCAGGACAGATTGTGTGAAGAAGTTTGGTACGGAAATGTTGTTCTTTAGTATTGCACATCGGTATCATCATTTGTAATAAGTGGAACTCAAGGCATTTATCCCACCGGTAGCTTACTTAACCCCTAGTCAACATGCCTTTCCATTATATTTGCTTTGCATCCAACATTTCCAATACATAAGACACTAAATCCCACCCCACCCCAATCTGAAAGGCAGTTCCTATGGGCTACTGTCATGACATTAAGGGCATTCTTCTTGGTGGCTCAGGGTGTGTACCACAGGTCAAATACTCCAGTGACTTCAGTGATTCTCCATCTCCACACCCATAAAGTCTGAGTGATGGCACAGTGCCCCTCTGTGTTATGCCTACTAAGTGTTCTTTGAGCAAAACCAGAGTCATGTGAATACAAGATGTGTTACCAACTGGAGCCCCTGTCCCAATCCCTCCAGCAGTCCAACTGGATCATTTAACCTGATTTAGAAGACAACTTAATGGCATTTTCCTAATTTAACTTTGTAAGTGAAGGTTTTGGTGCATGTGCCAGGGGTTTCTTAACTGAACCAGTCTTAATTATTGTGCCTTGAATTCCCCTTCAGATCAAAATTTTAGCCAGTATAGATAAATCTGCTTGTGACAATTTAAAAACAAATTTATATTGTACAGTATATTTTTCAGTTCACTGTAGAAATGTGCTGGAAACAAGCTCACAATGTTTAAACACCCAGATAGTTCTTAACCTGCGATTCACCTATTACCCTTAAATAGCAATTCTCAGTTGCCAGTAACAGGTAATATTTATCATGTCCCAGTTAGAATCCTAAATGTGAAAATTAGTAAAACCTAAAAGTGTAACTGTAGAGACATTAATTCTCGTAAGCTGGCATCTGGAGTTTATAGCAGACACTTAGAAGTGTTTGCATGGAATTTCATATCTTCGTTTTAAGCATTTCCTAAAGGCTGCAACACTGCAACACCTGAAGTGTGCATTTATGCAAATATTGGCTCCAGTTAGGGAAATGTCCTGAGATGCTGCCAAAGAAAATTTTAGATGCATGAGCATCCTTGCCTATTCTGCATATCAGTTTATTAGCATTAAGGCTGCATTCACACCTGAGCGGCGGTCGTTTGGTCGTTTTTTGGGCGTTTTTTCCAGCGTTTTGTCGTGCGTATTCATGCTTATTTGCGCGTTTGCATACAGCGTCATCCGACGTTTTTGTACTTTGACGTTTTTTATTCTAGCCAATAGGAAAAATTATCATCTTTTCATCACTTGTTGCTATGTTGGTAGATTTGTTTAATCTTCTGCCTGGGTGAAAAGTTCTATTGATTAAAGCGACAAAACGCCCGTAGCAAACGCTCGTTGTCGCGCTAGTCGCTTGAATCGAGCGTTTCCATTACTTTCTATGGGAAATGGAAACGCTCAAATACGCCCAAACCGCCCGATACGCGCGACAAAAAAGGGTCCGGAACTTTTTTTAACTACAGGCGATGGGCGTCAGGCGCATCAGCGTTCAGATGTGAACCATCTCCATAGGCTTTCATGTATTTTTCTCCCTCTGGCGTTTGTGAGCGTCACGCTACAGGCGACAAAACGCCTAGGTGTGAATGGAGCCTAAAGAAAACGTTAATTTTTTTTTTTTTACAGTGCTCAGTCCCACAGAAGACAAAGTACATGTACTACTATGTACATTTTCCTAGGTGCTATGGAAGTCCAAACTACATGATTAGTCAGTACACCCCTCCTGGCCCCATGGCTGTCTGACAGTGCAGCTAGAAAAGAGATGGTTTCTTTGTTACTAATGAGTATCTCTAGCTGTAAGGATGTGCCTGGGTACGTGTAGTGCTTTGTCCCTCCCTAGGTGCTGTGGAAGGCCAGCTACATGGTTGGACAGGACACCCCTCCTGCTCCCATAGTGTCCAACAATGCAGCTAAAAAGGAGACAGCTGCAATAATAGCCAGTGCTTATCTTTGGCTCTAAATATTTACCTGAGTACTAAGAAGTGGTGATATGGGTAGGTGACAATGTCAAAAAAATTGCACCAACATCCCTGTAAATAGATATAGGCAAGGGAGTATTTTGGGGGGGGGGGGATTTTTAGGGGTGCCAGCAAAGAGAAGTAATTTCAATACTACGGATATAAAACAACAGAGATTTTATTACTACATACAAGACATTGTTAAAAAGTTGTCAATGCGTTATGTGCACAAATACATGAAAACATCTAGACTTCAAAACAGATGGAAAGATTAGTCACCCAACAATAGCATTGCAGTGATCATCCTGACATGTTTTGCTGCTCAGGGCTTCCTCAGGGGATGCTTTAAAGACAATGATGCCTCGTACACACAAGACCGATTTTCCCGATAGGAAAACTGTCATGTTTCCTCTTGGTCGGGAAAACCGTCCGTGTGTATGTTCCCTTGCAGTTTTCCAGACAAAAAAACTGCAAGGAAAAAAATAGAACATGTTCTATTTTTTCCCGTCGCAAATCACAACATTTTTTTCCCGCAGTTTGGGGAAACCCTGTTGTGGAGCATACACACGGCCGGTTTTCCCGACCAAAGCTCTCAGGCAGTTTTCCTGTCTGGAAATACACAGGGAAAAGTAACCAAGCCGGTTCTTGGTTTTCCCCTCGGGTTTACCGGCGGTCTTTTGACCGCCGAGAAACCCGATCATGTGTACAAGGCATTATATGTAACACCATATGAAGATCTTTTTGCCTGTGACTCAATGTCAAGTCTAAAGAATTACCTTCACTGGAGAACACACATAGGGTCAAGCCAATCAAAGCCCAAACAGATTAGTCGGCTAAAATATCAAGAAATGCTAAATGAGAAATGGACCAAGGGTGCCTGGGTTACAGACCTAGGTCTGTTTTGTATAAATATAAATGAGTAACTCATGAACAGCAGTTTCTCAGCATGGCTACCCATGGTGTATCTGACGATTTACCTGAGTATATATATAGTACTTTGTTCCATCTTCCTAGGTGCTGTGGAAGGCTAGCTACATGATTTGCCATCTGAAAATGCAACTAGAAAAGAGATGGCTGAATTGATAGCTGGAACTTATCTCTGGGTCCAAGTGTCAGCCATGTCAGCCTGTGGCCCCTCTACATTCCTCTTGCTGGCACTTGTTTCAGGAAAGTGCTTGGAACCCCTAGCAGCCATATCTTTATTATTCTCATACTACAGGGGAGATGGGTCCTCCAGACACCGACACCTGTGTCCATATAAACACCGACAACGTCTGCTTCAAAATCTCTGCCACCAAGTTTCTTGATGGATTCTGTCAAGGAAAACGGTCGTGTGTATGAGGCCATAGGAACGGGAGCTCTCGGCAAAAAGATATATTACAAAAAAAATGAAATAAAAAACCTGAATTGAGCTCAACCATATCTTTGTTAGCTGCATTGTCAAGTGGTCATAGGAGGAGGAGGAGAGGCATCCTGTCCTAACACAAAGTTGCCTTCCATAGCACATAGGAAGTTTGTAAAAGTACTACATCTACTTGTCCACTGCAATACAGACATGTTTTATATAAAAAATAAATAAAAATGGGCTCCTATGTGGAAATTAGTAAATATGACCTGTTAGTAACAACAAGAAAACAAAAATAACCAACGTAAAACTTAGTATAGTCTTATTGCATGTGGGAATACGCGTTTTTGGAAAGTTAGGATTTCTTGGTCTTTGGTAAATCAGTTGCACAGTTGTTACAGCTGGTGGTGCTGCCAGATGAAGATTATATAATAGAAATCTTGTTATCACAATCACACAATGGTTAAAACTGGTAGACATTCTATCCATCACCATAAACTTTGGGTTGCTACTGCCTGTACTCAGATTATGGACTAATGTTAATGTTCTAATTAATATTAATTAATTCTAAATTAAATACAAAAATTAATGTTCTAATTTTATTATTTTAAGCTGTGCAGTTTAACCATAAAATAATTAAAATGTTAATATCAGAGCTTAACTTCAGTTTGACTCAAGACCAACATTAAAATACAGTAAAACCTTGGATTGCGAGCATAATTAGTTCCAGAAACATGCTTGTAATCCAAAGCACTTGTATATCAAAGCGAATTTCCCCATAAGAAATAATGGAAACTCAAATGATTAGTTCCACAACAATTTATTCATAAGTCCTTTAGTTTATGGTCCATATAAAAAGATTTTAGCAATGTGATAGGTTGAGTAACCATAAAATGTCCATCCACAAATGGAAGCTTCCACAAGGGAATTAAAAATCCAGCAGGGGGATGGTCTATGTGAACACCTTTACCCCGGACACCTGCATACTTGGATGTGCCTCTTTTAATCATCAACCATATACCTTCATTAAATGTAACCATATTGCTACACTCAGAGGCGCCTCTCTTTTACACACAGTTGTGACATGATACTACTTGTATATCAAGACATCGCTTGTATATCAAGTTAAATCTATTTTTTTAAATGTTGCTTGTCTTGCAAAACGCTCTCAAACCGTTACTCTCAAACCAAGGTTTTACTGTACACCAATTAATTCAGTTATGTTTCATTAAAAATGTATCAGGTGTATTTCTAAATGCAACATGTGTAATTTATTTATACTTGACACAATTTCATCTTCCTGCAATTGTCTATACAGCACTAGGAGAAGAAGAGTCAGCTCTAGGAGTAACTGTCTGGAAAACAAAACACTAGGATGGCCTCATCAGCAGGGCCATCTTAATAGCATCATGGGCCCCTGGGCAAAGTAATGCTCTGGGGCCCCTACAATAATCAAAGTGCAGGTAAACAGACATCAAGTAGGTAGGAGGCAGACTGCCTCCCCTGTGTATCTATCACTCTCAGTGCCATCATGGGGCCCCCCAATTTCAGGGGAATGTGGACTCAAGGACCAGCTGCTTTGGGGAAAGTGCAGGGGCTCCCCTGCAGCTGGGGACCCTGGGCAGTGCCCAGGTGTGCCCTCTCATTAAGACAGCCCTGCTCATCAGTAGCCCAGCACTTTGTATTGACAAAGCTGTTCTGCTGTAGGGAAAGTTAATGATCTCACTGTGCTGTCTGGCAGAAATGTCTAGATCACAAAACTATCTGCACAAAATTTTGACAGATAAAACAATGCTATGAACCAAAAATGTAATTGCCAGTTTGTCTGGATTCAGCTTCAAGGAGGTGAATGCATGTGCACTGTAAAAATAAATAGACAAGTGAAGAGTGAGACAAGTGTGGCTGCTGGTTGTAGCGGGTCGCTCAATAGACACCTGTTCCATTCAGAAATGTATTTTTTCAGGATGCAAGGTGTTCTGCATAAGGATGAAATACTATTTTCTGAATAGAAGAGGCATCCAACAAGTGACCAGCTATGATCTGCATGCTAAATCCAGATCTGTACATTTCAGCATCAGAGTTTAGGCACTTACTGTACTGTATGAGCTGACATTCACACTCCATACCACTTCATTAGTGGTGATTTATTTTTAAAGTGCAAATGTCCGAAAACTGTTTTTGGCCAGAATTCCGCTTTACATATGCATTATTTATATATTGTTCGCTCATAAAAATTATAATTATATTGGGGAAAGTATAGATGCTGCAATTACTGGAACAAAAAAAAACAGGACATTTTTAGAAACCAGGTCCATACGCAATCTTTAATTCATTAATTTGAATTATTCAGAATGCACAGTGATTTGTATTGTATGGCTCATTTATCTTTAACAATAAAATGTCTGGATGAGAAGAACACATTTTTAATACCCAACTTCATCTCGCTGCTCCTCTGCTGCTCCCCTCTTCCCCCAAAATCCAAAATGTCCCGCATACTTACCTTATATCCAGGTTTCATCCATCTGGTCACATGACCAGCAGGATCCTCAAATGGTGCCAGTGGGGGGGGACTTTCCTAAATGCTGCATAGAACGTCGCTCAGCTTGTGTTGTGGCAATGCTAATCTATTCAGCATTCTCCTGGCATTCCAGGCTGTGTATCCACGATGGCCTTGGCTCACAAGAAGTGGGTTGAATGAATAAACAGCAACTGCTTGGAATGCTGTCTTTGCAAAGGACAATGCAGGCTAGACATATGCATTCATTTTCCTCCGAATGCATTTTCGTCTGAATTTCGGGGATTTTCGTGTTCTTTTTTACAAACGATAATGAATGCGCAGAATTCGAAATCCGAAAGATTCGACATAACAAAATGCTTTATTTTCGTTTTGTTGCAACAGTTCGATACAGATAGAAGATTCTACCTGATGGTGACAATAGCAATCTGTGCCTGTATACACACCGCTCCTCCATCACTCCAAAGATGCGACTAACAGGTCTTTTTTTACCGTCTTGCTAGCACAACGCTCCAATGTGAAAGCCCTTGGGCTTTCACACTGGAGACAATGGAACAGCTTTTTAAGGGCGAATTGCAGACGCTATTTTTAACGCTATAGCCCCTGCAATATGCTTCAATGTGAAAGGGGTCTAATACATGTGTGGTGAAAGGAGGACGTGGATTAGAAGATTTTACCTGCATAAATATTACTATTCTAAGGACCTTCTTATTGCATCTTTCCCATTTATAATATATGGTCATTTATATTTACACTTTTGCAATTAAAGTGTAAGTTAACCCCCCTATTATTTCAGCCAAACAAGCTACCATGGGGCGTAGCCAGGCAGCGGATGTAGCTGGACGCACCTTCTGCTCTCTCTGCCGATTCTCCGCTAACATATCCTGATTTACAGCCCTGTTTACCTGCTCACACTGCCCGTCGGTTGTCAGAAGATCCCCCGAGTGTCCTGCTACCTCCTACAGCCCAATACCCGCCAGATGTCCGCCGCAAAGAAGTTAGGGAGAGACACAGGGGTGGAGCAGAGAAACTTTTCTCTATGTCGCTGGCCGCAGATCACACTACTCAGTCCGGCATACCAGAAGACCCCCCGAAGGCACGTCTGATGCTGATGATACGGTCCCCCTGGAAGATGCAGGCGGATCGGGGTTACCATGGAGCGCAGTGAGTCTCCTGAGGGTGGCTTTACTAGGCCTCATGCCCCCACCAGCCATAACAATCATAATTAACCCTCTCTCAGAGACATTTTGGCGGCAATAACCACGTGCAATGCTTCCCTAGCAGCCCTTACAGCTCACATTAAAGGGGTAAAAGTGGAAATCTCCTTTATGAGGCAGAGTGAGTTCTATAGAAGATGACATGGCGCGCATGGAGAGGGATCTCACATACAACAACCATCTCCTTACGCAGCACTCTTCCTGTTTAGAGGAATTAGAGAATAGAATGAGAAGGAACAACATCAGAATGGTTGGGCTGACTGAAAGAGTGGAAGGGAAGAATCCTGTGGAATACATTGAAAATTGGCTGGTTGCTGCATTTTGCAAGGAGGTATTTACTCCAATGTTTTCCGTGGAGAGGGCACACAGAGTCCCTGCTAGGCCTCCGCTGCCGGGAGCACCTCCAAGACCCTTTCAATTCAAGCTTCTTCATTATAAAGACAGGGATGCTA
Organism: Rana kukunoris; assembly: GCA_029574335.1. Classification (NCBI taxonomy): domain Eukaryota; kingdom Metazoa; phylum Chordata; class Amphibia; order Anura; family Ranidae; genus Rana; species Rana kukunoris. The sequence continues at coordinate 137,121,107 of CM056053.1, forward strand.
TACTAAACAAGCTACCATCTTTGCCTCTATTTGCCTCTGCAACTGCCATGATGCTGCACATGTGATCAGTTATGACACCAGCTATTGGATGGTTTAACAGTTTGGTTGAGAGCACAACCAATTGGAGTGTTACATTTCCGGCACGTGCCGCAAATGAAATTGTTTTATCGATGGATTTACTTCCGCTTCAAGTTAGCGCCTCAACACCTTTATTATACAAATGTCTGACTCTACACAAACACTTAAGTCAGTATTTCAGAACATAAAATTCTACGCCACAGACACAATCATTTTTGAATACCACAGTGGCTAAGTGAGTAGTATTTCTGCCTGGCAGCACTAAGGTTGTTGGTTGGATTTTGAATTCTAACCACGGCCCTACCTGCTTGGACTTTGCATGTTCTCCCTCTGCCTGTGTGGGTTTCCTCCCATACTCCAAAGACATGCTGATCGGTTAATTGGCTCCTGTCTAACCTGCAACTAGTATGTGTATGTATGAATGTGAGTAAGTGACCTTAGATTGCAAGTGCAAGTACTTTGTTTGTATTAAATTCTACAATAAACCTTTATTGCGAAAAAAAAAAAAAGATTACAAGCTCCTTGAGGGCAGGGGCTGATGTGAATGTATAATACATATGTAAAGTGCTCTGTAAATTGATGGTGCTATTTAAGTTCCAATAAAAAAAAACAGACAAAAGGAAAGACTGCTTCAATAATTTTCAACTTTGCATTCTCTTCTCTATATTAGAACATTAAGCCAGAATTCTAATTAGCTGTGCAACACCTTCATTTTTCTTTTCTCTAGTTTTCACTGACTAGTCAATGTGTGAAGATGTGTCCACTACAGACACAACTGTTATATAGGACGAATGTGCTGCTAGACACACTTAAAGTGGTTATAACGCCTAAACATGCTTTAACTTAATGCATTCCTTCCATTAAAGTAAAAAACTTTTAGGTAATAGTACCCCCCTTACATCTCCCCTTACATTTACCTGAGCCCTTATTTGCATATTGGCAGCTCTTCTCTCCCCTCACACCCTGGTGCCATTGGCTCTTGCTGCTGTCAATAAAAGCCAGTGACAAGGAAGCATAGGACATGGAAGACCCCTGCTGCCTGTGTCAATAGATGCAGAGAGATGCTCAGGTGCAAGCCTGCACGAGTGTCCCCATGAGAAGCGGCTTTCTACGGGGGGCACTCGGTAGGGGGAGGGACTAGAAGCACTAGCAGGGTACTTAAGAAGAGGATGTTTGGGGCTGTTCTGTACAAGTTCTCAGTACAGGTTTCCTTTAAAAGCACAGTAAACATTTCTACCTGCACCTTGTGTTTTTCACATGCAGAAGATATGCACTGATCATGTTTCATGGTGTCATATGTTGGCCTGTACCCTGTACGCACAGCCTGAAGTAGTATAAACATTTGCATTTCCTTGTCAGCAATTTGTGTTGAAACATGCAGCATGTGGCATGTAACTGCACATGTTAATGCATGAACTCTGTGTGTAGGATAAGAACTGACACTTCCTGTGAAGAAATGTAGTAGAATGTTCACATAAACCCATATATTTAGTATTATTGAGATCAATTAGCATATACATTAATAAATAATTAATTATAATTATTGTTGTGCAATAATCATTTCTAGACATTTAAAGAGTAAAATATAAAATATGTTCATTTAAAAGTTGAACTACTCTACTTCATATTGGTATTTTATTTTATTTTATTTATTTAAGACAGCTACAAGTTTACTGGGACTTTCTATGCAGAAGTAAGCCTGATTTTGCACTCTCCATCTTTAGTAAATAAACACCATAACGCCTTTAAAAGTAAAACCAAGTTTCATAAGCAAACAAAAATATAACTTTTTGACAAACAGATGTGCAACTTTAAAATATTTAACAAAAAAAAAACTTTAAACTCTGTTAGCTGTAATGCCATTACACATATTACCTGAGTATATTACCAACATTGAAGTGATTGTAAAGTCTTTTTTTTGTTTGTTTGTTTTTTATTAACAAACCTGTTATACTTACCTCCTATGTGCAGTTGGTTTTGCTCAGAGCAGCCCGGATCCTCTTCTTCTTGGGTCTCTCTTTGCTGCTCCTGGCCCCTCCCTCCTATCGAGTGCCCCCTCAGACAGCAGCTTTCTATGGGGGCACCCAAGCCGAGTCAGAGCTCCATGTATCCATTCAGACACGGAGCCCCAACCCAGCAGCACCCCCTCTCTTTTCAGATTGGCTGACCGGCTTTGATTGACAGCTGTGGGAGCCAATGGTGCCGCTTTGCTGTGTCTCAGACAATCAGAAGCAGTATCCCGGATGGCTTTCATGGACATTGCTGGAGAGAGAAGGGGCTCAGGTAAGTAATTAGGGGGTGCTTCTACACACAAAAGTTTTTTTTTTATCTTAATGCAAAGAATGCATTAAGGTAAAAAAAAAATCTGCCTTTACAACCACTTTAAATATTAAGAAAAAAATAATAAAACAAAATATTATTTTCTTTTTCCTTCAGCAGCTTAGTAGATGCCCCCTACATATTATTTTGTTGTGGTGCAATAGTGCAATACATGTATAACTTTATTGTGCAATAGGCTAGCGATGGAATTGTGGTACGGATTTAGAAAAGGCAAGCATAGGGCGCCAAACTGATATTGTGAATGAGTGTAAGATATGCAACTGCACTGGAAAGGATTAATGTAGGGCTGCATATCTCAGCCAATACAGCTTGCTAATAAAGTCAGGGGGTTGGGGCTTTAACCTCCCTGGCAGTATGATTATTTCAGATTTTAGGTGCTGAAAGCGGTACAATTATATATTGTAGGCCTGTAATTCTTAGGAATAACTCACTTAAATCTGTCCAAACCAAAGTCTAGTAGACATCTCGGGTATGATAAAGTTTGAAAAACAAAAACATAAATTATTTAAAATAATAATTAACTAAAATAATTATAACAAATAATAATATAATTATAATAAAAATTATTCAATAATGTAATCAAATCAAAAACACTGAAATTTGCTCAGTTGCAGAATTGTCGCTGTCATTACTTTTATTGTTTGATGACGAATTTCCCCACAAATCGCTATCGCTCAATTCTGAAAATGATTCTAATTTATTATCGCTGTTTTCTAGCTGGTCTAAAACCACTTTTGACATAAAGGGACACTTTTGGTTGCTATGGACAATCTCCAGTTTCCAGGCAGAAAGAATAGTTTTTATTATATAAAAGTACATGCAGGACACTGGACAGACCACTAGGGACAAAGGGGGTGTGTATTTTTTTCATACAGTACTGTAATCTATAAGATTACAGTATACTGTATGTATTTTGTGTTTTTACTTTTTTGAATTTGGCACCGATCTCCGCCCCCGTGCGTCGTAACGTCGCAGGGAATGGAGCTCGGCGGCACACAGGCACTGTGAATCGAGCTAGGAGGACACCGCTCGATCACACAGCGGGGAGGCATTGCAGCATCCAGGGACAAGGTAAGTAAACTCTGCCTGTTGACACTGCAAGGAGATCCTGAGTCAAGCTCGGGGATACCGCTTTTGGTTCTGAAATTTCACCCCGAGCCTGACTTGGGAATACCGCTGAGGGGGTTAACAAGCAGGGGGAGCTCTGAGAAAAGCGCAAGTTCAGGTGGGAAACCGTCCCTTCCTCACATTTAAGTTCTGTTTTCATTAGTTGAGGATAATTAGAATTTACCTTTGTTATGGTTTTGGTCAATTGATTTATTTGGAATTTTATTTTCGTTTTGTTTTTTGACACTCAAAACATGGTGCTTACGAAAACTTTCACGAAAATATTTTCAGGTATGAAATTAATACTGCTTAGAATTGACTTCCAGCAGAGGTAGTGAGTCAGTCAGCAGTAAGTGAGTAAGTAAGTGCATTCAAACATGCTTGGAAAAAAAAAGAAAGAATATATATATATAAATATATATATATACACAGACAAAAAAGGACCACTTGGTCTTTTTCTGCCATCACTCTTCCATGTTTGCATGCTTCTATGAATAAACTGCAGAGTGACAGATTGAAGACATGGTAGATAAAATGTTGTATATATAATATTTTTTTTTTGCTACCAACATACTGTATTTATTGGCGTATAACACTCACTTTTTTACCCTGAAAATAGAGCGTAAACTGTGCCTGCGTTTTATACGCAGGGGGCCGTGGAAAGGTTTTTTCCTGAAACTTCCCTCTCAAAGTTAGGGTGCGTGTTATACGCCGATAAATATGGTAGTTATAGAAAACATTGTATACTTTGTAGGGTATTTTTACTTTCCAAGGAAATTTTGTGAAGTGCTGCTAGCTTCTATCATCCAATCATGTAAAAAGCAAAAATACTGTGTTTCTTTTTCTTTTTATATTATTTATATTATTTTATATTTATTTATTTAGATGCACTTGATTGGGTACTCTTTGTAATGTGAATTTTCACCGTATTCACTAAGCGAATCTCCTGACCAACCCGACCCCACTGTTTTCTATTATTCTCATTGTTGCTTGGATAGAGCAACAGAGTAGAATTGCTTTTGAATTTAGAGTAGAAACGTCTGAAGGTACAAGTGCATCCAGATAAATACAAATCTTTGTTCATTTTTACATATCAGAAATCATACAAGCAGAAATCTCAGAATAAACTGAACATCTCCTACTGCCTCTAATAGGGTTAATAGTCTCACCTATTTATGTTGTTTTAAAGCCTTTGCTCAACAGTTTATCTGCTTTGAAAACTGAAAACTGTCTCTCTCCCTCAGCAGCAGCGGCATATGCCCACAGTGCATACATAAATGAAAGCATAAATGTAATTAATAAACCTGGAGGTAGTGGCATGAATTATTAAAAGCAGTAACGGTTTCAAATAATATGCCTGTATCCCTCTTCCCACTCCCTGTGACCCAATGTGTTAATTGCATTATAATTCAGGAAGAAAGGGAGAGAAGAATGTGCCGGATGTAATATTTCAGCATTGCTCCGCGCAGTTTACAGTTTCTTAATATAATCAGAGAATCTAATTTAAGTTTTATGTTTCACCCAACTCTGTAAAATAAGAAAATCTAATTAGGGATGACAGAAACATTTTGTCTGGTTTTGTTTTTCATCTGACTACAGATGGTAGATGGTATTAAATTAATTTAGGAAATAATACTTTTATCAGTACAATAAGCAAATAAAATATGTGTCAGCAGACGTGTAATAACTATTATTATTGCCTTCAACATCGTCAGGATTTCTCTAACTCAACTAGCCCAGCTCACATTTTTTAAGAAAGGAAGGAAGGAAGAAAGAGAGAAAGAGAAAAGGAAAGAAAGAAAGAAAGAAAGAAAGAAAGAAAGAAAGAGAGAAAGAAAGAAAGAAAGAAAGAAAGAAAGAAGGAAAGAAAGAAAGAAAGAAGGAAAGAAAGAAAGAGAAAAGGAGAAAGAGAAAGAGAAATAGAAAGAGAAAAATAAAGAGAAAAATAAAAAAAAAGAGAAAAAGAAATAAAGAAACTGTCAAGTGATAAAAGGGAAAGAATCAATTTACTCACACCACTCTACCAGCTCAGCACATTTTTTTTTGAAAGAAAATAAATTATCAAGTCATAAAAGGAAGGGACCTAGAATCCCTAAAAAGCACTGGCTTTTTATAGTAAAAAAAAAAAACTAAATGTTATCTGGACTTTACACAATTTGCTTCCAGCATTTTCCACCATACATACTAAAGTCATAAAAAACGGGATTCCCCCACTCCTTATGCCGCGTACACACGATCACTTTTTGCGATGAAAAAAAATGACGTTTTCAAAAACTTCATTTAAAATTACCGTGTGTGGGCAAAACGTCTTTTAAGTCTTCAAAAAAACGACCAAAAAAAAATTCCAACATGCTTGAATTTTTTGTGTCGTTTTTCAAAACGTTGTTTTTTGTGTCATAAAAAGTGATGGTGTGTGGGCAAAGCGACGTTTTTAAACCCGCGCATGCTCAGAAGCAAGTTATGAGACGGAGCTTCAATGGAAAAGAGTGCTGTCAAACGTGGAGTACGTCACCACGCTTTGCTAGAGCTTTGTAGGAAAATGATGGTGTGTACGCAACGTCGTTTTGGAAAATGAAGTTTGAAAAACGTTGTTTTTTTTCATGATTCAAAACGTTGTTTTTTTTTTCATCGCAAAAAGTGATCGTGTGTACGCGGCATTACTCTTTACTGTTTAGGCTAAGTGACAGGAAGTGATGGGAAATCTCCCCATTTGGACACAGATGGCAACAAAGAAATAAAACAATTTGCAAGGGGTTATAACTCTCCCTTACTCTCCAAAATGAAAATAATTTAGGTTTGCAAGCGTGCTCACTCACACCTGTTCATTTAGGACTCAATGATAACTCAGGTTTGCGTGATTTAATAAAATGATTCCAAATGTAGCTTGATTTCCTGTCCTCATAGACAATATGATTAGAGAAAGATACATTTTATGACAAAACAATGATTAAAGGATAACTTAACCCAAGGATAAAAAGGTCCTTAGTGACAAAGGGTAAAACAGATGTTAATGCCTGAACACAATTTTGCAATTTGTACGTTCATTAGTAAAACTGTACTTTGTGCATCTAGGTAAATTATACCTTTTTTTTCGGGGGATAATTGGGCTTTCTTTTGGTGGTAAATGGTAATGGATAACTCCTGATTTTTTTTTAATTAATAAGTCAAATTGGCCCAAAATAGGAAATTTTTTTTATATATTTTTAAAATTTAGCTGTATATTACTTTATAATATTCGTATTGAGAAATGATTTGCATAAAAACAGTAAACAGACATCAGGGCCAGCAGTGATGAATATCATAAAGTCAGGTCGTCCTTTCCACAATTAAGTGGGCCGAGTATATATATACCATAAACAAACATCAAAATTAGGTTATCAATATACTAGTATATTCCACTAGGGAGATTAGTGGAGGTAAAACACTCAGCAATCAGGTGCCTAGGGAACAGGTAATGTGAAATCCAAAAAATTCATAGAGCACAGATACAGTAATCGAAACAGCACCCAAGGTCGGCCAGTGGAGATATGATGTGGGCCAGTGGGGGTTATCATGAAAGCCTTGCCATACTATATTCAACAGCAAAAAAACCTGAACAGGAGTTGTGATAGTGGCTATGAACAAAATATAACGCCCCGAAAAACCAAGAGGTGAAATAAATGGCCCAACATATGGGTGAGGGACAGTAATTAATAAAACAGTTTATAAGAAAAAGAAGGAAAGACAGGATAGAGGCAAAGAAAGAAAAAAACGGGGGAGCTATAGGGAGGGGGTGGGCCCCTTCCCCTTTAGTCTGTGGCAAACGTTGAGCACAGTGGAGATTCTATTGTTCTAAATAACACACGTACACACAATCAGAATTTCCGCCAACAAAAGATTGAGAGCTGGTTCTCAAATTTTCAGACGGAAAAAAATCCTATCGAAAAATCCGATCGTCTGTAGCAATTCCGACGTGCAAAATTCCGACACATGCGCGAAAAACAATTTGGCGCATGCTCGGAAGCATTGAACTTAATTTTCCCGGCTCGCTCACTGTGTTCTTGACGGTCGAAAGTCCCGAGAACTTTTGTGTGACCGTGTGTATGCAAACCAAGCTTGAGCAGAATTCCATCGTAAAAACAATCCAAGGTTTTTCGGACAGAAAATCCGATCGTGTGTACGTGGCATTAGGGTGTAGAATTGGCAGGAAGGCATTAGGAGAAATGTGTTTGTAATGTACATGGCATGTATTAAATTATATGTATAGACTTATCTACTTTTAAACATCCATTTTATTTGTTTTAACAAAATTGCATAATGCCAACTTAACCACTTAAGACCCGGACCAATACGCTGGCAAATGACCCAAGGGGTTTTTGCGATTCGGCACTGCGTCGCTTTAACAGACAATTGCGCGGTCGTGCGACGTGGCTCCCAAACAAAATTTGCGTCCTTTTTTTCCCACAAATAGAGCTTTCTTTTGGTGGTATTTGATCACCTCTGCGGTTTTTATTTTTTGCGCTATAAACAAAAATAGAGCGACAATTTAAAAAAAATGCAATATTTTTTACTTTTTGCTATAATAAATATCCCCCAAAAATATATAAAAAAACATTCTTTTTCCTCAGTTTAGGCCGATACGTATTCTTCTACATATTTTTGGTAAAACAAATCGCAATAAGCGTTTATCGGTTGGTTTTCGCAAAATTTATAGCGTTTACAAAATAAGGGATAGTTTTATTGCATTTTTATTAATTTTTTTTTTTTTACTACTAATAGCGGCGATCAGCGATTTTTTTCGTGACTGCGACAATATGGCAGACACTTCGGACAATTTTGACACATTTTTGGGACAATTGTCATTTTCACAGCAAAAAATGCATTTAAATTGCATTGTTTACTGTGGAAATGACAGTTGCAGTTTGGGAGTTAACCACAGGTGGCGCTGTAGGGAATGTGTGCCCTAATGTGTGTGTTTACAACTGTAGGGGGGTGTGGCTGTAGGTGTGACCTCATCGATCGTGTCCCCCTATTACAGGGATGACGCGATCGATGCTCCGGCCACAGAGAAGCACGGGGAAGCCGTGTGTACACACGGCTCTCCACGTTCTTCCGCTCCAGGGACGGATCGCCGCACTGCAGCGGCGATCGGGTCCGCGAATCCCGCGGTTCCGGTCCTGGAGCTTCGGACCGGGTCGCGGGCGCGCGCCCGCGACCCACGGCTGGGTACTAAAACCAATGTATATATACGTTGATGTGCCCAGCCATGCCATTCTGCCGACGTAAATGTGCAGTAGGCGGTCCTTAAGTGGTTAAAGGGTCACTAAAGGATTTTTTTTTTTTTTTTAGCTAAATAGCTTCCTTTACCTTACTGCAGTGCTGTTTTCATGTCCTCGTTGTTCGTTTTTGCTTTGATGTTGCTGTAATTCTGCTCTGATCTCCACACTTCCTGGTTGTCTGTTTCCTTATAACCACAGTGCTGGGAGCTTTCTCACTGTGGTCACTAATCAAGGAGGTGTGATTACTGTGTGTGAACTGAAACTGGGTTGGTGCCGAGGGGTCTTAGACAAACCATCACTGCCCTCTATTGGCTCTCAGGCTCTGTATATCAGAGAGACAGGAAATAACAGCAAAAACGAAACTAGAACTGTAGGTTGATTATATGATTGATTTTTATCTATTTTTAATCATTTTTAAAGGGAATCAGTTAACTTTTATGTCTCTATACCCTGTAAACAGTCATTTCAGCCCATAAAATGTTTTCCTTTAGTCTTTAAATCCCTTTAAATCTTTCTGTTTGCAACAGGCATACCATTTCATATGCTTTTTTTTTATTTCCTAAATAATCCTTGTACCATCAAATGATGAACATACATTGCTGAACATTCTGCTTGCAGTACTGTCTGAAGCAAATAAAATATATTTTCTCAAAATAAGAATGTATTCTGGAATATTGTGCTAGGCAAGCAAAGAGCTGCATTGCAACACTCAACTATAGAACTGTCAAATCCATTACCTTGCAGGGGGTAAGCCAAGTGCAGCTAAAACACACAGCATGATCAATGTTCAGTCACTGCTTAGAGGAGGGTAGGTCATGCATAGGGATGAAATGGAGCAGTATTTTTTCATTAAAGGGAAATCCTTCATTTATCTCTTTTATTCATTTATACTCTTCATTCGTTACAGCAAACCTCCAGGCAAACTAAATGCACAGTTGAAATATACAAATATTTTACGTGCCAAATAATTTGTTTAGCTAGTTTGTGTTTCTCTCAGCTGTGTACACTGCATGTGCAGGCATGTGAAACCCTGGCTTTGCAGCTTCTTTTATCTTTAGCAGTGCGCAACTGGACCACCGGGCAATGAATTAGCATCACCATGCTGCCAATGCATTGTCCTGAGAAGGCAGGTGACCCCCGGAAATACTGGAGTCGTTTAACAGGCTGCAGAAGTGGGTAAATCACAAAACTGGCTGAACAGAATTGCATTTTTTTTTAAATATGTTAAGGAAAAAATGTGTAGTGCTGGAAAAAGGTGATAAAAGGATTGTGAAAAGTTAGGAAATCTTAACACAAAAAGAAAAGAAAGTGAACAGGATTGTCACCAATAGTGTTCAAAATGTGTCCTTAAGTTGAAATGTAATCATGAATAATGACAGTCTCTGATATATCCAACCAATTCAATTAGGCGTGACTTTGTGCTGAAGAATCCAGATAAATGCTCCACCACCAGTGAAAATGATGAGAGGCTTACCAGATAATATGGACCAAGATAAGTATATACTTATTCGGTCAGACACGCTTATATGACATCAATACCAGACTTCAGATATACTCCAGTGTTAGACAGGGTAATAACTCCTCAGGGTATATTGGTTCATAATTGATAGAAGGTCAGATGGATAACAACCACATCAATATACCACTTGTATAGTGGATGGCTCAGAAGACTCAGATTAAAGGTGGTGAAAAAAGAAAAAAACGGAGATGCACATAGCGTAAATCTGGATAAAAAATGTACTTAGCATGATAAGAAAAAATTACACTCACATTTGGATGAACATAATGCATGTAAAACAGATAGGCAGTAGGTTCAAAGTGTCCTCCGGACGCGTTTCGTTTTCTAAAACATCTTCTGGATTCTGCATTTTATCGCAGCATACTGTACAGGAAAACATGTCATGAACACATTGTTTTTCTGTACAGTGGCAAACATGAAGCATACTTTTGTACACCTTCTTTGAAGTTCAAATAAAGTTCAGTGAAAAAAAGGAGCTGTGTCATGCACTGAATTGAGCACATTACCATCGCTGGAGCAGACAGCTGCAGGAGAGGAAACCTCTTCTCCCCTGCAGCTGTCCATTCTGTGTGAATTCACATTTTCCCAGTGTAAAAGATTTAGGTTCCAGCTTGTTGGAAAGGTTCTGCAAATATGATTGTGTGCAGGACTGTGCTGTTAAATGGATACTCCAATTAAAAATAACTTTACTTTCAAATACAGGCATACCCCACTTTTAAGTACACCATGGGTTTTATTTACTAAAGCTGGAAAGGACAAAATCAGGCTCACTTCTGCACAGAAACCAATGAGCTTCCAGGTTTTATTACCAGGCTTAATTGAACAAGCTGGGGTTAGAAGCTCATTGGTTTCTATGCAGAAGTGAGCCCGATTTTGCACTTTCCAGCTTTAGTAAATAAACCCCATTGTGTACTTAAAAGTGGGGTATGCCTGTATGTATCTTTTACAAGTGGCTACACTGCTAGACACATCATCTAAATTCCCCAACAACTACGCTTGTGAAAATATAGGCCACTGTGTTCCATGGTTGTAACATTACAAATGTAAAGCGGAAGAGCCTAAGGTTACATTCACACTTATGCAGGTTTAGTGCTTTTTGCATTTTGCAGATTTGCACTACAGTCCATTTAACATGGTTTCCTATAGAAGATGTTCTGTAGTGCAAATCTGCAAAATGCAAAAAGCACTAAAAATGCATAGGTGTGAATCCAGCCTAAAATTCTGTGAAGTTTCCCATTATGGAAATTTTACCCCAGTTTACACTTTGGGGTCCATGCAAGGTTTACCCCTAGTTCACACTCTGGTGTCCATGAAAAAAGTGGAGATTTCTCCCCAGTTCTCAGTCTGGTGTCCATGCAAGAACTAGAGATTTTACCTCAGTTCACACTATGGCATCCATTCAAGAAGTGGAGATTTTACACGCTGGTGTCCCTGCAAGAAGGCTTACTCCAGTTCACTTACTGGGGTCCATGCAAGAAGTGGAGATTTTACACGCTGGTGTCCCTGCAAGAAGGCTTACTCCAGTTCACTTTCTGGGGTCCATGCAAGAAGTGGAGATTTTACACGCTGGTGTCCCTGCAAGAAGGCTTACTCCAGTTCACTTTCTGGGGTCCATGCAAGAAGTGGAGGTTTTACTCCAGTTCACACTGTGGTTTCTCAGTCCACACGCTGGGGTCCATGCAAGAATTGGAGATTTTACCTCAGTTCACACTCTGGTGTCTGTGTAAGGTTTACCCCAGTTCACACTCTGGTGTACATGCAAGAAATAGAGATTTTGTTGTCAGAGTATTGAAATAATGCGCTGGAATCAATACGGTTTACTTTCATGGAGGATTGCATAACATGTCTTTACAGCATGGAAATAGGAACAGGATACAAACAAGCACACACAGAACATCCTGTGATTACATTACCATAGAATACACAGTATAACACTGCAGTGCCATCTGCTGGATAGATGGGTATATTGCATACATATAGTTCACAGTATAAAAAGCCACTTGCTGTTGCTTTTCCAACATATTTTACCCCAGTTCACAATCTGGGGTTCATGCAAGAATTTGAGATTTCACCCAGTTCACACTGTGGTGTCTCTGCAAGAAGGTTTATCCCAGTTCACACTTTGGTGTCCATGCAAGAAGTGGAGATTTCCCCCAGTTCACACTCTGGTGTCCATGCAAAAAGTGGAGATTTCCCCCAGTTCACACTCTGGTGTCCATGCAAAAAGTGGAGATTTTATCCTAGTACACACACTGGTGTCCATTCAAAAAGTGGAGATTTTACCCCAGTTCACACTCTGGTGTACATGCAATAAGTGGAGATTTTACCCTAGTTCCCACACTAGTGTCCATTCAAAAAGTGGAGCTGTAATACTGGTTCAAGCTCTGGTGTCCATGAAAAATCTTCTCAAGTGGAACAATTTGGTAAGAATTATTTTTCCTAATAGAAAAAGGAGTGTCCTTGTAAGAGAGATTGGTATCTACTTATGTTTCTGTTGCCCACACAGAAAATATAGGAAAATCAAGCCAACTGATATACAGACAGCAATAAAAACCCATCTGAGGTTCTAACCCTTCCCCACTGTAGCAGGAACGCCTACTGTGTTTGCCGTATGATCTTTCATTTGAATACCTAAATTTGCAAGGATGTGTGCTTTTAAACATCTGTTTTCTTCTTCCACAGTTGGAACACGTTGAAGTGCACTTCTAAAGAGCGCCATTGTAGCTAGCTATAAACATGTATGGCTTTAATTAGATTTCAATATAATAAAGTTTTATGTGGTGATGTTGATTCTTTGATAGAACACTCAAGGGGATCACCTCCTATTGTTAAGGAATTTTAACCAAGTTCATTAAAAGCCACGAGGTCTGGTATTCTCCCATAGCCCACTCAATTGGGACTAATTGTTCTCAACTGAGGATTCAGAGCTTAGAATTGCTGATCTCTACTGTACAAATTGATTAATACATTGATGAGTAGTACATTTTATTACCACTGCAGATTGTGTTTTATTAACCACTTGCTTACTGGACACATATACCCCCCTCCTGCCCAGGTGAAATTTCAGCTTCCGGCACTGCGTCGCTTTAACCCCCCTGGCGGTATTCCCGAGTCTGACTCGGGTTAGATTTCTGTGCTGCGATCGGTAACCCCCGAGTCAGACTCGGCTCGCCTCGCTGAATCCACAGGCAAGGTTTACTTACCTTGTTCCTGGATCCAGCGATGCATCCGTGCTGTGTGAGCGAGCGGGTGCTCGCTTGATTCACAGAGTGTCCCCGTGTGCCGCCGAGCTCCGTTCCCTGCTACGTTACGACGCACGTGGGGCGGAGAACGGCGCCATATTCAAAGATGTAAACAAACACATTGCATACAGTATATTGTAATCTTATAGATTACAGTACTGTATGTAAAAAATACACACCCCCCTTGTCCCTAGTGGTCTACCCAGTGTCTTGCATGGACTTTTACATAATAAAAAGTGTTCTTTCTCCCTGAAAACTGTAGATTGCCCATAGCAACCAAAAGTGTCCCTTTATGTCAAAAATGGTTTTAGAGCAGCTAAAAAACAGCGATAATAAATTATAATCACTTGCAGAATTGAGCGATAGCGATTTGTGGGGAAATTCGTCATAAAAAAAAATAACGACTGAGCAAATTTTAGTGATTTTGATTTTATTACATTATTGAATATTTTTTGTTATAATTATATTATTATTATTTGTTATAATTATTTATTATATTATGACTTATGATTTTGTTTTAAAAAAAATGTCATACCCGGGATGCCCATTAGACTCTTGTTTGGTCAGATTTAAGTTATTGAGTTATTCCTAAGAATTACAAGCCTACAGTATAAAACACCAAATTTCCTTGCAAATAATGGTACCGCTTTCAGCACCTAAAATCTGAAAGAATCATAGCGCCGGGGAGGTTAACTGACAATTGCGCGGTCGTGCGACGTGGCTCCCAAACAAAATTGACTTCCTTTTTTCCCCACAAGTAGAGCTTTCTTTTGGTGGTATTTGTTCGCCTGTGCGGTTTTTATTTTTTGCGCTATAAACAAAAAAGAGCAACAATTTTGAAAAGAAATACAATATTTTTTACTTGTTGCTATAATAAATAGCCCAATAAAAAAAAAAAAAAAATCTACATATTCTTGTTAAAAAAAAAAACCACAATAAGCGACTGGCTTGTGCAAAAGTTATAGCGCCTACAAAATAGGGGACAGAATTATTATTTTTTATTTTATTTTTATTTTACTAGAAATGGCAGCGATCTGCGATTTTTATTGGGACTGCGACGTTATGGCGGACACATCGGACACTTTTGACACATTTTTGGCACCATTCACATTTATACTGCGATCAGTGCTATAAATATGCACTAATTACTGTATAAATGTGACTGGCATTGAAGGGATTAACACTAGGGGGTGAGGAAGGGCTTAAATGTGTATCCTAGGTGTGTTCTAACTGTGGGGGGAGGGGGGTGACTGGGGGGTGACCGATCTGTGTCCCTATGTACAAGGGACACATCATCAGTCTCCTCCTCTCCAGAGACAGGACGCTGTCTCTGTGTAAAACGGCAATGAGAGATGATCTCATATGTTTGGGGAACGCCTTAAGGGGCGGCCGTCAAAAGATGGCGGCTTGGCTTTTCAGGTCAGCAAGTGGTTAAACTAAACCTAGTCATGAAGTTTCTTATTTTAAAAACATGTTCTTTGCACACCAACTGTTCAACACAAATTAATAAACAAGAATCAAAAGTTGGGCTTTAAAGCTGATCTTTAAGCAAATAGTAATTAAAAAATAGTAATTAAATAAATAATTGCTTTACATGAAACTAGCATAAGTGTCCTAATTGGTTCTGATAGCTTCCTGCAATTATTTGGAGAACTGCTCCCACTCTGGGAGAGAGAGGAAAAGCCAATTATGGCTCTACTGCATTACACAGGGCTGTCAATGAACACTAAAGATGTAGCGCTACCCCTGGAGGGGCCACTGGTAATAACTGGTTCCCTAAATATACAGAGGCTGCCCACCACCGCAAGCACCAGCCCATTCACAACAGCTTTAATAATACAGTCTAGAGGATGCCTTTTTAGTTTTTTTATTGCTTGAAGGAACTTTAACAGGAGAGAGCTTTAGGGTCACAGGTTACTCCATAATGATTAACCACTTGCTTACTGGGCACTTAAACACCCCTCCTGCCGAGACCAATTTTCAGCTTTCAGTGCTCTCACACTTTGAATAACAATTACTCTGTCATGCAACACTGTACCCACATTTTTTTGTCCTTTTTTTTCTTACAAATAGAGCTTTCTTTTGGTGGTATTTGATCACCTCTGGGTTTTTTTATTTTTTGCGCTATTAATGAAAAAAGACCAATTTTTTTAAAAAAAATATATTTTTTCTTAGTTTCTGTGATAACATTTTGCAAATTATAAATTTTTCTTCATAAATTGATGAGGTGGAGCAGATGGGCACTGATGAGGTGAAGCAGATGGGCACTGATGTGGTGAATCAGATGGGCACTGATTGGCAGAGCAGATGGGCACTGATTGGCGGAGCAGATGTGCACCGATGAGGTGGCACAGATGTGCACTGACTAATTGCACAGCTGTGCACTGATGAGGCGGCACAGATGGGCACTGATTGGCACAGGTGGGCACTGATTGGCACAGACGGGCACTGAGGTGGCACAGATGAGGCGGCACAGATGGGCACTGATTGGCGGCACAGATGGGCACTGATTTGCGGCACAGATGGGCACTGATTGGCACAGGTGGGCACTGATTGGCACAGGTGGGCATTGATGAGGTGGCACAGGTGGGCACTGCACAGATCACTGACAGCACAGGTGGTCCCAGACTGGCACAGGTGGGTGCAGATTAGCACAGGTGGGCGCAGATTAGCACAGGTGGGCACAGACTGGCACAGGTGGACACAGATCCCTATGGGCACTGTGGCACACTATGGGCACTGTATGGGCACTTTATTTTCACTGGGCACTGTAAAAAGACTAGGTAACTCACAGATCATTCTTCCTCCTCACACGCTGTCTCTGTGTGAGGAGGGAGAGCCGGCAATGAGAGATGATCTCCCATGTTTACATTTGAGATCATCTCTCATTGGCCGCACAGATCGCATACCAAACGGCCACTCCGATTGGCTGTTCACAGCGATCTGTGATTGGCTGTGTCCAAGGGCATGGCCAGCACAGAATTTCCCCGCTGCGCGCTCGGGAGCGTGCGCGGAGAATGAGGAAAGGGGAGGACGTCAAATGACGGCGTCCTGGATTTTCAGGTCCGCGCTGAAGCCGTCTTTCGGGTATAGCACGGGCCTCAAGTAGTTAATAGCATTAATAGGAGGACTAGCTTCTCATTAATCTTCCTAAAGCAGCCTTGCCTGGTGCTAACAATGAATGGTCATTATATCAGAGCAGCCCTATACCATGTAGCAACCTTTGGCACTTAGATTCCTTCTAGCATAAAGTCCACAGCTAGGTCTCTGTCCTTGAAACTGTCTGTCACCCAGTCTCCACAGGTAGATCCTCAGTGAGGGTAATGCAAAGATCCCTCTCCAGATCTAGGACTTCACAGCAGTGCTCTCCAGTAAATACAGCAAGCAAACCTTTATCACCTCCCCAGCCACCTTCTGGACACCTCCTCCTAGGGATTGGCTGAGGTATTATAAATATTTATACTGGTCATCTGCATCTCCCTGCCCTATATCCTGGAAACTGTTTACAAAGACAGATGGGAGAAATCAAACACCTAGCTTAGGAAACCTCGAACAAACAAAAACAATAAATTGCTGCTCCACTCACTACTGTAAAGCCAAAAATGTAATTTTCATAGCACACTCACTAGAAGAGCATTACACTTACAGGAGAGGAGAGTGCTGGAATGGCCTCATCAGTGTCCTACTTCTTGTTTAATTTCCATTTTAATCATGAGATGGTTTTCATTTTTCCACAGTCTTTACTGTCTACTCCAATCAGAGATGATAAACTCAGCAAGTTGAGCTGATCACACCCACACTGGTGTGCAATTGAAGTAAATGCCATTTTTTTAATGTTCTATTTACACAGTGACATTGCCATGCCATATTTTATCAGTGGGCACCACTGTAGTGTGAATTGCTCTCATAGGGAACAAGGCCTTGTCTTTAAATGGGTAGATCCAGAACAACTGGTGTGAATGAACCCTTTCTTATTATTCAACAAAATTGTTTTAACATACATTCGATACCATTGTGTACTTATAGTTTCCTTTTTTTCCGTATTGCACCTCCCTGTTGTCCAGTTTCCATCCACAAGCTGAATTGGCTTCTTGACTAGAGAGCATTGCTTAAAGGGGTTGTAAAGGTTCGCTTTTTATTTTCTAAATAGGTTCCTTTAAGCTAGTGCATTGTTGGTTCACTTACCTTTTCCTTCAATTTCCCTTCTAAATGTTTTTTTTATTTGTCTGAATTTCTCACTTCCTGTTCCTGAGTTCCTGAGTAAGCTTACCCCCATCATCCGAGCCGTTCTGGCTGGGGGTTAGTCAGCATGCTCGCTCCCTCCCTTGGGACTACATCACTGCGGGGATACGCTGTCACCCCTTTAAAGCCCAGTTTCAGGCTACACTTTTGTTTCAAGCTTTGACAAAGGGGGACATTTATTTTATTTCCTTTCAGAAACAGAAAGTGATAGGAAAGCTCTTGAAAGGGGACACAGAGTACAATAAATTAATTTTCTGTTTTTTCAAACCTAAATGACAAGATCTGAGGTAAAAGGATGTAAACAGTTGCTTGGCAGTTTACATTCACCTGCCCAAAGACCTAACATTTTATGTCTATCACAAGATGGAGGAACAAACTGAATGGATACAGGTGTTACAAACGTGACAACTGTTCTGTTCTGCTGTAATTTGTTCAGGGATATGTACATGCATCACGTGCACAGATTCTGCCCATGAGCAAGGACCCTTATATCTTTATGTCTGTGAAATGTCTGTCACAGAACTGCCAGCGCTGCAACCTTTCACTTTAAATTTTCTACAAAGTTCCAATATTGCAGTCTGCTCTACCTAGGTCAGTGGTTCTCAACCTGGGGTCGGGACCCCCGAGGGGGTCGAATGATGATTTGCCAGGAGTCATGGAATCCTGAGCTGTTCCTGAAGCCGGCACTGCTCTCACAGCCTTTTTGCAGCCACCCAGCTGGGAGGCTTATTTGCAGCCACCCATTCAGTTCACGGCATGGCTAGGGGGCACAGACTAGAGGTCAGTGGACTGGTGAGGAATGTGAAGTGGGAGGGGCTGGAGAAGATAATATCTCCATTATTTCAGCATAGGTGTCACTGCTACAAGACAACACAAAGTTGGAGACACAGTGAAGCCGGAGACACACTGAGTAACGCTGCCTGTGATTAGAGTTGCCATTAAAAGTCCCCACTACAGTTCTCAGATGGGCAGCTGACCTTGATCAAGAGCACCTAAGTTGGCTGATCAGAACTCCCCCCAGCACTGCCATTGATCCCAACTCCCTGCCACTCATCCCAACTCCCCACCAGCACTCCCACGCAAAAAAAAGAGAAAGAGTGGTACATCCTAAAATGTACTATATGGGGTTTTAATACTGTGCGAGTGGAAGGGACTCAGGGAGCGCTAAATGTCCATGGGTTAGGGGCGCAGATTACTTATTTTGCCTTGGGTGCTGACAACCCATGCTACGAAAATACATTTTACTGTTAGGGGTCCCCACAACATGGGAAATTTTATCAAGGGGTCATGGCATTAGAAAGGTTGAGAACCACTGGCCTAGGTTAAGATGATGTCATAAGTTTCTTGCCTGCAGGAGTCTGATGACATCATCCCAGCCTAAGCACAATCACTGGATTGGAGCTCAATGATAGCTTTAATGTACAGTTTAAAAAAAAAAGTGATATTGTTTTATATATGTTGACATGTTTGAAATGCATTTTAAGTTTGTAAAGTTATTGAGAGGTCCACTTTAAGTACAGTTACCATCTGGTAACTCTTGTTAGAAAGAAGTACAGTCAAGCAAGACATTCAGCTGTCGGTATATACATTAAACAGCGAGAAAGCCCAAACTAGGCTCATATGATGCTCCTTTAACAAGCTTGTAAAACGCGTCTCAGTATTTGCACACAGTCAAACCATAATTGTGAGTTGTGTCAAACACACCAGGATTTCTTTGTGCGCTTTTTGTGCTGCCATTATCTTTGTTTTGCGTTACGGTAAGCATAGGATTTGTCTGTTGCTTTCTGAAAACCTGGATTCCCTCAATCACAGTAAAATGTTTGGACAGAAACAAATTGTTTGTCAGCGGGAAAATCGTGTTGTTTGGTTCAGCTGCTGGAATGTGTGATTATTCTGTTAAAGCAGCAGCATGAATGTCTGCAAAAATGTTTTTTTTCACTAAAATATAGAGCTTTCAGTCAATCAACTGCTTTCTGTGTATAGAAACACAATAGAATAATCACTTACCTTTCTAGGAGTATATTATTATTTTATATATATGTTAAAGTGGAAGAGAACTATAACTATTCCTAAAATGTTGCCCCCCCCCCCCTTCCTATCCTGTTTATTATATTTTTATGCAATATTTTTTTGTAAATATATATTTATATTTGTTTATTACTTTTTTTTATATATTTATTATATATTTATTATATTTTTGTTTTTTAATACTCTAATACATGACTTTTTTTACTATTTAAAAAAAGATGTGCATACTATTTGTAATCTGCTCTGCTCCAGTCTCATGATTCTGCAGCTCTGTGTAAGAAAAGCATTCAACAACGGTTGTAAAGGAAAACTTTTTTTTTTTTCATAATAAGCATCCTTTACCTGCAGACATTCCTCTTTTCACTTCTTCATTGTTCGTTTTTGCTCAGAAGTTGCTCTATTTCTTCTATGTTTTGTTCACTTCCTGCTTGTCTGATTTTACTGACCACTGCGAAGGGAAACTTTACTGCGGTGGTCAGTAATGTGCTCGCCCCTTCCTGGGAACTACATCTGTGTGGCAGGATGCTCTCTACGTGTTAGGCCGCGTACACACGATTGGTCAAAACCGATGAAAACGGACTGAAGGTCCGTTTCATCGGTCCAAACCGATCGTGTGTGGGCCCCATCGGTCAGTTATCCTTCGGTCAAAAAAAAGAGAACTTTCTTTAAAATGTAACCGATTGACGCCTAACCAATAGGTCAAAACCGATCATTAGTATGCAAAAGCATCAGTTAAAAAGCCACGCATGCTCAGAATCAAGTCGACAAGCATTGAACTTGTTTTTTTCAGCACGTCGTTGTGTTTTACCTCACCGCGTTCTGACACAATCATTTTTTTAACCGATGGTGTGTAGACACATCAGACCATCAGTCAACTTCATCGGACCGTTCTCATTGGGTGGACTGATCGTGTGTACGCGGCCTTCAAGTAGGTGTGAATTACTGGGCGTGCCGCAGTTCATACTGGGAAATGTAGTTCTTACATGAACAAGCGATGCAAACCAGGAAGTGAATGAGAGAACAGAAACTAGAATGCCGGAGGTGATATAGATGAAGGAATTTAATAGGTATTTACTCGTTTGTTAACAGAATCATTACACTATTCTGTCTGTCTACCTTGCAGACATTAATTTTAGGCAATTTTTTTTTTCCTTTACAACTCCTTTAAGGTTAGTCTTTTGTTCCCCTTTAAGGAAAACTCAAACTGAAATGATCCTGTTTTAAAATACACCTGTCATAAGAAACAGGAAAACTGCCATTGTTGGCCCTTGCTTCTTAACCACCTCCCTACTGTCATATTGTAAAAAAAACTGTGGAGAAGTGGGCATATATTTCTGGAGAGACATTTGTAAATATCACTCTAGAAAAGACCTTTGGGAGACAAGTGCGATTGTTAATGGCTATGAGTTTGGAGCCAATCAAAGTAGTTCTGTACCATGTGATTGCTGTGATCATAGCAACCACATGATGTAAAAACAGTGTCATGTTTACATCTGTAAGCCCTCCCCTTTATCTTACAATAGAACAAAGGGAGAAGGTGGAACTAATGAATGAGTCATTTTTTAGTGTAACATCAGCAGCAAATTCTAGTGAAAGGTCGTAATTTATTGTGGGATTTTTTTTTTTTAACTCTTTCAACCCCTCTCCTGTACATCTGATCTCCCTGCTGCCTCTTTCTTTGACCTAACTCTTTATTTCCCTTACCTTACACATGAACCTCCTCATCTCCATCCCCCCACTGAGTGACCTGTACATTAACCCTTCACCTCCAGCTCTTTCTGTGAATGACCTGCACTCTAATGATTTGTCATATCTACTGCCCCATTACCAAACCCCATGTTTTGAACCCCTCAATACTAACATGTTTCAAATTGTGGGCAAAAAAAATAGATCACTTTGGAGTGTTCACTTTACGGAAACGAGTCATTTGGAGGTTTCGGATACTATACTGCAATTATTATTTACTTTGTTTTATAATAGAAAATAAGGATAGCAGTTATTAATTACCACAAAAAAAAAAAAGCTCTAACTTAAAAAAAAAAAATTATATAAATTCATTTGGTTACACTATTGCATGACAGCTAAAACTGTTTCCATTTTTTTTCCCCATAAATAAATATATAGCCTGTTTGGTTGTTTTATGCAGATTGCACTTATTTATTTTTTTAAGAAGATTCTAGTTTGTGGATTTAAACTTTTCTGGAAGTCTCCAAATCCTGTATCCTGGCATTCAAAGCTCAATCACAATGCCTGCATTAAGAAGCATATTACAATGCTAGGAAATGTAGATTTTACCCCAGTTTACACTCTGGTGTCCATGCAAGAAGTGGAGATTTCACCACAGTTTTGTGTCCGGGAAGGGGGGGGATAGAATAACGATTTTTTTTTCTTTGAGGATTCCTATTAGGGAGATTTCCCTTAATTTTCTTGTTTAAAAGACACAACATGATGTAAAAAGCAATCTTAAGCCCTGTACACACGATCGATTCGTCTGATGAAAACAGACCGATGGACCCCATCGGTTTTTTATCCATCGGTAAAAAAAAAATAGATCCTGTTTTAAATTTGGTTAAAAAAAACGATAGAAAAAAACGATCGCCTGTGGGGAAATCCATCGGTCAAAAATCCACCCATCCTCAAAGTCGACGCATGCTCGGAAGCATTGAACTTCGTTTTTCTCAGCACGTCGTAGTGTTTTACGTCACTGCGTTGGAAACAATCAGATTTTTAACCGATGGTGTGTAGGCAAGACTGATGAGATTCCAGACAGATTAGATTCCATCAGATATCCGATCGTGTGTACAGGGCTTGAGGAAGTTATCATTGTAACAGGTGTCTCCATTGGAAGATTTTCCCTCACCTCCTGTTCAGCTGACAACTGTAAGAGTTTTACATTTTTGTATAGGCGCTCATAAATATCAGGGCAAATAGAGAAGAAGTCTCTCACAGACAACAAAAAAAAATTATAGGGGTTTATAAAACTTCCAAATAAAAATGAATTAAAGAGGTTGTAAAGGAATTTTTTTTTTCCCCTAAATAGCTTCCTTTACCTTAGTGCAGTCCTCCTTCACTTACCTCATCCTTCGATTTTGCTTTTAAGGCTTCATTTCCACTGGCGTTTTTACAGCCACTTTTCTGAGCGTTTTTTACAGCTTAAAAACGCCTGTCCATGTTTATTTTTTGCGCGTTTTTGAGCGTTTTTGCGCGTTTTTGAGCGTTTTTTAATGTCTGGCGTTTTTACAGCTCTATTGCTGGAGCTTCAGAACGCACTGATCCCGCGTTTTTTTTTTGCAGCTTAAAAACGTCTCAGTCATCTACAGCTCAAAAACGTCATGGTGGGCATGAGGCCATAGACCTACATGGACAGGCGTTTTTAAGCTGCAAAAAACGCCCAGAAAAGTGGCTGTAAAAACGCCAGTGGAAATGAGCCCTCAATGTCCTTATTTCTTCTGATAAATCCTCACTTCCTGTTCTTCTGTCTGTAACTCCACACAGTAGTGCAAGGCTTTCTTGGTGTAGAGAAAGCCTCTTGAGGGGGGAGGGGGCGAGCAGGCAAGTCAGGACGGCCACTAACACACTGCAAAGTAGAGAGTGTCCTGACTTGCCTGCTCCCACCTCAAGAGGCTTTCTCCACACCAGGGAGAAAGCCTCGCATTACGATGTGTAGTTACAGCCAGGCGAACAGGAAGTGAGGTTTTCTCAGAAGAAATAAGGACATTTAAAAGCAAAATGGAAGGATGAGGTAAGTGAAGGAGGACTGCACTAAGGTAAAGGAAGCTATTTAGGGAACATTTTTTTTCCTTTACAACCCCTTTAAATAAGTTTACTTTAGATAACCCTTAAACACCTTGCAGGAGTTAAGTGTGGTTAAAAATGTGGTGCAAACAATGCCTATAGCTTAGTAAATTTACTGTAGTAAATAAGGCACAGCACAAAGGAAGCTGGTAGCTATGTGCGCCTGCATTATTTCCACTTTGCGTATTAAAATCCGCAATTTTTCTTCCCCATAATACTACTATATTCACTCCGTTCATTACTTCTATATAATACAGATCAATTCATCTCTGCAGAACCTGCCAAGATAAACAAAACAAGCAGAATAATTAAAACTAATCCCACTGTAAATGACATAGTTCATCGATGTCAAATTTAATGTGACCACATGAGGTGGTAATATGAATATAGTGTTCTGCCAATGAAACTGAATGGTAAACATCAAATATACCAGACAAATCACAACGTATGCCTTTCATAAAGCTATTTATGCACCGGAAATATCCACCTGTATTTTTAGCACTATTTACTTGTAAATCACTTCTATTCGAACCCTTTTTTCAAGGTTTCATATGAATCATATGGCATTGCAATAAAGGGTGATGTAACAGCGCCCTCTAGTGTGCACTACTTCATTTTTCACACCACCTGCCAGCGCTACAAGACATCAGACTGCAGTCTATTCTATGAATTGATTTGCTCCTATACTGTTTGATGTATGTTAGACTACATCTGAAATATCACTATTGATCAAAGTATTTTGAAAACCAGTTTCAACCCTGTCTGACGTAATTTGCAAGAGTACTAAGACCTAAATTCCAGAACCACTAAAGGGAAATTCTGCGAATGAAGCTGCAGGACAAGCCAGCACAGAGGAGTCCTAATCTATTACGCTGAAATAGATATCTGGAAAAACACACCTTTTTAGGAAATGCTACTATTACAGATTTCACTAGCAACAGCTTTTGAAGCCAATAGGATCCTCAGTTCCAATGCCAGACTGCCAGACCGGACACTGAATGCATGGAGTTTGCATGTTATCTATGTGCTTGCAAGGGGGAAGGGTTTCCTCCTGCTACACTGGTTTACTACCACATTAGAAAAACATACTGGTAGGTTAACTGGCTCCTGTCTAAAGTGTTTTTTGAACAGCTTAGATATATACTGGGACTTTTCAGGCTCTACATACATGTATTCCACACACTATGGGGGTCATTTACGAAAGGCAAATACACTTTGTACTACAAGTGCAAATTGCACTTGAAATTGCACTTGGAAGTACAGTTACTGTAGATCCGTGGGGACAGTGGCGTAGCGTGGGGGGTGCGAGGGGGATCACCGCCCCGGGCGCAAAATTTAGAGGGGCGCTGTCAAGAGTGTGAAGAGGAGGGAGCGCCAACAAAAGATGGGACATAGGAACATAGGCATGATGTCACCACTCCAGGCTTTACCAGTCATTATCAAGCACGCTCTCCTCTTCCCTACAGCCACCGCTGTCTCACACAGAGAATCATGTGACCAGACTGGAGCTAGCTGAAAATAGGTAAGTTCATGGGTCAGGGTGGCACAGATTACTTGCCTCGCCCCAGGCGCTGACACCCCACGCTACGCCACTACGTGGGGGACATGTAGGCAAAATAAAAAAACAGCTTTTTAGCTTGCACATGGTTGAATAATAAAATCAGCAGAGCTTCCCCTCATTTCAGATCTATCCCTCAGATTTACAGTGACTGCACCTCCAAGTGCATTTTCAGTGCAATTTGTAGTGCACTTTGCACTTGTAGTTTGCACTTGTAGTGCAAAGTGGATTTTCCTTTTGATTCCTAAATCATGCCTTTTTATAAGATATAGCATACCTCTCCTTGGGAATGAGAGACACCTACTAACAAACCTATGTAGGCATAGGACATGCCCCCCGCCACACCCCATTAAAGAAGAATTAACAAAAAAAGGTTAGTTAAATCCACAAGGACTTTTTTTTACCACTACTATTTCTTTATAGAGTGGAACCTTGGATTATTAGCATGATCCGTTCCAGGAGAATGTTTGTAATCCAAAGCACTCGCATATCAAAGCAAGTTTTCCCCATAGAAGTCAATGGAAACTAAGAAAATGTGTTCTGCATTGACTTCTGTTGCATGCAATACCGCATGTGGCCAGAGGTGGGGGGGCACCGAAAAGCGTCGGAAATACTCGGGCACAGCTCGGCTGAACTCGGAAACTCCGGAAAGGCGCAGGAACAGAGTATTTCCGAGTGATTCTGAGTATTTCCGAACGGCTCCAAACCGCTCTGTGTGTCACCGGCGCCCCCGCACCTCTGGTCAAATTCAGTACTGCACACCCCATTGGCTTGAATCATTCTTGTTTTACGTGACAACACTCGCAAACTGAGCCAGGATTTAAAAAAAAAAAAGTTGCTTGCCTTTCAAAACTCTTATTAACCGCGTTGCTCGTTAAACAAGGTTCCACTATATTGGCTTTTAAAATGTACAAATGCAGCAATTTAAAAATTGGATGAAAGGTTTAACACTGGAAAACACTTTTTGAAAAATAAAAAGTGCATTTTATATACAACTATATGAATCAGACCAAAATGAGGGACACATGAGGGGCAAAGAGGGGCAGAGCGACATTGCTCCAAATCAGGGACATCTGTCGTCCGATTTTCGGATCGTGTGTATGGGGCATAAATGTCCACCCTTGCAGTGCTGTGGGAAAACCTGTATTTGCTCCAGCCAGCGGCAGTGCTCTCCTCCCTCCATCCAGACCTCAGCATTATCATATACAATCCAGGAACATTAACCTTGTATGGTATGATGAGGCTGGAGTGTGAACACAGCCACTCACAATTCACCCAGGAGCTCCAGAGGGCCAATCACAGCACTGGTGAAAACTCACTGGAGCAAGAAATAAGGTAAGGCTTCTATGCTAGTCTCATATGGAAAACAAATAGCTTACTAAAGTTACACAAATTCTCATTAGACAGAATACAACTTCGGAAATTATGAATTGTAATGTATTCTTTCATTTCCGAGCGTGCCCAGATTTTTTTGTGTGCAAATCCCATTTATTACATGAAAATCGTTTGTTCTGTTATCTTACAAGAAATTTATTTTGTGCTTATTTTGTGATATTTTCTCATGAACTGTCGTAATAAGCTCTTTAACCACATCAGCCCCAGAAGGTTTTACCCCCTTCCTGTCCAGGCGAAATTTCAGCTTCCAACACTGCGTCGCTTTAACTGACAATTTCGCGGTTGTGCGCCGTGGCTCCCAAACAAAATTGGCCTCCTTTTTTCCCCACAAATAGAGCTTTCTTTTGGTGGTATTTGATCACCTCTGCGGTTTTTATTTTTTGCGCTATAAACAAAAATAGAACGACAATTTAAAAAAATAATGCAATATTTTTTACTTTATGCTGTAATAAATATTCCCCAAAATAAATATAAAAAAAAAAATTTTCCTCAGTTTAGGCCGATACGTATTCTTCTACCTATTATTGGTAAAAAAAATCGCAATAAGCGTTTATCGAATGGTTTGCGCAAAATTTATAGCGTTTAAAAAATAGGGGATAGTTTTATGACATTTTTATTATTATTAGTATTTTACTAGTAATGGCGGCGATCTGGGATTTTTTATTGGGACTGCGACATTATGGTGGACACATCGGACACTTTTGTGACATTTTTGGGACCAATCACATTCATACAGTGAACAGTGCTATAAATATGCACTAATAACTGTATAAATGTGACTGGCAGGGAAGGGGTTAACCACTAGGGGGCGGGGAAGGGGTTAAATGTGTAGCCTAGTTTGTGTTCTAACTGTAGGGGGGTGACTGGGGGAGGTGACCGATTGTGTCCCTATGTACAAGGGCTTCACGTCCCTGTTCAGTTACTGGGCAATCGCGGGTGCCCGGCGGCGATCGTTGCCGCCGGGCACGCACACCGTGATCCCAGCAAAGTGGCGGGTGCACGTGCGCGCCGGCGGCGGCGTGCACGCGCCCCCTATCGGCTTTAAAAGACAGGATGTCATATGACGTCTTGTCAGAACAATGGAGTCTTCCGCCCGCCGGTGTACAAGTGGTTAAAGCTGTGTACTAATGATCAGATTATCAGAAAATCGATCCAAATGCGCACAACCTGGGGGGGCGCAGTTTGGCATGTTCACCCTGTGCGCTGGATGACCTTGTCCCGGCACTGCTTCCCCCACAGTAAGGAAACACCATCTAGGCACACAGTTAACCCTTTGGCTGCCCCTGATGTTAACCCCTTCCTGGCCAGTGTCATTTGTCATATTATTCATATTATTTTAGCACTAATCATTGTTTTAGTGTCACTGGTCCCCAAAAAGTGTCAAAAGTGCCAGTTAGTGTCCGATTTGTTCACCACAATATCGGAGTCCCACTATGAGTCGATGATCACTGCCAATACTAGTAAAAAATAAATAAATAAATAGAGATATCCCATAGTTTGTAGACACCATGGCCCAGATTCACAGAGCGATTACGCCTGCGCATCAGGAGATGCGCGGCGTAAGTCGAAATGTGCGCGTGCGTTTCGATGCACGGCATCCCCAGAACGAGATACGCAAAAAATCTACTTTTTTTGGTCCGGCGTAATTTCGTTAGACAGGCGCGTCCGTCCGCGCAAAACTGCGCTAGACAGACCATTGATTTGCTAGTCAAATATGCTAATGAGGGACTTACGGGGATCCACAAAAGAACGTTGGGGCAGCGCAGGCTACGCAGTGTGCGCAACAGCAAAATGTCCTGTCTAAAATTAGAGCATATAAAAGCTGGTCTAAAAAGAGAAAAAAAGTCTACTTGTTAGATAAAGCAACACTGTTAGTGAGGAGCTCAGCAGTCACACGTGTTGCACAACAATCTGTATGCCAACATGCCAGGGGCATCGTCGCACATAGCTATACTACTGACTTTAGATGAACAAAGAAGGATGAGGGCACGGAGGATGGCACGGAGGATGGCACGGGAGAGGATATACCGCACCCGCATAGACCTGTTTGGCATGAGTGATTCTGAGGTGTATCGCATCTTTAGATTCACCCCTCATGTCATCCTGGAATTAACCACAACCCTGCAGGAGGACATCACCAGCCCAACACAACGCTCACATGCAGTGCAGCCACTGGTCAAGGTCATGGCAACACTCCATGTCCTTGCCAGTGGCTCTTATCAGCGTACAAGTGGAGTGGTGGCTGGGATGTCACAATCCTCCATGAGCAGATGTGTGCACCAGGTTGTCCCTGCAATCCTCAGACGCATGGCCAACCAAATCATCAAACCCACCACTGAGGAGCTGCGGCTGAAGGCAATGACAGATTTCTACAGAATTGCCAGATTCCCACGCACCATCGGGGCCATTGATTGCACACATGTGGCACTCCAGCCCCCCCAGGAGACAGAGCACATGTACCGCAATCGGAAGCATTGGCATTCCATCAACGTACAGGTGATAGTCGATGCCCAAGGCCTCAAATGGCACGTCCGTGCCAAACACCCAGGGTCCAGCCATGACAGCTACATATACGATTCAATGCCACATCCGAATGGAATTCGATCAGAACGTGTATGGGGACACCTGGCTGGTTGGTGAGTGACATGGGAGTCAGGCATGACTATCCCCTCCCATGATGCACACATCACAAGGGGCACATGCATGACTAACATCCTCCTGTCTTTTCCCTTACAGGTGACTCTGCATATCCACTGGGACCCCATCTCATGACTCCTATCCGGAACCCCCAAACCCCAGGAGAGGAAAGATACAATCAAGCACATGCCCAAACACGAGCAGTGGTGGAGCGCACCTTTGGCCTCCTGAAGTCACGTTTTCGATGCCTGGATAAGTCTGGGGGTACCCTCTTGTATTCCCCAAACTTTGTGTGCCAGATCATCGGTGCATGTTGCATGCTGCACAACTTTGCAGTAAGAAAGGGCCTGCAGATTGACCTACGTGATGACCTGACCCCTGAACCAGACAATCCCCCCCTAACCGAGGTTAACCCGTCTTCTGAGGGAAGAGCAGCCAGGAGACAGCTCACATTAGGCATCTTTGCACGTTAAACACACACATTAATCATGGCACAATGAGAATGCATGCATGCACACCACTGTGGTCCCTAGCACACACACCCCACATCCACATCAAATTGGATTGGCACCAGTCCACCATGCAGGATTTGTGAGCAGCAACGCCACGCCAAGGCTCCAATTATGTCACTGTACATTCATACACCATTCACACAGACCTGGGGATCACTTCTCCCTGGTCCTGGGGAACCCTTCTCCACCAAAATTGAGGGTGACACCCCTTTTCCGGCAGGAATGTCACCCCCACATTCAAACAGCATTCACAACCCAAAAAAAAAATTACCAGCAAAATCAAAAAATTTCCAGCAAGAAAAAAAAAAAAAAAGGGGAAAAATAAAATGATTGCCCTTTACGTGAGCCACGCCTGGGGCGCCCCCGGCCACGGCCCCGGCTCCTCAGGGGAGACTCATGGGGGAGGGGCAAAACCAGGGAAGGAGGAGCAGCCCCTGATCTCTGCCCACCTGGCGGCCTGCCCTCCAAGGCCACGGCTATTCTGTCCAGGGCAGCACCAAGTGTTGCCATGTTGGCCTGGATAGCCTGGGTGAGGGCCCTCACATCCTGCCCAACGCCTGCTGATGTAGTCTGCAGGTCGTTTAGGCAGGTTGTGAAAGCCCGGGAGTGGGAGTCCAGGTTCCCCAGCATATCCTTGATGGAGGACAGGCTCTCCTCCATCCGCACCAATGTCTGGCTGACCTGTCCCAGGTGGCGGGTCTGGAGGGCCTGGTCCCTTCTCAGAGTGGCGGGCAGGAGATCGGCCAACCCCCTGGTGTTCTGGGATGAAATTCTGCCTCCAGCTGATGCTTGTGGCCGGGGAGAAGGGGAGGCCCTTGGGAGGGGAGCCATGTTGGGGGAGGAGGGGGGGGCTCCCCCTTAGGGAGGGCTGCCTGCTGCCAGCCAGAGGGGAAGAGTCCTCAAAAACCAAACGTCCAGTGCCTGACATGGACTCCTCCTCCTCATGATTCTCCTCCTCCTCTTGAACCTCCTCCGCGGACTCCGGCCTTGTTGGG
Organism: Rana kukunoris; assembly: GCA_029574335.1. Lineage (NCBI taxonomy): Eukaryota > Metazoa > Chordata > Amphibia > Anura > Ranidae > Rana > Rana kukunoris. Next base: position 137,151,813 of record CM056053.1, read on the forward strand.
GGGGCCTCATTAGCCTGCTGTCCTGGGGATGGTGCGGTCAGGCCAGATGGCCCTGCACCCTCCTGCACATCTGTGGATGACACAAAACATTCACAGGTTGGAGGATCCACACACTTGCCAAATATTGCCTTTCACCCCCTCCCCCACACATGCTACACACCTGATGTTAAAAAAAAAACTTACCTGGCACCACGGGCTCTGGACTTGAGTCAAAGCCGGGCAGGCCCTCAACTTCATGCCGATGAAAGGTCAGGGCCACCGCACGCTCCTCCGCTGTCAGCCTAATACGGCATGGTGGGCCCCCTCCTGTGCCCCTGGCATGGGCATGCATTTTGGACAGCTTCTGTTTGACCAGACGCCGGAGGTCATTAATTTTTTTGTCAATCCCAGACCGGGTCCGTGTCTCCCCCTCCCCCGCTGAATTGACCTGCTCAGTGATGAGGTCCAAAATCTCCCTCCTCCTGGCCGGGGTGGTGTTGGCACTGTCTGGGCCGTGGAGGAAACGCCCATATTCGCTAATGGCCCGGGCAAGAATTATTTTTTCCCCCCACAGTAAAATTGAGCTTTCGCTTTCTCTCTGTCATACTTCCAAAAAAACTCACTCCCAGTCAACAAAAATCAGTCACAAAAACAAGCACAACCAATCAAGCAAGAACACACACAAAGAGAAAACTAACACCCAAAAAATCACACAAGCACTCAGCAAGAAACAGTCACAAAAACAAACAGCAAAAAATCTGCAAGAAAACAAACGAACAGAAATATAGCAAACAAACAGTCTCTCAAACACTTATCAAAAAACACTTTCAAAGATCTACTAACAAACACTTGATCACACAGAACACTGACAACTACAAAACACAACGCAACGAACAACAGGACAAAAGCACTTGGTTAAATGGGAAGGGACAAAGGGATGTACTTTTGCAATGCAAGTGCGTTTGTCTCTGTCTATTTATGCTGTTTGCGTAGTTCACAAAGTTGCCCTAGTCCATTTCCAATTTCACTGATTGCGCCGCTCCCGAGTTGTGAGCATGCGCACAGCGGAGCTGACCATGGTCTCCTTCAAGCGCGCATGCGCGCGCCGGCCGGCCCTTCATTTGCATGGGGTCACGGCTCATTTCAATGTAACACGCCCACGTCCTTCCCAATTTGTATTAGTCCGCCTTACGCCTCTGAAATAACGTTACGCATGCGCAATTTTCTGCGCAAAAGCTACGAGAATAGGGTTATTACGCGGCAAAATTGCGCAAGTCTAACGTAAAGGCGGTGCGCTACGCCGGTCCAATAATGCGCAGATGTACGTGAATCTGGGCCCATAACTTTTGCACAAACCTATCAATATACGTTTATTGTGATTGTTTTACTAAAAAGGGGGGCAAGTGATTAATACAATTTATTAATACAATCCACTGAATATTTTTCCCATTTGGTGTCCATCAACGGCCTGAACTTCAGTTTTTAAACAAGTTTCATGTAAAAGAGATCTGGGCAGCTGCAGAGCACTTTTAAAGTACTTAGCTTCCCTAAAATAGGAATAAAGTTAAAGTGGCATATCTCCCAACATTGCAATGATGGACACCTACTAGCAAATGTATGTAGGCATAGGACACGCCCCCTTAAAGAAGAATTAACAAAAATAGGTTAATTACATTCTAATAAAGAAAAACAAAAATCACCCAACCCCATCACCCCGTGCACACATATGAATGCAGACACGTGCACTGGGTGTACACAAACAGCATTTGCGTCACACTTGTTAGGTCTCATCGCAAAAGTCAGAATGAGATCATTATATCTAGAACCATCATTTATGGTTAACTCTAAACTGATTACCTGTCAGAGCCGGTTCACACTGGGGCGGCACGACTTCGGGGGCGACTCGGCAAAGCGTCCTCAAGGACGACTTTAAAGACGACTTGCAAAATGGCTTCTGTATAAAAGTCAATGCAAGTCGCCCCGAGTCGCCCCCAAAGTCGTACAAGAACCTTTTTCTAAGTCGGAGCGACTTGGGTCGCACCTATTACAGCGGTTTTATTGAGTAAAACCGGACGCGACTTGTCAGGTGGCTGAGTCGTCTGACGAGTCGCCCCAGTGTGAACCGGCTCTAAAGGTTTTTAAAGCATTGCCTATGCACAATTTTAGGTAACGCAGTCGCTCCTCATTTATTGGGAACACTCAATTTGAAGAATTAACATGTTGGGTATCTGTTTACATGATCCAACCACATTGTTTATATTTTACCAAAACATTGGGAATTATATTGTGTTTGTATACATAAAAAAAAAATCATATTTTTTATTTTTTTACCTAAACATGCATTTAATAAATAATAGCGCAAATATCAACATCAAAAGCTGGCACTAAAACCCTGTTATTCTACAGGACCTCTTCTTTTAGAAAATATATAGTTGTTTGGGTGTTTTTAATAATTTTCCAGCAAAAAAAGAAAAAAAAAGAAACTATACCAAATAACTAAATGTGACCCCTTTAAGATTACTACATACCCATCCCGGAAGAACCCAAACCACTCCTGTGTTAGGTTCCTTTAAAAATTGTTGACAGCGGATCTGAACTTTTATATAATTACATAGAGAGGTTAAAAAAAATCCACAAAAAGTTAAAATAAAAAAACTTGAATCCCTAGAAACTATAACCCCTAGGCGATCCAGAGTAATCCAAAAACAACTTATGCTGTGTAGTCTAATTATATTTGCAGGGACAGGAAATCCTTTCTGACATCCGAAATCTATTGGATAAATCCTCAGATCAACACATCGCTATGTATTTTTATAAATGTAAGTACACCTTCACATTATGTTCTTTTGGGGAACTATCGAGCTTTAAACAATCTATTGAATCTTTAGAACCAATGCCTGCGAAAGGCAACTTTACATTTAATACCAAAGCCCTTATAATAGCGTACAGGCTGAAGTTAAAGGGGAACCCTGATAAAGATTAATAAGTAAATAATGGGTTCATACATATATGTCTATGTTAGCTTCACCAATGAAGCAGTGTTGAAATGAGAAGATAACTTCTATACACTTTTCTTTTCAGCTTCTCGGTTCCTCCCCTAATAGAAGCCCAATTTGTAAGTGTTAATAAAGTTGAGCTCAAGCAGAACTTAGTTGTCACCGTTAGGGATGAGCGGAACACCCCCGCGTTCGGTTCGCACCAGAACTGTCGAACAAACCGAACGTTCGCACGAACATTTAGAACCCCATTGAAGTCTATGGGACTCGAACGTTCGAATTCAAAAGTGCTAATTTTAAAGCCAAATATTCAAGTTATTGTTGAAAAACGTCTTTGAGAACCCGGGTCTTGCCCCAGGGAACATGTATCAATGGAGAAAAAAGTTTTAAAAACTGTAGTTTTTTCTGGAGCAGCGATTTTAATGATGCTTAAAGTGAAAAAGGAAAAAAAGAAAAATTCCTTTAAATATCATACCTGCTGGTTGTCTATAGTAGTAGCACATGTTTAGAAATGTCGCTGCACAAAATAAGATTACTATAAGAAAAAATAAATGTAATACTGCTTGCGGCTTTAATGTAATGTTTGGTCCCTGCAATATGGATAAAAATTAGGGTTGTCCCGATACCGAGTATTTGTGGGAGTACTTGTACTCCCGCAAATACCCCTGATACCTAAATAGAATACTTCCCCCCCCTGCCGCCACCGCAAAGCCGCTGCCGCAAAGCCGCCGCCGCATACCGCATACCGCCGCGTAAATCCCCGTACATTACAGCGTGCATTACAAGCTTTCGTTTGTATACTTGTAATGCGCGTCTCGCCATGAATAGACACTCCCCTTCTCGGGATTGGACGGATCTGTCCAATCCCGAGCAAGGGGGAGTGTCTATGCACGGAACCGTGTATAGACACTCCCTCTTGCTCGGGATTGGACGGATCCGTCCAATCCCGAGAAGGGGAGTGTCTATACATGGCGAGGCGCGCATTACAAGTATACAAACGAAAGCTTGTAATGCGCGCTGTATTGCACGGGGATTAACCCGGCAGCAGCTACTACAGGTATGGGGAAAGGACATGGCTGCAATATGTGGGGGACAGGACATGGCTGCAATATGTGGGGGACAGGACATGGCTGCAATATGTGGGGGACATACATGGCTGCAATATGTGGGGGACATACATGGCTGCAATATGGGGGACATACATGGCTGCAATATGTGGGGGACATACATGGCTGCAATATGTGGGGGACATACATGGCTGCAATATGGGGGACATACATGGCTGCAATATGTGGGGGACATGGCTGCAATATGTGGGGGACATGGCTGCAATATGTGGGGGACATGCATGGCTGCATCTGTGGGGGACATGGCTGCATATGTGGGGGACATGCATGGCTGCATCTGTGGGGGGGACATAGCTGCAATATGTGTGGGGGGACACGGCTGCAATATATGTGGGGGCACATGGCTGCAATATATGTGGGGTGACATGGCTGCATTTGTGGGGGGACATGGCTGCAATATGTGGGGGACATGGCTGCATTTGGGGACACATTTAAAAAAAGTATCCGTATTCGGTATCGGCGACTACTTGAAAAAAAGTATCGGGACTTGTACTCGGTCCTAAAAAAAGAGGTATCGGGACAACCCTAATAAAAATCATTGAAAAAAATAGCATGAGTTTCACCACTCCCCCCAGGTCTTTACAAGAACCAGTGCCGATTCTGACCTCCCTGGGGCCCTAAGCAAAATGACATGGCACATTAAAAATGAGAAAAGCGGGGGGCGCTGACGACAGTGACATGTCACATTAAAGAAAGTTGAGAAGTGGGGGGAGGGGGTGTTCTGCTGTCGGAAATGACTCAGCCAGCAAATTTAGAAGCGGGGTGAGGGGGCGAAAATTACTTTTACTCACCAGACGGGGCCTCTAGTAATTTGGGGGGCCCTTTGCAGCTTTGCGGGGCCCTAAGCAGCTTGCATAGTGAGCCAATAGCGAGGATCGGCCCTGACAAGACCCTTTGGCCCTATATACTTTGAACAGCAATATACAAGCGGTGCAACCAAGACAAGGACTGTAGGTTTGTTAAGTAGAATCTGAACCATGTCATACTTTGCTGCTCCATATTGCACAATTGCACCCTCAACAAACTACATGACACTTGTGCCTGATGAGGCCATTGATATTCCAGTGGTGGCCCGTGAGCCTGACCATACAGGCTTGGCCCCCCAAAGCGCACGTGCTGTGTGGCACCAATATAACGATTATTTTAGGGGTGGGGGGCCATTACAATGCCAGATCTTGGCTCAATAAATTATTTTTTTGGGAAAATTCTAGAAAAAAGGGGGGTTGCCATCCAGGGCCCCCTTTAAATAAATTCTGTGAAGAACTCCTGCATTATTTCTGCAAAAAAAAACAAATGTCAGTCTCAAGCCTTAGCTTTCTCCCCATATCTAACCCACAAACTCATCCACTGATCATAAAGTTCAAAATCAAGTTTCGTATCGTCATACTGCACGGTCGTTTTCCAGACGTTTTCTACCGACTATGAACGACGTTCTCACTCACGCAATATCCCTTTATACACTGCGCATGCAAGAAGCTCCGCACGTATCCCCGCGCATGACGATCAATCTAGTAATTGCCACACCCCTTTTCGGTCGGTCAATGCACTTCACTGAAGACATGATGGAGGAGACTCAGGAGAGACATGAAGTTGCAACCTCAAGGCAGGAGAGAGGCCACTAGGTTTAACAGCAACTAGGTTTAAGTGCTATTGAACTGGACAAGTACACTAACACCGAGTACGTTTAGGTGCTACACAGCACAAGTGCGGTAACAGCAACTAGGTTTAAGTGCTATTAAACTTGACAAGTACAGTAACACCGAGTAGGTTTAGGTGCTACTACTACACATCACACTGGCAATACAACACGTTAGAACACTGCAGCTAGCACAATCTACTGCCTGACAAATAGGAATAGCTGATCTAGCTAAGCTATACAGTGTATAAATATATGTACCACTCCTAGGGATGTATATATATTCTCTACACACTGTAAATTAAGCTAAACTGACTAGCCTGCCTGCTCTATCTAGCTATATAAAAAGACACTCTCTCTGTCTCTGACTGATCTCTGTTTATCGCTGGAACACACTACACAAGGCCGCTCAGCAGGCGGCCTTATATAGTGTGGGGAGTGTGCTAAAGCCCTGAGCCATAATTGGCCGAAGCCACCCTGGGTTTGGCCAATTATGGCTCTCCATTTTTTTGCGCCCTGTGATTGGCCAAGCATGCAGGGTCATAGTGCATGTTTGGCCAATCATCAACACGCAATGCTGCAGTGAATTATGGGCAGTTGCGCATCACTCGAATTTGGCGCGAACGACCCGTTTTGTTCGAATTTCGTCAAACGTACAAACAGAAAATGTTCGAGTCGAACATACGTTCGAATCGAACGTGGAGCTCATCCCTAGTCACCGTCCCCTGTTTAGTGAGCACATCCGAGGGAAGGGGCACATCGGTTTCAAGGCTTCCACCCAATTTCTCTGTTTTACCCCCTTTATCTTTTTATATTTTGTCATGTGTACAGCTTTCACTGCCTCTTCTCAAGAGAAAAACAATTAGGTCCTCTCAAGTGAAGCCCCCATGACCCTTATAAAATAAATTTATTTTCTCTTCACTCTTTACAGTTCTTGGAATCCTTTCTGGCAACTAATGCCCAAAACTGAACATAGAAAACGTAATTCCAGGCTATCCTAAAGCTATGTACATTATATAAGGAAATTTCTCTCTTTTTATAAAATAAATTGGACTCTTATTGGTACTTTAATTTATTTGAAGAAATGATTGTGCTCAGCATTTTTTTTACACCGTTGAGCTGATGAAAAAGCTGCTCCTGGGAGCCACAATTGGATGCTATGGGCAAATTAGAAGACAGTCAGCTTATTTAACCTAATGTCTCCCAGGTGTCTTCCACTTCTCTATGCAATGAGTAACCCAAACCTGCTTTTCTATGGCACTCCATCGGCTGCAGGGACTCTATCAGATACTAGTACCTGATAACCACTGGTACTAGGCCATTAAAACTAGAAGGGTTTGGAACAATGGCTTAGAAATTCCTGGGCTTAGTTCTTCGAGAACCCGTAGGTGTAAGCCATCTGGCCAGGAGATGGAAACACTTTTATTTAATCTAACTATTTTTAGACTATGTTAACATTTTGACACCTACATTGTGTGTGGGATTGTGGATATGTATAAAGATTAGTCATTTAGAAAGAATACTAATTGGTTTGATACCATTTTCTATTAATTTACCATTGTATGTTTGTTTTCTCTTTTTCTAAAAATGTCATGTGTTTTTCTGATTTAGGTTTGTTAAAAATAAATGCTAATAAAGTATGTTATACATTTTGTGTATGTGCAGGGTTTTATATTCAAAGTAACGTAAAGCTATACGTCTATTATTTGGTGGGTTTATTTCTTTACAATAAATATACTTTCTTGAAGAAATTGGGGAGACCTAAAACAGATTCATATACATTAAGACCTTGAATTGTGAGTATAATTTGTTCCAGAAACATGCTTGTAATCCAAAGCACTTGTACTGTATATCAAAGCATTTTTTTACAGGGTATAAAAGAGAAGAGAGGCACCTCTAAGGCCGCGTACACACGACCAAATAAATCCGATCAAATCGTTCTGACAGACCGATTTGATCGGATTTGTCTGCTGGGATATGTTGGTTTGATCGTGTACACGCGATCAAACCAAAATCCCCGCCGGCAGACAGCACGGTGACGTGGCAGTGACGTTGATGCCTCCACGTCACCACACCAGGAAGTAAAAAACGTCCACGCATGCGTCGAATCTATTCGACGCATGCACGGGCAGATATGTCCGCTGGTTAGTGTACTAACCAGCAGACATGTCGGACGGACGGGTTCCCAGCAGACAGATTTTAAAGCATGCTTTAAAATTTGTCTGCTGGAAAAACCTGTCTGTCCGCCCGTATACACGATCGAATTCGTCTGCTGAAACGGTCCGTCGGACCGTTTCCAGCAGATAAATTCGATCGTGTGTACACGGCCTAAGGCTGCATTCACACCTAAGCGTAGGCGATTTGCGTCGTTTTTTTCTCGCGTTTTTCCCGTCGTTTTGTCGCGCATATTCGGCATTCGCGTACAGCATCGTCGGACGTTTTTGAACTTCGACGTTTTTTATTTTAGCTAATAGGAAAAATTATCATCTTTTCATCACTTGTTGCTATGTTGGTAGATTTTTTTATCTTCTGCCTGGGTGAAAAGTTCTATTGATTAAAGCGACGAAACGGCTGTAGCAAACGCTCGTTGTCGCGCTAGTCGCTTGAATCTAGCGTTTCCATTACTTTCTATGGGAAATAGAAACGCTTGAATACGCCCAAACCGACCGATACACGTGAGAAAAAAAAAGGGTCCGGAACTTGTTTGAGCTTCAGGCGTTCGGCGTCACGCGTTTGGTCGTGGAGATGTGAACCATCTCCATAGAGAATAATGTATTTTTTCCCCTCTATCGTATTATAGCGATCGCGCTTCAGGCGACAAAACGCTCAGGTGTGAATGCAGCCTAAGTGTAGCAATAAGTTGCTAAATGTTGTACCTTCATTAAATGTAACCATATTGCTGCACAAAAGCCTCATACACACGATCAGTCCATCCGATGAGAACGGTCCTAAGGACCGTTCTCATCGGTTAACCGATGAAGCTGACTGATGGTCAGTCGTGCCTACACACCATCAGTTAAAAAAACGATTGCGTCAGAATGCGGTGACGTAAAACACAACGACGTGCTGAACAAAATGAAGTTCAATGCTTCCAAGCATGCGTCGACTTGATTCTGAGCATGCGTGGATTTTTAACCGATGGTCGTGCGTACTAATGATCGGTTTTGACCTATCGGTTAGGCGTCCATCGGTTACATTTTAAAGCAAGTTGGCTTTTTTTTAACCAAAGGTTAATTAACCGATAGGGCCTACACACGAACGGCTTTGACCGATGAAAACGGTCCATCAGGTTAACCGATCGTGTGTACGCGGCCTTAGACTTTCCTCTCTTCTTTTTTATACTCAGTTGTGACAGGACCCTACTCTTATATCAAGACATCGCTTGTATATCAAGGCAAAATGTATTAAAACATTTTGCTTATCTTGCAAAACGTTCTCAAATCAAGTTACTCTCAAACCAAGGTTTTACTGTAAGGTGAAACAAGTCCTCACAATGAGGTCTAGGCAAATAGACTGTAGCTCTCTGCAAAATAAGTTGCTATAGAGCAGTGATGGCGAACCTTGGCACCCCAGATGTTTTGGAATTACATTTCCCACGATGCTCATGTACTCTGCAGTATAGTTGAGCATCACGGGAAATGTAGTTCCAAAACATCTGGGGTGCCAAGGTTCACCATCACTGCTCTAGAGTCTAGTAAATGAGTTAAAGATTAATTTTGAAAAGAATACCCAATCATATGCAAGAAAGGTAAAGTGCTTGCATATGATGATGGCGGTTAGCATAGCTGCCGCTCAATTACTAAGCTTTGGAGCAACTGCTCATCAATGCCTCATTGATTTTTTTTTTTTCAAGCAGATCTCCAACTTCCCCTGAGTTCTGTTTTAGCATGATCATATTTATGTACAGTGGAACCTTGGTTTACAAGTAACGCAGTTAACAAGCGTTTTGAATAACGAGCAACTTAAAAAAAAAAATCTGACTCGGTTTGCGAGTGTTGTCTCACAAAAAACAGCCGAATTCAAGATAATGGGATGACACTCGGAATGGTTCCGAGCCATTCAGAAATACTCGGAGTCACTTGTAAATACTCTGTTCCTGAGTATTTTCGAGCATTTCCGAGGGTTTCCGAGATCAGCTGAGATTTCCTTAAGTATTTTTGAGGCTGTATTGCATGCCATATAAGTCAATGTGGAACAAATTATCTTTGTTTCCATTGACTTCTACTGGGAAACCCGCTTTTAAATGCGATTGATTTGGATTACAAGAATTCTCCTGGAACGGATTATGCTCATAATTCAAGGTTCCACTGTACTTACATACATTTAACATCTACCTATAGTCGCATATTTTCATTAGGTATCAGTCATATACTACAGCGAGAATAGAAAAGAATCACCCCTTTAAAATAATCACATTTGTTGCTTTGCCACCTGAAATGAAGACAGACACAGTTTTTGTTTTATCCAGCTGTATTTACTCAGTGCAACTTATAATATTCAAGTAAAAGATAAAACACCAACATGTCAGGAAAAAATAAAATAAAACATAGAATCAATGAGTTTGAGATGTGATTAATATTGTGACCACTTTACCTTGTTATCAAACCAATGTGGGAGGTTCATGCTTATGATAATGTATAATGTACTTTGAATCCAGGGTGTGGGCTTGGTGCTGAATGATCTGGAGGAGTCACCTAGGTGGCTAGTTGTTTAACTAGCTTAATGTTTATGTTAATTTTGGCTGTTCCTTAGCTATGTTAACTACTTTCCGACGGCCGTACAACTTTCTATGGCCGCAGGGTGGCTCTACATCTCTGGGAGGCCGTGTTTTTTCTGCCTCCGCTTCTCCAGGTCACTAGAGGGCGCGCGTGCCCGCCACATCCCTGAGATGCCGATGCGCGTGACTGCCGGCCGCAATGTCCGCCAGGCACTCGCGATCGGCGGTTACAGGACAAGGACGTTGATCTCTGTGTGTCAACACAGAGATCCACATCCTGTCAGGGGAGAGAGGAGACCGATCTGTGTCCCTTGTACATAGGGACATAGATCGGTCACCTCCCCCAGTCACCCCCCTCCCCCCACAGTTATAACACAATTCAGGGTACACATTTAACCCCTTCCTCACCCCCTAGTGTTAACCCCTTCAATGCCAGTCACATTTATACAGTAATTAGTGCATATTTAAAGCACTGATCGCAGTATAAATGTGAATGGCACCAAAAATGTGTCAAAAGTGGCCGATGTGTCCGCCATAACATTGCAGTCCCAATAAAAATCGCAGATCGCCGCCATTACTAGTAAAAAAAAATTATAATAAAAATTAATAATAATTCTGTCCCCTATTTTGTAAGCGCTATAACTAAAAAAAATGGGCTATTTATTATAGCAACAAGTAAAAAATATTGCCTTTTTTTTTCTAAATTGTCGCTCTTTTTTTGTTTAATAGCGCAAAAAATAAAAACCACAGAGGTGATCAAATACCACCAAAAGAAAGCTCTGTTTGTGGGGAAAAAAGGACATCAATTTTGTTTGGGAGCCACGTCGCACGACCGCGCAATTGTCAGTTAAAGCGACGCAGTGCCGCAAGCTGAAATTTCACCTGGTCAGGAAGGGGGTATACGTGCCCAGTAAGCAAGTGGTTAATTATACTCCTGTTTACAGTATGCATTTTCATGCTAATATCCCTTAAGAGGGGGATGTCCTCCTGGGGGGGGGGGGGTATAGAGTATGTGTCTTGCATCTTAGCTAGTGTCATCTAGTCTTGGGTGCTCAGCCATAATACCCAATTCCTGAGTCCAGACTGGAGAAAGCTATATCTTAAAAGAGACACCCAAGCTGGGTGCTGCACAGTTCCGTCACAGTCATGTTGCAACTTTCTGGAAGAGGCCATCAGATTTTCCTCAAGAATCTGACGGTATTTTGCACTATTAATTTTTCTTTTATTGTAACAAGTGCTCCAGTCCATGCTACAGATAAACGCCCCAATAAGAGGATAATACCACCTCCATGCTTTATTGTAGGAATGGTGTTATTTGGATGTGAGCTGTATTGAATTTCATGTAGTGTTTCATTTAGTGTTGAGGCCAAATAAGTACATTTTTGTCTCATCTGACCATAACACCTTTTTTTCCATGTGGCTTCAGAATCTTCAAGGTGCGTTTTGGCAAAGCTCAGCTGTGACTGTATGTGGCCTTTCTTGAGGAGTGTCTTTTTTTCCTGCAACCCTTCCATACAAGCCACACTTGGAAAATTTGTGATGTTGGTGTCACATGCGCACAAAGACCACTCTTTGTCCGCTATAAACAAAAAAAGAGCGTACATTTTGAAAAAAAACACAATATATAATTTTTTTTATTTTTATTTTTTTTAAATTGTTTTCTAAATTATTGTTGTCATTAAATATTTATTATTTTTTGCCCTCACTACAGCCCATGCGTTACCTTGCAGAGAACTAAAATATAAGGCATATTGGTTGGTGGTTAGAATAGCTATTCTGTAGGTGAGAAGAAACTTCCTTGACCTCCACTTTGAATAAACCTACACATGTCTAGTGTTTCCATACCCATCCGATTTTAATCATTGGCAATATTTGTGAGTTCTAATCATGGGCCTTATGCTCATGAATCACATCTTTCCGGAATTGAATGTATCATAGTAACTACATTGTCCAAATCACTCACTGCTGTCTTGACGTATTTAGTAACATTCTTCAGTGGTGTTTAAACAGAAATTCATCCTTTAGCGACATAAATCACCTCTTTCGGTCGCATTTGCATATTATTAAAGCTAGCAGAACCGTAGATAAACCAACAATTTTCTAAAACTTGGCAATGACATTGTTCTTTTTCTACAGCACTTGAAAGGCTCTCCCTCAGCATTCCTGAAGGTGCAAGTAAACATTTGTTTTAGACAAGTTCTGATGACTTTAGGCTATTTTAGTAATTCAGCTACATTAATTTCTTTTGTAGAAACCGATCAAGTTAGAAACTTTAGACCACAGTTCTCCATAGACTCAAGAGCAGAGCTCTAGTTTATATGTTTTTTTTTTTTGTTCCAGTATGTGTCAGTCTCATATATTAGTTACTTCCACTTTTTTAGCACTAATTCAGGAAATAAGAACAATTGATGGAAGGCTAATGCCACGTGCACGCGACCGGAAAAAAAGTTGTGAGCTTTTGTTCGGAAATTCCGACCGTTTCTAGGCCCCATCGAACTTTTTCTGTTGGAATTTCCGGCAGGAAAAATTTGAGAGGTGGTTCTCAAATTTTCAGACTGGAATAGTTCTTGTCGGAAATTTTGATCGTCTGTATGCAATTCCGACATGCAAAAATCCTACGCATGCTTGGAATTAATCCTACGCATGCTTGGAATCATTGAACTTCATTTTTTTCGACTCGTCGTAGTGTTGTGTCACCGCATTCATGTGTGTGGCCGTGTGTATGCAACACAAGTTTGAGCCAAAAATCAACGGTTTTCTTGTGGGAATTTCTGATCGTGTGTACGCGGCATAAGAATATTGTTTGTGTTTCCTCAAATTCCCTCTTCTCTGATTTTGAGTAAATTACTATTACCCCTATAGGAGCCACTGATAAAGATGGCCTCTCTGTTCCTTGCCACCCAATCCACAGGTCTCCACCCTACTGACCCATTTCCTCTTTCTTTGAACAGTAGATTAAACACACAGGACAAGAGGCATGGATAAGGGTGCACTGATTGATTGATTAAATCTCAGAGTGGTTGTTCAACAAAAGGCAGTCAAAGTCAATTACCATTATACCATTAAGCACTCTGGTGAGCAATAGTTATGACAGTGCAGTGAAACACACCTGGTGTATACAGATAGCTAACATTGTAGCCCTGATCAGCATAAACATAAACAGTAGCCTGAGTACCTGGCAGGCAAATGTATAACTGGGAGGAGGTGGCTTTGAGACAGAGAAAAGGAGATACTGTATTGTCTGTGTTCCCAGAAGGTAACAATGCTAGACCTGGACTGGAGAAAGGGCATTAGAAGAAACAAAGGGAACAGCATAAATTAACCCAGTAACAGTAACTCTATCCAAGTAAGGAACTGTCTATAAAATAGATCTTTGCCGACTAACGTTGGGGCCCTGTGGACAACAATTGGTGAACCAAGGATATAAGTTGAGTTCTGCAGTCAGTGAAGCTTAACTGTGGGCTCCAAACAGAGCAGTGCCCACTTACTCTAGCCCAAGGGATGCCAAGCGGGCCATGATGTGGCTGTGCCTTAGGAAGGAGTGCTGTATACGCTGAAGTCAAAGATAGCACAGGTGTCCAGAAAGCTCTGATTGTACTGACCAGACAATATTAGACGTTATAGACAAGAAGCCTGGCAGCCAGCTCACCAACTCATCAAAAGATAGTGGATAGTCATGATAAAAGGGGGCCCTCTTGTGAACAAGTTCCGAGATAGTGTCCATGGTAGTCGTGACTTGCTTGACAGCTTATCTGGTTTGAAGAATCAGCAGGGCTTTAGGCTGCAAAGGAAACAGCAGGTATGGAGGCTACAACAATCTCACAGCAACTGCCATTGGATTGGACAAGAATGCTCTGGGCCTGACAGCTTAGGCTTTTATCCAGGTCTACTCATTCCAACAGGTCTGAACTACTCGACTACCATGGTGCCAAGAGAATGGGCTTTTCCCAGGCAAAGAATATAATGGATCCCCTAGGCTTCTCCTGCTGCACATGCCCCAGGGTTTCGTAGCCCATAGTAGCTCTAGTCCCATAATATGAGTGCCAGGACTGCATCTCCAAGCACCCAAGGCTTTTTAGCCCCCAAACTTTGTGCTTTGGGTGACTTGCTCTATCCCTGCTGGAAGCAAGAGAATATAGCAAAAACATAGCAGTTTATTGCGTGCAGCAAGCCAGATGTATTCCAAGCCAATGTAAGGCTAGCTCCGTGCTACACAGGAAAAATGTTTTCCAAGAAAAAAAAAATAATACCTCTGCTAAGCAGACTGCAGTAAGTTTACTTATATTAGAAAAGGTAGTATATATTTTTCCCTGCCAGGGGAGGTCTGAGCTAATGGACAGGGAGGGGGGAGAGTGGTAATTTATCCCTGGTCCAGTCCTAATAGGATATTTTGGGCTGGTGGCTCTGAGTGGTGATACTTCACCATACAGATATTGAATGGAGTAGTACTCACTGGTAGTGAACCATGGTGGTATAATCGTATAACGCATATAGCTATATGGTCCTCATTTGGACCTGTTATCCCAGCCTCTGCCAAATAGAAGACTTCCAGCACTGGTCTGAGATGTAATGCCAAGAGCCACAAAAAAAGCTGATGCTGGAAGATGCAAAAAAATGTATAAACCATCCTTTTCCCCTGCCCACCACTGTGGCACCATGGCACATTTTGCCCCCATAATAAAAGGGCCCTAATACTAAGACCCTTCTTCTTACCCCACACTCCTAAATACTCCTCTCACAACCACCAAAGGCAAACATAGCCATATCTTTACTGCAAAAGGCATAAGACAGTCTCACATACAATAAATTGTTAACATTAAAAGTGATCGAGCAGTGGAGTGGTTCTTACAGTGTTTATATATACAGTGGGACCAGCTTTTTGAAAGACGAGCAACTTTAAAAAAAAAATCCTGACTCGGTTTGCGAGTGTTGTCTTGCAAAACAAGTGGAATTCAAGCTAATGGGGTGTCCAGTACCGCATTTGGCCAAAAGAGCGGAAGCCTTTTCAAAGGTTTTTCCGAGATCAGCCGAGCTGTTCTCAAGTATTTCCGAGGCTCTCCGCCGCCCCCCACCTCTGACCACATGCGGTATTGCATGCCATAGAAGTCAATGCGGAACAAATTATCTTTGTTTCCGTTGACTTCTATGGGGAAACTCACTTTAATATGCGAGTGCTTTGGATTACAAGAATTCTCCTGGAACGGATTATGCTCGTAATCCAAGGTTCCACTATATATATATATATATATATATATATATATATATATATATATATATGTATATATATATATATATATATATATATATATATATATATATATATTATAGTATATCTTAGGAAAGTTTTTTTCATGTAGTTAAAAAGGACTATACCTTACTGTGAGAGGCAGGCCTAATAGCACTGATGATTCATCACATTTAAATACTCTTGATAAAATAGCCCGCAGACCAAGAGAAGCCCCTGAGTTTTGTGTTTCTGCTGCGTGCAAAAAATATAAAGAAAGCACATAGCACTAAAAACGTGATTTACTGCATGTATAGACAAGGCTTTAAGTTGGTATCCCCTGTGGACAACCCATTGTTTTCTAAACAGGTCAGAAGTTGTTCATTGCACAGAGGGCAGTGTGAAGCCAGCTGAGATTGGCAGCTTCCATTAGTGAGATCTGCACACATTGTAAGCAGAGAACTGTGGGTTGACTGGCAACATCTCAGAGTACCGGTAGGCATGCTTCGCTATTCTGAACTGTGTCTTACAATAACGGTACTATATTTATATGGATGGCTAAACTAGCTCACCCCATGAAAACATATTTTTGTAATGAGCAAATCTGCGCTTGCTCAGCCACATAATTAAGTTTCAAAACATCTGACTCTTAAAACAGATATTTGTATTAGGTCACAGAGAGGCAAGGTGACAAATAAAATGGCTAAAACTGTATATTAAATATAATTTAATATAGGTTCTATTTACTGAGCAAAATTAGTTATTTTAATTGCATTTGTTACTTTAACCACTTGCGGCCCCGCATATGGTCAATTGACGGCAGCTTAGGGGATCTGAATATCCAAACTGCCGTCAATTGACGGCATCGTTTTTTCCAGCCACTGGGGGGCACACGCGCGCACCCGGAGCGTCCCCGAGATGCCGATGCGCATGCCTGGCGGTCGCGATGTCCGCCAGGTACCCGCTGATCGGCAGTTTTAGAGCACGGACGTGGAGCTCTGTGTGTAAACACAGAGCTCCACGTCCTGTCAGGGAGAGGTGACAGATGCTGTTTCTCTTGTACATAGGGAGACAGCATCGGTCACCTCCCCCAGTCACCCTCCTCCCCCCACACAGTTAGAACACACCCAGGATGCACATTTAACCCTTTCCTCACCCCCTAGTGTTAACCCCTTCACTGCCAGTCACATTTATACAGTAATTAGTGCGTTTTTATAGCATTGATCGCTGTATAAATGTGAATGGTCCCAAAAATGTGTCAAAAGTGTCCGATGTGTCCGTCGCAATATCGCAGTCCTGACAAAATTCGCAGATCACCGTATTACTAGTAAAAAAAAAAAAAAAAAATTGTCAGAATTCTATCCCTTATTTCCTAGCCACTATAATCTTTGCGCAAACCAATTACTATACGCTTATTGCGATTGTGTTTTTTTTACCAAAAATATGTAGAATACATATCGGCCTAAACTGAGAAAAACTTTAAAAAATTGGATTTTTATTATAGCAAAAAGTAAAAAATATTCTGTGTTTTTTTCAAAATTGTCGCTCTTTTTAGTTTATAGCGCAAAAAAAAACCCCGCAGAGGCGATCAAATACCACCAAAAGAAAGCTCTATTTGTGGGGAAAAAAAGAACGTCAATTTTGTTTGTAAGGCACGTCGCACGACCGCGGAATTTTAATTTAAAGCGACGCAGTGCTGAAAGCTGAAATTTCACCTGGGCAGGAAGGGGGTATATGTGCCCAGTAAGCAAGTGGTTAACCCATAATAGTCTTTCCTTCACAATGTTCAATTCAGGATCAAAAATATGACATGAGTAAAAATTTGTATTTTTTTCTATCGCTATTGATAGTCTGTTTCTTATAAACTGGTATTTTATCTCACAAAGCAACATTTTATGTTCAACTTTAATGACTTTTGGTTCCTCAACAGACACCCCCAAGACCCACCAGAAACTATGTGATAAAATGTATGAATTGACCATATGCAATCTGTTGCAAAAGCATGGCATACCAATCTGTTCTACATTTTCACACATACATTATGATTTATAGAGCTAGTCCCCAGCTGTGCAGACAATTTAGCAGTCTTTACAACAGAGGTTAAAGAGTTACTAAACCCACAACAGAAAAATCAATCTGTATGTGCAGTAAAGCATTCTTGTTATACACGCATGGAATTTCTGACAACAAACATTCGATGGGAGCATTTGGTCGGAAATTCCAACCGTGTGTAGGCCCCATCGGACATTTTCTGTTGGAATTTCCGACAACAAAAATTTGAGAGCTGGTTCTCAAATTTTCCGACAACAAAATCCGTTCTCGTAAATTCCGATCGTGAGTGGACAATTCCGACACACAAAATTCCACGCATGCTCTGAATCAAGTAGAAGACAGAATCACTCTGTTTGGTAAAACTAGGATTCGTAAAAGAGATACAACATTCGTCACGAACTAACGAACTGAAAAGCACGAGGCTGAAAAACGCGAATCGTCTCTCACCAAACTTCTACTAACACGACTGGTATTGAACTTCCCTTTAATAGTGCCGTCGTACGTGATGTACGTGTCCGCGTTCTTGGCGATCGGAATTTCCAACAACATTTGTCCGGCCGTGTGTATGCAAGATAAGTTTGAGCCAATCCGTCGGAAGAAAATCCACAGTTTTGTCAGAATGTCCGATCGTCTGTACGCGGCATAACTGTGGAACTAAGAGGTTAATCATCTGCATTGTGTAAAAAGGCTGTTTGATCCAGTCTTCTCTGATCCTCTTCTTCTTCCACAGTATTCAAACCATCTCCTGATCGAACAGAGCCTTTTGGGGAAGCTACATATGCTCAGTTTGGTGTGTAGTACGCACAAGTTTTGTTTGCTTGAGAGAGTGCATGTGATCAGAACATGGCCAATCAGCACTGTCCAGACAGAGGGTTAGGGGTCATGCAGCCTCATAGGGCAATCAGGGGAAAAAAATCCAAGTTTTAACCAGACACTGAATGAAGTCACAAGACTGATCTAACTGCTGATGAGAAAGGGTATTTAGCAGTTTCTAAATACTAAAATAATTGCATTTCCATGTACTGTGAGAGATTGGATATAGTGAATGCAGGGTCATGGGTCTAGTAACACATTAATTTGTGGTGTCCTCAAATTATAAATGCGGCATTGCATACTAAATCTTAAAGGAAGATTTTATTACCTTTTTCTTGTTACTGTGCATTATTTATATCTTAAACCATCTTATGTCACCCCCCCCCCCCCCCCTCCACACTACTCCATTTAACACTGGCTAGCCTCAGTAAAATACTAACAAGCATCATAGCTACACAAAACATGCATGGCTTGGTTGTATGCTTCCTGTTCCCACAGGCCAACTGTCTTCCACTGCCCTCTTTCCAATACCAAACCAAGGCTTGGAAAAGAAAGGCTGATAGAGTTTGCCCACTTTGCATCAGTTTACTTAAAACAGATGATTGTGAAAGTAGGGCACACCATTGTAATACTCTGCTAGCAGTCCAGTGCATGGACAGAGAGTGGGCATTCTGAAATAGTGTCTCTCAGAAATAGTGAGGACCTATACAGATTGCTCAGTCAGCAACATGATTTGTGAATGGCTTTGTGACGCTCCTAACTGTCCTGCCGCTCCATGCTACAGCCTGTGTTATTTAAGCCGAAATGTGACCATGATGGCATACCGAGGGAGGCAGAGTGATCATAAGAGGCAGTGTGCCTAATCCATGTCCAGACACCTAGAAGTACAAAGTAGGTAAACTGTAAGCATATGGTACACCATTCTATTATCAGAACTCCACAGACTGTGCGTGGGGCAGTAACAATGATGACCCAGCCAGATGGTACTGGCAGGCAAACCTATATTATATATGAGAATGTGTTATAACAGTAGCATGATTGCTGGGTGATTTGTGTAACTCTTGGCCCTCCTGTCATCCTAACTTATGTTTACCATGCAGAAATCCAGTCGTGACTAGAAGGGAGTTATGCAGATGAGATAGATAAGGGACAACGAAACAGTGCCATGTCAAACATCACATTGGTGTTTTTTTCACCTATGTAAGGTAGCAGCATAAATAAGGTGTTCCTTTGTACACAATTGTACAGATGCTTCTACATTAAAAAATAAAATCGAAGGATAATTTCGCTAACCTGAAGTGAAAACTTTATCATGCAACAATAAATGCATCACTGCTCACCAAGTCCAATATCTGTTGCGTGACCTAAAAACCAGGAATGCTCAGGGAATTCCCTCTGGATCATCAACGTGACCTGAGTGTCTAAGAAAATAATATGCAATAGAAAGATGCCACAAATAATTCAAATTTCTCTGGAGGAAGGGATCCTTTTTCCAGACTCAGCACATTTCATAGCCTGATCATTAATTTTGGAGCTAGTCTCCTCATTATTGACCGTGTAAGGTTTCCATGGTCACTGTGTCCTAAATAAAGAGTTAAATGGATTTTTTATTGTCTCAGGAAAAGGAAACAATTTTTTTTTATTAGCAACGACGCAATAACACTGAAAACAGCATTATTGGCGGAATTTAGCGATTCCCTTTGTCCTACTGTCATACTGGAAGCCTCAAAAGTTATACTTTTTAGCTTTAGTGACCCTGTTTTATTAATAGAGAGTAACTCTGCAGTGTATATTGCTTGTGCGTAGCTGGTCACAGAACTTTAATATAAGGAAAAACACAAGCACTAAACTATGTTGGGTTTGGTTTATCCTTATTTTTTACCATAATGACAAATGCATGTAACAAGACATATGTTGATACTGGAATACATTTTCCTGACACTGTATATCAATGTGTGAAAAACAATGCCCCAGACAATATACATTGCTCAATCCAATCAGTCTGGTTCTCCCAATCATTTTCCAGTGTTGTATGGGAAGATAAAAAAAAAAAATAGTCGGTTGCTAAAGGCAACACTGACTATCTTAAACATTCCTATTCCTCAGATATTTTGATAAATGAGGCCATTGAATTATAGCAAGAAGTCTTGCAAATCATCTTCTCTCAGGTAAAGGTCTTAGGCCCCATACACACGACCGAGTTTCTCGGCAGAATCCAGAGAGAAGCTCGCTGGGATCCATATTCTGCCAAGAAGCTCGATCGTGTGTACACTTTTGTCGAGCGTCCCGTCGGGAAGCTTGTCAAGCCAAAATAGAGAGCAGGTTCTCTATTTGCTCGACGGGCCATCGGGACTAATGGATCGGCGCCTTTTTCGACAGCCTGGTCGACGAACTCGACGGCCGGCTGAGAACCTCGTCGGGCGGAACGATGGGTTTAGCCCCACGAGGTTCTCGGACGTGTGTACGGGGCCTTAAAGTGGGCCCTCGCCTCTTTTAGTACCTTCGTACCTAAAGGACAGAAGTATAGATTTAATATGAAAGCAGTTCTAAGTCTTAACCAGATAACCTTAATGCCGCGTACACACGGTCGTTTTTTTGCGAGGAAAAAAACGACGTTTCTGTGAAGTAAAAAACAACGTTTTTGAAACGTCACTTTTCAAAGACAATTTTGCATACACACCATCGTTTTTTCACAAAAAGCGAGGTTACGTTCACCACTCTTTTCCATTGAAGCTCGCTTCATAACTAGCTTCTGGGCATGCGCGGGTTGAAAAACGTTGTTTTGAACGACGTTTTTGCTACACACGGTGACTTTTTGTGAAACAAAAAACGACGTTTTGAAAAACGACACAAAAAATTCAAGCATGTTGGAATTTTTTTTTGGTCGTTTTTTTTAAGACAAAAAACGACGTTTTGCCCACACACGATCAATTTAAATGACGTTTTAAAAAACGTCGTTTTTTTTTTTCATCGCAAAAAACGACCGTGTGTAAGCGGCATTAGAGTGTTTAACCACTCAACTACCGGCCGCCGTCAATTGGGAACACGATGCGCATAGCTGGCGGTTGCAATGGCCGCCGGGAACCCGCGATTGCCCAGTAACTGAGCAGGACCGTGGATCTCTGTGTGTAAACACAGAGATCCACGTCCTGTCAGGGAGAGGAGACCGATGCTGTGTCCCTTCCATCTACAGTTAGAATCACTCACTAGGCTACACATTTAACCCCTTCCTAGCACCCTAGTGTTAACCCCTACCCTGCCAGTCACATTTATACACTAATCAGTGCATATTTATAGCACTGTTAACTGTATAAATGTGAATGGTCCCAAAAATGTGTCCGATGTGTTCGCTATAATGTCGCAGTCCCAATAAAAATCTCAGATCGCCGCCATTCCTAGTAAAAAAAATAATAATAATAATTATGTCCCCTATTTTGTAGGCGCTATAACTTTTGCGCAAACCAGTCACTATACGCTTATTGCGATTCTTTTTTTTTACCAAAAATATGTAGAAGAATACGTATCGGCCTAAACTGAGATTTTTTTTTTTAAATGGGATATTTATTATAGCAAAAAGGATCGATTCACACTAGAACACGCAGCAACTCAAAGCAAGAGTCTGGTGCGTCCCCATTCACTGTTTCAGGTACGATTTCAGCCCGAATTTTGGTCTAAATTCAGACCTGAAACAGATTAAAATACACACAGGGGTCCTGTGCAATTCGCACCGGAGCCGCTGCAGAGATATGTGAACCGGCTACATAGAGAACCGGTTACAATCTGCTGCTATGCGAATTTCGCAATAGTGGGGACCCAGCCTAAAGGAAAAGCTTGGGCATATTAAAAAAAATAATATTTATGCTCACCTCCCTGCTGCAGCATTGAACCAATGCAGCAGCTGTCCCCCATCGTCTCTTAGCCAGAGAATTGAGAAATCACATGACCGCTGATCGCTCAGTTCTCGGTCTGCTCTGAGAATGTGTCATGCTGAGAAGCTGAGCCGGCTGCCAATTAGGTGGGTGGATTATTGGCGGAATACATCCAGAGATTGGAGCTGCTCTGTAACATCAGCCAGCAGCAGACTTTAGCCTGCTGTCATCTGATTCTGGGTCACAGGAGAGCTAAGAACTAAGTGCACTCCTGTGAGCCAGAAAAGAAGTATGGCCAAAAAAGTTTTGACCAAGCTTCTCTTTTACCTTGTTTTGACATAACTATACTATAATGAAATCTGATTGACTTATTTAGCTTACTAAACACTGTAGATTTTCGAAAATTACAAAATAAGGGCTTATCCAAAATGGTTCAGAGATTTTGATCAATGAAAATATAGAATAAAACACAATTGTTGGATGTATTTTAGTGTTGCTGTATCCTGCTGCCCTAGGCATAGGCCAACTACTACATTAGCATATATAGCCCTAGGGAACCCAGAGTAAACATTGCTACTAGGATGCATTCTTACCTTGGCTCGCAATTGATTATTGTAGAGTAGGAAGCTAGCTGTCTCCTCTTTTTCAATAGTTCCTCAATTACTAATCAGAGCAGCTTGGCTTCTGCCAAAATGAATGCCTTTCATCTAATGTGCTGCTAGAACTGTGAAGATTGTATGGACTATGATTTGAAATTAGATTTCCATTTGGCTTCCCGGCTACTAGCAATCACAGTCGGGATTCTTTAATGATTCCTGCTGCACCTCCTATACACCTTGAAGAGAGAACTAATGCCTGGAGCAAAAGGTAAAGAATAAAGGCATTTAGTAAAGTGGCATTCAGGGGGTTTAAAATAGACCTCACTAAAGTAAGGTGTGAACGTTTTACTGTAAATAACAAAGATCTATCAAACAGCCCTCTCTACGCTATATTCCAATTGTGCCCCGGGCAGCCTTTTTTCTTGTTCAGGCACTACTAAACACTAAACAGCTATAAATTCCACTTGGTTGACTCCAGAACAAACTTTAGACGTCTTGCTGATATCAATGACGGCAAAAGTATTACAGATTCTAGAATCTAAGTTGCGCAAATGTCCAATAAAAATAGCAACCAATAAACAAATGGCTTGATCGCTCTACAACTGCATGCGGAAACTGCAAAATTAGACTCCCACAATGGAGTACTAGGATTACTGCACTTGAGCATGATAGCGAGCATATACCTTATTCATTTAGCTAAACAAATTTCTGCTTCGCAAACTAACCCTTTCATTTTCCTCATAGAAAAACGAAACTGAATTACTTAATCTCAGATTTCATGTCAGAGCTATATACTGTATATAAACAGCCGCGGGAAGTAAATGAAAACATGCATTTTTCTCTAATGCATTAAAAAAAAAAAGTACATTTTCTTTTCAATAGTAAGCTCAGCAAATACGTGTAATAATACGCAGGAGTAGAGCATAATTGCTGGGCCAGGAAATAGATTCTTCATTAGATGCTGAGAAAATGCTCTACAATAGGAAAATAGCTAGTTTGATGAACAAATGGATCTTCTCTTAGATACAAAAATTATGTAGGTTCATAGCAGCAATATGCAAACAACCTTGAATTGCTGAGGCTTTCAAGGGAATAAGTGCCAACATCAATGCTTTGGTAATTTAGCTAGAGTCTAACACCTTTTATCTTTGGCCCCAAATTACACATTTTATGACTTCATATAATTTGATATTATTAAGTTTTGTGAGAGGAAGAAAACAATTCAAGTAAGTAACAAAGCAAAATAAAGATATTCTTAAGACAGGGTAGAACAAGATGCACATTGGGAAGCCCCCATTAAGAGATCCTGACCTCCACGGAATCGAATACCTGGATGGAACTGTCCTAGCCACAGCATGATAACTACATGACTTCCACATAAGTATCAATAGAAGAAGTTAGCGCAGGACTCCCCGACTACAACACCTTGTGATGGCCAACTTATTAACTATAGGTGATCTGGCTTGGTGCAGATTTGGAACTGTGTGTAACGTAAAATTGTTGTAAAGGCTGAAGGTTTTTTACCTTCATGCATTGTATTCGTGAAGGTAAAAAACCTTCTGTGTGCTGCTCCCCCTAATACACCTCTAAGCTCCCTCTTGATCCAGTGATGTGTATTAGAGCATCATCTGTCCCAGTACTCCCTCTCCTTATTGGCTGAGACAGCAAGGGAAATCATTGGCTCCCACTGCAAAGTGGCGCATTTTTCCTGTGTTTAGAACAGTCCCTGCACAAAATGACATTTCTAAAGGAAAAAAGTCATTTAAAAACTACTCGTTGCGTTGCGTAAGGGGGGCGGGGTCACCCGTACATGTCACTGGGTAACTCCGTGGCGGTTCCCCATTGCGTCAGAGGGGGCAGGGTAGCCCTGCCCTCAGCTATTTAAGAGGTGGGTGTTTGGCTCATCCCTACAAGTTAACACAAACATATTACATAGATACACATGTGGTTGAAAAAGACACAGGTCCATCTAGCTCAATCTTTGTGCATGTGTGAATTGGTGTTTTACTCATATTGGTAATGATAAATCCCTGGATCCAACTCCTATCACATTTGAGAATTGGCATGCCCTGTATATTATGCTGACTGAAGAAAACATCTAAATGATTTCTGATATTATCAACACTCTCAGCTAATACCTCTTCCTAGGGAAGTGAGTTCCACATTTCACTGCTCTTACAGTAAAGAACACATTAAAGATTAAACCTCCTTTCATCCAACCACTTCTATAAAATGAATGAATGTAATGTTTGCAGTTGTTCCTCATAAGTGAAGTCCTTCAACCTTCTTTAATAATTCACTTGCTCTTCATGGAACTCTTCCTAGTTCAGTGCCAGCCTTTCTATGGATTGGTGACCAAAACCAATCTGCTTGAGTGTTAGTCACCAATCCACAAGTAAGGATTGTTTTTATAACATTAGCAGCTATTCATAATATTATTTACAATAAAGTATTACTAAACCCAGTAATATGAAAATAGTTAATCCGACCCCTGCAGTGCCCACAGCTTTTTAAATCTTCCCACAACTTATAAATCTCCTTTTTACATTAAAACACTGCCACTATATACCTTTTTGGCTGATCTATATACCATGGTCATGTGATAAACAAAAGGTTTGCCCGAGTGCTGAGTATTCAGGTAGGAGGAAATTTCCACTACAGCCTGTGCGCTCATGCTGTTATGGGAGGTGGATCATACATCAATCAAGATGTGACATTTCACCCACTGTGTTCTTTTTTAGTTACTGGGCATTGAGGAAGAGAGAGGGATTGGGCTGTCATTTAGGATCTGTATAGACACCCAAATGGTTGATGTCAATACCAAGTGATCTGAAAAGCTCTGCTCAAACAGGAAATGTTCTCTCCAGCAATAGAGACCAAATTAAGCATGTGCAGCTTTACTACTCTGACTGTGTCTTATATGGCCTTGCCAAGAGAGACCCTGCAGGAGGGAGTTGATCTGTCCATACGGGATCAAAGAGCCTTTTTACGCAACACAGAGGATTAACCCCTTAAAGGAGTTGTAAAGAAAAATGTTTTTTTGCCTAAAATTAATGTCTGCAAGGTAGACAGACAGAATAGTGTAATGATTCTGTTAACAAACGAGTAAATACCTATTAAATTCCTTCATCTATATCACCTCCGGCGTTCTAGTTTCTGTTCTCTCATTCATTTCCTGGTTTGCATCACTTGTTCATGTAAGAACTACATTTCCCAGTATGAATTGCGGCACGCCCAGTAATTCACACCTCCTTGAAGTCTCTAACACGTAGAGAGCGTCCTGCCAAACAGATGTAGTTCCCAGGAGGGGGCGAGCACGTTACTGACCACCGCAGTAAAGTCTCCCTTCATGGTGGTCAGTAAAATCAGACAAGCAGGAAGTGAACAGAACAGAGAAGAAATAGAGCAACTTTTGAGCAAAAACGAACAATGAGGAAGTGAAAAGAGGAATGTCTTCAGGTAAAGGATGCTAATTATGAAAAAAAAATTCGTTTACAACACCTTCCATAGTGAATATAACAAGCATGCTATTCTGCATATACAGACAGATTTTACTGTTTTACTGTCGAGGGTTTAGTAACACTTTAAGCTGTGTGAGGCATGAGGCTTTATCAGAGTTAAGTACAGCCGTAGATACAAAAATACTGATGATTTTTTATGGTAAGTCATTAAGTCCTTAGCAGATATTTATTCTCAGAATGGTTTCAAAACTGGCTCTGGACTTCACAAAATTTAGTTTTTGGCCACACTATACTAAGTGGAGCAGTGATCTATTGTTTTTGTCTGGTGAGGGTTTCCTAGGCTAGGTGATTGATTTTCACCTACTTGCTTCTTGGAGAATCTTCCAGAATATAGGGCAGGGAAAGTCAGATACCTGGTTATGAATATTTATCATGCTTCAGCTAATCCCCGGAAGGGGCATCCAGAAGGTGTCTGGGGAGGTGATAAATTGCTTGGAAGACCTTTTTAAGAGTGTTATTCCTGTGCTGGTTGGGTTCCAGTTCTCCTGGGGCTAGACGTTAGTCCTCCGGTTGATCATTTGGAGTATTCTGAACCCCTCTCCTGTTTTAAGTTATTCAGAAATAGCTTCTAAAAGGAAAGATTAAGCCTGTGCTATTAGTGTACATAGAGCTATGCGTGTGACTGGCATGTTCTGTACTAGCAAGGGAGCTGCACCAGATTTTGCAATGTCCAGTTTTAGTACCTTACAGGAACACTAAAGGCAATTTTTTTTAAAATAACAAACATGTTATACACTGTGCAGCTCGTTTTGCACAGAGTGTCCCCGAATCTTGTCTTCTGGGGTCCCTCAGCGGCTGTGTCGGCTCCTCCTCGCAAAAGCATTCCACCTTCATGGGAGCGAGCTCGCATGGTGGAAAGCTTTTGCGGGCGCGCTCCCGTGATACAGCGGCGGGCATAGCCGCCGACTGGATCACTCAGCACCACCCCCTCCGGCGCGCCGCGTCATCGGATGTGATTGACAGCAGCGCCAGCCAATAGCTGCGCTGCTATCAATCCGTCCAGCCTAGCCAATCAACGGCCAGGCTGGGAACCGAAGAGGATCACAAGGACGCGCGTGGGACTTTCGAGGGGTTAGGTAAGTAAAAGGGGGGTTCAGGGGGGGGGGCGGTACCATCGGATGTGTTTTCACCTTAATGCATAGGATGCATTAAGGTGAAAAAACATTTACCTTTACAACCCCTTTAACCCGTTTGTGCCCTTAGGGACTACAAGGAGTCTGTTGTCTCCAAACAGACCCTACAGTGAGGCATGAGGATCAGCAATGCAAAATTATGACTCCATGTACATATATCATTCCAAACAATAACTAGGGAATTGTTTTTAAACCCTTACCATACAGTGATAACAATATTTACATTGATATGATTTCTTTCAAAGGGATATCTCAAAAAAATATATTATAGAATACAAAAATGATAAGCCGTTCATATTTTGTTACCAATTTCAAAGCAAAATTCTAGGAGGAGAGGGGATGTGACTATGGAAGTAGAACTATGCAGTCCCTTTGTCCCCCAGCTTCTCATGAAAAGTACTTCTCAAGTAGTATTACTATAAATTCAGTGAGAGAAGGGTGTGAATTGTGCACATTAAAAAAAACTTGCAAAGTAAGGTAAGAGATATATGATTCGAGCTATGACAGAAGATGTTACAGTGATGCACCAGTTACCAGTGCAGGACTTTAACGTACCGTCTATCTCCCTGTCGAAATTGTCTGTAATGCAATATATGGTTGAGATGTTTGTTCTTATTATTGTAAACCTCAATAAAAATTATTGAAACTAAAGTAAGATAAGAGAAATATGCTTGGCATATGTATATTAGGGATCCTCCGTTTCCGATTATTTCCCTAGACCTTCTCTTTACTTGAGGAACACTGCACTTCTAGCAATCATATTTATCCTTCAGTGATGGACATTAGGTGTGTATTATATAATGGACTAACAGCTCCTCATACATAATGCACATCATACAAAGCATGGATGGTAAATCTAAAAGCTTTTTTAATGCTTTAATGAAATATGTTGGTTTAAAAAAAAAGTATCATCACGTATATAGAGGACCATGTTTCTTCGTATCTGGAAGTGCATTCACATGCAAATTCACTATCTACAGCAACACCAATTAAACAACCAAGCCTTAAAATCCAGTTTGGACCATGTTTTGTTTTCAATGCAATTCTTGACCATGAACTGATTGGCTAGCTGTAACAAACTGGTATGTCTTCCATCTTAATAGTATAAATATTACATAGCTCCCAACTGTCTCTGATTTCGAGGGACTGTCCCTGATTTGGAGCAATGTCCCTCTGTCCCTCATTCCTCCTCATTTGTTTCTCATTTTGGTCTGATCTAAATATAGTAGTTGTATATAAAATGCACTTTTTATCTATCAAAAAGTGTTTTCCAGCACTAAACCTTTTACCTGATTTTTAAATTGCTGCATTTGTAAATTCCAAAAGCCAATATAAAGGAATAGTAGTGGTAAAAAAAGCACTTGTAGGTTTACCCAATAATTTTTTTTTTTTTTACAATTCTCCTTTAAGGGGGCATGGCAAGGGGTGTGTCCTATGCCTGCCTACATTTGCTGATCGGTGTCCCTCATTCCCATCTCAAAAAGTTGGGAGGTATGATATTATGCTACTATTGGAAGTAAAGATAACTAAAGCCTACATTGCCGAATCAAGAAACTCACCTCTGACAGATTGTTCATGATTTATACTGGAAATGCAGATGTTTATATTACTCAGCAGAGTACCTATCACTCTGTATCTATCACCTCTTTGTTTTCTTTTTATGATTTCGGCAATTTTAGCGAGTTACTACAAATACTTGATAAAAAGACTGACCAATAGTGTGAAGTAGCAGGGTAACAAGTACTGAGTCACTCACTAGCATACATATCAGTACAATGCTTTATACAGAAGAAATCAAAACTACTTTATAATTTGAACAAAGATCCTGTGTACTTTTCTTACTGTATTTTAATGACACATAAGCCCATTAGAAATGTGTTTTCAATCAGACACAGCTCCTTTAAGTCAAGCTGTGCAATGCTAAGCACATATAGTGAAATAAATGTGCAATGCAACTGTAAATTGTCTATCCTATTAACATGGTAGGAATAGTTTTCTAAAAGGCATACTATTTTATTAGATTACCAGTCTTCTGATTTTTTCTATGACTCAATTGGGAAATTTAAAACAAGGAAATAGAGAAACAAAGTTCATAGATATCCATAACAAACACGTTTACACACAGTGGTGAAAGACCCCAATTGCATGTATAGTATGCTGAACATGTTGCGCGCGCACACACACATCAGCAGAAAAAAGGTACATTGGGGAGTGGGAGAATACATAATAGCAAGTGTAATATTTACAACAATTCAGTAAACAAGTGTTAGGACTTGTTCACACTTGACTACATTTCTAACTCTTAACAAACGCTCTTAAAGCGTTTGTATGGCGTTAGTATGGATGTCAGACTGCTATCAATTAACTTTAGTATGGGGTTGTTTTGAAGCGATTGATGAGCGTTAAGGCGTGTTAAAACTGTTCCACAATGTAACAGAAATAAACTAATTTAAGCACAGCACAACCGCACCGCAGACTCCTGCCAGAGCATTTGCTGAGTGTTACCATAGACTTGAATGGGAGGCGTTGATGGGCTTCAAACAACTCAAGACTCAACATGAGGCTTTAGTTTTGAAGTGACGCAACGCTAATGCTTCTTGTTTTTAGAATGTAAACAGCAATATGTGCTGTCCATTGTATTATTTGCATAGGCATTTGAGGGGCATTTTTAACGCCCCTCAAACGCCTGCTTTTAAAGTGTTACTAAACCCACAACAGTAAAATCAGTCTGTATATGCAGCAAAGCATGCTTGTTAAAGTAGCGTTCCACCCAAAAATTGAACTTTAGCTTTAAGTGTTGGTGACCCCCTGACATGCCTCATTTGGCATGTTTTTTTTTTTCGGGGGGCGGATACCAACTTTTTAGAGGCATCCAGCTCCCACTTCTTCCCGGGGCTCTGCCGTGCCAGAAGGAAGTTCACCTCTTCCCACTCCCTCCCTGCAATCTTCTGGGACAAGTCACAGAGAGCAGCGGAACCTGGGGGGGGGGGTACCTTTTTACCTCCCCGAACTGCCCACCCACAAGCAATGGTGGTACCCCTCGGAGCAATACATATTGCCATGACCACGATGCTTTGCATGATGATGCTGCAATTTTAACCTTGCAAAGTTTGACAGGTACCACCACCTGTCAAGCTCTCTCATGTAAATTAATGTTGCCTTGCCTCAATCACTTTGCTTGAATTTGTGGCGCAGTTACGTAATGGTAAATTGCTGTTTAGCAATAAAAAAAACAAAAAAACGGGGGTGTTCCAGCCTTTTTTTATGTTCATTAAAAGTCAGCAGCTCCAAAAAGTGTAGCTGCTGGCTTTTAATAAACATACACTTACCTTCTCCATGGTTCCAGCGCCTCTCCCCCCTCCCCGGCCGGCGTCTTCATACCAAGTGTGGGCACCTGGCCGTGACAGCTTTCGGCTTCACGGCCGGGGCACCCACTGCGCATGCGCGAGTGGCACTGCACGTGTGCGAACGGCGCTGCGCCGTCCCATTGGACAGGCGATCGCATGGGACCTAGGACGTGTCCCAGGCTATTGCCTACAGGGAGGGGCTGCAGTAGGGCGATTAAGCTAATCGCCATACCAGCCCCTCGGCGGAATGAGGAAGTGCGACAGGAAGTCCCACTCCTCCTGAAGCCCCCACTCCCCCCCCAAAAAAATTACATGCCAAATGTGGCATGTAAGGGGGTGAGGAGTGGGTTAAGCGGAAGTTCCATTTTTGGGCCGAACTCCGCTTTAAGAAGTAGGCATTAGAAGGTGGCAGTATTGCCTCCTGAACACCTGCTAGCCTCCTTTCACTATCCTTTGGAAAGTGATCCACAGCGAACTGCTTTTCAAGAGGGGCGGAAAATGATACCGCTAGTGTTAGCAGTAAATATCATGTAGCTCTTCCACAAAATTAACATAGAAACAAATAAGAAACTACATAAAAACAAATGATTTAAAACTAATAAAAGTCCTAGTTACTCTAACTTTTCCAGGGAAGTCCAAGTATAACACCTGTGTGCTTCAACGCCAAGCAGCAGGGATCATCATGGTCAAGCCCATCACTGATAATTAGAAGGCTTACCAAGGTAAAAACCTTGCTTACAGAGGAAGGCTCCTTGCACACTGGGTTTAAAAAAAAAAACTCTGTTTTCTTGGGAGTAAAAAAAAACGCTCATATAGAGCATTTTTTGTACAAAGTCTAGACGAGTTTAGAAGAGTTTTAGTTTTTTTCAGCCAGTAAGCTCCAATCAGAAACGCGAACCAGAAGTTTTTTTTCCTACCTCTAAATATTGAGAGCTCAAAAAATGCCTGTAATCGTCCTAATGTGCATGGACACATAGGATAACACTGAGTAGCTTCTACAGGTAGAACACAAAACTCCTGTATAAGCAACGTTTTGTAACCACTTCAATACCAGTGTATATTCTTATGACATCCACAAGGTGGCTTTGCCATCTTGGGTGGATATCATATGACGTCCTCGGGTCTCCTGGCCGCTAGGGAGCACGCGCGCGTGGCTGGCGGCCATAATGTCTGCCAGGTACACTTGATTGGCAGTTACAGAGCTAGGGACGTGGATCTCTGTGTGTAAACACAGAGATCCATGTCCTGTCAAGGAGAGGAGGCCAATGGTGTGTCCCTTGTACATAGGGACACCGATCGGTCACCTCCCCCAGTCAGTCCCATCCCCCCACAGTAAGAATCACTCCCTAGGGAACACTTTTAACCCCATTGATCGCCCCCTAGTGTTAACCCTTACCCTGCCAGTCACAGTAATCAGTGCATATTTATAGCACTGTTTGCTGTATAAATGTGAATGGTCCCAAAATGGTGTCCGTCGCAATATCACAGTCCTGACAAAAATCGCAGATCGCCACCATTACTAGTAAAAAAAAAGAATTCCTTTTTTTTTCATAAATCTTTTGTAGGCGCTCTAACTTTTGCGCAAAGCAATCAATATATGCTTATTGCGTTTTTTTTTACCAAAAATATGTAGAAGAATACATATCTGCCTAAACTGAAGAAAAAATCGTTTTTGTTTTTTTCATTGGATATTTATTATAGCAAAAATATTTTTTTTCAAAACTGTAGTTTTTTTTGTTTATAGCGCAAAACAAATAAAAAGAAAGCTCTATTTGTGGATTTGTGGGTTTGGGACCCATTTCGCACGACCGCACAATTGTCATTCAAAGCGTCACAGTGCTGAAAGCTGAAACTTGACCTGGGCAGGAAGGGGGTAAAAATGGGGTATTGAAGTGGTTAAACCAGTGTGCATGGAGCCAAATACTGCACTAAGCTTGTATTAGCCTGGGGCCACATCAAGGTACTTCTCCTCTCTCTTTACCAAACAGGACACAGATAAAGGAATAGCTTCAAATGAGCAGATTTTACAAGCACCAGCAGATCTTGGCTACAACACCCTCGATCCTCTCATCCACATCAGACACCCCCAATATAATACATACCACAAAAGCCAAGACAAAACACTCATACTGTAGTAAATCCCAACATCTATTTGTGTAAAATCAAGTATCAAAATAGGCCTGAACAAAGCTGCTGCTCACAGCAGCCATAGATGTACACAACAGACTTTACCCAACATGTTTCGTCCAATCAAACATCTTCGGGGGTTCAGTTAAAAATAAAACAGGCACCAGAAGGCAGCAGTATTGCATACTGAACACCTTCTAACTTACTTTTACCATCCTCTGGAAAGTGATCTGCAGACTGCTTTTCATAGAGGTAAATGATACCACTAGTGTGAAAGGAGCCTTAGCGCTGCAACTAACATCATGTGGTCAGTGACAGTTTTTTTCTGGTAGTCCAATAAGACTTGTTTTCGACAACCTGACTGTATATACATATGCCTGTATCTGAAAACTCTGGATGTTTGGTGAGCAAGCAATACATCTGTATTTTATAGCATGTAATCAAATGTTACACAATGACTCTATAAATGTGCTGATGCTACAAACACAAGTCCTGGACAAGATTGTCATCGATCCCATTTAGAAATCTGCCACACAGTTGTGCAACAAATGGTGTAACTTGTGACAGATTTGTGTATGTGTTGGTAAGGTGGATATGAATCTTTCCCAACTTAGATAAAACAGTTTTAAGCATCTCTTCTGCAAAGTGGTGGAGTTTACAGGCAAAGAAGCTATTCACAGAAGTTGGGAGAGTAAGGGAAACATATTAAATATCAGTTCTATTCTAGTCAGTTCTATTGTCATATTTGAAGATATTATACATTTTGTCACAGAATGGTCTCAAAGATGCAACACAATCAACCGTTTACTCCGTCATGGAATAAGACTTATTTACCTCCACCTTCATTTCTTGATAACATTTTTTAAACAATAGTGCCATTTAATACAGTCACATTTAGTACGAGCAACGGTCTATCCTGCTTTCCCCCCTCTGAAATATGATCCTCAGGGGATTGCTTTTCAGCAGGCAGTACATCAGCATCTCCCAGGCACTTACTGAATGCCTATTTTTTTCATTTAAAGCTGGACATTATATTGTAATACTGCTCTGCAACTGCAAGCCAAACACAAAGTGAAGCATTACCGCAAACCCCCATCAGCTGCATGGTTTGCTTTCAAGTGGGCTGTTGGGGTGGGGGTGGGGCGGCAGTAAAACCAGAGCTTAACTGCCTGTTTTTACTGCTCCCTGGCCTCCTGTGTAAATGAGGCTTTGCATTCTTGAAAAAAAAGAGCTACTTGAATTTGTCTCACATGTTAGCAACACTGCACATTTTTCGTGAATTCTGCCAAGGCTTTTAACTATGTACACTCTGCCAGGATTATGCTGCAAATACATTATTAAATCATCCCCAGGATGTTTTATACTGCCCATTTGAGAATGACGATTGGTCACTAGAAAGGTCAATACCCCATGTGATGTCCAATCAGCACCCAGTTAGTTTGAAAGTGTTCTATTCCATGTGATAAATGGGTTGATATACTAAAGGCAAATAGACTGGGCACTCTGCAAGAGCAGTTGCTCCAGAGCTTGTTAACCACTTCAGCCCTGGGAGATTGTACCCCCTTCCTGACCAGAGCACTTTTTACAATTTGGTACTGCGCTGCTTTAACTGGTAATTGCACGGTCATGCAATGCTATACCCAAACAAAATGTACGTCTTTTTTCCCTTATGCCGCGTACACACGATCATTTTTGTGATGAAAAAAAAACGACGTTTTCTGTGAAGTAAAAAACGACATTTTTGAAACGTCACTTTTCAAAGACGATGTTGCATACACACCATCGTTTTTTCACAAAAAGCGAGGTTACGTTCACCACTCTTTTCTATTGAAGCTCGCTTCATAACTAGCTTCTGGGCATGCGCGGGTTGAAAAACGTCGTTTTAAACAACGTTTTTGCTACACACGGTGACTTTTTGTGAAACAAAAAACGACGTTTTGAAAAACGACACAAAAAATTCAAGCATGTTGGAATTTTTTTGCCATAAAAAAAAAATGTCGTTTTTTAAAACGTCATTTAAATTGATCGTGTGTGGGCAAAACGTCGTTTTTTGTCTTCCAAAAAACGACGTTTTGCCCACACACGATCAATTTAAATGACGTTTTAAAAAACAACGTTTTTTTTTTATGGCAAAAAAAGACCGTGTGTACACGGCATTAGAAATAGAGCTTTCTTTTGGTTGTATGTGATCAACTCTGCAGTTTTTATTGTTTGCACTATAAATAAAAAAAGAGCGAGAATTTAAAAAAAAAAAAACTTTTTTTTTTTTTTGTTTTTGCTATGATAAATGTCCTCCATTTTTTTTTCCTCAATTAAGGCCGATATGTATTCTTCTACATATTTTTGGTAAAAAAAAAATCACAATAAGCGTATATTGATTGTTTTGCGCAAAAGTTATAGCGTCTACAAAATAGGGGATAGATTGATGGCATTATTATTATTATTACTTTTACTAGTAATGGCGGCGATCGGCGATTTTTATCGGGACTGCGACATTGCGGCAGACAGATCAGACACTTTTGACACTCTTTTGGGACCGGTGGTTATAATGTAGCGCTAAGCTTTATGTGAAATGAAAGTGCACACAAATAAGAGGGAACATTCAAATAATCATTTGAATAGACACCAAAATGAAAAGTCCAACTTGTCCATAATCATTCAATGAAAAAATGAACATGAAAGTCTAAGGGTCAGAAACAAATCTAATCCCAGAACAGAATGTTGGAAGAAGGAAGGTGAGTCCACGACAATGAAGTAGTGTTTCCTCAAACCAATACATATAACAGGGCCCAGAGTAGTAGCTTGAAGCTTGTGGGCCCCAATGCAAAAGTTGACCTGCCCCCCCCACCCATTACCATCCACCACTTCCACCGTCCCTGTAGATCCATCCACGATACTCAAAGTGGCTTAGGAGTTTTGAGTTCACAGAGTTCCTCTTTACATCAGAGGACAGGGATTACCACCGGAGAATCAGAGGACAGGGAGCACCGCTGGACAGGGACTCCTGGCAGGTCACTTGGCAGAGCTAATTTCCCGTCTCCGGTCTTCGGTCAGAACGGCAGTGTTGTTGCAGTAGGCAGATACACCCTGTGCAGGGTGTATCGGCTGTGTTGTAAAGGAATGTGATTTCAGCCCTGCAGAGGAGGAACAGTATAGAGTGCTGTAATGGGTAAAGAGCTCAGAAGCCGGGCATAATATCCAGGGCAGAGGGGGTGGTCAGGGGGCTTTGGAGGTGCAACTTAGATCTGGTGACAGAAAATCTGGAGCCTACAGCCCTTCAGGTGCCCCCCGAGGAGGTGTTAACGGATTTGTTTTAGCAATTTCTGAAGGTTTCTCTGTCAGCGTTGGCAGGTGTTGGGGGAAGGTCACCTCCTGGAGGTGTGTGTCTTTCCCCCAGTTGTCAGGGAATTGGGGTAAGCGGACATCCCTGGGTGGGGGGTACAGAGAATCCCAGCTGGTGACAAGGAGACACAGAGCAGTGTCTTTCCTCACCAGTGACATCGGTCCCATAGTGTCTAAAGGATGGCACTCTCCTCTTCTTGACTCGCTAAGCACGGGTACCATTCCATGTTGCCAGCACACAGCACAGACACTTCCCCATCCTGGGCTGTTCTCACCTCGTGCTCCTCTCCATTCAGGAAATGCCTCACAGCTTCTCCCCAGCCAATGAGATTGGAGGGGTCTGGACTGTGGAAGACAAAGTAGAAAGCCCAGTAGTGGAGCGTGTTGGCCGGCCATGTGCATTGGGTCCCCCCGCCGCTCAGCACGCCTACTAAGGCTCTTAAAGGAGCCAACGTACCTGTACAACGTTTTGCGCAGGTCTACCAACCTGCCGGCGTATATGTACGTGATACGGTCGGGAAGTGGTTACAGTTGCTCCAGAGCTTAGTAAATGAGCAAAAGCTCTGCTAACTTCCATCATCCAATCATGTGCAAGCAAAAATGCTGTTTTTTTTTCCTTTGCATGTGATTGGATATTCTTTTCAAAGTGAAGCTTTCTTAATTGAATAAGTCTTGGAGCAACTGCACTTTGCCTTTAGTAAATAGACCCAATATATATGTACTGTGTATGGGTAGCTTATGCTTAGCTAACCCAGTCAGGGCAGGGGACACGTCAGTGTTGATATTTTCCTGTCTCATTAAATATATCCCAGGCTTGCTGAGCTGGTATGAACATTAAGCTCTTCAGTAAATCACCCCCCGCTCTGCTGAAAATGGAGAAATAATCCACATTTAAGCACTGCTAACAAATTTCTTTGCGAGCTAAAGTTTAAAAAAACACACCGAGTACGAGCAGATTTCCAGAGCTACGTCTCGGCAAAGGGCGCAATGTAAATTCCCTGTCACTGAGCACTAATTGCTAGTGACAAACGCGCAGACAGAGAGCAAGAGCGAGAGCGAGAGAGGGGGAGAGCAAGAAAGGCTTTACATCCCCAGCACTGTGTGATACCGGTGAGAGCTGAGACAAGCAGTAATGTCTCATTCACCTGGATCACACTCCGTTCTCCATCTCACACATCCAAAACTGTGATTCACTCCAGCCATGTGCATGTTCTATTTGTAGCCTCTCATCGCACTCCACTTACATGACTTTAAAAAGGGAGGTGGGTGGTGTGAGATATGACACTACACTGTGAACAAATCTGACTTAGAAAACATATACAACTAGGATTTCTACTATACAGTACATAATGTATATTCTATAGAATGCCAACTATTATTTTAAAGAGGAACTGCAGCTCACATAATTTGTAATAAAAACATCATTTGCATATTGTTTTATATATACTGAGATTCTGTACTTGCCAAATATGCTGCAGAAATCTCCCTTCAATGAGTCTTAACTGTGGGCAGCTGAAGCTGCTGTCTGTTCACTTCCTGGATTTACACAGACACACACCTCCAGCTCTGCAGCTCTCATTGGCCCTCGTATGACTCACCCCCCCCCCCCCCCCCCCTCTGGCAAACTCTCAGGCCTCGTACACACGACCGGTTTTCTCGGCAAAAACCATCAAGAAAGCTGACGGCAAAGCTTTTTTGCCAAGAAAAATGGCCGTGTGTATGTTTTTCGTCGAGAAAACTGTCGTGGATCTCGACGAGAAAAAAAGAGAACATGCTCTCTTTTTTCTCGTTGGGAGTCTCAATTTCCTCGTCGTGTTTCTCTTCGGGCTGGTTTACAATGAGAAGCATGTTCGCGTGTATGCATAGAAACCCGCGGATGCTTAGAATAAAGTATGAGACGGGAGCGCACCTTTGGTAAAAGTAGCATTCGTAATGGAGATAGCACATTCATCACGCTGAAACAGACTGAAAAGCGCGAATCGTCTCTCACCAAACTTTTTCTTAACACCCAGTAAGTAAGAGATTAGCAAAAGCAGCCCCAAAGGTGGCGCCAGTGGAATCGAAGTTCCCCTTTGTAGTGTCGTCGTACGTGTTGTACGTCACCGCGTTTGAGAACAACAAGATTTTGTCTTGACAGTGTGTATGCAAGGAAAGCTTGACAAGAAACTCATCAAGCCTGACAAGAAACTCGTCGAGGAAACTGACGTTTCATTTACGACGAGATTCTTGGTCGTGTGTACGAGGCCTCACAAGTGAGAGAGCTGTGCATGATGTCATAAGCCTAGGCTAACAACCAGACAACATACCTCCCAACTTTTTCAGATGGGAATGAAAGACAGCTATCAGCAAATGTATGCAGGCATAAGACACCCCCCTTGTGACGTCCCCCTTAGAGGAGAATTGTACAAAAAACAAGATTGTGGTTAATCTCACAAGTGCTTTTTTTTACCACTACTGTTCTTTTATATTGGCTTGTGGAATTTACAGATGCAGCAATTTAGAAATCAGATGAATGGTTTAGCACTGGAAAACACCTTTTATAGATAAAAAGTGCATGTTATATACATCTATATAGATCAGACCAAAACGAGGGACACATGAGGAGGAATGAGGGACATTGCTCCAAATCAGGGACAGTCCCATTAAGATCAGGGACAGTTGGGAGCTACGCAGACAAGGCTCCCCTGATGACATCAGCTATGACGAAACTAGTAGGGTGGAGTCTAAGCTCAGTCTCACCATGCTAGCTCTTATATTATCTGCAGATTGTTTTTTTTTATCCTAAAATGTTTTTTTATCCTGAAACTTGTTATCCTTGTCTGATTGGACTTGTGTTATCTCAATAAACCATCACAGTTTTATGCTATTTTATGTTGGCTTCTTCTCCCCTTTTTTTTACACTTCACCTGGGAGCGAGAGACAAAGAGAGCCATTTGAACTTATATCTTCATTATCCTGCCTACATCCAGAGGATGGATTCTATGCATTGTATAAACCCACACGTTACTAGCATACCTCCCAAATTTTTGAGATGGGAATGAGGGACACCTATCAGCAAAAGTATGCAGTCATAGGACACACCCCTTGACATGCCCCCTTAAAGTAGAATTATACAAAAAAAATTGTACAAAAAAAACAAGATTGGTTAAGCCCACAAGTGCTTTTTTTACCACTACTATTCCTTTATATTGGCTTTTGGAATTTACAAATGCAGCAATTTAGAAATCATATGAAAGGTTTAACGCTGGAAAACACTTTTAATAGATAAAAAGTGCATTTTATATACAACTTTATAGATCAGACCAAAAATCAGGGATAGTCCCTCCAAATCAGGGACAGTTGGGAGCTTTGTACTAGGCTCCTTTAACATGGAGTCTAGTCATCTGGTACAGGCACAGATTTTCCTTTTATCACGGTGGAAGGTGCATTTCTGGTGTCTAGTCATTCATTACCACTGAGACACGAATACTCAAGAACATTTCACTTATTTTTGATTCCTTTATGGACTGAACACTGTTACTTTGGATGTCTTCATAGACTGATCATTGTATATACACATATATACATTTATATTTTGTGTGTTTTTTTATGTCACATGGGCTGTATAAGGTATTTACTGGCAGAATTTTTTTTTTTTTACTATCCAAAGGGCAGAAGATTTAATAGATGGAAAGATGAAAAAATGACTAAAGTTCTGCTTTAAACATATCTCAATGTCATATACTCATTTTAAATGCGTTATGTCTAAAGCTTACCGCACACATTACAATCTGATTGTAGAATCCCCTGTATGGATGGATGCATAGATGTATTTATATGTATTTGTGGCTGATTGGTTTCTATGCACAGCTGCATCAGATTTTGCACTCTCCAGTTTTAGTAAATCTTCCCCTTTGTCCTAAAGCAGAGTTCCACCCAAAAACCACTCCTCGCCCCGTTACATGCCACATTTGGCATGTCATTTTTTTTGGGGGTGAAGTCGGTGTTTAGCAGGAGTGGGTTCCTCCTTCCGCCCAGGGACCGCTTAGGCGATACGTCATGTGGTCAACGGCAGCCCCTCCCTGTAGGCGATCACCTGGGACACGTGACAGGTCCCAGGTGATCGCCTGTCCAATCAGATAGTGCAGCGCAGTGAGTGCATGCGCAGTGAGTGCCCGGCTATGAAGTCGAAAGCTTCGGCCGGGTGCCCACAGTTAGGATGGAGGTGCCGGAGGAGAGGGGGGGGAGAGAAGTGGAGCTCCGGGCAGCGTGTCGCTGGACAGTGGAGAAGGTGAGTATATGTTTATTTAAAGCCAGCAACTATGCTTTTTGTAGCTGCTGACTTTTAATAAACATATAAAAAGGCTGGAACTACAGTTTAATTATTCTTTTGACTGAATATGCACAGCCCAGAATGTATGTTACTTTATGACCATTTCAATACCAGTAACACTCTATTAGAAATAAAAATAAAACAATAGCATAGATCAGTGGTGGCTGGTGCTTCACTTTGGGGAGGGGGGGCGGCAAACAAACCCCACGCCAGGTACACATCTACCATATCCAGGTTGTGGCTTCCCTGGCTTCTCCTCCCTGCTTCCCCTCCTGCCCAATTCAGTTTTAAGACCCGCTTCTGGTCCTGATTGGCTGGGAGGAGAAGCCAGGAGACAATAGCGAATATTGATTTGCTAATGTCATAAGTGGGTGAGCTCAAGGCACAGTGCTCTGCACCCCAAGGCCAATCTTTTTTAAGCCAATTAGAGCCTTGGGCTATAATCATGTGCTTCAAAAACTAAAAACTTGTAGAAATCTCGTAGCATGGAGATTAGGGGGCGGCGATCCTGCACCCCTTATGGACCGGCCGCTGCTGGTGTAGATACTCTTGCAAAACAGTATCAGCAGGGGGTTCAGCTAACATATACTGTGGAACCTCGGATTGCAAGTTAACGAGCGTTTCGCAATACGAGCAATTATTTTTTTACAAATCCTGACTCGGTTTGCTAGTGTTGTCTTGCAAAACTAGCAGGATACAAGCCTCTGCAATGTACAGTACTGCATTTGGCCATTGACACATTGAGACGTTCGAAAATACTCAGAAACAATCAGAAATACTCAGAAACACTGCAAAATACTCTGTTCCCAACGGTTTCCCAGTGTATCCGAATGGTCTTCTAGTATTTCCAAGTCTCTCTGGTGCCCCTCCACCTCTGGCCACATGCGGTATTGCATGCAAAAGAAGTCAATGTGGAATGAATTATCTTTAATTACATACAATCTACAGCTCACGGTACATTAGCATGATGGTCAGTGGGAAGAATGCCCCCTTAAAAGACCATTGGTCTCCAATGCAATCTCCTTTATGCTGTGTAAAATAAAGAAATGTACAGCATAAGTGCTGAACTAACGTGTTTCACAGCTAGAACGGGTGCTTAATCAATTTTATGCATAATAACAATATAGGAGACGAAAAAAAAGACGTAGCAGATGTGGCTAGCCTTAAACATGAATTGCACTTGCACTTGCAATAGAATGATCTACACAGCAAAGGGAATTAATCAAATACAGTAAAACCTTGGTTTGAGAGTAACTTGGTTTGAGAGCATTTTGCAAGACAAGCAAAACATTTTAATACATTTTTACTTGATATACAAGCGATGTCTTGATATAAGAGTATACATCTATATTAATTACATACAATCTACAGCTCACGGTACATTAGCATGATGGTCAGTGGGAAGAATGCCCTCTTAAAAGACCATTGGTCTCCAATGCAATCTCCTTTATTCTGTGTAAAATAAAGACATGTACAGTACAAGTGCTGAACTAACAGTCCCAACTAGCGCGTTTTACAGCTAGAACCGGTGCTTAATCAATTTTATGCATGATAACAATATAGGAGACGAAAAAAAGACATAGCAGATGTGGATAGCCTAAAACATAAAGTGCACTTGCAATAGAATGATCTACAAAGCAAAGCCATATTACAAGGGAATTAATCAAATACAGTAAAACCCTGGTTTGAGAGCAACTTGGTTTGAGAGCGTTTTGCAAGACAAGCTAATTTTTTATATATATTTTGACTTGATATACAAGCGATGTCTTGATATAAGAGTAGTGTCATCACACAACTTTTTCACTTTTTTGAGTTCCTGAAACTCACTTGAACGTGACAACTATTCCGAAGGGAAGCCCTAGTTCTAGCAACATCGTGATTGGCAGTAAACTCCAACTTATTGCTGGCACAGATGTCGCATGCCTGTACTATGTGCTACTGACATGACGCACTCAAGGCGTCTATGCACATTATATATTAATCTGTTTCAGCTGTTTACTGTTGATGGTGGCTTTATTGTGAATTAGGTTAATTCCAGTTTATACGCCTTCATTTTTTTTTCTAACTCTTATTCTATGCAAAAAAATAAAAAATTAAAATATATATATATTTTTTTTAAACAGCTGACTCTTTATAAAATCAGATGATCGCATTGGGCTTTCTATACTGATAATGTAAGTTTTAATAATATTACAGCATAGGGATCCCCATGCTAAAATCCGTAATAGAGAATATTTAAATTAGAAAGAATGCTCATAAAGGTCACTTTTAGAGTAGATTGAGATTTCCCTATGGGTAGCCACTAATCTTGCACCTTGTAATGGCTTCAGAAAATATTTGAATACTGACACATAGCCGTTAATCTTTTGTGACAGGTACCCTCTCTGATATATACAGAACGTCAGCTGTCATTCAGCGTCCGCTGTTAATTAATAAAAAGAATGCTTAGACCGGCTGTAGGCTGTGAAAGTGTAATATAACCAAGAATTTTATTTTTAATTTCTTTATATACATCCTAATAAATGTAGACAAATATTTCCATAAAGTTACAATAGGCAGAGCTGGAAAGTGCAGTTAAAGTGTGATTTGGTGCTGATGTTGGAAAGGTTACATTAACGATCCAATTACACAGCACTGCCTAGGATGCAATCAGTTATCCTATATGTCCTTACAGAACAGGGGTCAGGTGGGGGCGATACAATTTCCATAAAGTTAAAGAGAAATCACAACATTTGTATCCATTACCTGTCAAAGGAAATACTTACTATAATAATAATAATAATAATAATAATAATAATTATTAAAAA
Source organism: Rana kukunoris (assembly GCA_029574335.1). Taxonomy (NCBI): domain Eukaryota; kingdom Metazoa; phylum Chordata; class Amphibia; order Anura; family Ranidae; genus Rana; species Rana kukunoris. The sequence goes on from CM056053.1 coordinate 137,195,414, forward strand.
AAAAAAAACATGTAGGTAAAGTATCTGAATAATTGGAAGCACCTACCTTAATGCAGAAGATCACTGTAGGTTTGACTAGTCCAGATGCTTTATAAAAAAAAGTTCCTTTCCTTTAGATCTCTTGCAGTCCCTTTGGCTGTAGTTACATAAGAAAGATGCTTTTGTAAGCTGATGAGTTTGAAGGTACCTCTGAAAATTCCAGCTCCATCCTCAGTGCCCAAGGAAGTTAAAGGATGCCTGGAGGGTAGGATGCTGTGCCAAGATCTTATCACTTGGATGGAGGACTAGTCAGACGAGGGAAAAAAGGAGATGTGGAGTGGTGAAAGTGGGATGAAAGGAGTGAGAGGTCTGTGAGTAGGAGACTGCACACACAATGAGAATAATCCACCTTCTCTGGCTCATCACAGTCTCATGCTACATCTAGCTACTGTCTAGATCACTGAGCCCAGGCGCCCTCTAGTGTCTGCTTTTCATCATCACGACTCACGGAGTTCCCAAGGGTTCTTAGTGAAAGTTCACATTCATTAATCTGACTTTTAGCTTGAAGCAAAAAAAAAAATGTAAATATTGCAACCAAAAATGTGTTTTTTTCTATCTTTTTTTTCACCAATCGAATGCTGTTTTCGTTTTCGTTAAGATAAAGCAAAATGTATGTATTACAGAGATTTATATAGCACTGACAATAAACACACTGGGGGTAATTTACGAAAGGCAAATCCACTTTGCACTACAAGTGCAAACTACAAGTGCAAAGTGCACTTGAAATTGCACTGAAAGTGCACTTGAAAGTGCAGGCGCTATAAATCTGAGGGGTAAATCTGAAATAAGGGGAAGCTCTGCTGATTTTATTATCCAATCATGTGCAAGCTAAAATGCTGTTTTTTATTTTCCTTGCTTGTCCCCTTCGGACTGACAGCGACTGAACTTCCAAGTGCACTTTCAGTGCAATTTCAAGTGCAATTTGCACTTGTAGTGCAAAGTGGATTTGCCTTTTGTAAATAACCCCCATTGTACTTTTACATCAGTCCATTCCCACAAAGAGCTTATAATCCAAGCTCACTATCTCACATACACATACTAGGGACAATTTAGACATTCGACAATTAAAGGGTAAGTTCACATTTGTAAAATAAATAAATAAATGCACATATTTTTGCTGTAATTTTTGCACTTATTGTGTTTTGTATAGGAGCCTGCATAGCATTGCACTCACAATCACAATCAGTGGATAATGCAGCGACGGCTGGTGGTATATTTCAGGGGGGAGGGGGCTACTCTGTCCAAAAATTATGGGTTGCAAGCCATAAAGTATAATAAAACAATGCACCTATAGCCCCCCCCCCCCCCCGCGTCACCCACACCCCCCTTCCCTGTGGGTCGGCCAGGTCCACATACAACCGCCACAAACATTGGTCAGTCGATGATCCCCGCACTTATCCACAAGCAGCACAATCCCTCAGGTTGGTGGGTTCGTCCCCTGATGCTCCTCCGGCTTGTCATTTTGGCCAATCGGGACCTTCTTCCTGATTGGCAGGGAGGAGAATCGGTGTCATTCGCTATTAACACACAACTGGGTGGGCTCAGGGCATAGTGCTTTTAGAAGCCTATTTGAGCTTATGGCTCTAATCACATGCTTCAAACCCCCCCCCCCCATTGTAATCCATGCATCCGGTGCTCTGAATGTAGATTAGGGGGCCAGATGCACGGATAGTGGGTTGGTGCTCCTGTGTCTAATGGATCAGGGGTTCAATGTCAGGCTCCTGCACAGGAAACCCACGGCTTTCTGCCTGCTCCTCTGTAAGGGCTGTCAATTTAAAAGCTGCAGGGCTTGTGAATGATCTACAGGGGCGCTCATCAACACCCTCGCTGTTCATTGAGAATTAACAAGCTGTCTGCTGTGGTCAAAGATGGGACTTGTATTTTTCTCATTCACATATTGCTGTGAATACATGGTTAAGCTGTGAGCCATGTGGCAGAGCCCCACATAGCTGCACCGATTTTGAAATGTGATGGCTAGTGAGGGGAGTTGAACTCAAACCCGCTGTCACAGGGAGGTGGTTCTGGTGAAAGGAGCCATGGGAAGAGATACATGTAACATGTTCCTAAAGGTAAATCTATGGCGGCTGGTGCTCCATGTTGTGGGAGGGAGGAAAACAACCTCCCCCCATCGCTCAGTCGATTGCCTGCGATAGGGCCCATGGTGGGGTATGATAAGATACCCCCCAGTACATACCGGTATAGAAGAATCCAGCAGCAGCCAGTTGCTCGAGGCTGAGCCCAGTGTGCTGAGGCCAGTTGTGGAAGGTCCCCATGCAATTGGTTATATCCAGTAGCTCGGAGTAGAAGGCAGGGTTGTCGTTCTGCTCCCTGCAGCCTCAGTTCAGTGTCCAGATGCTTGGGGATTGGGGACGGTGCTGGGCAGAGGAAGGGACGGGTAGGGAAACATTTGCAGTGCCCGTATGAGCCAGGCTCCCAGCTCTGGAGGATCCACCCCGCAGGACAACACTGAAATCGGTGCACATATAGAAGAACCCTGCTCAGGCCAAGTGATGGGGGGGACACAGAGCCTGACCAGTCACCAGGGCAGAGAACATTCTGGAACAGACCGGACAGCAGCTTCTCCTTCCGGCCAATTACAGAGGGACCATGGGTCCCAGCCGCCATGACTACCCCCTTTGGGGTAAGTTGCATCTCTTTGATTTGAAGGATGGGGGGTAAGAGGATATGTGCTGGGGGGGGCTTTGGGAGGGAAAAAACTTGTGCCCAACCGAGGTCCTTTGCCCTTCCATATCATCCCTCTAACACATATCTTCTTACCACTTTCATATCACTCCTCCAGTCAGGTGTATACCTTGTTACCTGCCCCCTCCCTTCCTCTTCCTGTTTACTGTGTCCCCATCCTCTGTATATATCCATAAACTAAAAACAGACCTCAGATCATCAGCATTTCTCTTGCAGTTTAATAGATCTTAGATCTTTTGGGTCAATGTAACTGGGCCATGCCAGGTAAGTGTCCTTTGCCTACATACAGTTTGCTACAAAGGTGTCCTTCTTTATTGTCAGAAAGTTGGGAGGTATGCTTTAAGTGCATTTGTCACCTTTATTTTTTCTTTATATTGGCTTTTTAAAATAGGAAATATAGAGATTGGACGAAATTGGTGCATAATAACACTTTTAGTAGTAATGTACATTTTTATATATCAGACCTAAAAAGGGACAACTGAGGCAATGCGAGGGACAGAGGGATTTGATCTTAAAAGAGGAGCAGTTCCTCCAAATGAGATATAGTTGGGAGCTATGTACACAAAAAAAAAACATTTAAACTCTGTGCAAGCAGTGTCCTATTGGTGGTTGGACAAACCAAAATAATCCTTCAGAAAAGCGCTATGGCACAGACAAATGCAGGAAGTCCCATAATCATGCAAATGTAAATTTATTAAAAAGAAAGTCTGATGAACAATATGTATATTTCCAAGAGTCCCAGCTTTGTGATACAGATTATATAATATGCAGTATAAATGATCCCAAAAGAGGTGCCTCACTAGACCATGGTGCACAGCGTGATTGTAAACACAGAAAAACCCTCCTGTGAGGTGAATGTCTATCTCTCAGGCATGCAGTCTCACTCTGGGAGGAGAGGATCCAATGCTAGATGGCATCAAAGATGTCTATGCAATGTGCTCTTACCATGTCCCAGATGGAAGGATGGGCATACAGGCAGGGCCGATCCGCCCTATAGGCTCACTATGCAAGCCGCTTAGGGCCCCACAAAGCTGCGGAGGGCCCCTAAATTATCAGGACCCGCCTGGGGAGAAGTCATTATCTTCTCAAATTGCTGGCTGCATGGGAGAAGAGGTAAGAAGTCAGCAACTTTAATGAAATGACAGCAGAACACCCCTCCCCCCGCTTCTGAACATTAATCTTCAATGTGACATGTCATTTTCGGCACCCCCCACTCCCGCTTCTCAACTTGTAATTTTGCCATTTTGCTTAAGGCCCCATGGAGGTCAGGATCGGCACTGCATACAGGAGAGTGATGGCGATCAAACGGCCGAAGGTGAAGGGATAATAACCTTCGCTCTGTGAGCAGTCTGGACGCGCGCTCCGTTCAAACTATGCAGGACGTCTCACTGACGGGAGGGGCGGGGACACAACACAGGAGGAGCTGGTGCTGGATTGGGTGGAGGCTGGCAGGCTAGGTCCGTGTGAACGTGGTGGGAGGGATCCCAGAGTTGTGGACTGCAAACGGAATGTCAATGGATCTGTGAAGATCTGTAAGGTCTGCTGGTCTGCGATGCAACAACGGACTGGGACTGAGGACTTGGGGCGGCTACAAGCTTGGACGACATGTATCGGGTCTTAACCCTTCGTCAGGTCATAAGGATGTAGCTGTATAGGGACTATTTAAAGGAAACTGATGCGTGTGGGATGAGACATAGCAAGGCAATTATATGCTTAAAAGGCTATGCTAATAACAACAGCAGATGCATCCTAATAAAAACATTTTGATAACACACATTGTTGGAATGGAAGGGATGGTAGAAAAGGGGTGGGAGAGATAGGGTATTGATAAAATGTGTTGTGTATATATATTAACAAATGTTGAATAAAAACAGTGTTATAATACACAGACTGATAATAATTAATAAAATGTGACTCAAAATCACTGGGTAAAAAGGAAAAATATTTTCTTTCCAAAGATGATAATATGAATTCCCATCAAGCAAAATTCCTAATGGATATTACAGGCCTTCTGTCTCGAACACAATTATTTCGTGTTCCGTGACAGGTTTTACATCCAAACCAATGGCACAGCCATGGGAGCTAATTTTGCGCCGTCCTACGCCAACCTTTTTATGGGGTACTGGGAAGACAATTTTATTTGGGCTAACAACCCTTTTGCACGATACATAGTATATTATGGCCGCTACATCGATGATGTAGTGCTCATTTGGAGCGGCACTGTGGAACTTTTTGACTCTTTTGTTTCACACTGCAACTTCAACATTTTAGATCTAAAATTCACGTATGTATGATCCTTCGGAATTAGTCTTTTTGGATCTGGTCCTTTACCATGAAAATGATAGAATTTGTACCAGAAATTTCTGTAAACCCACCAGTGGCAACGCATACTTACATTATAAAAGCTGCCACCATCCATCTTGGACTAATAATATACCCAATGGACAATTTCAGAGACTAAGGAGAAACTGCACAAACAACACTGACTATGAACTACAAAGTGCAGTTCTGACCAAAAAATTCTTGGAGAAGGGTTACCCCCCGACCCTAATACAGGCGGCCCATGACAAATTCATCCAACAGCCTATAAAAATAAAGCTTCCTATAGAATCCAAAAAAACACAAAAAAACATTTTCAGGTTCATCACAGATTTCAATAATAAATACAGAATGATACAAAACATTGTCAGAAAGCACTGGCACATTCTGAAAATGGACCCAAGGCTGGGCCCTATATTACCACCTGTTCCTCAAATCATTTTCAAAAGAAATCGTACCTTGAAAAATATTCTGGCACCAAGCAAACTTAAAAATAAGAAGGACCAGACATCGAATGCCACTGCACATTTCGATGACCGTACTGGCATATTTCAATGCAAAAAACGTGGATGTTTGACCTGCCAATTCATAGAACACGGGCAATCCTCGTTCTCTGACAGAGCAGGCCAAGTGTATCAGATCAATGAATTTATCACATGTTCGACCCAATACGTGATCTATGTCCTCATCTGTCCCTGTAAGATGCTATATGTCGGCCGTACTATACGAACCTTACGGAAACGCATTGGAGATCACCGTCGTCTAATAGACAAAGGCGCAGATGAACATAGCGTACCAAGACATTTTAAATGCTACCACGGAAAAAAATTTAAACATCTAAAAGTACTGGCTATAGAACATATACCCGAAGGTACACTTACCGATAATGAGAGATTTGTTCGACTATGCAAACGTGAATCCTTTTGGATTTTTAAATTGTCATCTTTATCCTCCAATGGCCTCAATGAGGGGCTTGAAATCAGTAACCTTTTATAAGAATTCTGTTCCGGTTCCCACTCTCTGTTTTTATATATATATATTTATTCAAAGTTCATTCATGACATACAGCATAACAAATATATTTTCATAGAATCTATTTTCCTTTTTACCCAGTGATTTTGAATCACATTTTATTAATTATTATCAGTCTGTGTATTATAACACTGTTTTTATTCAACATTTGTTAATATATATACACAACACATTTTATCAATACCCTATCTCTCCCACCCTTTTTCTACCATCCCTTCCATTCCAACAATGTGTGTTATCAAAATGTTTTTATTAGGATGCATCTGCTGTTGTTATTAGCATAGCCTTTTAAGCATATAATTGCCTTGCTATGTCTCATCCCACACACATCAGTTTCCTTTAAATAGTCCCTATACAGCTACATCCTTATGACCTGACGAAGGGTTAAGACCCGATACATGTCGTCCAAGCTTGTAGCCGCCCCAAGTCCTCAGTCCCAGTCCGTTGTTGCATCGCAGACCAGCAGACCTTACAGATCTTCACAGATCCATTGACATTCCGTTTGCAGTCCACAACTCTGGGATCCCTCCCACCACGTTCACACGGACCTAGCCTGCCAGCCTCCACCCAATCCAGCACCAGCTCCTCCTGTGTTGTGTCCCCGCCCCTCCCGTTCAACGTCAGTGAGACGTCCTGCATAGTTTGAACTGAGCGCGCGTCCAGACTGCTCACAGAGCGAAGGTTATTATCCCTTCACCTTCGGCCGTTTGATCGCCATCACTCTCCTGTATGCCCATCCTTCCATCTGGGACATGGTAAGAGCACATTGCATAGACATCTTTGATGCCATCTAGCATTGAATCCTCTCCTCCCAGAGTGAGACTGCATGCCTGAGGGATAGACATTCACCTCACAGGAGGGTTTTTCTGTGTTTACAATCACGCTGTGCACCATGGTCTAGTGAGGCACCTCTTTTGGGATCATTTATACTGCATATTATATAATCTGCATCACAAAGCTATACATATTGTTCATCAGACTTTCTTTTTAATAAATTTACATTTGCATGATTATGGGACTTCCAGCATTTGTCTGTGCCATAGCGCTTTTCTGAAGGATTATTTTGGTTTGTCTTTCCTATTTCACATCACTCCTGATGTGTTTTTCCTTCTAGCAGCTTATTCACTCAGCCCTTCACCATTTAGGGTATACTTATGTATTAGTATTATTTGGTCACAAGTTTTTCAGTGCTTATACTGTCTTACTACGGTTTTGGCGCTGTCTTTGTTTTGTTTGTCATTTCCTATTGGTGGTTCAAATCAGGGACCCCAGGACTTCAAGAGTCAAGACAGAAGTGCTAACCACTAAATACTCATTCAGTGTGATTCACTAGGATGGGCTCTGTGTCTTCCAGAGCACACCATTTGGGCTGTATGATCAGTGCAGGTCACTGGTGTGGACAAGCCATAGGTCACTGGGTAAAATACTATCTACTTTAGATTTACTAACAACTATGTAGTGCGTACCTAAACTAACCAATTATTTTTTATCCAGTCAAGAAGCTCTTACCCCACATCACTTCTGAAAAATCTAAAGATGATTATAAAGGCGGTTAGTAACATATGTGACCATCTTAAATCACATAATCCCTAGAGTCAGAATACATTCACAATAATCCAGTGATATTTATGGATTGATATAACAGAGATATTTAGCAAAAAAATGGTGTTGGTTACATAAAGAAAATAATATTTTATAATACTAGCTTCCGAATGTACATTATGCATGTGAAAAGTGAGATTATTTGTGATCTGAAAACTGAAGAAAAGAATGACCGGATGTGCACCTGTTCCCTCATAAAATAAGTATATTTATTGATCCTGTTCAGTCTAAAGCTACACACAAAAATTGTGTGAACAATTATCTACGACAAAGGTTTTTTTTTTTTTTTTTTTTTTATGTTTCTGATTATATTCAATTTTTCTTGTATGAAAACCTGTACGAAAACAATACACATTAAAAAGAAATCGTTAGTTGTCTTTACGTATGAGAATTTTTTTGGAGATTGTCCCTTCGACAATGTTGAACTTCAGATGTTAAATTTGTGTACACAGTATATGCAAAATAAACAATTGTTCCTAATATGGAATTGTTCTTCTTATTTTCTTATAGTGTGTAACCTACTTAGGTCTTGTTCATTCAAATTATTTGTGGCCTTAAAGCACAGAGGTGTGTCAGGCTCTAGACCAGCCTTTCTTAAACATTTGGTCCCACAGCAACCACTGAAATAATTTTCAGGTCTCCAAGAACCCCTGCCAAAACCAATTCATTAAGGGGGGGGTCAATGGCATTGGCCCTGGAAGTATGGAGACATCATAAAATTAGAGGTCAGTCAGACACACTTCCAGATACTCCTAACATTATCTATCTATCTATCTATCTATCTATCTATCTATCTATCTATCTATCTATCTATCTATCTATAAATTAGACATGTGCATTTTTTTTCGTCCAAATTTCAGGTATTTTCGTTATTGTTTTACCAAACGAAAACAAATGCGCAGAATACGAAAACCGAAAGATCCGACATAAACAAATGCTTTATTTTCATTTTCGTTGCAACAACAGTTCGATACAGATAGGAGATTCAACATGACGCTGACAATAACAATCTGTGTCTATTGAACCTGTGGTTCGAATGTGCCTAACCTCAACTCTATTAGTCCAGGATTATTCTACATAGAGAGGAAAGATTCGACATTATAGAGAGAAAAGATCACTGCTGGAATTGGGTGGGGGAAGTAAAATGCAAATAATGATGAATGTTATTGGCTGATTGTAAACAAAGAGGAGGAGCAGTAAAATAGTTAGAACTAACTTGACAATTCAACATGAACAACGAAGATTCGACAAAGCATCGAAAAACATACAAATGTTGAATCTGTCATTGAAGGCTTATGGTGTCTGTCGAAAGTTCTAAGAAGATTCGACGGAGCATCTAAACTGTACAGCGCTGCAATCGTACATTCCGGTCAAATGCTCGGCCCATAGGCTATAGAAAAATTCTAATGTTGGTTGACTAGTATTAATTAATAAATATAATTATTACTAGTCATACAACATTAGAATTCTACTATAGCTAGCTTGTAGGTGGAACATTCGACGGAAAATGTACGATCACAGCATTGTACAGTTTCGCTGCTCCGTCGAATCTTCTTTGAACATTCGACAGACACAATAAGCCTTCAATGACAGATTTGACCTTAATTCATTCAGATTTTCGGACGAATGCAATTTTCAACGAAAAACTAAATATATAAAAACGAATTTCAGGAGTAACTAAATAAATGTATTTTTCGGACGAAAACGAAATTCCAAAACAAAATATTTTAGTGTGCACATGTCTACTATCTATCTATCTATCTATCTATCTATCTATCTATCTATCTATCTATCTATCTATCTATCTATCTATCTATCTATCTATCTATCTATCTATATATCTATCTCCTTATCTATCTCTATATCTACAGTATATCTATCCTGCTTCAAAATGGCTGCCCTAGATTCTATGCAGCCTGCATAGAGAAACCCAAGATGAACCAAATGGAACCAAAGTTGAAATAACATTAAAGGGAACTTTTACTAAAACAAATATGCTTTCTGCCATAGTTGACTTCCTTTTGAAATGCTATTTTCCTAGCTATTATTCTGAATCTTTGAATTCTGTACTTTCCATACCACTGATCTAGAACAAGAATACATTCAGTATGTAGGCAGGTTGCCTACAGTGTTGTGTATTAGTTAGGTAGTTGGCCTGCCTAGGCAAAGGAAAAGGTTATCTTAGTATTTCAGTTCCCAGGCTTTTTGTCTTGGGGTGACCTTCCACCAGTCGTTATATATAAATAGTGGGAAGGTGCAGTCCGGGAGCGCTTGGGAAAGCTGCGAGTCCAATGATAGCTAACAGGAATAGAAATAGAAATACCATAGCTCTCGGAAGCCGAAGACCCAAGAACCAGCATGTTATCAGCACAAGATGGCGGTGTTCCGAAGCAAGGTCTATAAAAACATGATTGAGTGAGTTTGGGGTGGAGGAACTTGAGCGGAGCCTGCGAGCCAGGCCTTCTCGTCCAACATCAGTGCCTGACCTCACAAATGTGCTTCTGGAAGAATGGTCAAACATTCCCATAGACCAGTGGTCATCAAACCTGTGCTCAGGGCTCACCAACAGGCCAGGTTTGCAAGATAACTGAAATACTTCACAGGTGACATCGTTTGCTGCTCAGTGATTGCAGTGTTCTAATCTGCATCTCCCCAAGGTAATACATAAAACCTGGCCTGTTAGTGGGCTCTGAGGACAGGGTTGATGACCGCTGCCATAGACACACTACTAAACCTTGTGGACAGCCTTCCCAGAAGAGTTGAAGCTGTTATAGCTGCAAAGCGTGGCCCAACCTAATATTGAACCCTATGGACTAAGACTGGGATGCCATTAAAGTTCACGTGCATGTAAAGGCAGGCGTCCCAATACTTTTGGTAATATGGTAATATGGTCTTTTATATAAGTGAGGCAGGAAACAATTAAAACAAAATATAATTAATTTACATGTATTTTTTATGAAAGATATTGTGTAATAAAATATAAACATTGATGCACTTCTATGTACATAGCTGTATATATTGTGAAGCTATCTATAGTCTTTCTAAGATGCAGCATACTGTCACGTGTATAAAAAGCAATATACTCTTGGATTAGGTGTATATCAAAATGTCATTTTCTATTATTTTTGAGATGTAACTTACACTTCTATAAAAACTCATTGTGAAGCACATATGGGAAGCTCTTTTCCTTGCCATGTATCAAATATGTGTTTCTTTTCCCAGCTGCTCCACTTGTACCATGTCCCCTGATGATGTCCTGCTGGGAGCAGAGGGTTCAAGCTGGCTCTTACAAAATCCTATTTGTGCTAGTCAGTTTGAATTTTCTCACAGCGGCACAAGGGCACAATCGGGGGAGGGAGTGACAAGATTCCCTGACAGGAGACAGTCTGTTGACAAATCTGCCCCTGGAAGGTGGAAGGCTTTATAAAATGCACTCCTACATGCACTTTGTGTGGTGATTTGTACACAATGTGCATAATATTAACACGGTAAGGCCCCATTCACACAGCCGTAAAGGAGCGCAATTTTTAATTGCGTATCTGAACACAGCTACATTGTTTTCAATGAAGCCATTCACACAAGTATATAAATACTGTATGAGCTGCTTTCAGATATATAACATAGAATCCCAAAAATGTGAGTAAGAACATGCACTTTGTACGCTTATTTGTATATGCATTTGTAAGCGCCTACATTGTGTCTAAACAAAGGGGGAAAAAATAAAGTATCTTAACTCCTTCATGCCTACGCCTTTTTCTGACACTTGTTGCTTTTTCCTCGTACACACGACCGGTTTCCTCATCTGGAAAACTGCCATTTTGGCTGGGAAAACCGGCTGTGTGTATGCACCATCTCAGTTTTCCCGACAGGAAAACTGTGGGGAAAAAAAAGAGAACGCGTTTTCTTTTTTCCCACCGGGATTCCCGGCGGTTTTTAACCCGGCAATTTTCCTATGGGAAACACTGCGATGGAGCATACACATGGTCGGGATTCTCGGCCTAAGCTCTAATGGCGGTTGTCCTGTCTGGAAACCCGGTCGCGTGTAGGGGGAAAAAGTTACCGAGCAGGTTCTCGGGTTTCCCGGCGGACTTTTTACCACCGGGAAACACGGTCGTATGTACAAGGCATTATGCCGCGTACACACGACCTTTTTCATGATGAGAAAAATGCCATTTTTAAAATTGGTCATTAAAAGCGATCGTGTGTAGGCTCCAGAGCATTTTTCTCGACGTGAAAATGGCTATTAAAAATTTAGAACAATTTTAATTTTTCTCGTTGTTTTTCAGAGAAAAAAGGGGGCCTCCCCCTTTAGGTCTGGTATAGATTTTAAGGGGAACCCCATGCCAAGATTAAAAAAATATGGTGTGTGGGTCCCCCCCGAAATCCATATTAGACCCTTATCCGAGTACGCAACCTGGCAGGCAGGAGGAAAGGGGGACAAGAGAGTGCCCCCTCTCCTGAACCGTACTAGGCCACATGCCCTCAACATAGGGAGGGTGTTGATGGTGACAAGGGCCTCTTCCCCACAACCTTTGCCCGGTGGTTGTGGGTGTCTGTCCCCTTTAACAAAGAGACCCCCAGATTCTGCCCCCCTATGGGAATGGGTATCGGGTACATTGTACCTCTACACATTCACCCAAAAAGTGAAAAAGAAAGTAAAAATGACAGGAGACAGTTTATAGACAATTCCCTTATTAAAAAAAAAAAATGTCCTGTGATGTCCATCTATCTTTGATTAAACAGCGCTGACAGTCCGAGAAAAAAAAAAACGGGGAAAACTCTGCCTCGATGGGAGGCGTCCCACAAATGCAGCCTTTTTGAACTGACAGCTCTTATTTAGCTGAGGGCGGGGCCGCCCAGTGATGGAAGCGAGTGCCCCCATCCCCTCTGACATTATGTGAGGAAAGGGGGTGAGGTCACCCACTTATGTCACAGAATGGCTCCGCCCTCAGCTATAAAAGAGCTGTCAGCACAAAAAAGGCTGCAGTCGCGGGACACCTCCAGTAGAGGTGGAGTTTTTCCTTTTTTTTTTTTCTCTGGACCGTCGGCGCTGTGATTGAAGATAAATGGACATCGCTGGACATTTTTTTTAATAAAGGAATTGTCTCAAACTGTCTCCTGTAATTTTTACTTTTTTTACACTTTTTTGGTGAATGTGTAGGGGTACAATGTACCTGTTACACCTTCACATGGGGGGGGCGGGATCTGGGGGTCCCCTTGTTGAAGGGGGCTTCCAGATTCCGATAAGCCCCCCGCCCACAGACCCCCACAACCACCGGGCAAGATTGTTGGGAAGAGGCCCTTGTGCCCATCAGCATGGGGACAAGGTGCTTTGGGGGAGACTCCAAAGCACCCCCCATGTTGAGGGCATGTGGCCTGGTATGGTTCAGGAGGGGGGGTGCTCTCTTGACCCCCCTTTTTCTGCGGCGTGCCAGGTTGTGTGTTAGATAAGGGCCTGATATAGATTTTGGAGGGGTTTGGTATGGATATTAAGGGGAACACTGCGCCAAAATATACAAAGAAAATTGCCGTGTGGTCCCCCTTAAAATCCATACCAGACCTGCAGGACCTGGTATGGATTTTGGGGGGACCCCTATGCCATTTTTTTATAAATTTTGGAGCAGGGTTCCCCTTAATATCCATACCAAACCTAAAGGGCCAGGTAATGGACTGGGGGGGGGGGGACTCACACCATTTATTTCAATGATTTTAATGTGTATTACGGGGATCCGACAAAACAATACATCCGCAAGCAGTTTTAAATTAAAAATTTTCCTTTACAAATGTAATTTTGCTGCTCTCATTCATAACACTATGTACGGCTGCTATGTAAGCAGCCTGCCTTAGGCCAATCATGGCTTGTACAGCAGGGCGAGCTGTGATTGGCCAAGGCATGCAGGTCAGGTGAATGCTTTGGCATATTAGAAGCCGTCAATGCACTGCGATCTCGCAGGTAAATGTTAAGAGACAGGGAAAGTAGTAAAGGTATTGGGGAGTTTTTTTTACCTAATGCAGGTAATGAAATCAGAACTCTTTAAAGTAGTTTTTCATATGATCTTCATCTTCTCTTTGGCAGTTCCCCATCGGTGCTGTTATTTTCTCCCTGGTTTGGGTGCCTCCTTTAGGAAGCCAGGTGCTAACTAAGGGGGCACCTGTGAGCGTACTTTCCAAATCTGGGCTGTATATATCCATAGACATGCACAGCGCTGGCAGGAGTGAGTGGCTCCCACTGCTCTCAGTGTCTCCTGTTAGACCAGGAATTGAGTGGAGCAGTGCTGCAGTCGGGACAGCACTGGAACGCTGATAGTAGGGTGACCACGTGTCCCGGATTGCCCAGGACAGTCCCGCATTTTGCAGGTCTGTCCCAGGTCCCGGGCACCTTCATTCCAGGACAATACAGTGTCCCCGACAGAAGCTGACACAGCCACCCCTCCTCCCATCTATCTGTTGCACCCAAAAAAGGCAACCACATTGCCGCTTTACTTACTGACAGCACTTGTCCTGGCTGGGAATGTCTGGAGAGGCACAATTCCTTCCCCCTTGCTTGTGATTGAAGAAATCATAAATCCTGCCTATTGTGTCTAATCACAGCAGGGCAGTGTAAAGCCAGTGTTGGAATAAGGTAAAATGGGTCTCGGCCAGTCAGGGCAAGTGCTGTCAGTAAGTAAAGTTGCGATGCGGCTGTCTTTTTTGGGGGCGTGATCAGTTCTTCTGGGTAGGGCGTGCATCCGCTGCCCCAAGCTGATTTTTGGGAAGGGGGTCCCTGAATGGCCATTTGGGAATGTGGTCTACCTAGGTGAGAAGATACAGGTGTTTAGAGACGGGGAATAGAACAGGTAATGGGGCATATTTTTACCTTTATGCAGAGAATACATTAGGGTAAAAAAACATTTTGATGTTTAGAAACACTTCAATTGTAAATGAGAATTTGATAGAACTTAGCCAGCCACAGGACAATTTTTGCATCAGTGAGAATAGGGACAGCCAAAGGGAACTACTGACACATTTCTATCTCCTGGGCAAAGCATGTCTATTAGCGTTTGATGAAAAAGCATTGTCACTGCTGAAGCTGCCCGAAAAAAAGGCACTTTTTCCAAGCTGAAATGAATCAGACTGTGGTGCTGCTGCTGTATATAGGCCAAGCTAATTGTAGAAGAAAACAAATCAATGCCACAGTCTAATTAGCCTGTGTACGCTGACACTGAGTGTGTTTGTGAAAATCATACTGTTCTGCAACACCACATACAGTTTTAAGATATGCTATTTAGAGGATTTGTGCATTTAAGTGTTACCTCAAAATCAGATCACAACACCTCTCCATGCTGGAAAGTTTTTTGGTTTGTTTTTTGTCACTGTTATATGTCACCCGAAACAGTGCACAGCTTCACATGCCTTTTATTTTTTCACTAGTTTTGTCTATTAAACCTAATAATGGCTAGATTTTAATAGCAAGATTCAGCCCCCATAGACTTCAATGGCATGATTTATGTCTAGGTTGGAGTGCTCCAAAATCTAAGCAACATTTGCCAAACCCTTGGTGAATCAAACCTGCGCATATTGCCCTATTACTAGCTAGGACAGAGGTACCAGGTTTTGTATGCTTATGTCATCACTGAGCTAGCATATCAGTCCAAGAATTATATGCTGTAATATAAACATGTATGTAGCGGAGTCATGCCATCATGGACTATTGATAGCGATGCAGACCTGAATCCCCACCAGTGTTCCAGGGGTGTTGTACATATGTGTTTGTATTTCTTAACAGCAATGCATTGTGGGACTAAAGGTACCAGGAGAAACGGACTCCATTGATGACAATTAGTAGGAACCAGGGCCGCCATCAGGGGGTACAGGCATTACACCTGTAAGGGGCCCGGGGGTCCCCAGGGGCCCGGATGGGAACCACCCTAAAAAAAAACAAAAAAACAATTTTTTTTTTTTTTTTTTTTTTAGGGGTCCGAAGGTCCCCAGGGGCCCAGAGGTCCCCCTGTTCAGATGGCAAGCCCTTTTTTTTATAAAAAAATATATATTTTTTAAAAAAAATATATATATTTTTTTATATATTTTTCTTTTATTTTTTATTAAAGGGCCAATTTTTTTTCTTTTATTTTTTTAGAGGTCCGGAGGTCCACAGGGACCTGGAGATCTCCAGGGCCCCAGATGACAACCCCCCTTTTTTTATAAAATAAATATATTTTTTATATATTTTTTTATTTCTTTTATTTTTATATTATATATATATATATATATATATATATATATATATATATATATTATTATTAAAGGGCCCAGAGGTCCCCAGGGCCCCATGTGTCAAACCCCCTTTTTTTTATAATTGTTTTTTTTTTTTTTTGTTTATATATTTTTTTTATATTTTTTTTTTTTATTAAAGGGCCCAGAGGTCCCCAGGGCCCTGGAAGGCAACCCCCTTGTTTTTTTTTTTATATAAATGTTATATTTAAAAAAAATATATATATATTTTCTCTCTTTTTTATTTTTATTTTATAAAGGGCACAGAGGTCCCCAGGGCCCCGGATGGCTACCCCCCTTTTTTAGATATATTTTTCTTTATTTCTTCTTTTTGTAAAGGGCCCCCCCGCTTCTCAATTCGCGGCAGCACTCCCCCCGCTTCTCAATTTCATGCGGCAGCACACCCCCCCCCCCGGTTCTCTGCTCCAGGTGGCCCATGCCTGAAGCTGTGTAAGGGGCCCCAAAATTCCTGATGGCGGCCCTGGTAGGAACAGACTACATTTCCCACAATGCCTTGCCTTCCTGGAGCACATGACACCTCCGCACAGCCTTATGGGGGAGGTTATGGATGGGGGATGGGTAGAGAAGAACTGGAGTGAGACTAGGGGAATTCTGGTCTGTATAGGGATAAAAAAAAGAAGAGGATTTGTGGTAGAATGGGGGGAGGGGAATATAGATGGGGGTGGAGGGGACTGCAGAGGGATAGTCAGTGATGGGCATGGGGAATACTGTTGACTGGTGAGGAATAGCCACAGTATAATAAAAGCAATTAGGCTTTCTTTCAGGGAGGGGGAGAGGGTGATATTCCATTAACTAGTAAAGATTGGGTTTTGCGGGGTGTACAGGGTGAGGGATTCCAGTCAGTTGCAGTGTTTGTGTATGGGGGGGGGGGGCACACACCTGTGTGAAGGTGAAGTGTCTGCAGAGAAGAAGACTGGGAGGGGAGTCCAATAGTCACTATGTAAAAAATTCCATACCTAAACTTCAAGTGATTGCTTCTATTCTGGGGTCACCCGTGGTGCTATTGGCTCCTCCTCTTTACATGCTACCACTGGAAGCTTCCTATGGTGGCATACCTGCAGGCCCGATGTTGAACCCAATCTTGATCCCAATCTTGCCCCGCCTACCGCTCCATTGTCACTGGATTTGTCATACTAGCACATTATAACTTTGCCTTGCAGGTTTTCTTAAAAAGGGGGAAAAAAACAGTGGTTTACGTACGGCTTTAGTGCAAGGAATTCATTAAGGTAAAAAATGCTTCAGAACGGCTTTCAGCTTTTACGTTCAGTATGTTTCAGAGGTGGAGTTAAGAGAAACAATATCAGCCTCAATTTTTAGCCTCATATTTTATGGGGAATCAGCAGGGCTTTTTTTCTGGGGGAACTTGGGGGAACTCAGTTCCACCACCTTTGGCTCAGACCCTTTGGTGCCTGCTCACCACAATCACTTGTAAACACAGAAGTCTGGTTTCTGTGTTTACAAGTGACAGCTTTGTAACCCCCTGAACTCTGCACTCCGTATGTAATGCAATTCTGGTATTTAATGCCCCTTTAAGACCCTTCTACTGTTTGTGAAATCTGAACGGGTCGTGGTTGAGTTCCTGTACCTATTTTCTGAGAAAAAAAGCTCTGGGAATCAGTACTATTGCAAAGAAGGACATTGAAACAACCAATGACTGGCTTTGTAGGAAGATTTTGCATGACAAAAGACACCATTATAATGAAATAAAGGCCATATATTTGATTTTGTTTTGCCATTCGTTTTGCTGTGTGTTGTCTTTTAAACCTATTTGTATTGCGCATTACTAGTTGGTCCCATAGATAGTAATTATCTGAGCTGTCAGATAGAGGAATTTGAGTGTCCACATGGAATTGTCAGTCTACACAGTAGAGTTTGCTAAAACCTTGGAGCTCTCAAGCTTTAATGAAGGATCTCGAGGAAACTACTGATGGTGGAAGAGTCAATTATGTCAGTATCACATTCCAACGTTCTAGACATCAGCACTGTAGGCTGCATTGTACTGAAACACTAATAAACGTTGTTCTTTTTCAAATATCTTGTCCTTTGAGTGGTGCTTTTGTAAGATAGGCATGGGATTACTAATATACGTCTTATGTTAACATTTGAAAGAAGTTTTACTTGTGTCTATAATAAATACAAAAATGCTATCATTGCAGCTTTGTTTAGTTTAGATCAGAGGATGGGTAGGATGTAAAAATATCCCAGGAGGTTGTGAAAGGTTAATGTTATAACCCCCATATGTGTGTCCTTCATTCATATCTCTTTTTACAGTGTTCACAGAGCCTGTCAGTCAATGGATTCATAACTCGCCAGCCTTGCAATACATTGTCATACATTGTGTAAAAAGCACATGGGAGAGAAGGGGCGGCTGAAGAACACAAATAAGTGGGGCAGAAGACAGCAGTGAACTGCTTTGAGATCAGATCAGTGTGTTCATTTTGGCCTTCTCTCTTCAGAACACATCATCTATATCAGCATTTCTCAACCCTTTGTCAGTCTTCGACAACCTTTATAAGTACAAAAAAATCTCAAGCTGCTGCTGATGTAAATGTTACTTACCATAAGAGGAAAACCTAAGCCTAGGACGAGGCATACAATTGCCTTGTTGACATTAAATTCACATCCGAAGCCCCCTTCACATCAGAGGTCCCCTATCACATCAGAGTCTCCCCGCCCAAAACCCCCATCATATCTAAGTTGCCTCCATCATGTCAGAGCCCCCCATCACAGCAGAAGTTTCCCCCACCATAGAATATTCCCAACACATCAGAAGCCCCCTACACATCAGAGTTCCCCCATCACAGAGTCCCCTGTTCCCATTAGAGCCCTATGTTAAGTCAGCAGCATGGTAGAGCTTGGGAGGCAGGGCAGGTCTGGACAGTAGTGTACGCTGTACTTTCTTGAATATTCAGGGCAGCCCAGTATGCTGCCTGCCCTAAATAAGTGTAATGCGTTGCCATGGTATGGGTGGGACCTAGAGGTTCATTGGTTGCTATGGTGCTAGTGGCTGGTCCGCACCATGGAAGTGCAATTGCATGATTCTGATCCAGGACAAACTGAGTCTCACAGCACCCCAGGGGAACCCAAGCAGTACCCAGGTTGAGAAACACTAATCTACAGTCAATTATAAACATGGGCTTCCATATGCTTTCTTTTCACTTTTACCATTGTTCTGCTGTAACCGATGCATCCAAGCTAATTCCCTCTTTTGTATCTCCACATCCACCTCAGGCACATGGCACCCAGCCTAGGAAGTCTCTGTAAACCTCCAAACTCAGTCAATATGGAAAGGGAAAGGTTGGCACCATGAAAATTGGCTAAAACATCGGCCACATTTATTCTTTACTGATACAGCTGAAAATCAGCCA
The DNA here is from genome assembly GCA_029574335.1 of Rana kukunoris. Taxonomy (NCBI): domain Eukaryota; kingdom Metazoa; phylum Chordata; class Amphibia; order Anura; family Ranidae; genus Rana; species Rana kukunoris. The sequence goes on from CM056053.1 coordinate 137,214,748, forward strand.
TAGGCAGCCAACACGTTTCGCCCATCAGGCCTTAGTCGTGAAACTATGATTAAAACTTGGAGGCAGAAACGTTACATTTTTGTGGATGTTTTTCAACTGTATCAATAAATAATAATGTTTTAGGCCTTGTACACACGATCGGACATATCCGATGAAAACGGTCCGCGGACCGTTTCCATCGGATATGTCCGATCTGGAGTTTGGTCCGATGGCGTGTACACACCATCGGATCAAATTCCCCGCCGGCGGACGGCGCGCTGACGTGGCGGTGACGCGGCGGTGAGGTTGACGCCGCCACGTCACCGCTACGTCACGCACCAGGAAGTAAACACTTCCGCGCGCATGCATCGGATCCATTCACAGGATACGACGCATGTGCGGGAGGATATGTCCGCTGGTTTCCCGTACTAACCAGCGGACATATCCGACGGACAGGTTTGTAGCGGACAAATTTCAAAGCACAAATCTGTCCGCTAGCCCATACACACGATCGGAGATGTCTGCTGAAACGGTCCATCGGACCGTTTTCAGCGGACATATCCGCTCGTGTGTACGAGGCCTTAGCCAATTTTTGTGGTGCCAGCCTTTCCCTTTCTTCATTGTTTTGCTGTGCCAGTGCTGGCCCAGTTCTTTCAGCAGCCCATGCTCCAGAGAGCCCTGATTACTAGTGTTGAGCAGAATACGCCATATTCGATTTCACTATATTTCGCGAATATATAGAAGAATATTCACGAATATTCGCTAATATCGAATATTCGTGATATTTTATCCAAAAAAAATGTTGCGAAATTTCGCTAATGCGAAAATGATTGCGAAATTCTCATAAACGGAGATCATTTCCTGTATTACTAAACTAATATGCACTAAACACTAACTCTACACTAACTCTACTTAAAAGAAAGGAGAATAAGGGGGAAAAGAAGGGCGGAGATGATAATCTTCTCCGCCCTTCTTTTGCATCAGAGCCAATCAGAATAACTTGAATATTCGGCAAAAGGAATATCGCGCAATATTCCTTTTGCCGAATATTCAAGTTAGTCTGATTGGCTCTGATGCAAAAGAAGGGCCGAGTAGCTGATGCGATTCTTTTATGTTGCCGAAAATTCGCAATGCGAATTTTCAGCAACATAAAAGAATCGCATCAGCTACTCGGCCCAGGGTCTCTCTCTAATCATACCAGCAATGCTTTTAGACGTCGATGGAGATCACTAGGATGTGATCTGTTTTAAAAATAAATTTGAAAAAATACGAATATTCGCCATAGCGAATATTCGCCGCAATATTCGAGTTATTCGCGAATACTCGAATATGCAATATTCGTAGCGAATATTCGCAATGCGAATATTCGTGAGCAACACTACTGATTACCTAGGTCTATCCTGGAATTCAGGATCTTATTATCACTATTGTACATTGAGGACCCATTCAGGGGAGAAGTAAAAAATATCCTTTGTAGCCTAATTCCACTGCTACTAATACTCACAATCTGCACTCTCCTCTGCTATCTAATTTGTCTACTTGTGTCAGATTTGTGCAAGTCTTTGACTTTTTGGGGTAAGAGAAATCCCTTAGTTGTCACCAGAACACGTGTGCCCATTAGAAGATGTACCCTCTATTAGTATACTGGTAAAAAGTCAAAGATTTGGCTTTTTTCCATAAATTTGAGTACCAGGGACCATGGATACCAGGGCAGCCTTCACAAATTTTGGGGCCCCTTACACAGTCCTCTCTCCTGCCACGAGATGATAAGCAGGGGGATTGTGATAACGAAAGTGTAATTTCTTCTCTTCTCTCTCCTGCTGCGAGATGATAATGATGGGGGGGGGGGGGGGGTTTGGTGCTGACGAACAAAACAAAGTCAAGTCTTCTCTCTCCTGCCACGAGTTGCTAAAGTCAGATGATAAAAAACCCGGGGGGAGCGTGCTCCTGCCACAAATTGCCAAAGGGGGGGGGGGGTCAGATGAGAAAATAAAAGGGGGGGGGGGCCCTTACAGGTGTAATGCCTGTACTCTTCTGATGGTGGCCCTGATGGATACTATGAAAGAAAGTGACACCCTAGCAGAAACACAGACAATAATAAAAATCTGACAGAGGCTCTAATCTTTCCCTAATTTATCCAAAACTTAAAGCAGAGCAGACCCCCAAAGGGGGAAGTTTCACTTTAAGTCCTCCACCTAATTTGGCACCTCCCCCTCCTCTACCTAATTTGACACCTCCCCCTCCTCTACCTAATGTGGCACCTCCCTCCTCCTCTACCTAATTGCACTTAATTTTTGTAGGGCGGAGTTTTGATAGGTACCCGCTCCCACTTCTGCTCTATTTGTGTGAAAAAATTGATAACATTTTTATTTGGGTACAGTGTTCTATGAGCGCGGAATTGTCATTCAAACTGTGAGAGTGCTGAAAGCTGAAAATTGGCCTGGTTAGGAAGGGGGTATAGGTGCCCAGGAGGCAAGTGGTTAAAAAAGGCCTGGATTCTTTCCTAAATGTACATAATATAACTGGGTACTAAAATGTATAGGTAAAGTTGATCCAGGAAAAATCCGATTGCCATTTTGGGAACCAGAAAGGGATTTTTTCCACTGCTGGAGCAAATTGGATTATGCTCTGCTGGGGTTTTTTGCCTTCCTCCGGATCAACTGTGGGCGAAGGTTTGTGTATATGGGATTATAAGATTTATTTTTTTCTTATAATTTGAACTAGATGAACTTGTGTCTTTTTTTCAACCTGACTAGCTAATGTATGATGAGTTTTGGCTGTAGCAATTATTAGCAGGGGTTCCCTGAGACCGTAAAGTTAGTTCTAGGGTTCCTTATGTAACGTCACACCAATAACTTTCCACTAAGTACAACAATAGTTGCTTCTTTCCCAGTCAACTCTCATCCTTCTTTCTGAATATCCTCTCACTTCCTGCAGCCTTGCTCTCCACGGTGGTTGCGGAAGTGCGCCACCTAGTGGTACTTCCTGGTTCGATCCTGTGCGGCCTATTTAAACTCCCAGCACTGACAGAATGGCGTTGCTCTTATGCTGACAGAACGCCACTGTCAGCTGGGCCTCCAGACTCACCTAATCTAAGCTCCAGCTTCCTAAACTGGACCACCAGGACTCCTTGTTCGCTACAGCTGACAGCAACCAGGTCCAGGCTCCCAGGCAGCTCATCCGTGCCCAACTATCTGCAACCGCAAGTACTCTGCTATAGAAACCAATTACTATGCACCGATCTCCATACTTGCCCCTTTGCTTCCAAGTTCATGTTCACTGCTATGCTTTTAATTACTATGGAGTTCTGCTAAAATCTCAAACTACAGTTTTCATGTTAAAGTTCATTGCTATAGATATCAAATACTATGCTCTGCTCTCCATGCTTGTCGCTTTGCTTTCAAGCCTGTGTTCATTGCTAAAGTACTAAGGAGTTTCACTCAAGTCTGGACAGCAGCTCACATGTTATGTTCACTGCTTTAGATACCAATTACCTGCATTGCTTTACATACCTGATGTTAGCTTCCATGCCTGTGTGCACTGCTAACATTATTGAGTACTATAGAGCACCTCTAGAATATCAACTACAGCATTCAAGTTTATCTTCACTGCTACAGATAACCTCACCATTGTGCTCTGCCTATGATATCAGTTACTATCAGTACTAACCATTGAACTGTGTTATGTAGACTATTTTGTCCATAAGGAACCAGTCCTGTCTGTATAATCCCAGTATCACTGAGTTCACTCTCTCTATTCGGTCTGACCCCTAGTGTGCAGTCCTAGTACTGCGGCTACACCTGTTCTATACCATTAATACCAAGATTTACTTTAATGTTACTTATGCTGGAATAAGCACTATTTACTTTCCTGAGGCTGTGATGATAGAACCCAAACTGAGTTAAGAGTGAAACCTGGGTTCGAACCTGAGAAGTCTCCGCAGTTGCAATCCATAGACCTGAATCGAATTTGGCGTATTGTTACACCTTAAGCCCCGTACACACGATTGGAATTTCTGATGTAAAATACCAGATGGACTTTTTCCATCAGAAATTCCGATCGTGTGTCTGCCCCATCGGAGTTTACATAGAGAACATGTTCTATTTTACTGTGAATTTGGTTAGTGTGTATAGTGATAGTGTGTACAGGGCATAAGAGTTGAAAAAGTTGAGAAAGGCTGCCGTAGACCAAAATGCACAATTAACCCTTGACCCTTGCAGTATAGTCACAACCCCATTACCTGATCATGGATTCAGGAATTTAATGGAACCTAAAAGGCTTTTTTTTTTTTTTTAACATCCTACATGTTTATGTACCTTTTTTTTTTATTTATTTATTTACTTTTTTTAACATAACTGTTTTACTGTGATGCACTAGATAGTTATACAGTTAGGCATGATTTTCTTTTATATAACTTTGTTGTCATATTTTTACTCCTAGGAGGTGACCATTACTCAACAGAATGGTGTCATGTAAGTTGCACAGTCTCCTCCTCGGCTCACATGCTTATTTTGATCACATGTTGATGTCCACTTTAGGGGACATTGGAGTTTAAACAGATCCCTGGTGTCTCTCATGTATACTGCATGTGGAGATTGGAGATCAAAACTGCCATTCTCACAGGGACAGTGATCTTGAAACAAGTAGTGCTCACATTAGTTCTCTTTTCAGTACATTAAAGAATACATAAACCCAATATTTCATATCCCTGATATGTACCTGTACTTGTATAAAAAAGGTATCCTCTTTGTATTGTTTAATTTGTGTGAAATCTCTGGTGTTCCTGCTATTAATAACTGACCACACTAAGCCACCACACAGCCTTTTACTGGGAAGCTCGGTGTTCTGTTGCATCTCCTCCCCCAGCTCTTATGCAGCTGAGAACAGAGGGAACAGAGATAATGTGATAATGTATAAAAGTGGGAAAAAGGTATTTTTCATTTTTTTTATATTTATACACAAATGTTTTACCTTTTGATTTTGTGAACGGGTTGTTTTACAAGTTGATCTTTAAGGCCGCGTCCACACGAGGAGACATGTCCGCTAAAACTGGTCCGCAGACCAGTTTCCACGGACATGTCCGATCGTGTGTACGGTCTATCGGACAGGTTTCCAGCAGACAAAAGTTTCTAAGCATGCTTAGAAACCTGTCCGCTGGAAACCTGTCCGTCGAACATGTCCGCTGGTTAGTACGCCTAACCAGCGGACCGAAATCCCGCGCATGCGTCAAATTGATTCGACGCATGCGTGGAAGCATTGAACTTCCTGGTTAGAGCACGTCGGTGACTTCTACGTCACTGCATTCTCTGTCGGCGGGGATTTTGGTCTGATGGTGTGTACACACATCAGACCAAAACATCCCAGGAGACATGTGTGATGAAAACGGTCCGTCGGCCCTGTCTCATCGGACATGTCTCCTCGTGTGTACGCGGTCTTACAATCACTTTAAAGACATCGGCCCAGATTCACAGAGCAATTACGCCTGTCTAACTGGTGTTAGACAGGAGTAATTTCAAATTTTGCGCACCGTATCACTAGTTTGAATCCTCAAACCATGATATGGCAGCTTCGGGCTTCGATCCGAGAGGCTTACGTCCTCGTAAGCCTTCGGATCTACGCTGCGATATTTTTGCGGCCGCTGGGAGGAGTTCGCGTCGTTTTCATGCGTCGGGATATGCAAATGACTTTTTACGGCGATCCACAAAGGTATGAGTGTCCCTCGCAATCGCCTACGTCATTTTTTGGCTACGTAATGTTAGAGGAGCTTTTTGCTGGTCTAACAGTGCGTAACCCATGTAAAGTATGGCCGTCGTTCCCGCGTCGATTTTAAAATATATATTTTTTTTTAACGTAACTCGTTCGGGAATAGGAATGTACGTAAACGACGCTACTACGACGTGACGACGTGTTTACGCGCAATGCACGGCGGGAAATTTGCGAACGGAGCATGCGCAGTTCGATCGCCGCGGGAACGCGCCTATTTTAAATGCTTCACGCCCCCTACTCGCGCAGATGGATTGCGACGGGAGAAATACACTACGCCACCGTCGTTTACTGGACAAAATCTACCTGGATTCCACGTAGAGCCAGGTAAAAAACGGCAGCGTAGTGTATTTCTGATACTCTACGAGAATCTAATTCTCTGTGAATCTGCCCCATCATTTTTATAAAATCATTTATTACACAATAGATAAGTTGGAATAGCAATATGCATAGCACTGTTACACAAATCTCCCTTATCTTTTTCATATACTGCACATTTTATAACTTTTGGTACAGAATCTTTTAAATCACACATATTTTCCTTATTTAAGTCCAGAAAATATTAGTTCACTGTGAAATAAAATATACCTCCTTTCATCAAAGTGTATTGTAGAAATCCACAAGATGTTCATAAAAATACAATAAGAGTATTTCAGCATAATAAAACCAAAAGTGATGTATTTTATTATCTCTACAATCTGGCCATATGTATGTCATGTGCAATCAAATGTTTATGAAGCAGATAACAGCACCACCAGATGTGAATCTTTAATTTGTGCAGATGAGCGATGATTTCTAAGGGATTTATACAGTCATTTAATATTTAAAGCCTGTAACATTTGCTTAAAACGTACCCAGTCCATTGTAGAGAAACCCCCAGAGGTTGCTGTATTTACAAAGCATTGATTAAATACCATGGGAATTTTACAGTAAATTTAAACTTCAGGCATCTAAAAAAAATACTATTTATTGCTATTGCCTTTTTTAATTACCGTATAGTATTTTATTATTTATTTTATTATTTTATTTTATTATATATATGTATGTATATATACAGCCCTCAAAATTTCCACTCGCCTAATAGCATTTGGCGAGTGGATTTAAGCTGGGGGCGAGTGATGACAGGGCTGCATGACCAATCTCCCTGCAATCTGTGCCTACACTTAGAGTCCCGATGAGTTTGGCGGCCGAAGAGGAAAGGTGCATGCTCGGGAAAAGTAGTCTGGTGAGCCGCGCACAGGCAGAGCAGTACACAGGTGCTCTCCTTACAATTCTCATTAAGCCATGGGACCTAACAGTATGACCTCTCTGAGCCTGCCCCCTTCCCCCGGGCCCTGACCAATGTAGCTGGAGAGCAGAAAGTAATGAGTGAGGTGGAGGATTGCGAAAATTACCACTCCGGTGCGGTGCTCACTGAAAGTTGCCCTGACATGAGAGCAACAGCCTTCCAGTTTGTGCAGACTTCTTCTCCTTGAGAGAGAGAGAGAGAGTGTCCTAATGCTCTGGTCTGCCCCCAGTGCCCTGTCCCATTTTATTATAGTTGTTGGTAATATTTAATTTTATAACTTGATTCTGCATAAAACAGTGTCATTCCATGAGATAATCTACGAGGGCGTGTTTACAGGTGCAATTATGCGCAGGGCAGAGTATGAATTAGGTGGGGAAACTGGTGGCGAGTAACTCTTAAGGCCTGGCTAGTAGCTCAGGACTTGAAATTTTGAGCCCTGTATATATATATATATATACAGTATATATATATATATATATATATATATATATATATATATACAATATATATATATATATATATATATATACAAATATATATATATATATATATATATATATATATATATATAATCTCTCTCGATAGATAGATAGATAGATAGATAGATAGATAGATAGATAGATAGATAGATAGATAGATAGATAGATAGATAGATAGATAGATAGATAATTATTATTATTATTATTGCTATGTGTATTGCTATTTACACCACCACGGATAAGGTCAAGGCAGCATTGTAAGCCAATCAGCCTCTGCTGCATGCACATACAGTATCAGACATGGAACATGTAGATAGGAGAAGCCAATAGACTTCATGACCTGCTCCCTTACCAGGGAAGGAAATACAGCTGTTTTCCATAAAGCCTACCTCTGAGCATATTTTAATTAGTTCCCCAGCAGAAGTTTAAAATAAAAAAACAGCTTTTGCTGCAAAACTCATCCCCCTATCCAGCACTGCCCCCTCCCCCTGGAAATTCCCTTCTTCAATTAGATGTCCTCAGATGGCTTTAGTCTTCTCAATAACGAAGACTGAGGACATACTGTGGGTGCAGGATGTCATGAACCTGTCCCCTAAGAGAAATGAAGCAGAGGATGCCACTAACATTGTCTACATTGCTGGTGCCCAACCTGTGGCCAGGGAGCTGCATACGGCCTATTGGCACTTTTTGTTTGGCCCTTGGAGCCCCTCCACACATTAATCCGTGTTTCCCTATTGCCCTGTTATAGCCGTGATTTCTAGCAATCTCATGTAATGTGTCTTCAGTCTATGACTGTATCCTGAAGCATGTCCCCAAAATTTAACAACTCCTTTAAGAAGTTCACAATCTCTGTTCTGCTCCATGTTCATGTATTTTTTATGTCCGTATTGTACTACATAAGGTAATCGGTTTTCTGTAGTCTGCTGACATCTAGTGATGGGTTCTGGCCACTACAACTTGTTAAAAAATGTAAAAAAATGTGATTTTGGCATCTTCTTCTGTTCTCCCCTTCTGTTTAGTGCTAGTTAGTTTAGTCCTAGGTACATCCTCCATACTTCTTTCATTGTGCCTCAGTCAGAATTAGTTTTTCACAGAGACAGGGCTCAGGAATGTCATTGTTTGTTTACTTCAAAAGACTGGAAGACATCCACTGTACTGCAATTAGTTGAAGTAAAATTGTGTTGTATTCCTTTTCTGTGTCTTATTGAAAAGGTAACCTGCCCTTGGATGGTGCCAAGTCAGCAGGGGACAATACTGTCCGGACAGACTGGGTCTAAGAAGTTATGTTAGCATAACATTAAAGCACTTTTTATCTTAACCACTTTAACCACCTTAATAACCAGACCAATTTTCAGCTTTCGGTGCTCTCACATTTTGAATGACAATAACTCAGTCATACAACACTGTTTTTCCACAAATAGAGCTTTCTTTTGGTGGTATTTGATCACCTCTGCAGTTTTTATTTTTTTCGCTATAAATGAAAAAAGAACGAACATTTTGTAAATTTTTTTTATTTTTTTTCATTTCTATTATACAATTTTGCAAAAAGGTAATTTTTCTTCATAAATTTGGCCTAAAATGTATACTGCTACATGTCTTTGGTAAAAGAAAAAAAATTGTATATTATTTAGTCTGGGTGAAAGTTATAGGGTCTACAAGCTATGGTGCCAATATCTGAAAATTGATCATACCCCCCAAATGACCCCTTTTTGGAAAGAAGAAATTCCAAGGTATTTAGGCATTGTGAGTTTTTTGAAGTTGTCATTTTTTTTTTTCACAACATTTTCGTATTAGCAGGTTATTTCTCACACACAGCATATGCATACCACAAATTACACCCAAAAACATATTCTGCTATTCCTCCCACGGAGGCCAACATGCAGGGAGCACCATCAGGCGTTCTGGAACACCCAGACCAATTCTGACATTTCTCTTCTACTTGGAAAAATAATAAAACAAAACATTATATATTTTGTTTTTAGCAAAGACCCTAGAGAATACAATGGCGGTCGTTGCAACTTTTTATCGCACACGGTATTTGCACAGCAATTTTTCTGTGCTTTAAAAAAAAAAACATTAAAGTTAGCCCAATGTTTTTGCATAATGTGAAAGATGAAGTTACGTTGAGTAAATAGTCACCCTTCAAAATTGCACACGCTTGTGGAATGGCGTCAAACTTCGCTACTTAAAAATCCCTAAAGGTGATGCTTTAAATATTTTTACTGGTTACATCTTTTTAGTTACTGAGGAGGTCTAGGGCCAAAATTATTGCTCTCGCTCTAACGTTTTCAGCGATACCTCACATGTGTGGTTTGAACACCGTTTTCATATGTGGGCTGGACTTACGTGTGCGGTCGCTTCTGTATACCAGCACACAGGAACAGGGGCGCTTTAATTTTTATTTTATTTTTTTATTGTTCATTTTACTTTATTTATTTTAGTTTGACACGTTTTTTCCCCAAAAATAAATGTTTTGATCACTTTTATTCCTATTACAAGGAATGTAAACATCCCTTGTAATAGGAATATAGCATGACAGGTCCTCTTTACAGTGAGCTATTGGGTCAATAAGACCCCACATCTCACCTCTAGGCTGGAAAGCCTTAAAAAAACGATCCTGGCTTCGATCGTAGCAGTGAGTCGGAAGAAGCACCGGAGGGTGAAGGGAGTGGGGATGTCCTCTTTCGCCACCCGTAAGAACAATCAAGAGGCAGAACAGCCGCCATGATCGTTCTTATGGTGTAGGGAATCGCCGGCTGAAAAAGATATCTGAATGATGCCTGTAGCTGCAGGCATCATTTAGATATCCCTGCACAAAATCAAGGATGTCATATGACGGCCGACGGGCAAAAAGTGGTTAAAACGCATTTTCTTTTCCGGAGTATTTTCCTGGTATTGCAGAGTATTGGTCGGGTATTGCAAAGTATTGTGCAGGGGTATTGCAGAGTATTGTGTGGGGGTATTGCAGAGTATTGCGCGGGGGTATTGCAGAGTATTGCGTGGGGGTATTGCAAAGTACTGCGCGGGGGTATTGCAGAGTATTGTGCGGGGGTATTGCAGAGTACTGTGCAGGGGGTATTGCAGAGTACTGTGCAGGGGGTATTGCACAGTATTGCACATGGGGTATTGCAGAGTATTGCGCAGGGGGTATGTATTGTGCAGGGGGTATTGCAGAGTATTCCACAGGGGGTAGGGGTTTTGCAGAGTATTGCACAGGGGTAAGGGTTTTTCAGAGTATTGCGCAGGGGGTAGGGGTATTGCAGTGTATTGCGCAGGGGGTAGGGGTTTTGCAGAGTATTGCAGAGTATTGCACAGAGGGTAGGGGTATTGCAGAGTATTGCACAGGGGGTAGGGGTATTGCAGAGTATTGCACAGGGGTAGGGGTATTGCAGAGTATTGCACAGGGGTATGGGCATTGCACAGGTGTAGGTGTATTGCAGAGTATTGCACAGGGGTAGGGGTATTGCAGAGTATTGCACAGGGGTAGGGGTATTGCAGAGTATTGTGCAGGGATGGCTGAATCTGTGACTGCAATAGTCACAGATCCAGCCCACAGCGCTGCTGACACCCACGCTCAAATAACGCCGGTTGGTTTACATGTGATCGCTCTGTCATTGGACGGAGCGATCACGTGGTAAACAGACGCATTTAGTGGCAATTTACCGTGATCCCTAATGCGCCCTGATGCGATTCTGGGAGGAAGTCCATGGACGTCCTCCCAGAGTTAAGCGACCGCCTTGTAGACGTATATTGTCTATAAGGCGGTGATTAAGTGGTTAAAAATAACCAACATGTTATATTTACTTGCTCTGTGCAATGTTTTTTTTTCCTCTCCTTCTAGGGTCCCCCACCGGCGCTCCTGGATCCTCCTCTTCAGTAAGTGCCTATGGGGGCACTTCTGCAGGCTCACTCCTGAGCTGCTTTGTCTGTGTCCATTGACCCACTCCCTTGTCACAGAATTGGATTGACTATCAATCTGTCCAGTGAGGAGCACATTGCTGGATCAAAATCAGGCTCAGGTAAGTATTAGGGTAGGTTGGGGGTACACATGCAGCACAGAAGTTTTTTTTTGTTTCACTCGACCAGAATGCATTAATGTAAAAAAAAAAAAAAAAAGGCTTTAGAACCACTTTAATGGATTAGGCGGGATTTGAAACAGAACAATCTCAGAGTCTCCTGCAGCATGTCCACAGTCTCCGACCATCTCCTGTATCATGTCTACAGTCTCTGACCATCTTCTGTGTTATGTCCATAGTCTCTGATCATCTTTTCTATCATGTCCACAGGCTTTAAATATTTCCGGTTGTGTATTTGCTGTCTCTGACGCTAAATATTTACTCAATTTTATGTGTGGCCCTTGGATGCACTTGAAACCCCCAGTATCAAGAAAGTTGACCACCACGGCTCTACATCATGAAAACTTCTCTATTACATGAGGACTGTTCACCACCAGAAGATCTGAAGAGAAAGAGGACTAGGCATACAAGGTAGCCAGCCTGACAATAACTAGAAAAGATCAGGATAACAAATATAAAAGTGTGAAGCCCCCCAGTGGTGCACTGGGGGTCAGAGTCTCTGAAGGGAGAGTGCAGTTAAAATGAAAAAAGGATTAAAAATTTATGGAAGAGACTAGTCCAGTAACAATTAAAAGGCCTCTTCTCCAACCATGAAATTTTCTTTGCAGCATTTAGCAGAGATAACTCTGTGTGATACCGAAATGGCTTCTATGATGTAGGTTCAGGGGTGGACTGACAACTCATGGGGACCCTGGGCAATAGAAGATTATGGGGCCCCCAGGCTTACAGATGGCCACCATGCCAGGAGGATGGGCAGCTAAAATCTCAGGATTTTCACATCAAAAGCATGTCGGTTTTGGACATATCAGGGACAGATGTAAAAAAAAAACACAGATTTTTACACACTGTCCCTGGTTTTATTGAGCCTGGCAACCCTGATGGGGCCCTCTAGTGGCATGGGGCCCTCGGGCAGCGCCCGGGAGTCCCAATGGTCAGTCCGCCCCTGTGTAGGTTACGTTGTGACAAAAACATTGCAGTGTCCAACAGAGAGCAGAAAGCTGATCCCACTTTCCACTATATTTAGGCATTCTACTGTCAAAAACGAAGAGCTCACTAAGAGGTAAATCATTTTAGAGAAGAAAACAAAATAATTAAAATATCAAATGTTTAAAACTGTAACTGTTTATAAATGTTTACTAAGGTGAGTAAGCAAACTAAGAGAAGATATATATTGACCAGGGACTTCAGACTTTTCTACTGCAATTAGTTGTAGATATTTGTAATATCTCTAAATTGACTGTGCTTAAATAACAGTAATATCATCTACAATACTGTCATAGAATTAAAGAACTCCAGGACATTTTATTGGAAAGGACTGCAGGAGGTTAATGTGATATGTTATTACACTTACCTGTGTGGCATCCCTTTATGAGATACCATCCTATAAAAACACTGCTGTCAATGCAGGTGGTATCATAACCCAATTATTGCTGGTCCCTAAATGTTACAGCTTAGGAACCAGCTAAAATAGCCACTGCAATAACAGTTCATGGGATACGATACTTTACATTTTTTTTTATATTTGTACATTGTAAACATATAGGGGACATTGACATTAAACAATCACCTATGACATCATAAGAAAGCCATAGATGCTTCCTGTGTACATGCCATATTTAAAGTTCACTTTTTTTCTAAATTCCAACGCACCTATATACCAATATAGGAGAGCTGCACAATTCTGGCCAAAAAAATATTCATTTGAAAGACCACTGCGCAAATACAGTGTGATATAAAATATTGCAACCACCATTTTATTCTCTATGGTCTTTGCTAAAAAATATATATAATGTTTGGAGTGCTAAGTAATTTTCTAGCAAAAAATAATGATTTTAACCTGAAACCAACAAGTGTCATGCCGCATACACACAACCGTTTTTCATGTCATGGAAAAAACAATGTTTTTCTCGACGTGATTCCTCTAAAGCCTGCCTTACATACACACGATTGTGATAAAAATGCTCTAGCAAAGCGCGGTGACATACAACACGTACAATGGCACTATAAAGGGGAAGTTCCATTCGTATGGCGCCACCCTTTGGGCTGATTATGCAAATTTTCCTTCTCATAACTTGCTTCTGAGCATGCACGTTTTTTCCCTTGCCGTTTTTCACGACAAGAAAAACAACGACGTGAAAAACGACAAGAAAAAATAGAGCGGGTTATACATTTTTAATGCCCATTTTTCGTGTTGAGAAAAATGCTCTGGAGACTACACACGATCGTTTTTAATGACCAATTAAAAAAAATTGCATTTTTCTCACCATGAAAAAACGGTTGTGTGTACGCGGCATCAGAAACATCTCTTATTTCCAGACCACATTTCATGTCTTTGATCTAAAGAACAAAATGTTGGGGCGTGGCCAGGCAGCGGATGTAGCCGGACGCAACCGAAGTGAGCTCCGCCGAGAATCCTTGCTAACCTCCTGTGGAAGATATCGTTCACCGACCTAAAGCATACCGGTGTGCCCCTTGCAATCCAGGGATCACATACATACCTCTCCCGACGTTCCAGCCCTACGATGTCGTCTGGCAAGCGACAGCTGGTGAACAAATCCGCGGAGCACATGTTCCAAAATGGCGCATATGCAGGCCGCGCTGCCAAGGAGACACAGCGCGAGGCAGCGGAGAAGTTGTTCTCTAAACCACCACCGAAGGACCTGGTGGCCTCCTGCAGTACCCCGGAGGGCTCTCCTGGCGGGGGTTCCGAAGCGGACGATACAGTACCCCTGGAGGACTCGGTGCAAGCTGGATTACTATGGGACACAGTGAGTACCCCAAACCCCGAATCCGCTAGGCCCCAATCCCACGCGAGCCCTGTAAGTGACGGGGAACCCACTCTGCGGGACATATTTGCTGCAGTGACCTCCTGTAATACATCTATCGGGGTCCTCACCACGGAAATAAAGGGGATGAAGTCTGAGATCTCTTTCCTCAGACAAGATGCGCAAAAGATGAGGGAGAGAACATCCGCTTTAGAGGAGAGGGTGAGCGCCATTGAGGATGATCTGGGACCTATGCAGAAGGATCTCTCCTATAACAACCACCTAATTGACAGCACTCCTCTCGTATAGAAGAAATGGAGAACAGAATGAGGAGGAATAATGTGAGAGCTATAGGCCTACCTGAAAAAATGGAGGGGAAGAACCCTGTCGAGTTCATAGAGAAGTGGCTGATTGCTGCATTTGGGAGAGAAGCGTTTTCCCCCATGTTCTCGGTTGAGCGGGCCCACAGAGTGCCGTCAAGACCCCCACAACCAGGTGCACCACCAAGGCCCTTTCTGTTTAAACTCCTGCACTATCGGGACAGAGATGCCATCCTGTACAATGCCAGAATTAACTCGTCTGCGCTAAAAATGGACAATGCCAAAATTTCCCTGTTCCCAGACTTTTCAGCGGAACTCCAGAAGAAAAGGGCCAAGTTTCTAGACATCAAACGCCGCCTGCGAGGCCTTGAAGTGAAATATGCGATGTTATACCCTGCCAGACTGCGGGTGGAAGCGTTTGGTTCGGTGCAATTTTTTGATTCCCCCGCTACTGCTGTACAGTGGCTTGATCGTGAGGAACAATCGCTCAGGGAAGCTAGGGGTAGACGCCCCGCAGATTGAGAGTCTGTAATACCCATACATGCTGGATCGTTTCTACAGCTTCCGCGCTGCATGTTGCTAGGCGGGAAATATGTTCACTTTGGTTGATGAAGGCTAGATGTTGGCTGTTGAGAAGTTTTCAGGACACTATGGTGCGCTTCCACTGTTGCCCCCAGAAGGGTCGTGCCGGGCCTTACATGATTTTTCTGACCACAGTTACCTGGGCCATGTTGGCCGAATTGTATTTGTTTGCCTTTTTCGGAAGATATACTGTGACTTGTTCCATGACCGCCACCCTTTATGTTATATTGTCCCTCTTGCTTACTCTGATCCATGCTCCGCGTGCCTGTACACTAACAGTCCTAACCCTTGACCCCTGTTTGTCCGGACCCCATGAAGTTTTGATTATCCCAGTACTGTTTACTATCCTCTGGTCTATCTATTGTTCCTACCTGTGCTCCCATTATCCATGCCTGCTGTTGTATTATTATCCTGTTTCTATGATACATGCATTACAATGTCTAAGGTAACGAGGTGCCTTTCATGGAATGTTCGCGGCATGGGTGCCCCGGTAAAACGAGTGGAGGTGTTACGCACCGTTAAGAGATTGGGTGCAGAGGTGATATGTTTGCAGGAGACCCATTTTTCACCTGGGTCTACTCCAAAGATAGCTTCCAGGCAGTTCTGCCACCAATACCACTCCACACATACCGCATACTCTAGGGGAGTGAGCATCCTGATAAAGCGGGGTACCCAGTATACACACATAAATGCTAAGATAGACCCCGATGGTAGATATGTTTTCCTGTATTGCTCACTCCAGGGGGTAAAATGTGTACTGGCAGGAGTGTATATTCCGCCTCCCTTCTCGTCTGTTGTCCTGAGGGTGCTGGCTGAGTTTGTCTCTTGTCTTCCGGGTATTCCTGTGCTGGTACTAGGGGACTTTAATAATCTCCTGGAATACGAGAAAGACAAGCTTAGAGTTACCATGGAAGGGGGAGTGCATGGGAGGAAAGGCCCCACACCCTTTGCCCGATTAGTGGCTGAGCTAGGCCTAACTGATGTGTGGAGAATGCATAACCCTGACACAAAAATGTTCTCTTGTCAGTCGGCCTCGGTTGGGGGATTATCAAGGATTGATCTAGGCTTGGGAAATGCTCCTTTATTGCCCTTGGTAAGGTCCTCACAATACCACCCAAGACATACATCTGACCACTCTCCATTCACGGTGGATCTGGGTCTGGGGAATGAAAAGGGAGCTAGCCTCTGGAAACTCAACCCATTCTGGTTATCTCTCCTGTCAGACTCTGACCCACTGCCACTACTCCTTACTGACTTCTTTAGAGACAATATAGGATCTACTGACCTACAGATGGTTTGGGACGCTGCAAAGGCATACATGCGTGGCCAACTCATTAGAGCAATTAATGGCATTAAAACTAATACCAAGGAGTGGGAGACTCAAGTCCTAGCGGACGCCCACCGCCATGAAACGGAGTATGTGACAGATCCATCTGATGATAATAAAAGACGATGGCTAGCCTCCCAGTCCATGCTCAAGGATCTTTCGTTGCAGCTAGCAGAAAACAAAAGATTCTTTCTGCAGCAGAGACACTTTGAGGAGGGGGAAAACACGGGCCACCTACTGGCAATCCTGGCAAAATCCCAACAACCACCTTCACATATTACTGCGGTCACTGACGCTAGGGGGGAGACGTGTCACTCCACACAATCCATCATTAATTGCTTTAAAAGCTTTTTTCAGGATGTCTATACATCCAAAGTTAACCCCACTGTTAAACAAATTCATGCATTTCTAGACAAATATCAAATACCCTGTATTTCTGCCCCGGATAGGGCCTTGCTTAACGCCCCCCTTACTAAAGAAGAGCTTCTCGAAGCTTTGGCACTGGCACACAATGGGAGGGCACCCGGGGCGGATGGTCTCCCCTCTGAGGTCTATAGTCGGTACTCTGAACAACTCATTCCCATCCTACTGAAAGTATATAATACAGCTTTCGAGACTGGTAGACTTCCCCCCTCCATGGACGAAGCCCTAATAGTGGTTTTACTTAAGCCCGGAAAGGATCCTCTATCCCCTGATTCATACAGGCCTATATCCCTGTTGACGTTTGACGTGAAACTCTTGGCCAGGGTCCTGGCTACTAGGCTCTCTAAATGCATCCACCATGTGATTCATAGAGATCAGTCGGGATTTATCCCCACTAGGTCGACTGCTCAGAACCTACGTAGACTATTCCTTAATTTGCAAATCCCAGTGGACAATCCGGGTAATAGGGCCATTTTCTCTTTGGACGCAGCCAAGGCTTTTGACAGTGTGGAATGGCCATATCTGTGGGAGGTACTAAATAAGTTTGGAGTTGGCTCCTCCTTCCTGAAATGGGTTCAATTACTATATAGCTCTCCAAAGGCACGAATGAGAATTAATGGGGAAGTCTCGGACCCATTCCGGCTGTTCAGGGGGACGCGGCAGGGGTGCCCGCTATCCCCTCTGCTGTTCGCCCTGGCGCTGGAACCTCTGGCGATCCATTTGCGAGCCTCGCCCGGCATAACTGGTTTTTCCAGGAATGCCGGGCAGGAGGTAGTCTCATTATTCGCAGATGACACGCTCATATACTTGGGAGATACTGATGAGTCTCTGAAAAATGTGATGTCATTAATTGCAGACTTCGGAGACCTGTCAGGCTTTAATATCAATTGGCACAAATCAGTTCTCATGCCCCTAGACCCCTTGTCAAATCCACTACCAGCCTGCGCCAAAGATATATTGGTAGTTAAGGACTTTAGGTACTTAGGGATTCAGGTGACACCAAACCCAGCCCAATATCTCTCACTGAACCTGACTCCATTGCTGCTTAAATTCAGGCAGAAGTGTGCGGTCTGGAAAAAACTCCCTCTATCAGTCACGGGTAGGGCGAATCTCATAAAAATGGTGTGGGCCCCCCAACTCCTATATGTTTTTCATAATTCCCCAATCTGGATACCACACAAGTGGTTTGCCCAAATAGACGCTCAGTTTAGGGATCTGATCTGGGGCGGGAAGGTGGCTCGAATCAGCCTCAAATCCCTTCAACTAACTAAAGACCAAGGGGGTATGGCGGTTCCACACGCCAGGCACTATTTTGTGGCTTCACAGATACAACACCTGGGGAACTGGGGCGTGATAGATGCGGGGGATCCGGTACGATCATCATTAATGCCACCGGGAGCTACCCTCCCAGCGGTATCGTATCTAGAGGCAGGGCTTCCACACCTGGATCAATCGCTCCCCACTATCGTCCTACTAAATACCCTGTGGAGATACATTAGGTCCAATCTTAATATTAAAGGGATATGTCACTTCACTCCAATCTGGAATAACTCCTACTACAGAGAGCTCCTCCAATTGGAGGGCTTTGGGCAATGGACTAATGCAGGGATCCATTACATTGCTCAACTATTTGAGGGCCCAGTTCTAAAGTCCTTCACTGATCTGGAAAACGAGTTCCCACTTGCCAGAACACAATTTTATAAGTATCTGCAACTACGACATGCAATACAGTGCGAGAGTAGACTATCCCTTGTCACGGTTGTAAAACACCCACTGAGCAATACCGTTCTGCTGAATGTAGATAAGAAGGGAATGATTTCTCAGGTCTACTCCAAACTGCTTGGTACTACCCATGACGCACTTACTATACCATGCAGAAAGGGCTGGGAAAAAGACTTGGGCCCCATAGATGGAGATACGTGGGAATTGTGTTTATCCGCTGCCCCATTAGTATCGGTCTCAACGCAACATAGATTATCGCACTTATATCTGTTTCACAGGGTCTACAGGACACCAGCTCGCTTATTTAAATGGGGCCTCAGAGACTCACCACTGTGCCCAAAATGTAATGCCCAGGAAGGAGACTTGTTACACATGATGTGGAAGTGCCCAAAACTTTTTAGATACTGGCATTATGTTACTGACACTATATCTCAGGCATATGGCTTCCCGGCACCACAGGATCCGGTAGTGTGTCTCCTTGGGGCTCTCGAGGTGCCTTCACTCTCCACTCATGGTCACACAGCTGTGATCCGACTACTCTATGCTGCCCGGAGAGCCATTGCTAGACTTTGGATCACCTCCAGAGTGCCTACAGAGAAAATGTGGATTAAACTGGTAAATACCATGCTGATACGCGAAAAAATCACATATCAGCATAGGAATGCGCCCAAAAAATTCTACTCCATGTGGCAACCATGGCTAGACATCCCGGGGCTGGGACCAACAGAGCTGATTATGGACAGGTTATTGCAGTAAAAAGGGGTCACAGAGAGTGGGGGCTAGGGACACAGGTTTGCGGGGTGTTGTGTATTAATTTACGATACGGATACGGTCATGGGCTCGGGATCACGGGACATTAGATCATTGAGCAAACTAAGTTTCATATAGATGTACACTGGTTATTGATATATAATACGAGGCAGACAATGAAACTGATCGGACTATATGTTCAGGGAGAACTCTGAGACCCCCAGTTGGATTTTGAGGGAATTAATATGTTTGAATGGGGAAGAGGAGAAATCCTCCCTATTACTGCTTACATGCCTTTAAAGAAGTACGCAACCCATTTGTTGTATTCTTGTGTTATTGATATACATCTTGCCACTGAACTGTATGTCTATTCTGCCTCAATAAACAGTTTTCTGATTTAAAAAAAAAAGAACAAAATGTTACAATGTTTATAGTTAGCTCAGGGCTGAGGAATGTTGTGATATTTGGCAGACTCCCTGGGGCAGATTCACAGAGAATTAGATTCTCGTAGAGTATCAGAAATACACTACGCTGCCGTTTTTTACCTGGCTCTACGTGGAATTCAGGTAGATTTTGTCCAGTAAACGACGGCGGCGTAGTGTATTTCTCCCGTCGCAATCCATCTGCACGAGTAGGGGGCGTGAAGCATTTAAAATAGGCGCGTTCCCGCGGCGATCGAACTGCGCATGCTCCGTTCCCAAATTTCCCGCGGTGCATTGCACGTAAACACGTCGTCACGTCGTAGTAGCGTCGCTTACGTACATTCCTATTCCCGAACGAGTTACGTTAAAAAAAAAAAAATATTTTAAAATCGACGCGGGAACGACGGCCATACTTTACATGGGTTACGCACTGTTAGACCAGCAAAAAGCTCCTCTAATATTACGTAGCCAAAAAATGACGTAGGCGATTGCGAGGGACACTCGTACCTTCGTGGATCGCCGTAAAAAGTCATTTGCATATCCCGACGCATGAAAACGACGCAAACTCCTCCCAGCGGCCGCAAATATATCGCAGCGTAGATCCGAAGGCTTACGAGGACGTAAGCCTCTCGGATCGAAGCCCGAAGCCACCGTATCATGGTTTGAGGATTCAAACTAGTGATACGGCGCGCGAAATTTGAAATTACTCCTGTCTAACACCAGTTAGACAGGCGTAATTGCTCTGTGAATCTGGGCCCCTGTTTTTTTGTTTTGTTTTTTACAGCTGTTGGCTTAAGCAGAGAATTCTATGGATAGAAAGAATCATGAAAAATGCTTTGTTAAGATCGCGAGGGGGAAAAAATCCCAATCTCGATTCTTAACGATAAATCATGCAGCTCTACAATTTAGCATTAATGTACTTCTTTTGCAAAAATAGAAAAACGTTGCATTTATTCTACACACGATTACCTCATTGTCCTCATGGCTTCATTATAACTGCCTTGCGTCCTGTAAAGACTTTAGAGACATACCCAAAAATACTTGCAGCTCTATTTGCAGCAAAAGGTAGTTTTACAACGTATTGACTAAAGGGGGCTAAATACAAATGCACACCACACTTTTCAGATATTTATTTGTAAAAAAAAATGAAAACCATTTATCATTTTCCTTTCACTTCACAATTATGTGCCACTTTGTGTTGGTCTATCACATAAAATCCCAACAAAATACATTTACATTTTTGGTTGTAACATGACAAAATGTGGAAAATGTCAAGGGGTATGAATACTTTTTCAAGGCACTGTATATTGGTACATAGGGGAGCTGGAATTTAGAAAAAAAAAAGGAAAGGTGAACTTAGCCCTTAAGTAAAAGTAACATGAACTGACTTAAAAAGTGCTCAAAAAAAGAAACCTAAAGCCTCGTACACTCGACTGGTTTTCCCGGCAGGAAAACTGCCAGGAAAGCATTTGGCCGGGAATTCTAGCATTTTTCCCACCAGGAAAACAGCCGGGAATCCCGATGGGAAAATAGAGAATGCTTCTCTCTATTTTCTCGTCGGGCTTCCCGGCAGAGTGTTTCCTGCTGAGAAAACCGGTCGTCTGTATGCTTACCTGAGTGTAGAAAAACCGCACATCCTCAATAACACTTTGACGCATGCGAGGTAGCATACAACCTTAGTCTGGGGTGTAACAAGATGGCGGCGACAGAATTGAATGTCACGAGACACCGGTTCATCATAGTCGATGACATCACTGTGTTCTTGCCATTCAAAAGAACGACGGGTTTTTGTGTGGCCGTGTGTTTACATAGCTTTTCAGGGTAAGCCTGCCAGGAATTCCGTCGGGGAAACCAATGTTTTTTTTCCCCGATGGGATTCCTGGTCGTGTGTACAAGACTTTAGTGCTGAAATGCAGACATCATTGGTAGTCTTCTGGTCAATCCATAATGCCGCGTACACAAGATCATTTTTCGACATGTAAAAAACAAGATTTAAAAAAATGTCATTCAAAATGATCGTGTGTGGGCTTCACATCATTTTTCAGGTTCTGAAGAACGACAATGAAAAAAAAAAAATCGAACATGCATTTTTTAACAACGTTTTAAACTATGTCGTTTGTCGGGTTGTAAAAAATTATCGTGTGTGGGCTAAAACAATGTTAAAAACCCGCACATGCTCAGAAGCAAGTTATGAGACGGGATCGCTCGTTTTGGTAAAACTACCGTTGGTAATGGAGTAAGCACATTCATGACGCTGTAACAGACAGAAAAGTGCGAATCGTCTTTTACTAACACAAAATCAGCTAAAGCAGCCCCAAGGGTGCCTTCATCCGAATGGAACTTCCCCTTTATAGTGCCGGCGTACGTGTTGTACGTCACCGCGCTTTGCTAGAGCATTTTTTAACGATCGTGTGTGGGCAACATCGTTTTAATGATGATGTTGGAAAAAACTTTGTTTTTTCTAGAGGCTGAAAAACTTAGTATTAAATGTGATTGTGTGTACGCGGCATTAGATGGAGGTGGAGCTTAAAGTGCATCTAAATGTAAAAAAAAGAAAGTTGTTAACATTTTGGATACAATGTAAAGGGATTAGAACTTTTATTATGTTTTTATATTGCTTTCTGCTGTCTGAGATTCTCTCCCCTCTCTTTGTCCTGGTGACCATTGTCTCTAGGCCGGGTACTGATGGAAAATTCTAACTTTTATGTTTGTCATCTGAACAGGAATTAAGCACAAATCTTGAAGTGTGGATGCCTGTTGATGTTGATTTTTCCTAAAAATAGAAGAACCAGCACAAGGGACACATCATACTAAACGTAGGTTGATTTTGATGTTTTGGGTTTTAACTAAACTTGGCCTTAAAAAAACAGCAGAACAAGCAAAATAATTATAAGAAAAACAGAAAACTGCGCTAAACCAAAAATTAAATTAAAATATACAAACTAGAAAGCAGCGGCAATCGTGTGAAAAACACAAGGTAATACAAAAATAGCAAAGCCGCGCTCATCAAAACAAAAAAAATAAAATTATGAATGAGGACTGCTGAGCAGTAATCTCCTGTGTTAAAACCAATGATATAAACTAGAAAATCAACCAATGGCATAAGGTAATGTACAAAAGCTCTCCTAGAAATGAAACCACAAAAAAGAGTGCATAAAATAATTTGTATCCCAATGATGGAATAACACAAACGTTCATATGGTCCTTGTAATTGGATTTAAAATTGAAGAACCCAGTGTCAGGAGGCGAAACAGCAATAAATCATAATGGTTCACTCCACCACAGTGACGAGATGTTAACATCAAAGTGATCCCTTCACCAGAATAAGGGGGGGCTGCTTACCAGAGGGCAAGCTCAATGAAGCAATTGGCTATAACCCAGCCGCGGCCTTTAAATCTTGAATGGTTCCTGGATACAGCTTCCAGCAGATATCAAGGTTAGCGGTGCTCACGGATGGCCAAATATAGGTGGAGAGAGAAGGAAGGATGGACCAATAGTGTGATTCCGTTTAGCAAAAAGGATTTAATAAAACATAAATTGATACTCACAATTTAACAAAGCATCACAGGCATATAAAACAAATCGCCGGCCGGCAAACAAAGCGGAGCCCTTCCTCCGTGCGTGGTGACGTCACTGCGTGTCTTCCCAGACGCGTTTCGTCATCAAAGGGACGTTCTCAATGGGTTGGGCTATCGCAGTACGGTCACCGATTAAATACTTAATCCTCATTGTGAAGTGCCTAACAACCGCGGCCGCCATCTTAAGTATGGTATAGTTGCCCATACCTCGCTTTGAAAGGACATCTCCACAAAATAAGGCAGATATTCAACTAACGCTAAAAAGGAAAATTACAAAAGAATACAGACTTTCATCCAAATGCCAGAGCAATTAAGCCCTAGTCAGGATAGAATGAAAAATCTCTAATGTTACAAGAATTATTTTAATTCATGGAAAGAATATCCAGCTATCAGTCCGTAGCGAACTGCTATAACTAGATAAATATAATGATACCTGCAACTGCTGTTAAGTCTGGAGCCCTCTATAGAAACTATGAAGGAATGCCACCCTGGCTTTTAGAAGCAGATCAAGTTCATATTGGAGCTTGTTTGCGCGGAGTTTGGCAAGGATATATGAATTTAGTCTTAACCCCTAGCTTCCCACCTTAAGGAATAACACACTCCCATTCTACCTCGACTTATATGTGTACACGAAATTAATTGTGTGAAAATAAGTGAATGGGTAAAAATTGTGAATATGGATCTCTATCATAAGATTATATGCATAAAAATCATGTGCATAAACAATTAATTAATTAAATAAACATAAAAATAAAAAGTATGTGTTTACAGTTTCTTTTAAATAAGGGAAAAATATATATGTTGCCTACTGACTCAGAGTTATCCCAAGTCATCAGGTCTACAGACATATTTACTCCTGTTAGGCATACTAAGTTAATGCAGGCCTAGGTTACTTACTAAGCTAATTGTGCCCTATATATCAAATTTAGTGAACACTATATACATAAAAAATGAGCCTTTCTTCAATTGGAGTGAGGCCGTGTTCCTATTTAAAGGGTAGTGCTTATAAACTAAAAAATTAAAAAATATAGTAAATAATAGTGAGGGGATCCCTAACTAGGGTCCCTTCTAATCTTAACAGATTGTATTGAGTCAATTTTTAAATTATAACTCTTATACCTTTATAGGTGCCCTAGTGCTATATCATAATATTTCTAAAAGGGAGGAGAAAAAAGCTGAACACTAAAAATTCCAAAACATATAAAGGGGAGATGGTTGAAAAAAAGGCCTCTGTTGGTGCACTTCACAGTGAGTTTACAGAGATACAGTAGAGTATTATGCGTTATTAATAAATGCATTGATGTCAGTCTCTATATTCAACCCATAGGGGGTATAGGTCTTAAGTCGATATATCCACCCCATTTCCATCTTTGAAATTTCTCTTACTAGGTGACTCCCCCTCCAATGGGGCTTGAATTTATCTATTCCCAAGAAGAGGGTGTTGGACGGGTCTCGATGGTGTTTGAGTTTATAATGATTAGAGACAGAGTGATCTTTAAAACCCGACAAAATGTTTGTAATATGCTCGTTCACACGAACTTGAAAGGCCCTTTTAGTACGGCCCACATATTGTAGACCGCATGGGCATTGCAAAAGGTATACCACACCTGTGGATGCACAAGTGATACATGGCCTGATCTTATGTTCTCTACCTGTGACTGTAGAGGAAAAAACAGTCACACACCTATGTGGGTTTGAGCTCAGACTGCAGACTCTACACCGTCTGCATTTATAATACCCCTGCAATTGGTTGAAATTGATTTTTATCTCCAGCCACTGGTGAAAAAGGTTCCTTCATATGTCAAGGATTCCAGACATATCATTAATATTCTGTCTGGATGCAGCCTGACTCCTGATATGTGGATGGTTACCATAGATGTAGCTTCTTTATATACAATAATCCCCCATCAATTGGGATTTGAAGCTGTTCAGTGCTTCCTAATGAGAGACTCAGGATTGGAGACAAAACAGATCGAGTTTGTAATGTCCCTACTTAAATTTGCGGCCGCCTCAAACTACTTCTGGTTTGACCATAATTTTTATAAACAAGATACGGGGGTCGCTATGGGGGCTAAATATGCCCCTAGTTTGGCCAATTTGTTTATGGCCAAATGGGAGGAGGATGTCATCTACTCAGGGGACCTGCCCCAGGTGGTCCTGTGGGCTAGATATATAGATGACATCCTCCTCCTATGGGTAGGGGCACAGCATGACCTGGCCATGTTCATTGAGTCCCTCAATAATAACCAAAGGGGAATTCAATTAAAATATGAAGCGAGTCAGACTGAAGTACACTACTTGGATCTTAAGATTGAGGCCAAAGAGGGAAAATTTATCACATCTACCTTCTTTAAAGAGACGGATAGGAACTCCTTCATTCCGAAAGATAGTTGCCATCACGAACCATGGCTTAGAGCTGTCCCTAAAAGCCAGTACCTCAGATTGAGGAGAAACTGTTCCGATCTTGGACAGTTTGAGAACCAAGCCTCCGTCTTAACTAACCGCTTCTTAGAAAAGGGCTACTCTCAGGACGCACTACGGAGGTCGCTATCTGAAGTCCGTGGCACTATGAGGGAAGACCTCTTGCGTGATAAGGTGACCGAAGAAGGGGTAAAATTCCCTGAAGGGGTACCGTTTATCACTACATACTCTGTACAGCATAGGGCTGTTTCTCATTTGATAAACAAACATTGGCATATAGCCATGAATGACCCCTTGTTGAAGGGCATTCTACCCCCCAAACCACGTGTTGTGTTCAGAGGGACTCAGTCCATAAGAAACATGGTTGCACAAAACGTGATCGATCCTCCTAATAGGGGGATTGGATTTTTCAACCAATTGCAGGGGTATTATAAATGCAGACGGTGTAGAGTCTGCAGTCTGAGCTCAAACCCACATAGGTGTGTGACTGTTTTTTCCTCTACAGTCACAGGTAGAGAACATAAGATCAGGCCATGTATCACTTGTGCATCCACAGGTGTGGTATACCTTTTGCAATGCCCATGCGGTCTACAATATGTGGGCCGTACTAAAAGGGCCTTTCAAGTTCGTGTGAACGAGCATATTACAAACATTTTGTCGGGTTTTAAAGATCACTCTGTCTCTAATCATTATAAACTCAAACACCATCGAGACCCGTCCAACACCCTCTTCTTGGGAATAGATAAATTCAAGCCCCATTGGAGGGGGAGTCACCTAGTAAGAGAAATTTCAAAGATGGAAATGGGGTGGATATATCGACTTAAGACCTATACCCCCTATGGGTTGAATATAGAGACTGACATCAATGCATTTATTAATAACGCATAATACTCTACTGTATCTCTGTAAACTCACTGTGAAGTGCACCAACAGAGGCCTTTTTTTCAACCGTCTCCCCTTTATATGTTTTGGAATTTTTAGTGTTCAGCTTTTTTCTCCTCCCTTTTAGAAATATTATGATATAGCACTAGGGCACCTATAAAGGTATAAGAGTTATAATTTAAAAATTGACTCAATACAATCTGTTAAGATTAGAAGGGACCCTAGTTAGGGATCCCCTCACTATTATTTACTATATTTTTTAATTTTTTAGTTTATAAGCACTACCCTTTAAATAGGAACACGGCCTCACTCCAATTGAAGAAAGGCTCATTTTTTATGTATATAGTGTTCACTAAATTTGATATATAGGGCACAATTAGCTTAGTAAGTAACCTAGGCCTGCATTAACTTAGTATGCCTAACAGGAGTAAATATGTCTGTAGACCTGATGACTTGGGATAACTCTGAGTCAGTAGGCAACATATATATTTTTCCCTTATTTAAAAGAAACTGTAAACACATACTTTTTATTTTTATGTTTATTTAATTAATTAATTGTTTATGCACATGATTTTTATGCATATAATCTTATGATAGAGATCCATATTCACAATTTTTACCCATTCACTTATTTTCACACAATTAATTTCGTGTACACATATAAGTCGAGGTAGAATGGGAGTGTGTTATTCCTTAAGGTGGGAAGCTAGGGGTTAAGACTAAATTCATATATCCTTGCCAAACTCCGCGCAAACAAGCTCCAATATGAACTTGATCTGCTTCTAAAAGCCAGGGTGGCATTCCTTCATAGTTTCTATAGAGGGCTCCAGACTTAACAGCAGTTGCAGGTATCATTATATTTATCTAGTTATAGCAGTTCGCTACGGACTGATAGCTGGATATTCTTTCCATGAATTAAAATAATTCTTGTAACATTAGAGATTTTTCATTCTATCCTGACTAGGGCTTAATTGCTCTGGCATTTGGATGAAAGTCTGTATTCTTTTGTAATTTTCCTTTTTAGCGTTAGTTGAATATCTGCCTTATTTTGTGGAGATGTCCTTTCAAAGCGAGGTATGGGCAACTATACCATACTTAAGATGGCGGCCGCGGCCGCGGTTGTTAGGCACTTCACAATGAGGATTAAGTATTTAATCGGTGACCGTACTGCGATAGCCCAACCCATTGAGAACGTCCCTTTGATGACGAAACGCGTCTGGGAAGACACGCAGTGACGTCACCACGCACGGAGGAAGGGCTCCGCTTTGTTTGCCGGCCGGCGATTTGTTTTATATGCCTGTGATGCTTTGTTAAATTGTGAGTATCAATTTATGTTTTATTAAATCCTTTTTGCTAAACGGAATCACACTATTGGTCCATCCTTCCTTCTCTCTCCACCTATATTTGGCCATCCGTGAGCACCGCTAACCTTGATATCTGCTGGAAGCTGTATCCAGGAACCATTCAAGATTTAAAGGCCGCGGCTGGGTTATAGCCAATTGCTTCATTGAGCTTGCCCTCTGGTAAGCAGCCCCCCCTTATTCTGGTGAAGGGATCACTTTGATGTTAACATCTCGCCACTGTGGTGGAGTGAACCATTATGATTTATTGCTGTTTCGCCTCCTGACACTGGGTTCTTCAATTTTAAATCCAATTACAAGGACCATATGAACGTTTGTGTTATTCCATCATTGGGATACAAATTATTTTATGCACTCTTTTTTGTGGTTTCATTTCTAGGAGAGCTTTTGTACATTACCTTATGCCATTGGTTGATTTTCTAG
The DNA here is from genome assembly GCA_029574335.1 of Rana kukunoris. Taxonomy (NCBI): domain Eukaryota; kingdom Metazoa; phylum Chordata; class Amphibia; order Anura; family Ranidae; genus Rana; species Rana kukunoris. The sequence continues at coordinate 137,243,309 of CM056053.1, forward strand.
GTTATATCATTGGTTTTAACACAGGAGATTACTGCTCAGCAGTCCTCATTCATAATTTTATTTTTTTTGTTTTGATGAGCGCGGCTTTGCTATGTAAGCAAAATAATTATGCCAGAGAGTTATGAATGAAAGATTCAATCTCCTCAATAAGACTTTTTGGGGTGGTTATATCTGGCCCGAATTAAATGTACACTAAAGTTCCCACAAAAATAATTCATATCAAAGCTCTCTCAAGATGTCCTGCAATACTGATTCTGATAACATCTGCCTGCTGACCATCATCAAGTAATCAATGAATAGACTGTGACCTAATGCTAACCTAGGTCAAAGAACCTACTGTACCTGCAGCATGGCCGCGCCATGTGCCTCAGGCATAAGTGGGTGCAGTAGAGTCTTATGAAAAATGTGGATGGACAAAAAGGGGGTTATGAGGGCACCAAAGTAAAGGGGTGCCGGATGTATCTTAATATGAATTGTGTCTAGTGTATTATAAGACAATATCTCTCTCTCTCTCTCTCTCTCTCTCTATCTCTCTCTCTCTCGTCCCAGCCAAGATACAGGACTTCAAGCACAGACTTTCTGCAAAACTTGTTAAATATATTGGCTATCAAGAGGGAATAAAATAAAAGTTAATTCATTGTACTGCTAGCAATTATTATTTATACCACTTCTGTGCTATTTTTTTTTTTTTAGAAATTCTTTATTTTTAATTTTGCAATGCTGAAATTTTGGGGCCTCGAGAGGGTCGATAAACACTGGAGGGGTGGGAATTACATTCGCCAAATTAGCAAAAGAGAGTCCTTCTGGATTCATGAGACCAAAGTGCTCACTCCAGAAGGCCTCAATGTAGAATTCGATCTAAATTGTTTTATATCCAACAAATAATGTTTTTTAGTTAATTTTAGTTATTTTAATATAGTTTTAGTTATTTAAATATAATTTTAATTTAGATTTATTGAGATCGGTAAATGGATCGTATTTTCTATGTGGATCTCTCATTCCATTTGTGTCCTGTATATGTTTTTATTATTAGTAGTTTTTTTATTTATATGCAATAATAAAATAAGATATGTTCAATTTCTTTTTTTTTTTTTTTTTTTTTTTAATAGTAAATAAGATATGTTCAATTTCATCTGTATGTATGTATATCAGAGAGGTTCCGATCATACCGAGCACTGTTATACAATTTATATGTGTTTATGCTTTTTACCCACTAGATGGCGACATCTCATTATTATTTTCTATGTCGTCCTGACCGTCCTGTTGCGGGACAATAAAGTTATCGCAACGTGTAATGACGCGGAGACGTGCCGTACCGTACCGCGTCACCACGTTTGAAGGACGGCATCTGACGATACTTTTAGCCGCAAGTACCTCACATGACGCTGAATTGAACTGTATACGTCATCACGTTTCATGTGATGATCTCTTCCGGGTTAAGCGGCGTATTTAGACAGCGCGCGACTGTTTGAATTCCTGCCCTGCTGAAGAAGTTATTTTTACGCAACGCGTCCGGGGACAGGAATCACCCTTACAGTCGCTCGTTTATGGTCTGAACCTCTTCCTGATGTGATCCTTCTGTCCGGTCCTATGGTTTTCCTTGATGCCTTTTATTTTCTCACCAAATGTGAGTAAGCTGTATGCTATATGCTGCAATAAATCCCTGGTTTGTATGGAAGCTCTTAGATGTTTGTTTTCTCTTATTTTTCGTTTTGATACACATCATGACTGACATGTGAGGACTCTACATAACATCTCTCCCCTGGGCTTCCTGTTGGATTCTTATGCGCAGTATGACCATCTGGTGAAACAGTGGTCTATTTTGGAGGTAATAGTAGAATACCCATTTGGTGGCGGGATCACTTTATACCTTCTCATCACGTTTGCACTCTGGTGGATTTTAATCAGATCAATTAAATTATTGGATCAATTCTCATCACGTTTGCACTCTGGTGGATTCTAATTTGACCAATTGAAAAATTGGATCTATTGCACATATTATTATATGGACATTCGTTAAGATATTTATGCACTTATGCACATAAGATTTATTATTTGGTGTAATATATCACTCTTTACTTTGTTCCTGTTTATACAGGTCCTTGATTAATGGTGCATGAGAAGCACCATTAGAGACACTGTATTGTATATCTTGTATTTATTGTTTGTGCTGCACTATTTTTATGTTGAATGCTAAATTACAGACCAAAAACCACCCATTAAAGTCTAAATTGAGGGTCAATCATGTGTTAATAAACCCCAGATAAACTTCACGTGTCTGCTACTGGTGTGTCGGTGTACTTTTGGTCTAGTTTCAGGGTGGGTCATCACTGAAAACATTGGCGAACCCAACACTTCCAGTAGCTCCTTCAGGGATATACAGGTAAAACTCGAATAATTAGAATATTGTGCAAAAGTTCATTTATTTCACTAGTGCAACTTAAAAGGTGAAACTAATATATGAGATAGACTCATTACATGCAAAGCAAGATAGTTCAAGCCGTGATTTGTCGTAATTGTGATGATTATGGCTTACAGCTCATGAAAACCCCAAATACACAATCCCTCTCTAATAAGCTAATTAAGCCATAACACCTGCAAAGGGTTCCTGAACGTTTAAATGGTCTCTCAGTCTGGTTCAGTAGGAATCACAATCATGGATAGACTGCTGACAGTTCTGCAGAAAACCATCATTGACACCCTCCATGAGGAGGGAAAGCCTCCAAAGGTAATTACAAAAGAAGTTGGATGTTCCCAAAGCACATTAATAGAAAGTTACAGTATGTGGAAGGGAAAAGTGTGGACGAAAAAGGTGCACAAGCAGCAGGGATGACCTCAGCCTGGAGAGGATTGTCTGTCTGGAAAAGGCCATACAAAAGTGTTAGGGACTTTCACAAGGAGTGGACTGTGGCTGGAGCCAGTGCATCAAGAGCCACCACACACATGGCCTTCAAATGTCGTATTCCTCTTGTCAAGCCACTCCTAAACAACAAACAATGTCAGAAGTGTCTTACCTGGGCTAAAGAAAATTAGACCTGGTCTGTTGCTCAGTGGTCCAAAGTCCTCTTTTCTGATGAGAGCAAATTTTGCATCTCATTTAAAAAACCAAGGAGCCAGAGTATGGAGGAAGAATGGAGAGGCACACACTGCAAGATGCTTGAAGTCCAGTGTGAAGTTTCCACAGTCTATGATGATTTGGGGAGCCATGTCATCTGCTGGTGTTGGTCCACTGTGCTTCATTAAGGGGTCAACACAACTGTCTACCAGGAGATTTTGGAGCACTTCATGCTTCCTTACGCAGCCGATCTCTATGGGGATGCTGACTTAATTTTCCAGCAGGACTTGGCATCTACCCCCACTGCTAAAAGCACCAAAACCTGGTTCAATGACCATGGGATTACTGTGCTTGATTGGCCAGCAAACTCGCCTAAATCTATGGGGCATTGGCAATTGACATTGGCATTGGCAAGAGAAAGATAAGAGACATGAGACTGAACAATGCAGAAGAGCTGAAGCATCCTGGTCTTCCATACCACCTCAGCAGTGCCACAGTCTGATAGATTCCATGCCACGCCGCATTGAGGCAGTATTGCTGCAAAAGGGGCCCAAACCAAGTACTGAGAACATACGCATGCTTATACTTTTTAGAGGTCCGATATTGTTCTATGTACAATCCTTGTTTTATTGAGTGCATATAATATTCTAATTTTATGAGATTTTGGATTTGGGGCTTTCATGAGCTGCAAGCCATAATCATCACAATTATGACAAATCACGGCTTGAACTATATTGCTTTGCATGTAATGAGTCTATCTCATATATTAGTTTCACCTTTTAAGTTGCATTAGTATAATAAAAAAAACTTTTGCACAAAATTTTTCGAGTTTCACCTGTATGTATGAAATCAGAATTCGAGTGTCATTTGTTCACCAGAGATTAAGCTATGAGAGACAGTACCTGGCTGGTTGCCGTGGAAACGTATTTTCCACCGGTTGAATGGCCAATGAGATACAGTGATAATGGCAGACTGTTAATAATAGTATACACTGTAAATAATAGACATACATGAATATTTTGTATGGCTTTCATACAAAGTACACAACATCAAAACCTTTTAAACAGACCCTGACCATACATTAGTTTGCTTAGGAATCATACAGAATATGCTTTGGATGACTGCATTTTCTATAGCAGACTGCTTAATAATGCAGTAGTTTGACATTTTCTGAATACAAGGAGCTCATAGTACATAACACACTTTATAGATTTGGCTTTTCAACTATTGTCTTTTACTTATACGTTACTCATGTGGCCAGAAGACAAGTGCAACCGTTTATTAATAATACGTTAAACCTAATTGGGTAAAGGTTTAGTTTGCTTCATCCCACTAGACAAGTTGATTAATGGTGCCCTAACCACATGACTCTACAGATAGAGAAGGCTAAATTACTAGGCTTGAAATTATTTTGTGTGTTATCTGACTTGGTTTAGAAACTGCACTTCTATTAGCTACCAGCCACCATCCATTACTATGAGATCTTTGAAAGCAATGAAAGTCATTCTGTAGATCACACTGATTTGTGCTGCTGGATGAGCCAGACCATGATGATCAATAAGGTTCTTGTGTTGATAAGCCCTTGGAATGAAGGCAGTAAAATTTATGAAGCTACATTGTACAGAATGTGGATCTTGCAACTTTTAATTACTAAGTGGTTCAAGAAAGGATAAGATACATACAACAGAACACAGAACACACTACCCCCCCAGCGATCGATCGACTGGAAAGGCGGTGATCCATGGCCTTACCTTATGCTGCAGTAGAGGTGCGGGGAGGAGGACAATGACAAGGTGGTGGTGTTGATGCACTGCTGAATCCAATGTAAGGCTACTGGAAGAGACTGTTGCTTCCCCTCCACTTGCTGCTTCTCACTGCACATGGCCCACAGCTTGCAGAGGGAAGAGCTGGGGCCGTTGCTTCTCCTCCTGGCCAAACAGGAAGCGGGTTCTAAGACCCGATTGACAGGGAGTCTTAAGACTCCCTGCCAATTGGGTCTCAGGACACACTTCCTGCTGGGCTGGGAGAAGAAGCAGGAAGACATTAGTGAATATGAATCCGCTAATGTCACACAAGTGGGTGGGCTCGGGGCGCAGTGCTCTGTGCTCTTTTTGAAGTCAATTGGAGCCTCAGGCTCTAATCATGTGCTTAAAAAAAATCTCACATTAAAATCCATGCGTCCGGCGCCCTGAATAGAGATTAGGGGCTGTGCTCATGGATTAGAGGGGACAATGCCCCTGCTCTCCTAATAAACAGGCCACCACTGGTTAGAGACCCTATAATTTTTTTTTTGCCACCTGTTTTTTAATGGGGAGACTTTTTGTTATTTCCTGTCCTGTAAACACAAGAGTAAATGAGAGGAAATTTTTCCTAAGTAAAGCGGATCTCCTCTTAGACAGTTGCCACCATAATTCACAGATTTCACCTCCCTTGTTCTGGTAACAACTGAGGCCTCGTACACACGACCGAGGAACTCGGAGGGCGAAACACATCGTTTTCCTTGTCAAGTTCCTTCTTCAGCTGTCGAGGAACTCGGGGAGCCAATTTTCTCCATTCCTGTCGAGGAAAAAAAGAACATGCTCTCTTTTTGGCTCGTCGAGTTTCTCGACAGTCTCCTCGTCGAAAAATGTACACACGACCGGTTTCCTCGGCAAAACACGTCTCCCAACAAGTTTCTTCCTGGATTCAGCCGAGGAAACCGGTCGTGTGTACGAGGCCTGACATTTTTGGATTTTCACACACTTTCAGTCCAGTGACAGAACAATTAACCACTCATGTACATATACGTCGGTATTTTAAAGATTATTGTTTATTGTTTGTTTCTTATACAAAGATGGATATCTCGGTAACGGTAAGCAGCTGCTGCCACAACCGAGGTATCCATCTTTAGCATGAGCGGTCCTGTGAATGATAACGATGGTCTTCGCGGTGGATTCACTGCGAGATCACCATTATCAGTGGCGGGAGAGGGGCCCCCCGCCGCTCTCCCCCGCCCTCGGCCGCTTACTGGAGCCGTCGGTAGCGGCGGAGGCGATCGGGTCCTTCTGCCTGCTGTGTGGGGATGTGAGTGAGGGCAAGATGGCCCCCACCCGTCCCCATAGCATAGCAGGACGGAAGTGATGTCAAAGCGTCAGTCCTGCCCATGCGTCTTAAAGGCAATTTTTTTTTTGTTGTCATTTTTTCAAATGACAACATTTCCATTTTTTTTTGCATTTAAGTCTAAATATGAGATCTGAGGTCTTTTTGACCCCAGATCTCATATTTAAGAGGACCTGTCATGTTTTTTTTCTATTACAAGGGATGTTTTTTTTTTTTCAGTGTAAAAAATGATAAAATAAATAAATAAGAAAAAAATATTTTTTAAAGCGCCCTGTCCCGACAAGCTCGCGTGCAGAAGCGAATGCATACGCGAGTAGCACCACATATGAAAACGGTGTTCAAACCACACAAGTGAGATATCACCGCGATTGTTGGAGTGCAAGCAATAATTCTAGCCCTAGACCTCCTTTGTAGCTCAAAAGATGCAAAATATAGAGGGGCAGATTCACAAAACAATTACGCCTGTCTAACTGGTGTTAGACAGGAGTAATTTCAAATTTCCCGCGGCGTATCACTAGTTTGAATTCTCAAACCATGATACGCCGGCTTCGGGCTTCGATCCGAGAGGCTTACGTCTTCGTAAGCCTTCGGATCTACGCTGCCATCTATTTGCGGCGGCTGGGAGGAGTTCGCGTCGTTTTAATGCGTCGGGATATGCTAATGTGTTTTTACGGGGATTCACGAACAAACGAGCGAGCGGCGCAGTCGTTTTCGTCTATTTTTTTATACGTAAAGTTAGAGCAGCTTTTTGCTGCTCTAACTTTACGTAGCCCATGTTAAGTATGGCCGTCGTTCCCGCTTCGAATTTATTTAATTTTTTTTTTTATTTACGTAACTCGTCGGGACGTGGATCGCCCGTAAAGTACGCTACATAAACAACGAATGACGTCACGACGTGATTTCGCGCAATGCACGGCGGGAAATTTGCGAACGGAGCATGCGCAGATCGATCGCCGCGGGAACGCGCCTAATTTAAATGTTTCACGCCCCCTACTCGTCTATATGGATTGCGACGGGAGAAATACACTACGCCGCCGTCGTTTACCGTAGAAAATCTACCTGAATTCCACGTAGAGCAAGGTAAAAAACGGCGGCGTAGCGTATTTCTGCTACGCTACGATAATCCATTTCTATGTGAATCTGCCCCAGAATGTTTTAAACGTCGTCTATCGAGATTTTTAAGGGTAAAAGTTTGATGCCATGCCACAAGCGGGCACAATTTTTAAGCGTGACATGTTGGATATCATTTTACTCGGCGTAACATTATCTTTCAAAATATATAAAAAAAATGGGCCAAATTTATTGTTGTCTTATTTTTTAATTTAAAAAAGTGAATTTTTTCCAAAAAAAGTGCACTTGTAAGACCGCTGCGCAAATACGGTGTGACAAAAAGTATTGCAATTTTATTCTCTAGGGTGTAAAAAATAAGGAAGATGAATATGTTAGTTAGGGTATATGTAACAATAAGTACAGTGAACGAATTTAAGAAAAATTAATTAATGTAATAATATTAGTAGTGACAGCCCCTGCATAAAAAACTCCACCTGGGTGGAGGAATGGTATAAGGTGTAGATAGCAGGTGATGGCGCCTCCTTAAAATGTTAAATAATGTGCCAAAAAAGAGTTGTCAAAAAAACTGTGTAAATACTGTGTGACTATAAAGTGCTGTATAGTGCTAATCATTAAAATTAAATCATTAAATTATTCTCTAGGGTGTTAGAAAAACAAATATAATGTTTGGGGGTTTTAAGTAATTTTCTAGTAAAAAAAAAAATGTTTTTGTCTTGTAAACACCAAATCTGAAAAACACCCAAGGTCCTTAAGTGGTTAAAGAGGGTGAATCTCCCCCAGTGGGGGGCACATACAGTAGGCCTGACAGGGGCTCTAACCTTTCCCTTATCCAAAACATAAAAAAAGTTGCTTCATATACTGCACATTTATAAAAACAGCAGATGTTTTAATTAATCCAAGCATGAGGTGCTCATTATTATTCAAATAAAATAAAATAAATAAAGTAATATGGTAATGCTGATATGTGCCCATATGATTGGGATGGGATCAATTAGACCACTTTAAAAATGTGAGATGTATTACCAATCTGTACCCTTATCTGGGGATAAGCAGTATATTTATCTTAAAAGCAGTCCAGTTTCTGAACTTGGAAACCAAACACAGATCAGATCAGTTTAAAGTATTTGTAACCCACGGTGAATTTCTCTTGTTTGCTCTGGTAAAGTCTATTTCCATGCAATATCCTCAGGTTTAGATACTGTGACAGGAAGTCATGTAAATCTGTGGGTGTTGTCACAGACGGGAGATACATTTCTGCCTTGTTTAGACAATTCACCAATTACTATCAGGTGTCGGCTGCAGAAGTAGCCAGAAAGGTTTAAGGGCGTTGGAAAGCTTCAGCTGTTCAGAATGAGGCAATTAAGGCCTCTTTAAGTTATCCAGAGGATGACTACTGATTGCTGCATCCTGAGGCTTTTTGAGTTAAGGAGAGCAGTGAGGTGAGAAAAACTTCTGAAGAGGTGAGGTGGTTGTTGATTTTTCTGTGTGAAAAAAATAAAAAAGACTATTGTTTTTCTGCTGTGTGACCAGCAGTGTCTGCCCAGCAGTAGGCTGTGCCAGACTCCATAGATAGGTTCCTGTGTGGTGAAGGTAGACGCCCCAAGTGGCCAGGGTTTATTTTATGTTTTGTTTTGTTTATGCTGTTTGGATGCTTGCACTTGTTTCCAGCCTTATGAAAGAATAAACCTTAATCTTTGTTTTCAACCGTCCTGTCTCTATGAATAGTTCAGTGTGTAGTGAACCCACCCAGGGGGTCACACACACCCGCTACCAAGCTTACCCCTTACAATACATTCCAATGTACTGGAAGAAAATGCCTTGGGTAAACCACAATGAGGGTAGATCTATGGAATTTATGCACAGCCATTTTTCAAATTCTTTTTATGCAGAAAAAGGTATAACGGTAGATATGTAGGTGGAAATTGTGTAAAAATTAAAATGAACTTCCTAGCCTGATCAGCAATTTAATAGGGATGAGACCATGTAGAGCTCAAGGCATGACATGTACTTGGCTGAAAAGGCAATCACATAATAGGATGTGAACGTCACTTCCTTTAGTCACATACATCTGCAGCTTTAATGTATTACTAAAGTGCTTTTATATTGTAATCTGACAGCATTTCACTTGTAATATTGGGGAATGCTTAACTAAATCCCATTATGTATAACATTTAATAATTTCCTTATATTCTTCCTTCCCTGATCCAAGCTACACAAAAGACCTTGCTTTACAGCTTTTCTATATAATAAAATAGAGAGGAATAAGTAATCTTCATCTCTTCAGTTGCTAGAATGAAAGGGCGGGTGACATGGCTCTCTAGACACTTGTTACTTCACAACAAGTGTCCCATATTAGCGCTACTTTTTCCTACTGTGAACTTAGCTCATAATAGCCATATTTTTTTCTGAGTGACATCTAATGTAAACAATATAACTAATATTATTTGTTAATACAATATTAAAAATCAGAGTGGAGATTTAAAGCAGAGGTTCACCCTAAATATACCCTCTCCCATGCGATCCAGCATACTGGCGTCAGCGCCAGTATGCTTTTTTTTTTTTTTTTAAATCCCCCACTTACTGCGTAATCTTTCATTTTTATTTCTTTCCCTCATGGTGGATGGCGCCTGTATAGCATGTCACATCTTACGAAAATACCCGATTTAGGACTCGGGTATTTCCGGCGCAATGCGGCGCCTGCGCACAGACCTAGGAGCTGACTGCGCAGGCGCGTATTTCTCCGAGTCCTACGGCTATGGCGCGTCACCCCCTCCGAAAAAAGCCGGAATAGGACTCGGAGAAATACGGCGCCTGCGCAGTCAGCTCCTAGGTCTGTGCGCAGGCGCCGCATTGCGCCGAGAATACCCGAGTCCTAAATCGGGTATTTTCGTAAGATGTGACGGGCTGTATAGGTGCCATCCACCGCGGGGAAAAGATATAAAAATTAAAGATTACACAGTAAGTGGGGGATTTAAAAAAAAAAACAGCATACTGGCGCTGACGCCAGTATGCTGGATCGCATGGGAGAGAGAGTATATTTAGCGTGAACCTCCTCTTTAAGTCTTCTGGATTGAACAATGGTCATGTCACGAATGTCACATCTACCCCAACGCAGGTGGTCAGACACTATAGCTGGCTACTGTGCGCTTCACCTTTAGCAACCCCTTTTCCCTTAAGACAAGCAGGCCTACCAGTATTGGTTGCCCCCAGGACTTTATACACAATGCTATATTGCCTGGGCAGACGTGAACTGAGCAAAGCAAATGGGTACTTGCAGTTTGCCAGATAGCGTGGTTCAAAGACAGTTCCGGTAAAGTCAGGATGAGTTCAGGGGATAATCCAGTATCCGTTCCATGTAAAAAAGCAGGCTGAGTTCAGGGGATAATCCAGTCCAATCCAGGTCATATATAGTGATGAGCGGAATACGCCATATTCGATTTCGCGATATTTCGCGAATATTTCGAAGAATATTCGCGAATATTCGTTAATATCGAATATTCGTGATATTTAAAAAAAAAAAATAGCGAATTTTCGCCAATGCGAATTTTCGCTAATGCGAATTTTCGCTAATGCGAAATTTCGCGATTTTTTTTTTTTTTTATATAAAATATCACGAATATTCGATATTTACGAATATTCGGTATATTTTATAAAAAAAAAAAAAAAGCGAAATTTCACATATGCGGTCGCGAATATTCGTAAATATCGAATATTCGTGATATTTTATAAAAAAAAATAAAAAATTGCGAAATTTCGCTATTGCGAAATTTCGCCATTGCGAAATTCGCGAATGCGAAATTGATTGCGAATTTATTGCGAAATTTGAAAAATACGAATATTCGAAATAGCGAATATTCGCCGCGATATTCGAGATATTCGCGAATACTCGAATATGCAATATTCGTAGCGAATATTCGCAATGCGAATATTCGTGAGCAACACTAGTCATATACAGGGTATCCAATAGCAAGCAGGGCAGACTAACAGAAGGCTTGGTCTAGACCAGTGGTTCTCAACCTTACTAGTGCCGTGGCCCCTTGATAAAATTTCCCAAGTTGTGGGGACCTCTAACAGTAAAATTATTTTCGTAGCGTGGCGCTCCCTGAGTCCCCTCCATTTGAACAGTATTAATACCTCATATGGTACATTTTAGGATGTACCACTCTTTCTCTTTTCTTTCCTGTGTATCTCTCTCTATCCTAATTTCTTATTTTTTCACCCATCCCTCTCTTTTTCTCCCTTTTTCTTTTCAGGGGGGCTCCCAGATTCCGATAAGCCCCCCCGCCCGCAGACCCCGACAACCAACGGCCAGGGTTGTTGGGAAGAGGCCCTGTCGGGAAGAGGCCCTGTCCTTATCAACATGGGGACATGGTGCTCTGGGGAGGGGGGTCGCAGTGTGTCCCCCTGCCCCAGAGCACCCAACCCTGCCATGTTGAGGGCATGCGGCCTGGTACGGCTCAGGAGGGGGGGGGCGCTCGCTCGTCCTCACTCCTTTCCTGACCGGCCGGGCGGCGTGCTTTGGATACGGGTCTGGTATGGATTGTGGGGGGATCCCACGCCGGTTTTTCGGCGTAGGTGGGTTCTCCTTACAACCCATACCAGACCTAAGGGCCTGGTATGCCCCTGGGGGGAACCCATGCCGTTTTTTTTATTAAATTTGGCGTGGACTTCCCCCTCATGGTTCATGCCAAACGCAGCGGCTAGAATTGGCGGGAATCCAAATCGGATTCCCGTCGCTTCTATGATGGTATTGTACCCATCGCGGCAAGCCCGGCTCGGTGCTGGCTCCCGTGATGGGGCTCGTAGGTGGTCAATCTCACCGAGAAAGGGAGCGAGATTGACACAATATCGCAGTCACCTACTGTATTATGACAAAATTGAAAGAATTTTTTTAGCATTTAATTAGCCACTAATAGGTATCAATCGCATATTTTTTTTTACCTTTTTTACCTATGTGCTTTATGTGTTAGTGGTTTTAAAAACATTCTGCATTGGCTGTACAGTGTCACAGGTTTGTTTTTTCAATTCAAATACAATGCATTCTGGTATTGAAATGAATAATCACAGTAAGGGTTTCTATGCAAAACAGCTTAAATGTATATACTGTATTCTGTGAAATTTGATTTGAATATGATGAGAACCACATTAACGGCATTATAAAGTGATGTTAAGAAGCTTAATAAACCTTTAGTGTGTAATGATCAGATGGGCGCTGTGCTTAAGAACACAGCTTTAAGTGCACTTGAGAGGCTTTGGGACTATTAGAGAAGATTTTATAGCTGGTCAAGAGCTTCTGTTTGCGAACTACTGATCTGTAATGAAAAGTGTAGCTGGCACTTAATTGAAGAGTGTGAGCAACATGTATTAAAGTAATATTAAACTTAAATGATGTTAGAATATAAAAAGGTAATAACATCATCCCACATACATACTGTGTATATATGTAGTGGCATCCCTGACCTCCAAAGGCATAATGGTAACCTCCAGAGTCAGGGAGAGATGACATCCATCTTCACAATGTGGGTTACTAGGCATAGTGGGTGTGGTGTAAATAGAGTAATTTGGGCATCAGACACTTTGAGAATGCAAAAAGAGATTTATTGTCTGGGCAGAGAGGGTTGGGGCCTGGACACCCTCAGGTAGATGCAAAATACTCGGCAGACTCTGAGACAAAAATAGGAATAGAAGAACAGCTATAGAGTTCGAGGGCATTTAAAGTGGATGTAAACCCGATTTTTTAATTTATTTTTTGCTGTCACGATGTAGAGTATAAGATTTCTTATCATCTGTGCCCAGTCTTACCACAAAGAGTTAATCCAGCTCTGAGCAATCCTCTTTTCTTTTTTCAGCGAGATAAACGGACAAAGAGGAGAAAACTTTTGTCCGTTCTTGCTGTGAATGACAAGTTATTTACATATCTCATGCACTAGCCTGAGACAGGCATTATTTTTTAATTTCCAGCCCCACTCCTTTTCTGAAGTCATGTGGTTACTTTTCTGGATTTTGACTGGATGTTAGTGCTCATATCAGAATTTAGCGTAAGGGGAGTGTAGAGGTGGGCAGGGAGTCTACTGACATCACGATTCCACCCATCGAACTCCAGACAACAGACCCACCCACAGAATCTGCAGTTTTTCAATTCTTATAACAGACAGAGGGGAGACATTTGACAAGTAAGGATACATGCAGGAGACATATATCCTTATAGATCACCACTATGGCAGAAGTTTAGAAAGGATGAGACTGGGTTTACATCCACTTTAAGCTGAATTGCAGAAAACTGTATCTGTAGTCCGCTGTCCCCTATAGCAACTGATCTGGGAACTTTAACTTCAATACAGATCACAAATCACAGTATTCTGTTGTGGATCCTCTCACTGAGCTTGCAGTCTCTCACTAGACTCTTCAGATCACAGCCGCCACTGTATATATTATACACACACACACTATATGTGACCTATTGTCAAAGGTATTGGAACGCCTACCTTTACATGAACATGAACTTTAATGGCATCCCAGTCTTAGTCTGTAGGGTTTAATATTGAGTTGACCCACCCTTTGCAGCTATAACAGCTTCAACTCTTCTGGGAAGGCTGTCTACAAGGTTTAGGAGTGTCTATGGGAATGTTTGACGATTTTTCCAGAAGCGCATTTGTGAGGTCAGACACTGATGTTGGGTGAGAAGGCCTGGCTCGCAGTCTCTGCTCTAATTCAAACACAGCACAAGCACAACCAATCTTTTAGAATAGTATACCTCTAAATTAAAGTGGATGTGAACCCAACATTTTTTCTTTTATGTCACAATGTAGAGTATACGATTTCCTATCATCTGTGCCCAGTCTTGCCACACAGAGTTAATCCAGCGCTGAGTAATCCTCTTTTAAAGTTCAGTGCAAATTAACAGAATTCCAGTTAAAAACCTGCCAAATTATAAAGTCTGTTTCTCTGTTATTGCTTTCAGTAACAGGTTATTTACATATCTAGCTTGGACATGTTTATAATAACAAGAGGTGATCCAAAGTTCATTGTATATTACTAGGATGTGTTATGATGTTATATCACCTCATGTTATGATAAACAAAACATAACATATGATAAACATGTCCTAGCTAGATATGTAAATAACCTCTCACTCAAAGCAAGAAGAGAGAAAACTGACTTTTTTATTTAGGCAGGGTTTTATCTGGAAGGCTGTTCATTTTCACTGAACATAAAAGAGGATTTCTCAGATCTGGATTAACTCTGTGAAGCAAGACTGGGCACAGATGATAGGAAATATTATACTCTACATTGTGACATAAAAAAAAATATATATTTTTTGGGGTTTACATCCACTTTAAGTGCATGTAAGGAGGTTAAACAATCTCCAATGAAAAAATCAACAAAACTAACATGGGGTTAAAAATAAAAGTCCATGCACTACAGGCAGCCACCTTGAGGAAGCAGAAGCAAGTTCAAATTGACAACTGAAAAAAAAACAGGGTGCAAAGGGTGGGCCAATATAATATTGAACCCTACAGACTAAGCCCGGGATGCAATTAAAGTTCATGTGCGTGTAAAGGCAGGCATACCAATACTTTTGGTAATATAGTGTATATTGGTATTTTATATAAGTGAGGCAGGAAACAATTAAAACAAAAATCAATTAATTTACATGTATTTTTTGACAATACAGCATATATATATGTAGGTGTGTTAAATTTGGTGTTATCGCTCTCACTCTTCCATAATTTATATAGACAGTACCCCCCCCCCCCCCAAGAAGTGTACTCAAGGGACTTTAAGGGCAACTAAAAACCAGCAGGATTTTGAAATATAAAAATGTGGTGCATACATCACCATATGTCAAAGTACATAAAAAAGAAAGCAGAGTTGGATCATATGAGTATAGTTTTCTTAGTAGTGATACCAATGCGTTTCAGGATCCATTAGGAGTCCTTTCTTTGGGGGCAATACATACAGAGTATTTATACTATACAATATTATAAAATGAAACATAACACAGATAAAAATCTAATTACAAAAACAGAAAAACAGGAACATCGTTGGAGTCAAGTCTGGAAAAACATACCAATCCAAAATCACCCGATAAAGAGCCAGGGGATGGAAGTGCTCTAGGTTCTCAAGGGAACCCTGATAGGTGTCAGGCCTGTAACAATCCTTATCTCCTTTGAGTTGTTCTAAGCATCCAGTAATTTTAAAGATAATTTTTTTTTTCCATAAATAACAGACTACTGGTACTGTTAATTTACTGATAGTATCTCCAGATGTCACTAAAGATCGAGAGTATTTCTGTGAAAAAGAGTATTTCTGTCAAAACGTCACTGCTGCCCATAGCTCTTAAAGAGACATTTTTATTTATTTACTTATCAATTTAATTTCATTTTTTTTTTTTTGCATTTTTGTGTAAATATGAGATCTGAGGTGCTTTTGACCACAGATTTCATATTTAAGATGACCTGTCATAATTTTTTTCTATTACAACGGATATTTACATTCCTTGTAATAGGAATAAAAGTGACACCATTTAAAAAAAAAAAAGAACAGTGTAAACTTTTTATTTAAAAGGTAAAATGGGGCGCATTTTTAAATGCGCCCCATCCCGCCAAGCCCTAGACCTCCTCTGTAATTCAAAACATGCAAACCTGTAGAATTTTTTAAACGTCGTCTATGAAGATTTTTAAGGGTAAGGCTGCATTCATACCTTAGCGTAGGCGATTTGCGGCGTAAGTACCGCAATTTGCGGCAACAAAAAACAGGCGTTTTGTCCCACGTTTTGCGGCGACAAAACGCGTTGTTTTTAACCGCGTTTTTTTTACAGTGTATTGTCGGCTATGCGGATCGTCGAAGCCACCCGATACGCGCGTTGAAAAAGGGTTCCGGGACTTGTTTGAAATTTGTCGTTCGGCGTTCTTTCGACGTACTGCGTTCTGCGTTAGGAGATGTGAACAGTCTCCATAGAGAACAATGCAATTTCGACCCTCCGGCGTATTATAGCGTCGCGCTTCAGGCATAAAAACGCCTAGGTGTGAATGGAGCCTAAAAGTTTGTCGCCATTAGACGAGCGAGCGCAATTTTACTGAGCGTAACATTATCTTTCACAAATTAAAAAAAAATTAGGCTAACTTTACTGTTGTCTTATTTTCTAATTACAAAAAAGTGTATTTTTTCAAAAAAAAAGTTTGCTTGTAAGATCACTGCACAAATACGGTGTGACAGAAAGTATTGCAACAACCGCCATTTTATTCTCTAGGGCAGGGGTCTCCAAACTACGGCCCGCGGGCCACATCCGGCCCGCCAGGCCATTTCTTCCGGCCTGCAGCTTGAATTCTTAGTTCCCCTGTTAGTTGTGGAACCTGCGCTGCATATTCGTCCCAGGCAATATGCAGCGCAGGTCCCGTAATCCCTGCCGGCGTTTCACTGTGTTGGGTGAGGTGTTTAGTGCAGACCCGTTGCCGCCTCCCTCCTCCCGCCTCCTGCCTCGCTGTTATCCAGTAACGAGTGTGTAATACCAGCGGGAGGTGCAGCAGGTCTGCACAGCTAGTGATGGAGACGCGTTGGACACATGCAAGGAGGGGGGCTGATACACTTGTGTGGGGGTGGGTAGAATAGCTCTTATGGGGACACAAATGTGGGGGGGCTGACTCTTATGGGGAGACGAATGTGGGGGGGGGGTGATAACTCTTATGGCTCTGATGGGGACACAAATATGTGGGGACTGATGACTCTGATGGGGACACACGTGGAGGGGGGGGGCTGATGACTCTGATGGGGACACAAATGTGGGGGGGGCTGATGACTCTGATGGGGACACAAATGTGGGGGGGCACTGATGACTCTGATGGGGACATAAATGTGGGGGGGTGATACCTCTGATGGGGGACACAAATATCAGTGGGGTCTGATGGGGACACAAATGTGGGGGTGATGGTGGCTCTTATGGGAACACAAACATGTGAGGAGGGGAGCTGATGGCTTTAATGGTGACACAAATATGCGGAAGGGGAGGTGATGGCTCTGATGGGGACACAAATATGCAGGCGGGGATGGGCTGTGATCGGGACACAAATGTGCAGGGAGACTCGGATTAATGATGGGGGGGCTCTAATGGGGACACCAATTTGTGGGGATAGCCTGATGAGTGATGGGGACAAAGATGGATGGGCACACAGATGGATGGGGACACAGATACATGGGGAGACTGGGGACACAGATGAATGGGAAGACTGATGGGGTCACAGACTGATGGGGGACAGACTGATGGGGACACAGATGAATGGGGAGACAGATAGATGGGGAGACTGATGAATGGGAAGACAGATAGATGGGGAGACTGATAGGGACACAGATGGATGGGGAGACTGATGGGGACACAGATGAATGGGGAGACAGATAGCTGGGGAGACTGATAGGGACACAGATGGATGGGGAGAGAGATATATGGGGACACAGATGAATGGGGAGACTGATCAATGGGAAGACTGATGGGGACACAGATGGATTGGGGCACACAGACTGATGGGGGCACAGATGGATAGGGAGACTGGGGACAGATGTATGGGGACAGAGATGTATGGGGACACAGATGTATGGGGACACAGATGAATGGGGACACAGATGAATGGGGACATAGATGGATGGGGACACAGATGATGGGGACAGAGATGGATGGGGACACAGATGATGGGGACAGAGATGTATGGGGGCACAGATGTATGGGGCACAGATGTATGGGGACACAGATGAATGGAGACACAGATGAATGGGGACACAGATGGATGGGGACACAGATGGATGGGGACACAGATGGATGGGGCCACAGATGAATGGGGACACAGATGAATGGGGACATAGATGGATGGGGACACAGATGAATGAGGACACAGATGGATGGGGACACAGATGGATGGGGACACAGGAGAATGGGGACACAGGTGAATGGGGACACAGGTGAATGGGGACACGGATGAATGGGGACACAGGTGAATGGGGACACAGATGGATGGAGACACAGATGGATGGGGACACGGGTGTTAAACCTCATGCACGCTGGAAGTTTAGCCCCGCTGCATGATGCTTCAGCGTTTAGGTGCCAGCAAAAAATATAGGAGCACCATCCAGTCCTGCTGTCAGCAGTAAGTCAAATTCTATTCTTCTTCTACTGTGGATTTATTTATAAATTATTTTTCCGGCCCGCAAATATGTGTAAAATATAGAATGTGGCCCTCGAAGTAAAAAGTTTGGAGACCCCTGCTCTAGGGTGTTAGAAAATATATATATATTTATGTATACTTTTTGGGGGTTCTAAATTATTTTCTAGCAAAAAAAACTGTTTTTAACTTGTAAACACCAAATCTTTTTTATATAAAAAAAATATGAAATATGTGATACACATTTCTATGGATAAATTTGTATTTTTTAAAGCGATTTACATCATGCCGGGGGGCATTAATAATATATTTTATTGCATTTTTAATTATTCATGGTATAAGCATTTGTACAGAATATAAAATATAGAAAAAAACATGGTTTAAACAAAAGTTTCTTGAAATCAGTAATGTAATTTTCTCACAAATTATGGAGTTACCCTAATGGGACACCCATATTTGAAGGTAGATTACAGCATATTAGACTACAGTATAAATGATTTTGTGCAACCTTTTGCATGACTGCTCAGCATACTGATAAGATGAGAAGCTGAAAATTATATTTAAATTGTTTAATATTTTTAATGTTTATTCAACTTTTCAAATATGTAAATCAGAATTACACAATACCAAATTTACATTAAAATTACCAATAGATTGGAACATCCTTTCTAAATATAAAGGGTAATAAAATATCCAGTGATTTTTGACTTTTCTCCCTGGCTTGGTTAATGTTTATATTAAGAACTACGGGCCAGATTCAGATACATTTAAGCGGGTGTAGCGTTTCTCATATACGCTACGCCGCCGTAACTTTGAGAGGCGAGTATGGTATTCTGAAAATTTTTGCGACCGAAGTTACGGCGGCGTAGCGTATATGGGCCGGCGTAAGCCCGCCTAATTCAAATGTGTTTGATGTGGGCGGGGTTTATTTAAATTAAGTGTGACCCCACGTAAATTAAGTTTTTTATTAACGGCGCATGCGCCGTTCGTGGACGTATCCCAGTGCGCATGCTCCAAATTACGCCGCTAAGACTCATTGGTTTAGATGTGAACGTAATTTACGCCCAGCCCCATTCACGGACGAGTTACGCAAACGACGCAAAACGTGAAAAATTTGACGCGGTCCCGACGTCCATACTTAACATTGGCTGCGCCATCTTTTTGGTGGTTTATCTTTACGCCTGAAAACGCCTTACGTAAACGGCATATCTTTACTGCGACGGCCGGGCGTATGTTCGTGAATAGGCTGATTTACATATTCTAGGGGTAAATCAGCGTACACGCCCCTAGCGGCCAGTGTAAATAGGCAGCTAAGATACGACGGCGTAGGAGACTTACGCCGGTCGTATCTTAGCAACATTTAAGCGTATCTCAGTTTGAGCATACGCATACGCTTAAAGTTGCGATGGCACGAAATTCGGACTTACGACAGCGTATCTACTGATACGCCCGTCGTAAGTCTTTCTGATACTAGCCCAAACTTGGTAAAAGGGTGTTCTGTGGGAAAAGGACCATCTGAAATAATTAAAACAAAAAGCGAAAATTGTTTAATTTTAATTATTTGTGAACTTTTAACAGATTCCCAAAATCTTTTCTTAAGCCTTCAAGAACATGAAAAGGTCATCTCTGACTTAATTGGTTTTATTTCTTGGTGATTCATTTTGAAACTTTTGTGTTATACATTTTTTTTTTTTTTTTTTTTACATTTTAGGGTTGCAGGAAATAGATTTTTGTGTTATAAACGGACAGAGAAACCCATTATAATTTTACTTTCAGCCTACAGTCATAACATATACATAAAAAGTGTTGCATAATGATCATTGACAGTTTTTATATGCCCCATTATTAGATTTCCTTTGTGAGCTTTTTGTTATCATTGATTGGGACTTTTTGATCAATTTTCCGTCATGCCGCGTACACACGATCATTTTTCGGCATGAAAAAAAACGACGTTTTTCGGCATGTAGAAAAAAGTTTTTACTACTTCATCATTAAAACGACGTTACCCACACACGGTCGTTTTAGAAAAATGCTCTAGCAAAGCGCGGTGACGTACAACGCGTACGACGGCACTATAAAGGGGAAGTTCCATGCGGATGACGCCACCCTTCGGGCTGTTTTATCTGAATTCCTGTTAGTAAAAGACGATTTGCGCTTTTCTGTCTGTTTTCTGTCTGTTTTCTGTCTGTTACAGCGTGATGAATTACGCATTGTAGTTTTACCAGAACGAGCGCTCCCGTCTCATAACTTGCTTCTGAGCATGCACTGGTTTTTAACGTCGTTTTAGCCCACACACGATAATTTTTTTACAACCCGAAAAATGACATTGTTTAAAACGATGTTAAAAAATGCAGCATGTTTGAATAAAAATGTTGTAGTTTTTCAGAAGCCGAAAAATGATGTGAAGCCCACACACGATCATTTTAAATGACATTTTTTTTAATGCCGAAAAATGATCGGGTGTACGTGGCATCAGTTTTCAAAAGAAATGAAAAATTTGCGCTAACCCAAGCAGTAATAACAATAAAGTGATAAGTAAAATCACAGAAGGCAGCAATCACGTGACCTAACACAAGTAAACATAAAAAGAAAAAAAGTTTGCGCCAACTAGGTAAACCTTAAATATTAAAGGTATAATAAATTGATAAAGTCCAATAAATAAATGAAGTCCAATAAAAAGAAGATCTGTTCAGCACAGATAGCACCCAAGTGCAATACAGAAATCATGAGCCACCACCACATGGACTGGAGCTTACCAGAAATAAGCTAATAAAAGCCTGTAGTTAAATCCAATGCAGGATATCACAGAACCAGGTCACACGGCCTCTTGGGAATCCTTGTATCATTCAAATACAGCTGTTCATAGGATCCTCACCAGGCGATACCAGTATACAGCGTAGGATAATCACCAATGAGCGTGTCATGCAGGGCAGCAGTAAACCATAAACAGAGAAGGAGACCGCAACATAGTGTGATACCAATGCGATTTAATAAAAATATATAAAAAGCCACTTACACAAATAATGTGGAATGAAGCAGTAAAATTAAATGCCGGCCGGCATAAACCAGGAGCCCTTCCTCCTTACGCAAACGCGGTGACGTCACTGCACGCCTTCGTCCCAGAAGCGTTTCGTCATAGGTTGATGATAGGTTGATCACAGGTTCCTCCTTACGCGTTTGCGTAAGGAGGAAGGGCTCCTGGTTTATGCCGGCTGGCATTTAATTTTACTGCTTCATTCCACATTATTTGTGTAAGTGTCTTTTTATATATTTTCATTAAATCGCATTGGTATCACATTATGTTGCGGTCTCCTTCTCTGTTTATGGTTTACTGCTGCCTTGCATGACACGCTCATTGGTGATTATCCAACGCTGTATGCTGGTATCGCCTGGTGAGGATCCTATGAACAGCTGTCGTTGAATGATACAAGGATTCCCAAGAGGCCGTGTGACCTGGTTCTGTGATATCCTGCATTGGATTTAACTATAGGCTTTTATTAGCTTATTTCTGGTAAGCTCCAGTCCATGTGGTGGTGGCTCATGATTTCTGTATTGCACTTGGGTGCTATCTGTGCTGAACAGATCTTCTTTTTATTGGACTTCATTTATTTATTGGACTTTATCAATTTATTATACCTTTAATATTTAAGGTTTTCCTAGTTGGCGCAAACTTTTTATCTTTTCTTTTTAAGTTTTCAATAGAGGTTGGTTAGCTGGCACTTTATAATCCTATTACACTAATGATTTTAGGTTCTTTTATTTTTTCTTTGTCTGATAGGACCATGTAGTTTACGGTTCATTGTTTTAGTGTAAAATCACGTGAGCTTTTTTGTTTGGGATTTGCAAACAATAACCCCATATAAAAGTAAAAAAATGAAATAATTTTTAGCTTCAAAAAGTGAGTTTGAACATTGAATGCAACAATTAGGCAGCATATGGAGTTAATACTTCATCTCTCTTTCTTCAATCAACCAGCAAATTAGAAGAAATCTATTTACTGCAACCCTAAAACTTCTAAAAAAAAAAAGGGTTCAAAGAACATCTAAACAAAAAGTGTAACACAACAGTTTCAAAATGTAATGCCGCGTACACACGACCAGTTTTAATGTCATAAAAAAAAAAAAAATTCTCGACGTGATTCTTGTCAAGCCTGCCTTGCATACACACGATCATGAAAAAAATGCTCGAGCAAAGCGTGGTGACACGTACAACGGCACTATAAAGGGGTAGTTCCATTCGAATGTTGCCACCCTTTGGGCTTGATTATGCAAATTTCCCTTCTCATAACCTGCTTCTGAGCATGCATGTTTTTTTCCCCGTCGTTAAAGCCTACACACGACCATTTTTCACAACGTGAAAAATGTCCAGAAAAAATAGAGCATGTTCTAAATTTTTAATGCCCATTTTTCACGTTGAGAAAAATGCTCTGGAGCCTACACACGATTGTTTTTAATGACCAATTTAAAAAATGCCATTTTTCTCACCATGAGAAAACGGTTGTGTGTATGCGGCATAACACTAAAGGCCCGTACACATAATTGGATATTCCGACAACAATTGTCCGGCGGATGTGTTTTGTCGGATAATCCGACCGTCCTTATGCTCCATCGGACAATTGTTGTCGAAATTTCCGACAACAAATGTTGGCTGTGCATGCTTTCAAATTGTCCGACAACAAATGTTCCGTTGGATTATTCGATCGTATGTACACAAACCTGTCGGACTAAAATTCAAAGTACAAACACACATGCTCCGAACCAATGATAAACATCAGACAACAATAGCAGAAGTTGCCCAAAGGGTTGGGTTAAAGAACTACAAAGCCACGTGGCTTGGTGTATGTTCTGCTGTCTGTATGCCTAACAAGTTCACGGACAACGCCCCTCGGACAAAAATCCACGGATTTGTCCGATTGAAGTCCGATCATGTGTATGAAGCTTAATAAATTAAACCAGTTAGGTTAAGGATACTCTTTTCATTTTCTTGCAGGTGCTGCACAAAAGATTTCAGGAATCTGTTAAGAGTTCACAAATTAAATGTAACAATTTTCTCTTGTAGCTTAAATTATTTCAGAAGGTCTGTGGTGACACATGAGGGTATTTTTATCAAAAATGTATCAAAAATTCACTAAACAACTCTCCCCAAAAATGTATTATGCAGAATTAATGGGCAAATCTTTCATATTCGAATGTTGCCAAATTTAATGTGAACATTTAAAGTACAGTAGAAGTTTTTTCTTATTTCTGGTCGAAGCGTTGAGGGTATGTTTTGATTGAATCTTGTTAAATAATGGAAATGTCCTTTCATGTCTTTTTTTATTTTTTATGTAAGAACTAACCAGCCTGGCATACCAGGAGCACCTAATAAAGTGTCAACTAGCCTCGACAAAGTTCTTGCTTTCGCCAGCCCAGCCTTTATCTTATTACAGCTGCAGCTCACTCGCAATGCTCAAATAAAGATGGTGTTTTACAAATCTGCTGCTGGCTTTTTTTATTTTAGATTAGTAATGTTTGGTGTGAATCTGTCAGGGTTTATTAGTTGGACCTCTGGCAGAAAATGAAGTGAACCTATGCTACAGCATTTCTCTTGCAACTGTAGTAGTAAAGTTGCATTATGGGAGTCAGGATGGTATGCCAGCACTCTCACATGGGTAAAGGTCAAGATCACAGTCTGTACAACTGCACTGCAACTTTGTGAAATGTTGACAATTGCAGGCAGCATGCACCTAGGTGCCAAAGACACACAGGCTTAGAGTGACAGGTTCACTTTAACCACTTAAGCCCCAGAAGATTTTACCCCCTTCCTGACCAGAGCACTTTTCGTGCTGTCCCTTTTTTTCCCACAAGTAAAGCTTTCTTTTGGTGGTATCATATCACTTCTGCGTTTTTTATTTTTTGTGCTATAAACAAAAAAATAGTAAAAATTTTGAAAAAAAAATACATTTTTTGCTTTTATAATATAATAAATATCCTCCAATTAAAAATATATATATATTCATCAGTTTAGACCAATATATATTCTTCTACATATTTTAAGCATATATTGATTGGTTTTCGCAAAAGTTATATGATCTATAAACTATGGGAAAGATTTATGGCATTTTTATGGCATTTTTTTTCTCCACTAGTAATGGCGGGACTGCGGCATTGCAACGGACAGATCAGACACTTTTGACACTTTTTTTGGACCATTGACAATCATACAGCGATCAGTGCTATAAAAATGCACTGATTACTGTGTAAATGTCACTGGCAGGAAAGAGGTTAACACTAGGGGGAGATTAAGGGGTTAACTGTGTGTTCCCTCAGTGTGTTCTAACTGTGTGGGGATGGGAGTAATTAGGAGAGGAGACATATAATTTTTCCTACTTAGTAGGAACAAACAATATGTTTCCTCCTATCTAACAGAACAGGGATGATTTCAAAATTTGATTACCTAAAACTTATATGACGTCTTTTACAAGAATCTGAAGACAAGCACCAATCGAACAGAATAAGTTTGCATGTAGGTCTTGGGACAATGTTTTGCAGGCCATTGGACCTGAAGTTACAGTACAGGAAATATAGCCACATTAGCCTTTCTGAAATAAAACAAAATACACTTTGGTGGACATCTATTAAGTAAATTAATGAGAAATATAGGCAACTAGACAAGCCACCAAACTGATAGAGAGTTACACAGGTCTGGGACAATCAGTGTTTATGAGACGGACTCAAAACAGACATACAATTAGAAAGTGGTCAGAGGAAGGTTTCATTCTAACATGGTGCTACATTAGAAAAGATGAGGGGTGAATTTAATGAAATGCCCAATTATCATAAATCTTTCTCACAATATGTCTAGCTGCTCCTGCTCGTTGAATTGATAACATTGACAAATGCCCCCTTGTGTCTATAAAACTGAAGAGATATGGCTATATGAGAGGCTCAGCCCACACTAAAATGATATTGCAGTTTTAATTGGAAGTTGGTTAGTTGTGAGAAAAAAAAAATCGTATTTCATTTAGGATGCCTTGGGGGGGGGGGGGGGTAGGGGTGGTTCAAGGCATGTGCATCCCAAATCCATAAATACCATGTGGAAATTATGTCAAAATAATAAATCCAAATAAGTGAGACCTAATAAATCGCAAAAATAAAACAATATACCCTGCTGTATAATACATCACATAAAATGTGCATCCAGTGACTGTCTGTGAAATCAACAGACCTTAAACCAAAATTAGATTAGAACATAGTGTACAATGAAAGATAAGTATAACTGTGCAATAAACGGCTCTCTGTGCCTTAATCAGAAAAAATATAAAAACCCCCACAGTGACACACAAGTAAGTCTTTAAATCTTCAAATATATTACAGACTCCCCTCCATGGAATGTGGAGAACATGTATGAACATTTAAGTCCAAATATAAAGATTCTTCACAATGATGAAGTGTGAGTCTTTTTAACACTCAAAATTGTCCACTGTGCTGCACACTCTACTCTGTGATAGCCTCCACCAACAAGTGCTCTTATGGCACATACCTGGTTATAGAGCTTGACAGTATCAGCACTGTGCACAGCAAGACGAGCACCTGCAGGCCCGTATGAGCCTCAGAACTTCATTTTCAGTATGGCCAACAGTATTCCCTGGCAATCATAGTCTGATCACTGGCAAAGTTTCTCTGATTAAGTGCTCTGTCAGGCAAATAGGATCTCAAACACAAGAAAAAGGCTCAGTAGTGTAGTAGTGTAGCTGCTGACTTTTAATAAGGACACTTACCTGTCCTAGGCGCCCACAATGGTGGCTCCCCGAGGCCGATGCCTCGATCCTGGCAGCTCCCCGCGCCGCCATCCTTACTGAGGGAAACGGGCAGTGGAGCCTTGCAGCTTCACTGCCCATTGCCCATTTCCTACTGCGCATGCGCAAGTCTCACGGGGCTTTTGTGAATGGGTGGCTGCTATCTGGGATACACACAGGGATACACACAGTTCCCAGAAGGCAGCACGCCCCACTCCTAAGAAGACACCACGAGGAGGACGAGGAAGAAGACCTGCAGCAGACTAGGAAGAGGCAGTAGAAAGGGGTCTTCTCCAGAAGAAAGAAGGATACACAAGATCACCCCTTCTTGGTGTTTTTGGGGATACATTACTATATAGGTCAGAAGACAAAGAAATTAAAATAACATGTCTAACTTAAAAATAATTACGTATAATGTACGGGGAATTAATAGCCCCAGCAAGCGTTACCAGGTCCTGCAGGAGTATGTCGGCCAACATAGTGTTTTTTCAGGAAACCCACCTAAAGGAGACATCCAGGTCGAGACTGTACTCAAGGGATTTCCCTATGTGGTTTCATAGATACTCTCCCAATAAAAGATCAAAGGGCACTGCGGTTTTGACAAAAATACACAGTTTACTTTGGATGCGATAGAGTCTGATCCCGACGGAAGATATATTTTTATTAAAGGATCCCTATTTAATACGAAATACACTCTAGTGAATGTTTATTGCCCTAACACCTGCCCTGTCAGGTACCTGAGGAGAATCTTGAATAGGCTAGAGGGCTTCAGAGAGGGCAGGGTAGTCTTGGCAGGGGACCCTAACTTTGTCTTTGATCCAGTACTAAACACCCAACCGGTATCGTTAAGGTCAGAGGTTAAACATCTACGTGCAATTAAACATAAACTACATCAAATGCAATTGGTTTAGGCTTGGAGAATATTACACCCAAGAGATAAGGACTTCTCATTTTATTCATCTGTACATAGGTCATATTCTAGAATAGACCATATCCTCTTGGACCATCAGCTGCTGGAGGGTCTGAGAAGGATAGAAATAAAATCAATAACACTCTCTGACCATGCTCCAGTTGAGATGTCACTGGATCTAGGGGGGATCCCTCTTGGCCAGAGAGTCTGGAGAATAGATAAATCCCTTTTAAGGGACTCTAAGATAGCGGACGACATGGAGAAGGATATGTGTCTTTTTTTTAAGGAAAATGACAAAGATAATGTGGCTCCATCGGTTTTATGGGAAACTCATGAAGTATATATGAGAGGGAGGATGAATGCGGAGAAGCCAAAGAGGAATAAAATTAGGCAGGCCCAGAAGCGAACCTTGCTAGAAGAAATACAGGCCCTTAGAATGCGATCCCATCCCAATATCCAATTTATTGTGGATCCCCCCAAAATTTCATAAAAATATTGGTAACCCCATCACCAAACATTCATTAACCCTCTGGGACAAAATTAAATTTAAAAAAGACTTACAATCACCACAGAGTCCCCTGCTTTCATTTATTAAGAACCCAGATTTCTACCCTGCCTGGGTCTTCCCTAACACATTCAAAGAATGGATAAAGAGGGATTGCACTCAAAAATACAAGTTTTTTAACTCTACCTCCTTTGTCCCCTTCCCATCATGCTGTGAGATGTATGGTATCCCGCAAGGTGAACTTTTTAGATACCTGCAATTTCAAAATGTCTTTCTCCCACCAGTAAATGTACCAATCTCGCCTATTAAACTCTCCAGTTTTGAAAATATATGCAAAGATAATCCACATACCAGAAATGTGATTTCTACCCTATACTCCCAGCTGCTAACGCATCCCGACTCTTGGAAAATACCGTATGTCCGCAAATGGGAAGAGGACCTTGGTGCGGAATTGAGCACCACAGAATGGAACCAAATTTGGTACAACACCAAAACAGCTTCTATTAATGTATCAGCATCTGAGACAAACTACAAAGTGATATCTAGGTGGTACCTAGTGCCAGCAAGAATAGCAAAATTCTCACAAAATCACTCAGAGTTATGTTTCAGAGGTTGCACAGAGAACGGAACATATTTTCATACTTGGTAGTCATGTCCAAAGGTCCAATCATTTTGGTCGGAAATTTTTCAATTAGCACATACTCTGACCGATAAAATAATACCGTTAGATCCCAAAATGGCCTTGCTTAACCTAAAACCCAGCATTTTGTCGCACATACAATTTAATCTGATTAGGCAGCTTCTTACAGCAGCGAAGCAGACCATTGCGAAGGCATGGAAAACCCCGATTTTATCAGTAAAGGAAACAATTAACAGAATGAATAACGCGATGACATACGCCAAAATGACGGCAATAGAAAATGACATGATCACCAAGTTTGAACAAGTATGGACGCCTTGGGTTACATATACGACACTGAATGCTTTAAATAAAGATGTTATGATGCCATGGTAGCCCACCCATCGAAGTGGCAGTAAATCCTCTTGCCGGTTATTGGGATCTCCCGGCCCAGTCCTGCAGACTCTCCTTCCCTAACCCTCCCCTTTCTGTTTTTTCTTTTCTTTTTCTTTCATTATGATGTTGCAATCTTTACTCTATTTAGGATTCTTTAAGTTGTTAAGACCAGAAAGAAACCCATTGGATGCCATGCTGCACAGACGCTTCACCAGATATTTATTTTATAGTTCACAAGACACTGAGGCGCGAGTAGAACACATAAGGGCACGCCTCTCTCGACTCATTCTTCACCATAATATTGCATTCCAATCTGGTATCTGTTAGAATCTGTTAGAATTCCTTTTAACATTGTAACATTTTCTTCTTTCTTGTTTATTCTTTTTTGTATAACGCTTACATTATTTTCAAAATAAAGATATATTTGACAAGGAAATACAGGCCCTGGAACAGAAACATAAAGACAGTCAGGAAGAGCAAACTCTGACCTTATTAACCAGGAAGAGAGAAATGTTACGGGAACTACTGGAAAAGGAAACAAAATGGGTATTTGACAACACGAGTAAGAGGTTTTATGCTATGGGAAACAAACCGGGGAAACTTCTAGCAAGGACAATTAAACCTAAAAACACACAGAATTATATCTTAAAAATTAAAGACAAGAATAGAGATTTGAAGCACTCTAGTAAGAATACAACTGAAATCCTCCAAGAGTATTACCAAAACATTTCAATAAAGTAAATAAAGAACGAGATACAACAGATCTTCAGAGTAGGGGAAGAAAAATGGAACAATACCTTGAGGGGTCTAAAACTTTGCGAATGTTAGTAGAAGATGTAGAAGATGCCATCAATTTAGAGAAATACATTACAAGAGAAGAAATAAGTTTAAGGCCGCGTACACATGATCAAATCTATCTGCTGGAAACGATCTGACAGACCGTCTCAGCAGACAGATTTGATCGTGTGTATGGGCGAGCAGACGGATTTGTCCAGCAGACAGATCTGCTTTAAAATCTGTCTGCTGGGAACCCGTCGGGTACGCTAACCAGTAGACATATCTGCCCGCACATGCGTTGAATGGATTTGACGCATGCGCGGAAGTGTTTTACTTCCTGGTGCGGTGACGTGGCAGCTTCAACGTTACCGCCACTTCACCGCACTGTCTGCCGGTGGGGATTTTGGTTTGATCGTGTGTACAGCGATCAAACCAAAACAGCCAGCAGACATATCTGTTCAAATCGGTCTGTCCACTTTCTCCCCTACCGTTTGTTCTTTCACTAGAACCTCTACTAGCAACTATCCAACCAGGAGATTAAGGGGGTGACGATGAAAGGGAGGGAACACAAGATCTCTGCGTACGCAGACGATATGATGCTTTATGTATCAAAGCCAAGACAGACATTACAAAAAATAATGGAGGAATATGAAAAATATGGTGAGATTTCAAATTTAAAAATCAATAAAGAGAAAACTGAGATTCTGACTATATCTATGGGTCCAACTGAACGCAGAGATCTTGGGGCCCTCTACCCATTTACATTAAAACAGAAGGCTATGAAGTATTAAGGGATATCACTGTCAAACTCAGAAAGGGACCTATACGTAGATAATTATATCTCCATATTAAATTAAATTAAAACTTAAAGGATATCGGAAATTTCCTGGTTTGGGAGAATAAATACTATTAAAATGATGATACTGTCAGGAATGGTCCCCCCTGCTGGTAAATCTGCCTATTATTTTGGCTGCAGTTCTGGCCTCCACCAGCGGGGGGTTCTTGGTATGTTGGAGCACACAGCTTTTCCTGCGTTCAGGTGTGACCTGAATGCAATCAGCACGCCTCTATTTATACACGGCAAGTTCAAGCAGAACTCGCCCTGGTATCAGTCTACAACCTTGATCCTGAGCCTGTTACTCTGACCCTGAGCCTGCTTTCTGGACCCGATCCTTATCCTGGACTGCCCTTCCTGCTCTCCCCTTTACCTTGGATCCTGTTCCCCCTGGATTCCTGTCCATCCATCCGCTCCCTGCTCCGTTGTGTCCGTCCTCATCCATCTTCTGTGATCTCCTGGTATATGACCTCGGCTTGGCTTTTGTTTATGATTTCGGCATTCCCCCTTGACTTATATATAGGCTTTGTTGTTATATGTGCACTGGTTGTCTTCACATGTTTTGTAAATAAACACCTTTTATTTCACTGTGTTGGTCTCCTCTGTGTAGGCACACAGTACTGGTCTATTTAGAATCCTTGACAGTATACCAGGGCCATCCTAGACCAGACGTGCTTGCATTAAGGAACCACCCTGTTGTGGTGCGTTTTTCTGAAGCATGGATTTCAATGAAATCTGTTACTTTTCCCTACTGGCAGAGGAGGATGGGGAGTATTGTCGCCAGGTTTTTGAGGGATGGACAAGGGATCAGCTGATGGAAACCATCCAATCAGCTCATTCTTTGGTGGATCAGGGTTATATGTCTTTTGACGATATTCACTCATTGATTCAGTTATGTGTTGAATTGGCTCCGTCTGTTATTCCTGATGGTAGTGACGACTTCTCTCCCCCCTTCAGTCCTGACCAAGTTGAATCCCTGGTATGGTTGATGGAGGATGATCCAGCCTCCTTTGATGAACACTATTGCTCTTGTTCCCAGCAGAAGTTATCTGACTGCATTAGTTCAGTGCAGTCTCTGATTAAACAAGGTGTGTGTGAACCAACCTGTGCTGCAGGCATGGTCATATCTCCTGATTCCAGCCAAGCCACTGCATCCCAGCTCTGCCATTAACCACTTACCTTCCCAAGGATCTAGCCGTCCATTGCCAATGACAACCTCAGCTATAGCCCAGTTAATTTTGCTTCCTACCAAGTATTATTACCCAGTCTCTACTTGTTGTACCTACCCCGCCTTTAATCCACCTGTTTCTTCCTTTTCACCAGTAACAGCTCCACAAAAACCTCCTCCAGTCACCATCCATGTGTCTCTGCCATATTCCAATCCTTCCTCCTACTTAATTCCATCCTCTTCATACATCACTTCTGTTAGCAAACCTGCAGTGTCTAAATCTAAAAAGAAATGGAAGTACTTCCCAACCCATACCATCGTGCCAGTTACCCAGCCTGTCCCAGTGCCCTCTGCTCAACCTGTCCCAGTGCCATCTGTTCCAGTGCCATCTGTTCAACCTGTTTCAGTGCCAGTCTCCCAGCTTGTTCCTTTGCCAGCTGCTCTACTTGTTCCAGTGCCAGCCGCCCAGCTTGTGCCATCCGACCAGCCTGCTCCAGTGCCAGCCGCTCTGCCTGTGCCAGCTGCTCTGCCCGTTCCAGTGCCAGCTGCTCTGCCTGTTCCGGTGTCGGCTATCCTGCCTGTTTCAGTGCCAGTTGCTCAACCTTTCAACTCTGTGCCAGCCTCCCAGCTTGATGTTCCTGTGCCAGCCTGCCACCCTGATGTTCCTGTGCCAGCCTGCCACCATGGTGTTCCTGTGCCAGCCTGCCAGCCTGATGTTCCTGTGCCAGCCTGCCAGCCTGATGTTCCTGTGCCAGCCTGCCAACCTGATGTTCCTGTGCAAGCCTGCCAGCCTGATGTTCCTGTGCCAGCCTGCCAGCCTGATGACTTCCAGTCCAACTGCCCAGCCTGATGACTTCCAGTCCGCTGCCCAGCCTGATGACTTCCAGTCTGCTGCTCAGCCTGATGACTTCCAGTCTGCTGCTCAGCCTGATGACCTCCAGTCCGCTGCCCGGCCTGATGACTTCCAGTCCACTGCCCGGCCTGCTGTTCCTGTGGCAGTCTGCCAGCCTGTTGTTCCTGTGGCAGTCTGCCAGCCTGCTGTTCCTGTGCCAGTCTGCCAGCCTGCTGTTCCTGTGCCAGTCTGCCAGCCTGCTGTTCCTGTGCCAGTCTGCCAGCCTGCTGTTCCTGTGCCAGTCTGCCAGCCGCTTGTTCCTGTGCCTGCTGCCCAGCTCGATGACCCGGAGCCTGCTGCCCAGCTCGATGACCCGGAGCCTGCTGCCCAGCTCGATGACCCGGAGCCTTTGTCCGCTGCCCAGCTCGATGACGCGGAGCCTTTGTCCGCTGCCCAGCTCGATGACGCGGAGCCTTTGTCCGCTGCCCAGCTCGATGACCCGGAGCCTTTGTCCGCTGCCCAGCTCGATGACCCAGAGCCTGCTGCCCAGCTCGATGACCCGGAGCCTGCTGCCCAGCTCGATGACCCGGAGCCTCCTGCCCAGCTTGATGACCCGGAGCCTGCTGCCCAGCTCGATGACCCGGAGCCTTTATCCACTGCCCAGCTCGATGACCCGGAGCCCGCTGCCCCGCTCGAGGACCCGGAGCCTATGCGCTCTGCCCAGCTCGATGACCCGGAGCCTTCGTCCGCTGCCCAGCTCGATGACCCGGAGCCTTCGTCCGCTGCCCAGCTCGATGACCCGATGCCTTCGTCCGCTGCCCAGCTTGATGACTCGGAGCCCGCTGCCCAGCTCGAGGACCCAGAGCCTATGCCCTCTGCCCAGCTTGTTGACCCGGAGCTTTCGTCTGCTGACCAGCTCGATGACTCGGAGCCCGCTGCCCAGCTCGAGGACACCATGAGCCTTCCCCAGCAACAGCTGGTTGGAGCGTCCGGAGGCCGCTCCTTTGAGGGGGGGTACTGTCAGGAATGGTCCCCCCTGCTGGTAAATCTGCCTATTATTTTGGCTGCAGTTCTGGCCTCCACCAGCGGGGGGTTCTTGGTATGTTGGAGCACACAGCTTTTCCTGCGTTCAGGTGTGACCTGAATGCAATCAGCACGCCTCTATTTATACCCGGCAAGTTCAAGCAGAACTCGCCCTGGTATCAGTCTACAACCTTGATCCTGAGCCTGTTACTCTGACCCTGAGCCTGCTTTCTGGACCCGATCCTTATCCTGGACTGCCCTTCCTGCTCTCCCCTTTACCTTGGATCCTGTTCCCCCTGGATTCGTGTCCATCTATCTGCTCCCTGCTCCTTTGTGTCTGTCCTCATCCATCTTCTGTGATCTCCTGGTATATGACCTCGGCTTGGCTTTTGTTTATGATTTCGGCATTCCCCCTTGACTTATATATAGGCTTTGTTGTTATATGTGCACTGGTTGTCTTCACCTGTTTTGTAAATAAACACCTTTTATTTCACTGCATACAGTGTTGGTCTCCTCTGTGTAGGCACACAGTGCTGGTCTATTTAGAATCATTGACAGATACTGCCTAAAGTGCTGTATATATTCCAAGTACTCCCAATTAAAATCCCAGATGTTTCGTTTAAAATACTGGGGAAAATAATAAGAAGATATATTTGGAAAGACAAGAAATCTTGCATCTCAGTGGAGACCTTGTCTAGACCTAGAATGAGGGAGGACTTTACTTACCAGACTTCAAAAAATTCTATGAGGCAGCGGTCTTAAAAAGGATAACTGAATGGCTCCAGGAGGAGGGACCACGGAAAAAATGGGTCGGTATAGAGGAGAATTTAAGTGTTAAGGATCTGGGAAAAAGAATATGGATTCCAAAACAGTATAGGGGTCTCTCTAGGGACACCCTATTAATAACTAAAGAAGCCTTCAGAATATGGGACAGAGTATGTAAAGCTAAAAGGTGGCCCTATAATAGCCCTCAGTTGCCCCTCACGGGTACGGACTACTTTCCGCCAGGCAAGGGAGGTGGCCGGTTCCTGAGATAGGCAACTAAGGTCACTCTAAAACTAAAGGACATATTGAAAGGGGACACCTTGTGCCCTCTGTTGGAATTGCAAGAAAGATTTGGAGCTGCTGTAGGTGATGATTGAAGGTACAGACAGGTCCTGCATTTCGTGGATTCCCTGCCGAAACCCCTGAGCGCCGTGAATGAGCCGAACCCTTGGGAGAAGCTCATAGACCGGGGGGTTTGGGGAGACAAGGAATATCGAACATATATGGTATACTGACCTCGTCGAGAGGACCGGAGACAATGAAATTATTGAGGGAGTGGGAACTAGAACTAAAACAAAATCTACCAGAGGATAAGAAGAGACAAGTCCTGGACTATGTTCATTCCTCCTTTATAGACAGCAAAGTAAAAGAGATGAACTACAAGCTCTTGACTAGATGGTATTTTGTCCCATTGAGACTTCACAGAATAGACAGGGGGACGTCACCTCTTTGCTGGCGCAGATGTGGGCTGGAGGGAACTCATGCTCACATCTGGTGGCAGTGCCCACTGATACAGACATTTTGGAGAGAAGTTTTAGGCTTGATAAAAAAGATAAGTGGTACAGAGGTGAAATGGGACTCCTGGGTTTGCCTGTTCCATAACACGAGGATATCAAGGAAAAAATACAGAAAGTCCCTGATCCCTTACCTATTGAACTGAGCTAAGGCAGTAATACCGAAGAATTGGAAAAAATAAAATGCTCCATCGGTGTGCGAGTGGATCAGGGAGGTTGATTAAATCGGAGTTATGGAGAAGCTACTGTCAATTCAAAATGAACATAGGCCAAGTTTTGAGAAGACCTGGAGAGGCTGGAGAGAGTTTAGGGAAATAGAAATCTGTATTAATATCTCAGGCAATTAGGAAGGTGGGGGCCTTGGGAATATAGGGATATAGGGTTCTCTTTTTGTTTCCTTTTTTTTTTGTCTGGTCAGCCAATTAGGCCCAAGATAGGTGTGGGCCTAATAAATAGGATAAAACACATACATTATATATCTATAAACACTTACTATAATGTTTTAGAGAACGCAAATTTAAATAATTAGATCCTTACACAATAAAACTCAGTCAGTCAGTCAGTGTCAGTAGGGCAAAAGTTGGTGTCAGTAGGACAGTAGACGGTGTCAGTCATCAGAGCAGTGGATGGAGTTAGTAGTGCAGTGAACAGTGCAGGGATGGACTGAGACCAAAATTTGGCCCTGGACTTTATCCAGACCGGCCCACTTTATGTTTGCAAACAAGAACAAAAACAGTATATAAACTATATGCAATTGTGCAAAAAACATAAGTAGCATAACATAAGGAGTCCTCACTCACCTCTTTTATTATTTCACTTATTCTCCTCTCTATTTTCCTCATTCTTCTCACTTCACTCCATGAAGTGGAGGGCGAGCTGCGCAGCCATTACTTTGACAGGATGTCACTGAAACCGGCCCACTGAGCCATCGGCCCACCGGGAAACTCCCTGTAGTCCCTATGGCCAGTCCATGCCTGGAACAGTGTCAGCAGTTTTTTAATTACATTTTTATTTTTTACAATCTTTTTAGGAGCCCTGTTGGGTCTAAACAGATGCACGATGTCTCGTTTTTGAGACAAAGAAGGGGACTGAGGACAGAGGGAATCTGCGTCACATGGGGTGACTAGGGTGTACCCAGGTACAACTGCCACACCCTTTGCACATGCCTATGAGCACTTCTGGATGAATAATGGGTAAAATTAACAAGCAGTGGTGCAAGCACAATGCTCGCACAGCTCTTCTTGTTATTTAGGAATGATCAGTTTTCTGTTCTGTAGATTTGTTAGATAGGGCACACAGCACAGAAAATTGGAAAGTTGGCACTGCATTCTCTGATCTCTTTGCCTAAGGAAGAGGAGCATTGTTAATCATGCAGGCACTGCTTGTGTATTGTAGTCACTGGAAAACAGTCTAGTTTCATATGGTAATTAGGTACAGACCTGCACTTCTTTTTATTTTGTCACTCTAAAATATAAACTAAAGTGGGTACTGCAGTCAGATAGACCTGAGACAGGACTATCTGCTTATTTATTGTGGCACATGCCACTTTTGACAGTTTCCTGCACCATTACAATGGCACAATAAGTTTAGTTACTTCCCTGGAATGTGTGTTTTGGGGAACTGTCAGCATCGCAGGGCAAACCTTGGGAAGTTGGGAAGATCTGCAAAGAATGCTGCTTTCTTTATTCCTGGTGGCAAAACCTTCCAGCAGCAAAAGAAAAAAGTTACAGACATATAGTGACAGAGTGAAGGACTGATAATCAGAAAGAAACATTATGTACTGTGAGCAGCTGGTCAGAATTGACTGCTAAGATCATCCCCCTCATCCAACTGCCTAATCTATGAATTTTGTGGCTAGCAAAGCCTCTGTCTTTTGATAGTTGATAGTTGAAATCAAGAAAGCTGCATAGCTGCCAGGGTACATAACTTGGGCATAGGATGCAGAGACCTACTTTGCCACAAATGAGAATACGTGTGTAGCGCCTGGCTACTTTCAGAGCCGGTGCTATGTAAATTTAAGGGGGGAGAATTCAAAGGGGTAATTGGCTCTGAATTGGTTTGACTGTTTAAATTTAGGCTCTCTGCTCTAGCTTGGCTGTGCTGTTGGCTGACCTTTTGTCTGGGGACTTCCATCACCCCAGGACAGCAGGTGGCAGCAGTTTGGTCAAGTGTTCTGAGTTCCACTCCTTAGCGGCCAGTGAGGGATTGATTGCCCCGCTGTGCCTGCTGGGGAGGGGTATAAAGGGGGCAGACACCATTACCTCAAAGGTTCTTCCTCGTGTGGCGCCCACTATTGGGGTAGCCATTCCACGACACCCCCGCATATGGCCCTCCTGGCCGGGGTGTGTGTGGACAGCAGTGTTCCTGGTTCCGGGACCACATTGATCCGGAGCAATTGATCCACTATGTGGGCCCAGTAATTAACTGGGTCCCCAATCTGAAGGGGGTCCCGAGCTGTCCGTCCAATTGGAGGAAGCTGACCGATGAGGAGTCTGTCCGGGGAATACAAAGCACGAGGCTGGTGTTCCAGGAGGGGCCTGTTCATTCATCTGGGACTACCTGAGTTCTGACAGGCTGGATTTTGGTCGCCTGTTAGCTACTGACTGTGCAAAACTACCTGAAGGAGATCCAGGTGCTGAATCTACTAGAGAGGATTCCGGACCATAATCGTCTCCAATCTTATAGGAGGGTCTGTGGCAGAGACTTAAATCTAAGTTCGAGTGACATCCTGGCTGCCAGGCTGGTAAGAGTGGCCTGTCCAGGTGAGCCATACCCACTCCGGCTGGAGTGGCGAAGTAAAGTGTCGTTGGAAGCAGGACTGTTTCCCGTGTTCAGTTATACCTGGATCTACTGTCTCCTAATTGCTATCCATTCACCTTTCTACTGTTTGACCGTTTTTACTTGGCTGGGTAATAAAAGCACAGACAAGACACCTCTTGTGTGAACATTCAATTTACTACAACTCTTATCAAGTACCCTAGACGGCCGAGATACAGAGGTAACATGGCACCCAAAACAAACCAGCAGCTCCTTCGGTGTTAGTGCTACACGTGTCTGCACTTTTTATGTAATATACATTTTTTAACACTTTGGTCAACCTGACATGTTCACTTTCAGTCTATGTATGGTCATTATCACTTATAAACGAATCAAGATGACCCATACAGTATGTGTTTAGATATATGCATTTGGAGTTCCCCTACCTCTAGAACCTGCTTGTAAGCTTTTCACAGTGCCACTATTGTCTGCTTTTTGCAGGAACACAGAGTACACTGCATCAGCATTTTAAAGTTAACCTTTACCTGCCTTGTGCCATTTCAGCTTTGGAACCAGACTACAATTGCTAAAAAAAAACAAAAAACGTCGCTAATAAAATTATGACCTACAATATGTCGAAGCAAGGCATAAATTAAACATTTTGCTATGAGGGATGCTTCTGGCTTCCTGGCCTTAGTGGCTAATAGACTACATTACAAGGTTAATTTCACATTTCCTTATGGTATCAAAGCTCTTTAAATTAGTTGAAAAGATAGAAAAAGGGTTGCAGGGTATGAAGGGAAAAAATAAATCTTTATCGTCTCAATATCAGAGAATGGTTTAATATTAAATTTAGGGTTGGTGATATATCTTGTGGCAAAAGACAATAATATTACAGTTTCAAGTGGTATTGAATTAGTATTTTTATCTTTATACGAAAAGTTACTTCCAAAGATCATGACGAAACTTACTTGAAAAC
Organism: Rana kukunoris; assembly: GCA_029574335.1. NCBI lineage: Eukaryota > Metazoa > Chordata > Amphibia > Anura > Ranidae > Rana > Rana kukunoris. The sequence continues at coordinate 137,281,821 of CM056053.1, forward strand.
TCAATTTAAAATAACACAATTTAGTATTTTTAAAGCTTAACTGCACTTTCTCTTAAAAATATACACTTGAAGGTCAAGCTGTGAGGGTTTTGTTCTGCAAATATACAGTAACTCTGATATACCGTATTTCCCGTCGTATAAGACGACTCGGCATATGAGACTACCCTCTAATATTCTGCTGAAAACTGTGGTTTTGTGGTCTACTCACCGTATTAATGCAAAAATACGAAAGAAACTTTGCACAACCGCAACTCCAAAAATGTTCCTTTAATTAAAATCGATCACAAAATAAACGCGCCACAGCAAAAATTGGGACAAAAGCTAACGTTTCGCACTGTAGCTTCAGTGCTTAGTCATAGCTAGTGATTAGACGACCCCCTTGTGCGGTAGTAATGCCTTTTAAAACGAAGAGGCCCCCGCCACTGGGTGCTTTGTAAGGCTGTATGTAATGCCTTTCAAAACGAAGAGGCCGCCTCCGGGTGCTTTGTAAGGCTGTATGTAATAATAAAATAAAATGCAGCGCCCAAACCAAAAGGGCCTCACTAGAGGGAGAACCCTGTATAATAATAGTGACGTGAAAAAGTGTAATCTTAGAAAACACTATACTAGATCATTGAATCACCAAAATCCAGTGATAATTCCAGTAATAAGTAAACTACTTATCAAACTGAGCCAAGGAAAAGAACACTGTAGAGAAGGGAACTTACGAATCAGATTCCAATCTTGGCCTTAGTTGGCATAATGAATTAGCATGTGTCTACAGTGAGTTTTGCGTGTAACATAATAAGCTATACCTCCCGTGCAAGGGTATGGTGCACAGCACAAATATGTATATATAGGTGCAATAAATCAATAAATAATACTGTTCAACATGCATATAGACAGTCCATGCACCAATAGGTGTAGAAACACAAAAATTCCTCTTGAACGCGGGGGTCAAAAGATCTCTACGCCTCAACAAATCTCTCGGGAGTTTAGAAACTTTTACCATGACCTGTACAATCTGCCAACCATCCCACCAACCCGAGACGGTGACCTGACAGAGAGCTACATAGCATCCTCGCATATGCCGACGCTACCCGCGGAGACGAGAGACCTTCTGGAAGAACCGATTTCTCTATCGGAACTTACGACAGCACTGAGCAATGCCAAACCGGTTAAGGCCCCGGGACCGGACGGCCTGACTATTGCCTATTATAAGACCCTCCTTCCCTCCCTAGGTGGACACTTAGTGGCCCTTCTTAACAGCTTGAGTACTGGGATGGAACTACATGCCTCCACGCTACAAGCGCAGGTGGCTGTAATCCACAAAGACGGGAAGGACCCAGGCCAGTGCGGTAGCTACCGGCCGATTTCGCTACTAAATACCGACCTTAAGTTATTTACCAAAATCATAGCGTCAAGGATTCAGCATCATCTGCCAGACTTGATTCACCTTGACCAGGTGGGCTTTGTCCCGACTAGAGAAGCCAGGGACAACACTGTTAAAGTGTTGAACCTAATTCACGTGGCCACGACAGCAAAGACCCCATGCGTCCTAATAGGGACAGATGCCGAGAAGGCATTTGATAGGGTCAGTTGGCCATTTATGTTCAACACCCTGAGACATATAGGGATGGGACCGAAAATGATGAACTGGGTTTCGGCGGTCTACACAAACCCGACAGCTAGAGTTAGAGCGAACGGAACGCTGTCAGAGACATTTCCGATCACCAATGGGACCAGGCAGGGCTGCCCACTCTCGCCCTTCTTATTCTCTCTATCCCTAGAACCCTTCCTAAGGCATGTAAGGTTGAACCCAAACATCAGGGGTATTGAAATAGGGAACGAGCAATATAAAGTTTCAGCTTATGCTGATGACATGCTCTTCTCGCTAACATCGCCATTGATATCTTTACCCGCTCTGATGCGAGAATTCGACAGGTATGGACAGCTGTCCAACTTAAAGATTAATTTCACGAAATCGGAGGCGATGGGAGTGGGAGTGGTGGAGTCACAGCTGGCCCGTCTTCGACGCAGCTATCCTCTGAAATGGACTGACACAGCCCTGACCTACTTAGGCACGCGTATTCCCCCGAAGATCTCCCAGGTATATAAGCTAAATTTCCCGCCCTTACTTAGATCTGTCCAGACGTTGCTGACCCAGTGGACTACTGGCTTCCACTCCTGGTTTGGCAGGTGCGGTATACTTAAAATGACCATACTTCCAAAATTTTTATACCTCCTACAGGCTCTCCCCGTACACATACCGACTGACTTCTTTAAACAAACCCAAACTATCTTCACGACTTTCCTGTGGGCCGGAAAACGCCCCAGAATTCACAAGGCGATCCTTTCTCTCCCAAAGGCGCACGGGGGCATGGCAATGCCGAACGTCCGATCTTACTACCATGCCGCTCACCTGACCCGACTGATAGACTGGTGCAGACATGGGGCCACCAAACTATGGCCACGACTGGAACAGTCACAATGCGAGATCCCTCTGGACAGAGCGCCCTGGTGCCCTACGGCGGCGCAGAGACTCTCTAAGGCCCACCCGCTGATAGGTAACACTGTTAAAATCTGCGCGAGACTTCTGACCCAGACGCGCCTTTCGTCGGGAAACTCACCACTACGCCCAATATTGGGGAACCCCTCCTTTGAACCTGGCATGCAAGACGCAAAATTCTCCATGCTGAGGGAAGCAGGCATATTCCAAGCCTCTCACTTTGGAGCGACAGGTCGTTGGAAGACGGTCTTGGAACTTATGGACCCAATAGGCAGGTTCCGGCTGGATTTCCTGTGAGCGCACCAACTCAGCCACTTTCTGGCCACCCTGACGCCCCCCGGCCCATCTGACTCTCCCCCCACAGCCTTCGAGGAGCTGTGTTCGGAGTTGGGCACGCTGCCACATGCCCTGTCCCTCACTCATACTATGCTGGCTACGCCAACGGGAGACTACCGTATCCCAAGCCTGACTAAATGGGAACGGGACCTAAACTGTGCATTCTCGCCTAAGCAGACACAACACATCCTTACGTTCGTACATAAGTCGTCGATCTGCACCAAGATACAAGAAACAAACTATAAAATCCTGACGAGGTGGTACAAGACCCCAGCCCTTCTAAATAAATTTTACCCGTCGACATCGGACCGCTGCTGGCGGTGCCAAGCGGACAAGGGCACACTATTACATATCTTCTGGTCATGCCCCTCCCTGCGCCCATACTGGGAGGAGGTACGGCGCATATCGCAAAAATTCACTGATCGTATCATACCAGACGACCCGGCGTACTTCCTTCTACATGCCAACGACGTACCAATACGTATATATAAACAATCAGTCGTGCGCCACCTTCTGGACGCTGCCAAGGCTTGTGTTCCGTTATGCTGGAGGTCTTCACGCCCCCCGACGGCTGCAATGTGGCTACGGAGGGTGGATGACATCAGCAGGATGGAAGACTTGATCCTTACGAGCCAAAACAGACAAGAAGCATATTCCAGAACCTGGCAACTCTGGAACGTCTTTAAATATTCGGATGAGGGGCAAGCCCTCAGAGGTACCCCCTAGCAACCCCGAATGTACCCACAGGCCTGATTATACCCGACCTACCGGGTAACCTTTTGACACCCAATTTATACGCTGGAAATGATGGATATCCATGCTCGCAGACCTACCCCCCCCCCTCCCCCTATCCTATTCCCCACCCCCCTAGACCCGAGCTCTACCCAGCCCCTTCCGGCCCTCTCCCCGCACACCCCCCCACTGCTTTCTTTCTTCCTACTACACTGTTCTTACAATAATAAAAAAAAGCGGGAGCGGGAGGCGGTCCCATGGGACCACGACGACCGATCAAACGCCTTAGGTAACATGTAGTTCCCCAACCGACCACCCATAAGACGACGAGATACTGAGCTACAGATGTTGGCTGCTGATTTATGCTGGGTGTGGCAAATGCTCACCCCTGTATATGTAGTACTCTTGTATACTTCTCCTGTGCCATGTTACCATATCAATGTGCCTGTACTTTCGTTGTGGTCCATGTGGGCCTGTTTCTTGTTTCTGAATAAACATATAATTTTGAAAAAAAAAAGAACATTAAAAAAAAAAAAAAAAAATCCTCTTGAGTGGAGATACAAAATATCAACAGTGGAATCCTCAATGATAGTATGGTAAGAATGGACACCCTTACCGGACAAGATGGACTCACACTACACCTTACGGTGGGGGAGTCTTTCAGGCCTGTATGGACCGGTTGTCCTCTCTGGTCACCTCCAGTTGTTAGCTTTGCGGTATGTTGTGTCCAAGGATTCGCTGAGGTTTTCCACTTGAATCGGATGGAGCAAGATACAGAAAAGCCCTAGTGCAGTGGTTCTCAACCTAAGAAAGGGCAGGGTAAACTTTTCCAAAACCTTCCATGCCTGTTGTTCAGTTGAAGTACAATAAGAAGACTTTGTGGTACCCCTGAAGACGGAAAGGTACTGAGTTTATTACTTCACTTCAGATACACATTTTCCAAAAATGAAGCAGCAGCGATCATTTAGACTATGTATCTGTGAGTGTCCTCTGTATGGAAAGCTCTGCTTCAGTCGGCATATGAGACTACCCTCTAATATTCTGCTGAAAACTGTGGTTTTGTGGTCTACTCACCGTATTAATGCAAAAATACGAAAGAAACTTTGCACAACCGCAACTCCAAAAATGTTCCTTTAATTAAAATCGATCACAAAATAAACGCGACACAGCAAAAATTGGGACAAAAGCTAACGTTTCGCACTGTAGCTTCAGTGCTTAGTCATAGCTAGTGATTAGACGACCCCCTTGTGCGGTAGTAATGCCTTTTAAAACGAAGAGGCCCCCGCCACTGGGTGCTTTGTAAGGCTGTATGTAATGCCTTTCAAAACGAAGAGGCCGCCTCCGGGTGCTTTGTAAGGCTGTATGTAATGCTTTTAAAATGAATAGGCCGCCACCGCCAGGTGCTTTGTAAGGCTGTATGTAGTCTCTATATGCGCGCCGCTCAGCCAATCCTGATGCACTGTGTTGATGACAGAGCATGCTAAGCCTGCTCGGATTGGCAGAGGTTATTACTCCAATCCGAGCAGGCTTAGCATGCTCTGTCATCAACAGAGTGCATCGGAATTGGCTGAGCGGCGCAGAATACAGAACACAGATCACATACAGCCTTACAGAGCACCCGGCGGGCTGATATCGATCGAGCAGCTGCTTCACCCGGCGTATAAGACTACCCCCCGGTTTTTGGCTGTGTAATTCCAGTGTAAAAGGTCGTCTTATACGCCGGAAAATACGGTAACTCTATTTTGTTACATTACAGCCTTTAGTTCAATGTTTTTTTAATCTGAATTATATGTGATGGATCAGAACACAATACAGGCATACCCCATTGTTAAGTACACAATGGGGTTTATTTACTAAAGCTGGAAAGTGCAAATTCAGGCTAACTTTTGCATAGAAACCAATGAGTTTTCAGGTTTTATTACCAAATATTAATTCAACAAGCTGGGGTTAGAAGCTCATTGATTTCTATGCAGAAGTAAGCCTGATTTTGCACGTTCCAGCTTTAGTAAATAAACCCCATTGTGTACTTAAAAGTGGGGTATGCCTATAGTCTTAGTTGATGAACTAAATTTTGAAAAATATATACATATATATACATAAAAGAAATAAAATAATTATAATTGGCATGTGCGTATGTATTCACCCCCTTTGTTATGAAGCCCATAAAAACCTAGGTGCAACCAATTACATTCAGAAGTTACATAATTAGTGAAATGATGTCCACTTGTGTGCAATTATAATTCTTTTTTTTCAATTTCTTTATTTTTTATTTTTCAATAAACATAGCATAAAAGAAGATATTGCTCTCAACATCAGAGTAACAGTTACATTACACAATCTCAATACTAATACAATCTTTCTGTTACAACAGAATCTTAACAGGTACCTTTCCCACTAATAATCCTCACTTCCCGCTTCTCCCTTCCCCAGGAAGAGCGAGGGGAGCGTGCCCCATCAAAACCTCTATTAACTCATATTAGGCTGGGGGGGGGGGGCTCCGCAGGGGAGGACTCTGTTCCAATCATCATCTGTATACTATTTCTTAGTGTCTGACCAGGGGGGTAACACCTCCTCTGACCTCCTGACCTTCCACATTATCTTATCCCTCTCCCTGTTTCACCCACCCCCTTTGATACCTCTAGATCCTTATTTACTTATTCTTCCCCAGTTCCCCTCCCCTCCCCCCAACACCAAAAAAAAAAAAGACCTCCCTCACTCCTCTTCCATTAATCCAACACCTCCTTCCGACTGAATCAAGTTATTGCATGGTGTCCAAATTTTACAGTATATTTCTCTTTTTTTCCTACTTGTCCATATCAGAGCTTCCATTCTGTTCAGTTCTTCCACCTTACTCATCCACATACTCAAAGTAGGTGGTTGTCTTTGTTTCCATTTAAGCGGTATGCATGCTTTAGCAACATTCAGCAGATGATGTATCAATAAATTCCCGTTTGCTCCCCAGGGAGTATCTGACAGATGTAATAGGAAAAATGCTGGATCTTCTGGTATGGTTGTCACGCTAAATTTTTGGATTGTCCTCCTGACCCCCCCCCCCCCCAGAACCCCCTAATTCCGGGGCAGGTCCAGAAGATATGGACCATCGTGCCCTCCTCTGTCCTGCATCTCCAACATTCGCTTTTTATATTTGGGTAATATCTATGGATTTTTTCTGGAGTTCTATACCATTGAGTCAATATTTTGTAGTTACTTTCTTGCATTTTCGTACATGTTGCTGTCTTATATACCGCCTGTATTATTTTACTTTTTTGTTTTTCCTCAAAAATCCTTCCTAGATCTTTTTCCCATTTCTGAATAAAGGGCAACTGTTTTTTTTCTGGTGGTCTACTCAATAGCGCATACATTTTGGATATTGTATGCGTAATTGGTTCTTTTCCCATACAATGTTTCTCAAAGGGTGTCATCTCTTGTTCCCAATGGCCAAGCTTTATTTGAGTATTCAAAAAGTATGTTAATTGTGCTGCTTGCCAAAACTCTAGCTGATAAGATCCATTTTTTTCCATCAATTCCTGTATTGTTAACCAGTTGCCCTGGCTTCTGAAATGTGAAATCTGATATACCCCTCTCTCCATCAACGCCTTAAAAGGTCCTTCCTGTATACCTGGTATAAATCTGGGGTTCCCCAATATTGGTGTTAGTGAGGAGTTGTACGTAGATATTTGTTTCTTTGAAAATAATCTATGGCAAATCTGTAAAGTAGTTCCTATTGTTGGGTGTTTTTTAATATCACCTGCAACTTCTTTATAACACCAGGGTGCTCTACTCAATAGTTCTTTACATTGAGCTTGCTCTAGGTTTGGCCATATCTTCATGTTTTTATGTCTACACCAATCAAGTACTCGGCCTAGGTGGACTGCCTGGTAATATTTATAAATGTCTGGTACAGCTAGACCCCCGTATTGTTTTGGTCGGGACAGCAGTGACTTTTTAATTCTCGGTTTTTTGCCTGCCCATATACTGTAAATTTTGTAATTATGGTTTGTAAATTTCTAAAAAAAAATCCCGGTATCGTAATCGGAATTGACTGAAGAAGATACAACATTTTGGGCAGTATATTCATCTTAATAATGTTACTCCTTCCAAACCAGGAGAACATTCCCTTATTCCATTTCTCTAATATTTCACGTATTTTACTCATTAGTGGTATAAAGTTCAGTTCATACATTTTTTTGGGGACACTGCCATCCTTGTTCCCAAATATTTCAGACTTTGGGTTGCCCATTTACATTTATAACCTAGGCTGATTCCTTTTGATATTTCCTTTGGGATTGATATCATTAAAGCTTCTGATTTGCTACAGTTTATTTTAAAATTTGAAAATTTGCTATATAGTTTCATTTCATTAATAAGATTTGGTAATGACACTGTCGGACTTGTTACTGAAAATAGCAAATCATCAGCGTACGCTACTATTTTATGGTGTGTTCCCCCTATTTCTATTCCCTTAATATCTTTGTTAAGGCGTATTTTGCATAGAAAGGGTTCTAAACTCAGGGCAAATATCAGGGGAGATAATGGACAGCCCTGTCATGTCCCATTTATTATCTTAAAGGGGGAGGATGTTACTCCATTTACTTTCACCTGTGCCATGGGGCTCTTGTACATACTTGCAATCCAACTCAGCATCTTCTCTCCTAGTTTTATATGGCGTAAAACTGTGAACAAGAACCCCCAGCCCACCCGATCGAAGGCTTTTTCGGCATCGGTTCCTAAAAGGATACAGGGTTTTTTCGATGATTCAGCAATATGAATTAGGTTAATGACTCTAATCGTATCGTCCCTTGCCTCTCTTGTTGGAATAAAACCTGTTTGATCCTGATGGATCAAAGTGGGAAGTTGTTGTTGCAGTCTGAGGGCCAGTATCTTACTGAATATTTTAAGGTCTGCATTTAACAGTGATATCGGCCTGTAACTGCCACATTCCTTCAGATCTTTGCCTTCTTTCGGGATCACTGTTATGGTCGCTTTTACTGTTTCTGGGTGAAAAGAGGATTTTTTCCCCAATTCATTAAACATTTTAACCATAAAGGGGATCAGTTCCGTATTCAATGATTTGTAATATTGGGCCGTGAAGCCATCAGGGCCTGGTGCTTTCCCATTTTTCAGTAAATTTATTACTCTTTTTACTTCTTCTGCTGTAATTGGTGATTCCAACTCCTCACCCACTGCTACTGGCAGGCATGGCATTCCACTTGATCTTATATATTCTTCCATTTCTGTCTGCACTTGTGCCGCCAAATCTAAGTTGTAAAGTTTGGAGTAGAAATCACCAAAGGTTTCTGCAATTTGTTCTTGCAATTATAATTCTACATGATCTGTCATAACATATACACACCTTTTTGAAAGGCCCCAGAGGCTGCAACACCTAAGCAAGAGGCAGCACTAACCAAACACCCATGACTGTGATTCTAAGAGAAGTCATGGGTCATGGGTGTTTGGGATAAGGCATATGGCAAAACCCACCCTGGTGGTTTCAAGTGAGAAGGTTCTTGGCTGCAGGGCAAAGAAAAGTTCACAAGAGTTTTTAAATGCACTGGACTTGTGCCGATTGCCTGCAAATCACTCTGGTGCAGGAACTCGGGGTTCTGGTGGCGGCATAGCTTCTGTGGATTCAGAAACAGTCTGTTGTGACGTGGAGTAGCCAGGTGCTGTCGCAGGTGCGTGAGTTGCTGAGGTGGAGGCCGTGGATTAGATGCAACCTTCCAGCAGAAGGTAGATTTCTTGCAGGGTGCTGACTGCCTGGGTAAGAGAGGCAAGTTGCAGGCATAGCGACTCCAGAGGTGAAGCCCCTCTCTCAATCACCGACATCTGGCTGAGAGGTTCTGTCAAGTACCTGGTGGTACTGTCACATACCTGGTGGAGATTGAGCCCCTGGTAGAGATGACAGGGAGTGAGGGACACAGTGGCATGAGGGCCAATGTAGCAGATGGCACCAGCTAGGCCTTGGCAGAAACCTGATGGCTGAAGATCACAAGACAGGCCCTAAGAACTGGAACTCTGTGTCACTGGATGAGCAGGCGGAGCCAGAACGTAAGCCAGGGAGTCATCAACAGCCGGGCAGAGCAGGTCCCGAGACGTTAGGGAAAAGGCTAAGACAGGATACAGGCCGGGTTCGGTACACAGTCGGGCAGCGAGGTACAGGAGCATAAGGCAGGAGCAGAGTCAAACACAAGCCGAGGTCACAGGTAGGCAGACGGGGGTCCAAGGGAAGGTACAGGTGAAGCCAGGCCAAGACAAAGGAAACTGGAACAGATCAGGTAAACAGGAACGAGCTGATAGATCACTCAGCAACGTGTAAGTGGCACACTGCATAGACACAATCAGACATGCTAGAGGAGAGGGGGGCAGTGGCACACTGCAGAGACACAGCCAGACATGTAAGATGAGAGGGGGGCAGTGGCACAATGCAGAGACACAGCCAGACATGTGAGACGAGAGAGGGCAGTGGCGCACTGCATAGACACAACCAGACATGTGAGAGGAGAGGGGGACAGTGGCACACTGCAGAGACACAGCCATACATGTGAGGGGAGAGGGGGCAGTAAACAGCTGAAGACAGCCACTCATGAGAATGAGAAGGAAATGTGTATTAAAAAGTATTTTTGCACATTAGTTGTTCAATGTTATGCGATGCACTTTCATCACACCTGCTGCTCTGGCATACTTCTGATCATCACCCCACTGGAAAACACTACTACATGCATACAGTAGTAATAGTTTATGGGATTTGTGGCATCAGCACCACAGGTGCAGTAACTCCATTAATTTTCATGGGGAAAGTTTTAGCAGTAAGTTCTAGACATGTGCACACTGAAATATTTTGTTTCGGAATTTCGTTTTCGTCCAAAAAATGTATTTAGTTAGTTACTACTGAAATACGTTTTTATTAATTTAGTTTTTCGTTAGAAATTGCATTCGTCCGAAAATCTGAAGGAATTAAGGTCGAATCTGTCATTGAAGGCTTATTGTGTCTGTCGAATGTTCAAAGAAGATTCGACGTAGCAGCAAAACTGTACAACGCCGCAATTGTACATTTCCGGTCGAATGTTCCGCCTACAAGCTAGCTATAGTAGAATTTTAATGTTGTATGACTAGTAATAATTATATTTATTAATTATTACTAGTCAACCAACATTAGAATGTTTCTATAGCCTATGGGCCGAGCATTTGACCGGAAATGTACGATTACAGCGTCGTACAGTTTAGATGCTCCGTCAAATCTTCTTAGAACTTTCGACAGACACCATAAGCCTTCAATGACAGATTCGACGTTTGTATGTTTTTCGATGCTTTGTCGAATCTTCGTTGTTCATGTTGAATTGTCAAGTTAGTTCTAGCTATTTTACTGCTCCTCCTCTTTGGTTACAATCAGCCAATAACATTCATCATTATTTTTATTTTACTTCCCCCACCCAATTCCAGCAGCGATCTTTTCTCTCTACGTCGAATCTTTTCTCTCTGTGTCGAATGTTTTCTCTCTATGTCAAATTTTTTCTCTCTAAGTCAAATCTTTCCTCTCTATGTAGAATAATATTGGACTAATAGAGTTAAAGTTAGGCACATTCGACCACAGGTTCGATAGACACAGATTGTTATTGTCAACGTCATGTCGAATTTCCTATCTGCATTGAACTGTTGTTGCAATGAAAACGAAAATAAAGCATTTGTTTATGTCGGATCTTTCGGTTTTCGTATTCTGCGCATTCGTTTTCGTTTGTTATAACGATAATGAAAATACCTGAAATTTGGACGAAAATGCATTCGGACGAAAATGAATGCACATATCTAGCAGTAACCACTTTTGTGTATTGTGCCATCTGGCTTACTACAAAGCTTATACAGTGGGTGCAAGAAAGGTCTTCAGTGTACCAGGTACAATAGGTGAGCTCTGAAAATTTGCATCATGCAATATTACACATTAGAACAAATACGACAACAAAGCCTGAAAGAATCAGGTATGAAAAAAATAAATAAAAAAATCTGCAAACTCCAAATTGGCAGCATAGAAACGTACAATGTTTTCCTTTGACTAATGTCAAAGGTTGATAGTTCCACTTTTCTTCTGAGTAAAGTTCATAAACATTACAGCACTACAGGGTGTTGTTATGATCTGTCCTGAGCTCAGTCAACGAAGCAACACATGTAGTTCAGCAACTGTAAAGAAAACAAGCTGTTATTACAGGTTGTAAAAACAAATGCACACTTTATTTGGTCTCGAGTGACTTCTGCTTCAGAAATAATTATAATTTCCTCCAGAGGGCTCATGTCGTCTATGCTTTTAGTAGACGCATAAAATATATGAGCACAGGCATGTCTTTCAAGCTTTGAAATTGACAACACCTATTTTTAAAATAATATTGTTTTGGCCACCAAACCTTCTGCCTGGAAAATGTCTTCAGGAGACATAAATATTAACCACTTGCTGACCGCAATACGTATATATGGTATATATATATATTTGTTGTGGTTTGCAAGTGGTTTATCAGGATTGCGGCTGAAGATATCAGCCATAACCCCCAGTATTGTTTTTTTGCAGCCAGCGCCTGGCTTTCTCATGAAAGTGGTCTGATCGGCTCATAAGCTGCTGAAACACTTTCAGAAGCGTTCGTGTCCCTCCCCCCGCAGGTGTTTCTTGGGCTTACCTTTCCCACCGGTTCGCCCGTGAAACAATCTGACGGTGCACCTGGCTGCTTCCATAGGCAATCAATAAGTAGATACTCTTTGATCTACTCCATGGCCTTGGAGGACCGGAGTCACATCATGATGTCACTTGTGGTCCAGGCTGGAAGTAAATAATATATATTTTTTTAAGGAAAATATGTTTTTTTTTTGTTTGTTTTTTTATCTTATGTCTGTAAAGGTAAAGAAGAGATTTGGGGTATTGTTGATACCAGATCTCTCCATAAAGAGAACCTGTCATCAGTATTTCTATTACAAAGGATGTTTACAATTCTTGTAATAGGAATAAAAGTGAAAATAAATAAATAATTAAGGGACAGTGTAAAAATAAAAAATAAATAAGAAAAGCAAAAGCATACGCAGGTGGCAAATGCATATGTAAACTGTGTTCTCACCACACTTGTGAGGTATCGCTGTGAACTTTACAACAAAATCAATAATTCTAGCACTAGACCTCCTCGGTAGCTCTAAACAGGAACCTGTAAAGGCGTTTAACCACTTAAGGATTGTGAAATGCAAGTATACGTCAGCAGAATGGCACAACTGGGCATATCAACGTATATATACACGTCGTCCTTTAAGCTGCGGCATTGTAGGCACGCACCCGCCGTGAGCTCCGTGAGTGTGACCGCGGGTCCCGCAGACTCGATGTCTGCCGGGAGTCTTGCGATTGTCTCATGGAGAGGAAGAATGGGGAAATGCTGATGCGACCTCTCTTTATCATCACTCCCAGCAACCTTTATGCCACCATAAGGATCCCTGATATGTAAGTCTTAGGGTACCTGGATGCATAACAGTAGGCTCAAAGAGAACTATACGAACCATAAATCACTTAGTAGGACACACAAATATGAGGTCACTTGCTACAAAAATACCCAAATGGACAAATAATGTCTAGAAACACTGAAAGGTATGATGCTTTCTGGTAACAGTCCATATCGTTGAATCAACATTTGCGCGGTTGTGCGACTCTGTACCCAAATAAAAGTAAAAAATATGCACCGTTACTGTACTAATGACACTGGCAGGGAAGGGGATAACATCAGTGGCGATTAAAGGGTTAACTTTGTGCCTAACTGTGTGGGGGTTGCTCTTACTGGATGAAAACAAAGATCGATGTTCCTGCTTAGCACCTTGGCTACATAGGCAGCTCGCTGTTCTGCCTCTCTGGAGAAAGATCGCAGGTGGCAGGTGGACATCGGGTCCACTGGACCCATTGATTGACATCCTCTGTGTTCAATCAGCACATGATCGCACCTCCGGTGGCACGTGTGTGCCCCCCAGTGTCTATTGCACAAAATGACCTCTAGGTACGATCGGGTAGAGAGTGTCCTGGCTTGCCTGCTCGCCCACTCCCCCCTCAAGAGGCTTTCTCCACACCAGGGAGAAAGCCTTGGTGTGTAGTTACAGACACGAGAACAGGAAGTGAGGATTTCTCAGAAGAAATAAGCACATTTAAAAGCAAAATCGAAGGATGAGGTAAGTGAAGGAGGACTGCACTAAGGTAAAGGAAGCTATTTAGGGATTTTTTTTTTTTACCTTTACAACCCCTTTAAATCTGAGCATTATTTTTTTAATTTTTTAAAACCCACTTGGAGTTCAAATTTGATTAAAGTGTGTGTATAGCCAGAGCTTTCAGTCGTAGAGCTCCTGTCAGGGTTTTATTAATGATTGTATTGACAGCTACTGTGCCGCTTTTTTTTTACCATTGTCACGCAGATAAAAAGTGATGAGAGATAAAAAAAATATTAAAGTTGACACCAGAACAAGAAGTGAGGGTACATTTTCCAATGTGATCTCCTTTTCCATTGACAACTGTGTAAAGGGAAGAATTCCCATAATTTGTAGAGATTTTCTCTAACTTCCTTGTGTATCTCTGGAACAAGATGTAAGGGGAAATATCCCTAACACTACACAGACACAAAAAAAAAAAAAACTTCCCCACACTTGCTATTACATGGTGTTTTGTCTTTCAGACAGAAAATAAAAGCAAATGAGCAAAACAAAAAGAAAACAATAAAAAATACACCTTGTCCTATCCTCAAGTTATGGCTTTACTGTTGTAGCACTGCCCCCGAAGTAGGTGCTGGTTTAGATTTGGGCCTGTCGTTACCTTACTGTTCAATGCACTCATCTCAGGGGTTCTCCTTAAAGAGTTATCCATAAGGCCCCTTTCAGACTTGCGGACCGTATGTCCGTATTTCAACCAATCTGTTTTCGGATGAAATACGAACATATATGTATCGCTATGGGATAGCGGGTGTCAGCGGATGAACATCCGTTGACACCCGTAATTGTCCGCCTCCGCAAAGATCCGCTTTTGCAGACGGAAGAAAATCCTATTTTTCCTTCCGTCTGCAGAGCGGATCGGATGAACACGGACATACGGTCCGTGTTCATCCGCTCCCCCATAGGGGAGAGTGGAGAAAAAACAGGGCGGTCTCTGCACAGTATGCGGGGACCGCCCTGTCATCCGAGGGCTTAGCGGGGGTTAACAGAGCGATCCCCGCTGAGCAAACGGACACACGGAGGCCAATCAATACTGATCCGCCCCGTGTGGAAGGGCCCTTAGAAATGTCTGCAACAACACGCAGTCTCTTTCAAGGGTTTTATTAAACAAAAGTTCTCCAACAGAGGGGTAGAGGGATGGGGAGACTCAGGTACCTTTTGCTTTGTGGATCACGGGTACAAACTTAGATCCAGAGCATTAATTCGGTTCCACGCTGGATTTCAGCAACCACCAGATAGGCCTACTCTCACCGGTCTAGCAACTGATGCAAAGCTCGCTAAAGTCTCTGCCACAAACTCGGTAAGTTCGTTGGGCCATCTAACGATCATCTGCCACAAGATCATGTGACCACTCACGCACTTTGTAGAAATTTCAATAGAGTACACGACTCACGGTGCCAAGAATCCAGCAGCACAGTGAGGTAAAACTGACAGGATAAGTCCTTCAAATGAATCCCAGTGGTTCAGCTCCCTTGGCGTAAGCGAGACAGTGAAGGACCCTCCCTGGACTAGAAGGCCCCAGCAACCTCCAGGGCTACTCTCAGCTACGAAGCATCGGGCCAGCCGGCCACGAGACCATAATACAGCTCACACATTACCTGAGGCCAGGAGGGCCATCAGGTCCGGATCGGAAGACCCCACCAAACCGCTGTCCGTTCCTTAAGTACCCTCCCCCAGAATGCACAGCGGGTTGACCACGCCGGCTGGGCTGCTTCTGGAAAGAGGTAAGCAATGCATTCAGCCTGTTGCCTTTCCAGCCTTGACCTGTGGTGACAGCGACACCCACTGTTAAGGGGAAAATCATGCAACCCAGCTGAACTGAAACAGAACCGTAAATTTAACATAATCCTTCTGAGCCAAACTACTGCTCAGACAACTATAATTTAACACATAGCGCCTACTCATTAGGAGCACGGCGCTACACTATAAAAATGCATGTGTTTCTAAAAAAATTCAAAAAGTGATATTTTAGTTCTAGGTGAATGATGCTGACTCAGTTAGCATGTAGATTCCTACATTTCTTGCAAACCCAATCAGAGTTTTTATTATGCCATATATCCCACCTTGGGAATTTGAGTGTTTTTGCTCAGCTTTGCATGTTCATGTTCTCCGATGGATTTTTTCATCAGATATCCGATGAAGCTGACATTCATCAGTCTTGCCTACACACCATCTGTGTCAGAACGCGGTGACGTAAAACACTACGACGCGCTGAGAAAAATTTTAATGCTTCCGAGCATGCGTCGACTTGATTCTGAGCATGCATGGATTTTTAACCGATATATCGTTTTTTTAACCATCAGATAATTTTAAAACAGTTCTAAGTTGTTTCACTGATGGAAAAAAAAAACGATGGGGCCCACACACGGACGGTTCGTCTAATGAAAACGGTCCATCTGACCGTTTTCATTGGACGAACCGATCGTGTGTACGCGGCATAAAGCTTCAGTCAGTGCTCCCAATAACTTTCTTATAACAGTCATTAATTGCAGTAACCTATATATTGACTTTGGATTCTGCAGTACCAAATTTTTCATTACTGGAAACAGTGAATTTTACAACCAGTTCATTTGTTTGTACTGATTGAAATGTAACTGTTAAAAAGCAATCTGCCAGTTTATTATCATTTTTTTTTAAATATAAACATATAAATAATCAGCAACCTGAGAAAATCTGAGACTTAAAAAAAAAAAATTCTCCTTTTAAATCAAAATTTGTTTTAAAAAAGTTTTCTTTGAAATGTACAGACCTCTGACAGCGTATGGTATAGATCGTACATTGCTGTCATTTTTTTGTGAAACTATTTTTCACAATTACAGGACTACATGGCTGAAATAGCTGTCAGGTCCTATAGTCCCCATGATCTGGAAAATGTCGTTTTTTTTTTCTCTCCATACAGATCACATTTTGCTATTTTTATACTTCCATGATCACTTGGAAGAGAAGAGATGGGATAAAAAGACAAGCGGCATTGCATGCTTTAGTGAGATTTCTCGGTGCACTTCCAGTTTTGTCAGTGATTAATGCCAAGAGCAATTTTTATGCTTTAATGATTACTGGTGTATGTTTGTCTATTATCACATTTAGCCCTATGCAAATGATGTGCCTTTGTGACAAAGTTCTGAATATGTAATGCAGAGGAAAACGATGTCCTATATTCTGTTACTGACATACAGCAACATACAGTTGTTATACTGTATTGTTTGTCTCAGATTAAAATGATCTACAACTCCATATCACTCTCATTAACAAGATTTATCACATTTTCTTTTCCAAGAAGATCCATTATATTTTCTAAAACTGTGGATACTTACATGGCCTATCCAACTGTTAGTAATAAACATAAATAAATAGGTTTAATCATAATAAAACAGTATGACATACACAATGAACCCATTATGGAGGCTATTTAAAAAAAAAAAAAAAAAATATCGCAAAGTTTCTCAAACATGTCATGATGGTATGCTACATCAACTCTAGGCTCTCCATTAACCCTGGAGGCCCCCGGTGTGTATCATATGTCTTTTTTATGCTTAACCACTTGCTTACTGGGCACTTATACCCCCCTCCTGCCCAGGTGATATTTCAGATTCCGGCACTGCGTCGCTTTAACCACTTGCTTACTGGGCACATAAACCCCCTTCGTGCCCAGGTGAAATTTCAGCTTCCGGCACTGCGTCGCTTTAACTGACAATTGCGCGGTCGTGCGACGTGGCACCCAAACAAAATTGGCGTCCCTTTTTTCCCCACAAATAGAGCTTTCTTTTGGTGGTATTTGATCGCCCGTGCGGTTTTTATTTTTTGCGTTATAATGAAAAAAAGAGCGACAATTTAAAAAAATATATATATTTTTTACTTGTTGCTATAATAAATATCCCATTTTTTTTTTTTTTTATATTTTTTTTTCTCAGTTAAGGCCGATACGTATTCTTCTACGTATTTTTGTAAAAAAAAAAAAAAAAAATCACAATAAGTGACTGCTTTGCGCAAAAGTTATAGCACCTACAAAATAGGGGACATAATTATGATTTTTTTTTTTTATATTTTTTTTTTACTAGTAATGGCGGCGATCTGCGATTTTTATTGGGACTGCGATATTGCGACGGACACATCGGACACTTTTGACACATTTTTGGCGCCATTCACATTTATACAGCGACCAGTGCTATAAAAATGCACTAATTACTGTATAAATGTGACTGGCATTGAAGGGGTTAACACTAGGGGGTGAGGAAGGGGTTAAATGTATTGCCTGGGTGTGTTCTAACTGTATGGGGGGAGGGGGGTGACTGGGGGAGGTGACCGATGCTGTCTCCCTATGTACAAGAGAAACAGCATCTGTCACCTCACTGACAGGACGTGAAGCTCTGTGTTTACACTCAGAGCTCCACGTCCCTGCTGTCTCACCGACGATCGCGTGTACCTGACGGACATCGCGGCCGCCGGGTACACGCATCGGATCCTCGGTGATGCGTCGGGACTGTTTTTCCCCGCCGCGTGCCACCCTGTGGCGCGCGCGGGGAATTACAAGCAAATCACGTCCAAAGACGTCAACCCGGCGCCTCAGGTCTGCGCTGTTCACGTCTTTGGACGTGAAGCGGTATTGAAGTGGTTAACTGACAATTGCACGGTCGTGCGATATGGCTCCCAAACAAAATTGATGTCTTTTTTTCCCCACAAGTAGAGCTTTCTTTTGGTGGTATTTGATCACCTCTGCGGTTTTTATTTTTTGCGCTATAAACAAAAAAGAGCGACAATTTTGAAAAAAATACAATGGGCCAGATTCACGAACACTTGCGCTGGAGTATTTGGATATGCGCCGCGTAACTGTGCTGATGCGCCGACGTTTCTATGTGCCCGTACCCACCAAACTAGATGCGCCCAATAACGGCTCATTTGCGACCGGCGGAACGTTCCGACGCCAGAGTATCGTCAGCGTTTATTTTCGCTGGGCGCATCAGTCGCGCCCATTGATTTCCCCTGCAAATATGCAAATGAGGGATTTTTCACAATTCACGAACGGATTAGCACCATACGCTGGCTACATGCGCCGCGCGTATCTGATCCGTCCGGCGCAAAGTTATTTCTACAAAAGGCTGCTTTATCTTTACTCCAGACGGTCACAGGTCAGCAGGAGAGCAGCTACAGCAGCGTTACCGACGATAGGAGCTAGCTGAGCACCCCCACTTGCAAGGACAACACCTCTGTGTGCCAACATGCCAGGGGCACTCGTGGTCCTAGAACTACTGATGGGTCCCCTGGAACCAAGAAGGCGGGCACGTGAGAGGATATACCGCACACGTATGAACCTCTTTGGCATGGGGGATGAGGAGGTGTATCGCCTATTCAGATTCAGCCCAGATGCAATACTTGAACTAACCACAACCCTGCAGGATGACATCACCAGCCCAACACACCGATCACAAGCAGTGCAGCCACTGGTGAAGGTCCTGGCAACACTCCATTTCCTTGCAAGTGGATCATTCCAGCGTACAAGTGGAGTGGTGGCTGGGATGTCACAGTCCTCCATAAGCAGATGTGTGCACCAGGTTGTCCCTGCAATCCTCAGACGCATGTCCAACCAGTTCATCAGACCCACCACTGAGGAGCTACGGCAGAAGGCAATGACAGATTTCTACAACATTGCCAGATTCCCACGCACCATCGGGGCCATTGATTGCACACATGTGGCCCTACAGCCCCCCAGTGCCACAGAGCACATATACCGCAATCGGAAGCATTGGCATTCCATCAACGTACAGGTGATAGCCGATGCCCAACGCCTCATATGGCACGTCCGTGCCAAACACCCCGGGTCCAGCCATGACAGTTTCATATACAATCAGAGCCCCATCCCAGCAGAATTTAACCAGAACATGTATGGGGACAGCTGGCTGGTTGGTGAGTGACAAGGGAGTCAGGCATGACTATCCCCTCCCGTGATGCACAACAGAAATCGCACATGCATGACTAACATTCTCCTGTCTTTTACCTTACAGGTGACTCTGCATATGCATTGGGACCCCATCTAATGACTCCTTTCCGGAACCCCCAAACCAGAGGAGAGAGAAAATACAATGAAGCACACATCAAAACCCGTGCAGTGGTGGAGCAAACATTTGGGCTCCCGAAGTCCCGTTTCCGATGCTTAGATAAGTCTGGGGGGGCCCTATTGTATTCCCCTACCTTTGTGTGTCAGATCATCGGTGCATGTTGCATACTACATAACTTTGCTATGAAAAAAGGCCTGCATATTGACATACGTGATGACCTGACCCCCGACCCACACAGTCCCCACCTGCCAGAGGACACCCAGTCTGCTGATGGAAGAGCAGTCAGGAGGGTCCTCGCCGAAGGCATCTTTGGACACTAAACCAAAACATTAATCACACAGACAGTGCACGCGTGTACACCACTGATGTCCCTAGATCACTCACACCACATCCACATCGCATTGGATTAGCCCAAGTCCAGCATGTAGGAGTTGGGAGCAGTAACGCCGCGTCAAGGCCCCAATGATGTCACTGTCCATTCACACACCTTTCACACGTCATTCATTCAGCCGTGGGGTTCACTTCACCACCACGGCCGAGGGTGACACCCCTTACTTTCAGGAGTGCCACCCCCTCACATTCACACACCATTCACACTGTCCCCTGCACTCCTGACCGTGTGCAGTACAAAAATAAATTAGAAATATCATATCCTGATCATTAAAAGAAAAAAAATCTCATAACCTGAGAAAAATAAAAAATAAACTCATGACCTGAGTATGTCAAAAACAATAAGATAAAACCAGAAAAAATAAAAGGCCTCATCGGGGATGCCGGGGGCTTCTTCTGGGGGCCCCTCTCTGGCTCCGCAGCTGCCTGGATGGAGTGGGTGGGGGTGGGGGGGCATCTGGAGGTGGCTGATCCCCAGGTGGGCCACTCCTGGCAGGTGTGGCCTGCGTGCCCTCCAAGGCCCTGGCTATCCGTCCAAGGTAATTGTTCGTCTGGGCCTGCATCCGGAGCTGACGGGTCACCTGGTAATGCTGGCCCCGCCGACTCAGCCTCCCCTGCTCCCGGATGGCAGCACTGTTCCCATGGATGGCAGCAGTGTTGGCCTGGACGGCTGCAGTGAGGTGCTGGATATCCCCCTGCACCTCCCCCAAAGTGGTGACCACTGCAGCGCAATTAGAGCTGACATCCTGCACTGCGTTGCTGAGGTTGGCAACGGAGCCCAGGCTGTCAGCCACTTTCTCCAAGTGCACCGCTATGGCCCCCATCTGTTCCGTCTGCCTGGCGTGATCCCTCGCCAACTGGTCCTGGACACCATCAGACACCCCCCTGGTCTTCTGGGTCGCCTTCCTGGGGCCAGAAGATGGATGTCCTCGGGTGGAAGGAGTCGCCCTTGAGGGGCTTCCAAGGATGGGGGAGGGGACGACAGACGGGCCAGGAGAAGGGGAGGAGACAGACAAAACCAATGAAAAGTCCTGCTCTGCCACAGCAGGATCCTCCACAACCACCTCGGCAGGTGTGGTGTGGCCACTCTCCTCCTCCACAACCTCTTCACCACCCAGTGGCTCGGGCACATGATGGCGTGGGGGGGATGGGGTGGAATGCAGGCTGACAGATGATGGCCCAGCTCCGTCATCTGTGGATGACACAAAGCAGACACATGTTGGTGGTCCCACACACTTGGCACATGTCCCCCCCCCCCCCCAAATGCAAAACAACAAATAGGGGATTATAAAACACTTACCTGTCCTTGTGCCTTCCTCCACGGAGTCATAGCCTGCGACCCCCTCCACCTGCTCCCTCTCCAGGCAGCGAGCAACCACCTCCTCCTCTGCGGTTAGGGTGACAGGACATGGGGGACCACCACCTGTGCCCCTCTCATACCTCCTGATGGAGGCCACCTTGTCCCTCACCTTGCGCCGCAGGTCATTTATTTTCTTTTGTATGTCCCCAGCAGTCCGGGTGGAGTAGCCCAGGACATTGACCCTGGCAGCAATCGACTCCAGGATGCCCTGCTTCCTCTCCCGGCTGGTCTTCCGGCTTTTTTTGCCATGGAGAAATTCATTCTCCGTCTCCATAGCCGAGATAATCACTGAGACCTCCTGGGTATTAAAGTTGAGGTTCCTCCTCTCTCTGGGGGTAGCGGGAGCAGCCATTACAGTGCAAAAGTATCTTCCCTGGGGTGGGGGGAAACGGAACTACTTTTGCGCCGGAATGGCGTTTCCGCCAGCGCTTTTAAGCGCCCAGCGGAACGCATTGCGCTGACGTTTCCCAGGAAGTGGTGCCGACGGAAGTTGTGAGCATGCGCACAAGGGGGCGAGTGGAGCCGCACTCACTGCGCATGCTCCGTGGATGATGCGCTGAACGTAAGCCTCTGCGCCGGGCTCCGCCCATCATTTACATATGATCACACCCACTTCCACTTGCGTCGGGTTACGCCAGCGCATTATCGTTACTCTGGCGCAAGTTTACGCGCAACTGCTATGTGAATTACAGGAATTGCGCTGAAAGGGTCTTCAGAGTAACGTAAATTAGAAGCGTTACTCCAGAGGAAAGATACTCTCATCTACCTGAATCTGGCCCAATATTTTTTACTTGTTGCTAAATAATCTGCGATTTTTATTGGGACTGCGACGTTATGGCGGACACATCGGACACTTTTGACACATTTTTGGCGTCATTCACATTTATACTGCGATCGGTGCTATAAAAATGCACTAATTACTGTATAAATGTGACTGGCATTGAAGGGGTTAACACTAGGGGGTGAGGAAGGGGTTAAATGTATTCCCTGCATAGTGTTCTAACTGTGGGGGGAGGGGGGGGTGACTGGGGAGGTGACCGATCTGTGTCTCTATGTACAAGAGACACAGATCCGTCTCCTGCTCTCCAGAGACAGGACGCTGTCTCTATGTAAAACGGCAATGAGAGATGATCTATGAGATCATCTCTCATTGGCCGCACAGATCGCATCGCAAACGGCCACTCTGATTGGCCGTTCGCGGCGATCTGTGATTGGCTGTGTCTAAGGGACACGGGCAACACAGTGTTTCCCCGCAGCGCGCTCTGGAGCGCGCGCCGGGAAGCAGCTAGTGACAAGCCGTCAATTGACGGCTTGTTGACAATTTAGATCTGCGCTAGAGCCGTCATTCGGCTGTAGCGCGGATCTCAAGTAGTTAAAGTAGATCTAAACTTTTTTTGTAAAGGAGTAAACGAGTGGATAACCCTGTCATCTTTTTTTATTTTATTTTTTGCCATCTGTGTCCCATTGGAGTGAGATTTTCCTTTACTTCCTGTCCCATAGCCAAAAAACAAAGTGAAAGGAAATCTCTCCAAAGTAGGGAAGTGCCTGGTTGCCACCAGAACCAGTGTCCTCATTTGTAAGATTTCCTATCAGTTATGCCTCATAAACACGATCGGTTTTCGTGACAAAAGCAGTGCAATCTGAGGTTTTTGTCAGGAAAACGAACCATGTGTATGCCACATCACATATTTTCTGTCAGTCTTCCTGCCAAGAAAAGATTGAGAGCAGGATCTCAATTTTCTCAATTTTCTGCAATTACGCGCAAAAAAGAGCCGAACTGCCAATTGAACTTCATTGATCTTGACTCGTCATACGTGTTGTACGTCGTCGCGTTCTTGGCCTTCAGAAATTCAGCCAAGATTTAAGTGACCGTGTGTATGCAAGACAATTTTGAGGCGTTTTTTTGCTGGAAAAAAAAAAAACATGGTTTTCCTGTCTGAAAAACTGATCGTGTGTACAGGGCATTATTGTCCTGGGGACAACTTAAAATGTGAAAGGGTACATATCCCTAATGGGGAAGGGGAGGCACAAACGGCAATAAAAACCTGACAGGTGTTTTAATCCATCTCCACTCTATTTAAGAAAAAAAAAAAAAACATTGCCTTTAGTTATACTTTAACAGCTTGCCGACCAGCAGCCGTCATTATACTGCGGCAGGTCGGCACTTACTGTGAGCCGTTGTAGCTGTATGTCGGCCCTTTAGGCAGGGATAGCAGGCGCGCATGTGCCCACTGCACTGCGGGGGAACCGATGAGCGTGGCCGGTGGTCGCGATGACCGCTGGCCATGTGCGATCATGGGCATGAGAGCCAGAAAAGGGACGTGTGTGTGCAAACACACAAATCCCTGTTCTGTGAGGAGAGGAGAGACAGATCATGTGTTCCTACTAGCTAGGAACAAGGATCTGTCTTCTCCTCTAGTCAGTTCCTTCCACCAACAGTTAGAAAACCCACTGAGGGAATACAATTAACCCCTTGATTGCCCTCTAGTGTTAATCTCTTCCCTGCCAGTGACATTTACACAGTAATCAGTGCATTTGTATAGCTGTAAATGTCAATGGTCCCAAGAATGAGTCAAAAGTGTCCAATCTGTCCGCCACAATGTCGCAGTCCTGATAAAAATCGCAGACCACCGCCATTACTAGTAAAAAAAAGAAATAATAAAAATGCTATAAAAAATGCCATAAATATTTCCCAGAGTTTGTAGACGCTATAACATTTGCGCAAACCAATCAATATACGCTCATTGCAATTTTTATTACCAAGAAAATGAAGAAGAATATATATTAACCAAAACTCATAAAGGAATTCGATTTTTAAAAACATTTTTGGGACATTTATTATAGCAAAAATAAAAAATATACTGTATATACTCAAGTATAAGCCGACATTTTCAGCCCTTTTTTTAGGGCTAAAAATAGCCCCATCGGTTTATACTTGAGTCAGTGTACCTGTCGGGTCGTGGGTGTCCATTTTTCAAAAGTCGCGGCTTCCTCCTGGTTCGTGATAGGCCTTTGACACTTTGTTCCGCTACCGCCTATCACGGAGGTCCTCTCATCCTCTGACTTTGCCAGCAGACACTGTGTTCCGCCTATCATGGACAGGCTCTTATCCGAGGATGAAAGAAGGTCCATGATTGGCAGAACACTGAACACAGTATCTGCTGAGAAACCGAGTCCGAGGATAAGAGGACCTCCGTGATAGGTGGTAGCGGAACACAGTGTCAAACGCCTATCACGGACCAGGAGGAAGCCGCCACTTTAGAAAAATGGACGCCCGCGAACCCGACAGGTACACTGACTATCATGGACCAGGAGGAAGTCGCGACTTTTGAAAAATGGATGCCCGTAGCCTATCAAGAATACAGGTACACTGAGGCTGCAATGGGCACAGTGAGAATGGGCACAGTAAGGCTGCAATGGGCACAGTAAGGCTACAATGAGCACAGTGAGAATGGGCACAGTAAGGCTGAAATGGGCACAGTGAGGCTGCAATGGGCACAGTGAGAATGGGCACAGTAAGGCTGCAACGGGCACAGTTAGGCTACAATAGGAACAGTCAGAATTGGCACAGTAAGGCTGCAATGGGCACAGTAAGGCTGCAATGGGCACAGGGAGAATGGGCACATTAAGGTTGCAATGGGCACAGTGAGGTCAGTATGGGCACAGGGAGGTTGCAAATAGGCACAGTGAAGCTGCAAATGGGCATTGTTGACCCTCTTTTCCGCTTACAGTAGCTGCTGCATTCTCACCCTAGGCTTATACTCGAGTCAATAAGTTTTCCCATTTTTTGTGGTAAAATTAGTGCCTCGGCTTATACTCGGTCAGCTTTTTTGTTTATAGTGCAACAAATAAAAATCACAGAGGTGATCAAATACCACCAAAAGAAAGCTCTATTTGTGGGAAAAAAAGCAGGTCAACTTTGTTTGGGTACAGTTTTGCACGACAAAGCAATTGTCAGTTAAATGGACGCAGGGCCGGATTGCAAAAAATGGCCCGATCAGGAAAGGGGTAAATTCTTCCGGGGCTGAAGTGGTTAAAATTTCAACATGTCTTTAGACAGAGTCCTCTTCCATGTTACTTCTTCAAAATAAAAAATAAAGAAAAGTTAACAAAACTGAATGAACTAGCTGTGTGAGCTGTGGCATCCCAGTTGAGGAAGGCTGATGTATTCGCGTAGAAGAGCTTGTGTGTGGTCCCATGACTGGGACCTATCCTTGCTGCTGGCATATTGTCCCCGCTGTCCTGCTTATCGTTTTTAAGTTTTCTCCTGCTTTGTATTACAATGCAGATGATAACTTCTAAATGTACTTGGAAAAGTAAATACCCATCCAATTGCACACAGCTCCAAAGGGAAAATAGCTCTCATGTTGTTAAAGAGAAGGTCCAGCCGAATTTTTTTTATGTAGAAGTCAGCAGGTACAAATGCTGCAGCTGCTGACTTCTAATATTACAGCACTTACAGGTACAGGGAGCCCACAATGTCGGTACCCCAGCTGATCTTCGGATCGATTCCCGGGTGCTGCCGCCACTATTCCTGGTAACGGGACTAGGCATTGAAGTCTTTAGTGCTTCACTGCTAAGTTTCTACTGCGCATGTGCGAAGCAAACTATGCTTTCCGATTGGCCCAGCGGCAGGGGAAGGAGGAGGGGGGCCCACCTTCCAGGAGAGCGGAGGGGGGAAGGAAGCATTAAAGGCGAAAGTTGGAAAGGTGGAACACCACTTTAAGTGTGAACAGCATGTGATTTTTGAATATTAGCTGTAGGCCAGCAACCTCTGCCATTGAGCTGCTTCTGCCAATGATACCTCTTACTTCCAATAAGTCAAAGGGATTGGTACTTCTATACCAAAAGGGGCAAATAAGAGATGCAGTGTGATTTTCTTTTTTTTATATGGAACAGAGTGGTCAAAACTAAAGTTTTTGGCCATCTGTGTCCCATTGGAGAGGATTATTTTCAATTCCTGTGTTGTAGACTGTTGTAAGGAAACATGATTTAATGTCATATTTCTGGTATTTCACTCCCTGGAAGATACAGGCAGATGGCCCCCAATTCGGAATGTAACTAATTATGCCTCTAACTTTGTACAAAAAAAAAAGCCTGGCTCCTGTCCTGCTAGGGTGATAAAATGGAAATCATTGATTACCACTCTGCAAGCAATCTTCGAAGAGAGCCATGGCTGCCAAGAGAATTCATGATGGTGCGTGACAAAGATCAAAGGAGCAATAGGCACCTGGAGATGATACATGGACAATGCTGCCCCTAGAGGTCAATACGACAAGACAGACAAAAATATAATCTATTGAGGAGGAGTGTGTTAGTTTTCATAGCTAACTTTATATCATTGTGCTTATCAAAGTTTTATTAGACTAGCTAACTATAGGAATAGACAATTAATACATGTATGCAATAAATAGAGTGAATCCGTAACCACCTTCGGAATAGTTTGTTTATTGTAGTATTTACTTCATTTGGCACCCCAGAAGACGTGTAGAATTTATTTCTACACAGAATCCACAAACCCTAATGTACTTTTGTCTTGAGTCCCTATAAGCTAAAGAATTCTCAACTGGAACTGAAAGCTTTTGCTACTGTAGACAAGATTCGCGCTGGTTTGTGAATGCTGAAGCCCTGCTTGAATCTGAAAGTTCTATGAAATATTTCAGTAGTGAGCGGATTTGCAAAACCTGGTGCGATTTTTGGCTGGTACATGGTTAACGTTTATTGTATTGCTAATGCAAATTGTTATAGGCCTGTGTAGCTGGTCAAGTGTGCTGGCGAGTGAAGGCTGATCACCCTTGGTTATCTGATGTAGCCTGCAGATTGACAGGATAACCATACATCTTTGGGGAGAAAGTGGGAGGAATATAGTTTATTTTTAATTTTTATTTCTATTTTTTTTTTTTTTGTCGTTTATTTCTTTTTTACCCACGTGAGAGTGAAATAGCTCTCTGTTCCAATAGAAGTTCAATGTGGCCTGCAATCTAAGGTAGCTGAAGTCAGTGGTAATAGGGGAGCATTGATTAAGAGTGTGCTCTGCCTTGTGTGCTGTAGAACTACAAGTAAGGCCCCGTACACACGACCAAGCTTCTCGGCAGAATCCAGCGAGAAGCTCGCTGGGATCCATATTCTGCCGAGAAGCTCGATCGTGTGTACGTTTTCGCCGAGCAAACTGACGAGCGAGGCGTCGAGCCAAAATAGAGAGCAGGTTCTCTATTTCCTCTACGGGCCATCGGGACTAATGGCTCGACGCCTTTTTCGACCAACACGGTCGACGAACTCGACGGCCGGCCGAGAACCTCGTCGGGCGAAACGATGGGTTTAGCCCGACGAGGTTCTCGTACGTGTGTACGCGGCCTGACAGTTAGTTTTAAACAGGTTTGTTTCTGTCTGTTTGCATTGTCTAAGCAACTGTTGTATAGACTGGTTAAGCAAGATTCAGTGTAGACTAGTTAGCATATCAATGGAAGTCATTAAAGATTTTCGGTAAAAAAATGCCTGTGTTAAATTTGATACTATGCCAAAAACGCTTTAACACTCCAATTCAATGACCTTTTGAAACAATGTAATAGTCATAATGATGAGGCAAAACATAAAAAGTATTCAAAAAAAGTCAAGAAAGAGAGAATGGCCAATGTTGTATGCATGTTGTTGAAAATGAAAGACGTCGCTGAAAAAAAAGAATTAGAGTAGGAAATATAGACTCTGCTTTTGCAGGGGCATTCCTTTAAAACTTTTTTAGCTAGATGTGGCCACTTTAAAGTGGACCTGCATGCATATGCATTAAAGGGGTTGTAAAGTTTTATTTTTTTCCCTAAATAGCTTCCTTTACCTTCGTGTAGTCCTCCTTTACTTACCTAATTCTTCAATTTTGCTTTTAAACAGTGGCAGTTCTTCCATAGAGGGCGCTGGAGCGCCGCCCCCTCTGGCTCTCACCGCCACTGAGTCTAATAACATAGATTCATGCATTGCAGGAATCTATGTTATTATCGCCGCTGCCGCTGTTATTCAGATGGTCGGCGCTCATGTCCGGCCATCTGAATAACGCCAGCTGATTGGCTGTACGGAAATGTCTATCAGAGCCAACAGCTCTGATAGGCTTTCCCAGTACAGCCCTCGGGTCCCGGAAGCTTATTCTCGGAGCGCACAGACTGTACGCCACTTGGATAAGATGACAGGCGTCTCAGCCAATCAGGTTGGCCGGTTCTGGCTACCGGTAACCTGATTGGCTGAGACGCCTGTCAGTCATCGAGGGCGGGAGAAGACATCGCAGGACGTGGATGCCTGACTCCAGTAAAGGTAAGTGCCGGGCGGGGGGGTGAAGAGAGCAATGTATAGGGGCACAGTGGGGACAATTGGCACAGCGGCGACCATGGGCACAGTGGTGACAATGGATGGCACAGTGGCTGGTTTAATGGCATGGAAAAGTGGTGACAATGGATGGCACAGTAGCTGGTTTAATGGCATGGAACAGTGGTGACAATGGATGGCACAGTGGCTGGTTTAATGGCATGGCACAGTGGTGCGAATTGATGGAACAGTGGCTGCATTTGATGGCATGGCACCGTGGTGCAAATTGATGGCACGTCGGCTGTGTTTGATATCATGGCACAGTGGCTGCGTTTGAGCACAGTGAGACTGCAATTTTTTTTTTCCTTTGCGCCCCCCCAAACATTTTGAGCACCAGCCGCCACTGCTTTTAAATGTCCTTATTTCTTCTGAGAAATCCTCACTTTCTGTTCTTCTGTCTGTAACTCAACACCGTAATGCAAGGCAGCAGCAGCAGCCGCGAGTGTCAGCTCTCTGCCCGCCCTGCCTCTCTCCCTGGGTGATATGCAGTCATTGGAGGAGCAGGGCGGGCGCGTGCAGAGACACTCAGAATGGATCCACCCAGGCCCAGACTGGCCACACGCTGGGCCGAGGCCACCGAGCCACTTGTCCTGGAGGAGTGAGGAGTCCAAAGCAAAGCTGCTCCTGCAGCTTACCCATCCTCTCCGTGGCCAGCCGCCGGAGCCCAGGGGTGGAACCGAATTATGAGCTGAAGGGGTATGAGCTGGAGGAGGTCTCCCGTGCGTGACTTGTGACACTAACTGCCGCCTGCTGCCTGACATGTGGAGGGAGATGGAAAGAAGTGCCCAAAGGTAAGAACTTGGGTGGTGGGGGAAGCGCTGGGAATGAGGTCTTCCAAACAGATCTTATGACTGGTGTGTGACCCCCTCCACTTAGCTCCATCCATCCATCCACCTAGCTGCTTCCCCTCTCCTGTCCACCTGGCTGCACTCCCCTCTCCTGTCCACCTGGCTGCACCCCCTCTCCTGTC
This sequence comes from Rana kukunoris, assembly GCA_029574335.1. Lineage (NCBI taxonomy): Eukaryota > Metazoa > Chordata > Amphibia > Anura > Ranidae > Rana > Rana kukunoris. Next base: position 137,311,703 of record CM056053.1, read on the forward strand.
CACCTGGCTGCACTCCCCTCTCCTGTCCACCTGGCTGCTCCCCCCTCTCCTGTCCACCTGGCTGCACCCCCCTCTCCTGTCCACCTGGCTGCTCCCCCCTCTCCTGTCCACCTGCCTGCACCCCCTCTCCTGTCCACCTGGCTGCTGCCCCCTCTCCTGTCCACCTGGCTGCAACCCCATCTCCTGTCCACCTGGCTACACCCCCCTCTCCTGTCCACCTGGCTGCACCCCCCTCTCCTGTCCACCTGGCTGCACCCCCCTCTCCTGTCCACCTGGCTGCACCCCCCCTCTCATGTCCACCTGGTGGCACCCCCTCTCCTGTCAACCTGATTCTATCCCTTCACCTGGCTGCACTTCCCCCCTCCTGTCCACCTGGCTGCACCCCTCTCCTGTTCTCATAGTGGCACCCGTTCTCATTCCACATGGCTGCACCCTCCTGTCCAACTGGCTATATTATCCCTCCACCTGGCTGCATTCCCTCTTCTGTCCACCTGGCTATATCCTCCCTCCACCTGGCTGCACCCCCTCTCTTGTCCACCTGGCTATATCCTTCTTTCATCTGGTTGCACCCCCCTCCTGTCCACCTGGCTCCATCCCTCCACCCTGGGTGCACCGCCCGCATTGTGCGTTTTTCAGGCAAACCTGATCAGACCCTCCATTCCACCTATGGACTGGCGAGACTTGTGTCTGTTTACACCCAGCTACCTACAATTCGATCTGTTCAGCTAAAAACAAATGAAAGGGGATCTGTCTCTCTTCGTCTAGGTGGATTGGATTGGAGGGCAGTTGGGTGTAAACAGACAGCGATGTCCATTTACACCCATAGAGCAGAGCGGGCTTGGTCCGTGTCCACTCTGCAGAAATTTAACAGACACAGACCTGTCATCCGCCGCTCTGCTCTGATCAGCAGGAGATCGATGGACAGATCCCCTGTTGATCTAATCTGATTCCACCCCGTGTGAAAGGGCCCTGAATCTCAGAACTGTGTGAACAGTAATAAAAATAATATGTTTTTAAAAAACTACATCTTATCATTAGAAAGCAGTCCTTGAGTTCCCTCAAAGGGATTTTGTAGGCTGAGATAACCCCCCCCCCCCCCTCTCCCATCCCTGAATGGATGATGTGACTGTGTGTTAGGAGCCATGCACTGCTGGGTCAAATAAAAAAAATGACAGAAGCCTGCGGGGAGAAGAACCTCAGATTCAGTAAGGGGAAGGTGGTGTGGACTGTGACTATGTTTAATGTTACACCTTAAATATGGGTGTAACATGAAATATGGTCAGAAAGCCTCTTGATAACGTTGATGTGACAAAATGCGTCGGTTGGGACCGGAAGTGATAGCATCACACAGCATACACCCTGAAGTAGTGCTTAGTACACCCGAAAGTATTGGGAAACGAGACAGCGAAAGCACCAAACAATGTGAGTACGAGGGTATTGATATAGCACCAAACAATGTGAGTAGGAGGATATTGGTATAGTATCAAACAATGTGAGTAGGAAGATATTGGTATAGTACCAAACAATGTGAGTAGGAGGATATTGGTATAAAACTAAACAATGTGAGTAGGAGGATATTGGTACAGTACCAAACAATGTGAGTATGAAGATATTGGTATAGTACCAAACAATGTGAGTAGGAGGATATTTGTATAGTACCAAACAATGTGAGTAGGAGGATATTGGTATAGTACCAAACAGTGTGAGTAGGAGGATATTGGTATAGTACCAAACAATGTGAGTAGGAGGATATTGGTATAGCACCAAACAATGTGAGTAGGAGGATATTGGTATAGCACCAAACAATGTGAGTATGAAGATATTGGTATAGTACCAAACAATGTGAGTAGGAGGATATTGGTATAAAACTAAACAATGTGAGTAGGAGGACATCGGTATAGTACCAAACAATGTCAGTAGGAAGACATAGGTATAGTACCAACAACGCGAGGAGGATAATGGTATAGTACCAAACAATGTGAGTAGGAGGATATTGGTATGGCACCAAACAATGTGAGTAGGAGGATATTGGTATAGCACCAAACAACGAGTAGGAGGAGTGGAAGGGTTTGTGGTTCTAATAAAAGTTCAAAAGGCTTTACACTGTATTGATTCCTTTGCCTTTCTATGTGACATCAGATTTACTCATGTAAAAGGGATACAATATATAAACAATATATAAAGGAACAGAATCCTCTGATGGAAACTGAAAGATAATACAGCTAATGGGAACCCTCTAATATAAACATATATATAGTGGGTGGTCATGGCAATCTGGTGAGTTCTTTAGCTTGGAAAAGGTGGTGGAGCACTAAAGCATTTTTCTGAAGCCATCCCTTGTGTTGTTTTGGATAGCACTCTATTAGTACAGCACATCGGCACTTTTTTAAAGGACTGAAGGAGCTTAATTTGCACTTTTTGTGGATTATTTATTTTTGTATTGTAATATTTTTATTGTTTTTCATGTTTTCTATTTGCACTTTTTCACTCTAGATGACTGTATAAATAACTGCACTCATATGTGATATAGCACTGCTTGATTATTCCAGGTCAGTGCTGTTTATAGAGCAAAGGTATATGGTCAGAAAGCCTTTAACGTATGTGCTCCTAACAGAAAAGAGATATCTAATATTACTTCTGCTTAAATGTAAACCTGTCACATGGCTGTGCAACGTTTTCTGGATGTATTGTGTGATGGGAAAAAAAAAAAGCAGAGGTTGCAGCTGAAGTAATATGGAAATATTTTCTTTTTGGCAATTAGCCTTTCCGCTTTTTGCCCCCTAGGTCTCCCAATTAATCAATGAGGTCACCCATCATAATAAAAGGCTAACCGTGAGTATTAGGAGGTGAAAGGTGATGGATTAACAGTGCATAATGATGATGATGCAAAAGGGATTTCTATCTACAATGTGTCTGTAGACCATCAAACATTTGACCGATCTTCCATGAATGATGTTTGGCTGCACTTGTATAAACTTTATTAAACTAGAAAGATTGTAAATAGAGGCCGTATGGTACAGGCGCAGCGGACAGACATTTAGGCCCCTTTCACACTGGGCACGGGAGGTGCGGTGGCGGTATAGCGGCACGATTTTTAGCGCCGCTATACCGTCATATTTACCGCGATATTCGATCGCTTCGGTGCGGTTTTAACCCCCGCTAGCGGCCAAAAAAGGGTTAATACCACTGGCAATGCGCCTCTGCAGAGGCGCATTGCCGGCGGTATTACCGCGGTTTCCCTTTGATTTCAATGGAAAGGAGCACTGTAGGCGCGGTAAACACCCGTACCGCACCAGCAAGGGTCCTGCTTCTCATGTGGGTCCAGAGAAAGTGGAACGGTTCCATTATGGCGGACCTACAAATACATCTCACTGATTGGTGGACGCGCTAGGAATTTTTTCTAAAACCTGAATGGTCCCTGACGGTCCGATTTGCGGTGGAAACACTCACGAGAATAGACCGGTCCCATCCTAACCGCTCCGAGTTTACTGACCCGAACCGTTCCGTGCAGTGGAAGCAAGGCATAAGTGTGAAAGGGGCCTTAGGGGGGGTGATACTGTGACCAACTGAATGGCTGTCTTTTTTGACAGTTGAACAAGGTTTTTTAATGGGAATACCGTGCTGCAACCGCAAGCCTAATATTTGGCTCATATTTGCAGCCCTATTCACTTGAATGGGTCTTGTTCAGCTTCAATACTACGAAAAGGGGGTATCGTTTTTGATAGGGCAAAGCCTCTTGGCTGCATCATGTGTACAATTTTATCTGGCTGCCAAGTTATTTTAACCACTTCAGCCCTGGACCATTTGCTGGCCAAAGACCAGAGCACTTTTTGCGATTCAGCACTGATTTGCTTTAACTGACAATTGCGCGGTCGTGCGACGTGGCTCCCAAACAAAACTGATGTCCTTTTTTTCCCACAAATAGAGCTTTATTTTGTTGGTATTTGATCACCTCTGCGGTTTTTATTTGTTGCGCTAAAAACAAAAATAGAGCAACAATTTTGAAAAAAAAAAGCAATATTTTTAACCTTTTGCTATAATAAATATCCCCCAAAAAATATTGATGGAAAATGTTTTCTCAGTTTAGGCCGATAAAAAGGCTGGTAAAAAATATTGCAATAAGTGTATATTGATTGGTTTGCGCAAAAGTGGCATTTATATTAATATTTTTTTTATTTACTAGTAATGGCGGCGATCAGCGTTTTTTATTGTGACTGTGACAATATGGTGGACACATTGGACAATTTTGATGCCATTTTGGGACCATTGTCATATGATACAGAGATCAGTGCTATAAAAATGCACTGATTTTTGTCAAAATTAAACTGGCAGTGAAGGGGCTAGCCAGTAGGGCTCGCTAAATGGGAAAATTATGTCCTGGGGTGTGCTTCTAACTGTTGGGAGGATGGGCTGTGTGTGACACGACACTGATCACTGCTTCCGATTACAGGGAGCTGTCATCAGTGTCCTGTCACTAGGAAGAATGGGGAAATGCTTGTTTACATCAGCAATGCTTGTTTACATTAGCATTTCCCCATTCTTCCTCTCCATTAAACGATTGCAGGTATCCCCGCGGACATCGAGTCCACACTCACAAAGTTTGCGGCAGGCACACGCGCCCCCACAATGCCTCAAAAGGGCAATGTATATATATGTTAATCTGCCCAGCCGTGCCATTCTGCCGACGTATATCGGCGTGACGCGACCGTTAAGCGGTTAAGGTGAGTGGTGGGAGGGTGGTAAAGCCATGGCTTGGCTACCGACTATTACTTCCACCCAGATGCAGGTGTAAACAAGCCTTTTGAAAAATCTGTATTTGCTAGCACTAGACACGCTGCTAATACATTTAAATTGAATAAATAAACCACTGACTCTAAGAAATATATATGACATTCATATTTTGATGGTAGTTGACATATGCTACACTGTTTAATATTCCCTTGTGGGGATTATTGGAATTTTGATTTTATGTTTGCACATATAAACTATTTAATAACAAAGATAAGGGCTATCAATCAATGCATTAATCCTTCCATTCTGTGTACTAGACAGAAAGATCAATTGGTGAATAAATCATACCACTTCTTAAACATTTGCATTGGACATCTGTTCTTAGGCAAAAGGGTATTGGAATTCCATCAAATACAAATGAAGGTCAATAGAGGATTGATTAAACTTCTAGGCAGAAGATGTCAATTACATTTTTAAGTCATAAATGATGTGTATGTAAACACCAATCAGGTCTGAAATGAAAAGTTTTATGTTTAAATGTCTTGAATAAATAACTGTCTACATCACCTGTACATCCATGTAATTAAAGGATAACAGTATTTTCAGAGAAAGCACAGTTATCCTCTTTGCCCTATCCTAACTTAAGCCCCCTTCCTAACCCGTAATGTATTCCTACCTAAATTGGATGGCCATGTCACATAATGATCCCTATGCAATCACTCGCTGAATGCTGTGGAATCTCCCTCACTACCCTTGCTGGCTTGGCTACTAAGGAAGCTTCTCCACAAAAAAAAAAACGGGTTACCAGTTTTTAAAGTAGATGTAAACCTGAATTATTATTTTTTTGCTGTCACAATGTAGAGTATAACATTTCCTATCATCTGTGCCCAGTCCTGCCAGAAAGAGTTAATCCAGCTCTTAGCAATCCTCTTTTCTTTTTTCAGTGAGAAACTGACAAACAGGAGAAAACTTTTGTTCGTTCTTCCCCCCTGCTGTGAGTGACAGGTTATTTACATATCTCATGCACAAGCTTGAGACAGGCATTCTTTTTTAATTCCCACTCCTTTTCTGAAGTCACATGGTTACTTTTCTGGATTGTGTCTGGATATTAGTGATCATAGCAGAATTTAGTGTAAGGAAAACATGGGAGAAAATGCATGTTGACAAGGGGAGTGTAGCGGTGGGCGGGGAGTCTACTGACATCACGACTCCACCCACCGAGCTCCAGACAACAAACCCACCCACAAAAATCTGCAGTTTTTCAGTTCTTATAAAAGACAGAGGGGAGACATTTAACAGGTAAGGATACATGCAGGAGGGATGTATATCCTTATATATAAGCACTATGTAGTTTATAAAGGATGAGAGTGGGTTTACATCCACTTTAGGGATCATTTTGCTCTGTGAATTATTGCCAGAGATAGGATTGCTCATGTGATATGGCCTTAGATGTTGTTGAGCCCCCACCCCCAAAATACCCTCCTTTTGCCCACAGTTTGATGGTAAATTGCAAAAGGATCATACAGTTCAACTTGTTTCAAAAATTTTAAATGTTTGACATAATATAACAAAATAAGATTATTATTATGAAGTTGGTGGTGTATTAACCACTTCAGCCCCAAAAGATTGTACTACCTTCCTGACCAGAGCACTTTTTACAATTTGGCACTGGATCTCTTTAACTGACAATTGTGTGGTCATGCAATGCCCACAAATAGAGCTTTCTATTGATGGTATTTGATCACCTCTGCGGTTTTTATTTTTTGCACTCCAAACAAAAAAGAGCGACATTTAAAAAAAAATATATATTACATTTTTTTTGCTGTAATAAATATCCCCAAAATGTATCTTTTATTTATTTTTAAACACATTTCTTCGTCAGTTTAGGCAAATATATATTCATCTACATATTTTTGTTAAAAAAATCGCAATAAGTGTATATTGATTGGTTTGCGCAAAAGTTATAGCATCTACAAACTATGGCAAATATTTGTATTACTAGTAATGGTGGTGATCTGCGATTTTTAGCATTACTGCGACATTGCGATAGACAGATCGGACACTTTTGACACTTTGTTGGGACCATTGACAATTAAACAGCGATCAGTGCTATAAAAATGCACTGATTACTGTGTAAATGTCACAGGCAGGGAAGGGGTTAACACTAGGGGGCGATCGAGGTGTTAACTGTGTGTTTCCTCAGTGTGTTTTAACTGTGTTGGGATAGGAGTGACTAGAAGAGGAGACATATTGTTTTTCCTACTTAGTAGGAACAAACAATATGTTTCCTCTTCACCGACAGCACAGGGATATGTGTGTTTACACGCACAAATCCCTGTGCTGGCGCTTGTGCATGTGATTGTGCACGACCGGCGGCGATCGTGTCCGCTGACTACACCCATTGAGTTCTCTGCAATGCAGCAGGCACCCTCTGGTGGCGGAAAGAGAAAAGGACGTACCTGTACAGGATTTTACCAAGGGGATCCATTCTGCCACAGTATATCTGCATGAGCTGGTCGGGAATCAGTGAAAGTTGAGTTCAGTGGCAGATTAAACTTTACGGAGGCCCCTAGGAGGTTTCTCGTGAGTGTGGTCTAGTGGGGTTATTTTGAACTACTGTAAGTAGTGTGCATGTCGGCCGAGATGATTCTGGAGGTTTCTCGTGAGTGCGGTCTAGTGGGGTTATTTTGAACTACTGTAAGTAGTGTGCGTGTCGGCCAAAATGATCATCACTACTGTACATTACACGTACATAGGTTGCACCAAAGTTTTTCAAACTGACAGCTCAAAGAAGGTGTGCTTTATAGAGACAAACTGTAATGTGAACCTGATGTCCTTTAGTTTATATACTTTAAGTTGTTATTGGGTACATTACATTAAAAGAGAAGTATGAGATTCCTGAAAAACAAAACATAATTATACTCATCTAGGTAGATTCATCTGTCCCCTGCAGCCTGTATGAGCAATTAAGCACTGCTGATCACTCAGCGGTCTTCGGGTTGCATAGAACCGGTTGATTGTAAGTTACTGGACCTCTTGTCAGGGACCTACCTGTGGGCTCCGACGAGCCCCTGTTGCTCGCGCTCGTGCTCCAATTGCGCGCGTCTGCACGCTGCGCGTGTGCGCGCGTGCACCTATCGTGCGCGCGCGTGCACGGCGCGCGTCTGCATCACGGGGGCGCGCGCGTGCGCGGCGGGAGCGCGCGCATGCGCACTAGCCCTTCTTCCCCTTTAAAAGCTCAGTAGCAGCAGTGACACCTTGCTGTCTGATCTACAGCTTTGTGTCCTAAAAACCCTGAAACCTGATGTCTGTTTGAAACCTGATACCTGCTTACCTGATACCTGTTGAAACCTGATACCTGATCTACCCGATACCTGACCCGGCTCCGTCTGACTACCTGAATACCGTTACCGACCCCTGGCTTGATCCGACTCCGCTCTACTCTGCTGCCCATCGTTATCAGACCTATGCTTGAACTTTGACAACGCTACCTCCGCTACAGAGTGACTTTCGGGTGATCCGCCCATCTGACCCTTGTTGACTGCATACCCGTTCCTGTCTTGCATCTGACCAGGCTCGTCCACCAGTTCCCGCTATCCGGTTCCGGTGGCCCTCCAGAGACGCTGTCTCCTACACTGCCTGTCCGCAAGATTTCCATTCCGACCGGTCTGCTGTCATCCCAAGCACTCTTACCCCACCGTGCTCCCGGACTTGCTGTCCCCACTCCAGCAGTCCCTGAACCCGGGCGGTAAGAGGGGCTCTTTCCTGCATACGAGGCTCTATCCACGAGGTACGTAACAGTATCAGACAGCCATGTCAGAGCCTGTGGGAATAGCCCCTGCCATAGACGAAATCTGCAAACACCTGGCGTCCCTCACAGAAGCAGTAAAGAACCTACAGGAAGGCTACGTTAGACTAGAAGGACAGGTACACAGCCTGGCTGCCCCCAGTGATCCAGCTGCTCCTTCAACCTCCAGATCCGCATCAGCTGTTTCTGCTCCTTCGGTGGTAATGCTCCCACCTGAACCAAGAGTTCCAGTGCCAGAGCGATTCGCTGGCGACCGCACCAAATTTCGAGCCTTCCGTAGCGCCTGTGAGCTCTATTTCGCCCTGCAACCCCGGACATTTTCCTTGGAGGTCACCAAAGTGGGATTCGTAATCTCCCTACTACAAGGGGACCCTCAGACCTGGGCCCACCGGCTGCTCGAGGAGAATGGTGACCAGACGCGGACCCTGTTCGCTTTTCTTGAGGCCATGGCTCTGCTATATGATGACCCTCAACGAGCCGCTACCGCAGAGTCTGCCCTACTCACGCTCCAGCAAGGCCGCAGAGCGGCTGAGGACTATGTCACGGACTTTAGGCGCTGGAGCGCGGACACTCAATGGAACGATGCAGCTCTGCGGCACCAGTTTCCCTTGGGCCTTTCTGAAAGTCTGAAGGACGAACTCGCTCGAGTGGGGGTGCCCGAGACCCTCGAGGATCTAATTACCACAGCTATCCAGATCGACCGCCGGCTTCGTGAACACCGGGCTGAGCGATCTTCTCAACCGAACCGTCCCACCTGGATGACTGCAAAGGTACCTATGCCGGCTTCTCGCTACCTGCCTCCTACCTACCCAGATCCCCCCAGCACCAACCAGGACTCATCTGAACCCATGCAACTTGGCCTCATGCGGCCAACACTACCACCTGAAGAGCGGGCACGTCGTCGCCAACTCAACCTTTGCATGTACTGCGGCGGGACTGGCCACTACGTTCGCAACTGTCCTGTTAAGACACGTAAGTGCCTCATCTCAGCTCCTGTCAACTTCTCAGCCCTGTCAGGCAATGCAACCCACCTTGCTCTACCTTTCTCGTTACAGTGCCAGGGAAGGACTATTCCGGTCAACGCCATCCTTGACTCCGGCGCATGCAGCTGCTTCATCGATACCGCTTTTGTCAACCTGCACAGCATCCCCTTACGAAGAAAGACCCATGGACTCTCTGTTTTTCTGGCCGACGGCTCCCGCATCAGTTCTGGACAGGTAATCCAAGAGACTCTACCTCTACCTGCTTTAATCGCTCCTCAGCACAAGGAACTGTTGGTCCTAGATGTGATTTCTTCTCCTCTGTTTCCGGTAATCCTCGGCCTACCCTGGCTTCAGGCTCACAACCCTCTGATTAATTGGGCATCTGGGGAGGTGTCTTTTCAGTCCCCTTACTGCCAGCAATACTGTCTACCCGGGCCCACCAGTTCACCTCCCACCTTACTATGTATGGACTCTGACCCAAGCCTGCTTCAGTGCATCCCTGAACCCTATCATGGCTTCCTGGACGTTTTTAGTAAACGGGGGGCCGACTCCCTTCCGCCCCATAGCCCCTATGACTGCCCGATCGAGCTTCTCCCAGGGGCCGAAATTCCTTTTGGGCGTATCTTTCCGTTATCAGAAAAGGAGCAGGAGGCCCTAAAAATATATATAGATGAAAACTTACATAAGGGGTTCATCCGGCCTTCTACCTCCCCAGCAAGCGCTGGAATATTTTTCGTTACCAAGAAGGATCAGTCCCTCCGTCCGTGTGTGGATTACCGGGAACTAAATAATATCACAGTGAAAAACCGGTACCCGCTACCCCTGGTACCCGAGCTCTTCCAAAAACTGAGGTCGGCTACCGTCTTCACCAAGTTAGACCTGAGAGGGGCCTACAACCTGGTCCGTATTCGGGAGGGGCACGAATGGAAAACAGCTTTTCGTACCCGATTCGGTCATTACGAATACCTAGTCATGCCCTTCGGACTGTGTAATGCGCCCGCCACCTTTCAGCATTTTATTAATGACGTACTCAGAGACTTTCTGGACATCTTTGTAATTGTCTATCTTGATGATATCTTAGTCTTTTCCAGATCATTAGACAGACACCGAGAGCATGTTCGTAAAGTCCTCCACCGGCTCCGACTACACAGATTATACGCCAAGGCAGAGAAATGCGAATTTGAACGTCAGACCATCCAGTTCCTGGGCCTGGTAATCTCTCCCACCGGAATTAAGATGGACCCTCAGAAGGTGTCTGCTATCCTCGACTGGCCAGTACCCCTGGACAAGAAGGGGGTACAACGCTTCGTAGGTTTTGCAAACTTCTATATAAGATTTATCAGGGGGTTTTCTGCAATAATTTCCCCCATCACACAATTGACCAGACAAAACCTACGTTTTCACTGGAACCCAGAAGCTCAAAAGGCCTTTGACCGACTCAAAAAGCTTTTCACGTCAGCCCCGATCCTCAGTCACCCTGATCCTGCACTACCCTATATCCTCGAGGTTGACGCATCTGAAGTCGCAGTGGGAGCTGTTGTCTCCCAACGCCAGGGAAATAAAGACCTAATGCATCCCATCGGATTCTTTTCCCGGAAACTTTCTCCTGCGGAAAGAAATTATGATGTCGGAGATCGTGAGTTACTTGCCATCAAGACCGCATTGGAGGAATGGAGGTACCTGTTAGAAGGCGCAGCCCATCCAGTATTAATTTATACCGATCACAAGAATCTTGAGTACCTAAGATCTGCTAAAAGGTTGAAGCCCCGTCAAGCCCGCTGGGCGCTGTGTGGAAGTCCTGAAACTCCTTCACGACCACCCGTTGGCGGGACACTTTGGGGTTTGGAAAACCCTCGAACTGGTACGTCGTACCTTCTGGTGGCCAGACCTGGAAAATTTCTGCAAAACATATGTTAACTCATGCCCCACGTGTAATCGAAACAAGACCACAAGAAGCCGAGCTTGGGGACTGTTGAAGCCCCTACCTGTACCCAATAGACCCTGGGAAATGATTTCTATAGACTTTATAGTAGAACTTCCTCGTTCGGAGGGGTGCACGGCAATTTTTGTAGTCGTGGATCGCCTATCCAAGATGGCTCATTTCCTTCCCTTAAGGAGTACCCCAACGGCCACAGAGACTGCTCGTATCTTCATCAAGGAGATTGTTCGGCTACACGGAATTCCCTCCGACATCGTGTCTGACAGGGGGGTTCAGTTCCCGTCCCGCTTCTGGAGATCCCTATGTGAAACCTTGAAGATTAAACTTTCCTTTTCCTCAGCTTATCATCCCCAAACCAACGGGCAAACAGAGAGGACCAACCAGACTCTTGAACAGTACATTAGGTGCTTTACGTCCTTCTCTCAGGACGATTGGGTTTCCCTGCTACCTCTAGCGGAGTTCGCGTACAATAACGCCAACCACTCAGCTACCGGGCAATCCCCTTTCTTTGCCAATTATGGTTTTGATCTAACCTTTTTACCTGACCTTTTTTCAGAATCCCCAGTCCCGGCAGTGCAGAGTACGATGGAGTTCCTCAGCCACAACAACCAGGTATTACGGGAAGCGGTGACTAAAGCTCAAGCTGCCAGTAAAAAGTTCTTTGACCGGAAGAAGAGAGGCGAATTGAATCTTCAGCCAGGTGACCAGGTATTGCTATCTACAACCAACCTCAAGTTGGCCTGTCCTTCAAAGAAGTTGGGACCAAAGTTCATAGGACCTTTTCCAGTACGAAGGAAGATCAATGAGGTATCGTATGAACTATCCTTACCTGATTCTTTGAAAATTCATCCAGTATTCCATGTGTCATTGTTGAAACCTGCAGTTCTGGATCCCTTTCCTGATAGAGGGACCAGTCCCCCAGAACCTGTTTTTGTTGATGGGTGCGAGGAATACGTTGTGGAGGCCATCCTCGACTGCAGGAAGCGGCAAGGGCAAACTCAATTTTTAGTAAAATGGAAAGGGTATGGCCCAGAAGACAATTCCTGGGAACCCGAAAACAACATCCATGCACAGAGACTGATTCGCAATTTCTTTTCCGCTCACCCTGAAAAAAGAATCAAATTTGGCATCCGGAGGCTGCCCCTTGGGGGGGGCAATGTCAGGGACCTACCTGTGGGCTCCGACGAGCCCCTGTTGCTCGTGCTCCAATTGCGAGCGTCTGCACGCCGCGCGTGCGCGCGCGTGCACCTATCGTGCGCGCGCGTGCACGGCGCGCGTCTGCGTCACGGGGGCGCGCGCGTGCGCGGCGGGAGCGCGCGCATGCGCACTAGCCCTTCTTCCCCTTTAAAAGCTCAGTAGCAGCAGTGACACCTTGCTGTCTGATCTACAGCTTTGTGTCCTAAAAACCCTGAAACCTGATGTCTGTTTGAAACCTGATACCTGCTTACCTGATACCTGTTGAAACCTGATACCTGATCTACCCGATACCTGACCCGGCTCCGTCTGACTACCTGAATACCGTTACCGACCCTGGCTTGATCCGACTCCGCTCTACTCTGCTGCCCATCGTTATCAGACCTATGCTTGAACTTTGACAACGCTACCTCCGCTACAGAGTGACTTTCGGGTGATCCGCCCATCTGACCCTTGTTGACTGCATACCCGTTCCTGTCTTGCATCTGACCAGGCTCGTCCACCAGTTCCCGCTATCCGGTTCCGGTGGCCCTCCAGAGACGCTGTCTCCTACACTGCCTGTCCGCAAGATTTCCATTCCGACCGGTCTGCTGTCATCCCAAGCACTCTTACCCCACCGCGCTCCCGGACTTGCTGTCCCCACTCCAGCAGTCCCTGAACCCGGGCGGTAAGAGGGGTTCTTTCCTGCATACGAGGCTCTATCCACGAGGTACGTAACACCTCTACTCTTCTATTCTACCCCCTTCCCTGTGCTCACTGGAGTCCTGAACTGTGCAGGGGGTGGAAGCAGCTGGCTCAGGCTCCCAGCAGCTTGCTGAGGGGCTAAGCCAGCTGTCAGTTCAGGCATCTGGGTGGATGCCAACTGTAAAGTCAGGATCTTTCCCAAGCCTTGATCAGCTCTGTGACATCAGCCAACAGTGGGCTTTAGTCCATTGCCAGCTGAAAACAGGTCACAGGAGCACAGAATGAACTGATCCATAGAAGTAAAGCCAAAAAAACTTTGACTGTGCTCCTCCTATAAAACATTATTTTCTTCTTCTCATTTATCTGACATTTTACTAGCTAGTCGTATATGCACGCCGGTCGCTACTCACTTCTCTCCCACAATGGTAGCTACTATACGTACATGGAAGATGTTTGCTTCTCATAAATTCATAGATCAAGTGGTTAAACCCCTTCCTCTTACCATCTCATGCTTGCCTCTAATTATTCCAGGCTTATCCATTACGCAATGGATAGCTAAGGGTATTAGGGTGGTAGGAGACTTGATAACAGGTCCCACACTTAAATCATTTCGGGATCTACAAGTGGAATATGGCTTAGACGACAAAGATCTCTATAAATATTTCCAAGTAGCTCATTTTCTCAGGAAGTCACCTCAGCTGTCCATATTTTTACCTTGGCGAACAATGCTTTATCTTAAAGGTAAAGATTTATCTTACTAATCCTATAACTAATATTAAGGGGATTTCATTGTTTTACAATCTCTTAAATAACAAAAACGTTTTTATTAAAACTTCGAACTTAGAGGCGTGGGAGCGAGATTTGGGAGGAAAGTTTACCAGCGATCAATGGCAAAAAGCTTTGCGCAGTACATTTTCTGAGACTAATGCAGGCCATACACGGTCGAATTTCGAACAAATTTTCTTTTCAAAATCAGAAAAAGAAGGAGAGGATTTTACACATCCGGACAGTCTAAAAATGGCCACATCCCTGATAACTATAGAAAAAAAGGAAATACCCCCAAGGAAGCGGGACTTTAAAGGCCAAGTTCAGAACAAAAGGATTTTTAATAGATTATTATGATATAGACCAAATAACATACAAATTGATACTTGTTGGGAAAGTGATCTGTATGGTCCACTACCTCTTTGTGACAATCACTAAGTAGGTATGGAACATCAGGGGTTAGAAAAGTGCACCCGGTGAAAGAAATAGAGGGGAGATAAAATCAAATAACAACACGGTATATAATACAACATAATAAAAAAGCGCAATCTCCGTGGGACAAAATGGAGAATGCCCGACGCGTCATCAGGGGCCAGGGAGTTGTACCGCATAAAAATTCTCAATTCTAAAGATAACAAAAACAACAACAACATAGGACACACAGTCAGAAACAAAACATATGCAGAATCGGTATATTTGATTTACAGCACATTATATGTAAGTGTAGTTACCGCTGGCTTTGTGGAGAGAAAGAAAGGAGTCCCTTGTTGGGATAATAGTGGTCACAAGTGGGTTCGGGATGGGTCGCTAAAGGGTTGTGGCCCTTCCTACATGAATAATCACAATCCTATGTAGAATACAAAAGAGAAAAGAAAAGAAACGGACGAGGGTTGGTTGGTTTTTTGTGTACTGAGTAGATAAGCAAGTGTATACCAAGGATTTTGTCCATTGGTTCTGAAGTATGTGTTGTATTTAATACACATCATATCACAATATTTACCCGATGTGGGAGGGGGGTGAGTTTATTTCAAACGCCCCCTAAAATCCTGTGTGATAATATTCAGTTGATCCACCTGGATCAGAAAAAGCGAGACCTATGGAAAAAAAGATATACATGTAGCTAAACCAGTTACGACCCTATTGCAAAGGTATTGAGGGTAGGATAAGATGGAATATTGAACTTACAGTTATTTTGAAATGTCCACGGCCCAGTGGCGTTGTCCCTGATATGCGTAGGGTGCCTAAACGTTGAGAGTGTAGCGTGGATTTTAAAGGATTTTTCGATTGTGCGTCGAATCCGCGTTAGGTGATGTAATCGCGTATGGCGTCCAGGTATGCACAGCGCCGCGTTAGTCATGTGACCCAGTGGCGTTGTCCTTCATGTATATAGGGTGCCTGATCGCTTAGAGTCTAGTGTGGATTTGTAAATATTTTTTCGTTTGCGCGTCGAATCTCGCGCTTAGTGATGACGTCAGCGCGTATGGTGTGCTGACGTTCGCGGCGCCGCATGGGTCACATGACCGCGGCGTCCTGCCGTAAATTAGAAAGGCCTTTCAGGTGGCCTGCACTAAGCACAAATTGTCTGACCGAATTGGTCCCATGACCCCCCTTAGGCTGAACCCCGACATTCCGCCGGGCATGCACCCCACCTTCCTCTCTGACTGTTGGCCCCACGCGACCGTTAGGGCGGGACACCTCTTCTCACAGGGAAAACTCATGCTTCAGTCTGAACTAGCCAATTACGCTAACCGGGATGAATTCCCATTCTGGACATACATACAAATGCGACACTTCATTGACAAGACGGCCCCAAGAACCCACTGGTCCAGACCTTGCTCCCCTTTTGAAATCCTCTGCTCAAAGGGGGAACCACAAAGACATATCGTTTCGATAGTCTACGGTTTACCGTTTACTGCACACTCCTCAAAACTCCACTGGGCTAACCAACAGTGGGAACGGGACCTAGCGACAAGCCTCACAGACAATGAGTGGGAAACCATTTACCGGCTGGCCCACAAGGGCTCAATCAATGTTCAGGTACAGGAAAATGCTTACAAGCTTCTCTCCAGATGGTACAAAACCCCGCTCAAGTTGCACAAAATTAACCCTGCCCTCCCAAAGATCTGCTGGAGGTGCCATCTGGAGACTGGCTCTTTCCTCCACATTTGGTGGTCCTGCCCCAAACTCCTACCCTACTGGGAAGAGGTGCACAGGCTCATAGCACAAATCACGACTGACCGCTTAGAATTCACTCCGGCCCAGTTTCTACTCCACCATGCCCAGGTTCTCCCGAGGGGCTACTGCCGCTCCCTGGCCATGCACATGGTGAATGCGGCACGGATGTGCATCCCGATCAAATGGCTCTCTCCGCACCCCCCATTCCTGACTGACTGGTTCGCCCGTCTCCACAAAACGATGGAGATGGAGGAACTCATCCACCTCTCTAACGACAGCCCTGCGAAATTCACCGAGACTTGGGCCTGCTGGATCCATTTCACCACGACCGACGATTACAAAAAAATCAGACCCTGACGACTGTGCCCGGATTTCCTCCTCTCCCTACACCTTGCCGAGCTGTGGCAGAATACCTGTACTCCTCACACCCCCGCCCCACTCTCCGACCTGGAACATTACCCCCCATCCCCCTCCCTCCCTTCCATCCCACAAGCCGCAAACACAAACCCTACACTGGTAGACCTTGCCGTCCTGCAAAATGGAGGGATGGTTCGCTTCCATGCACTATTAACACCGGCTTCCCATTATTGCTTCCGGACTACCTCCATGCTACTCCCTTCTACACTGTTTATACAGGTCAAGGGGAGAGCCCCTGGAAACTGTGTAGCTTGCCTCTCGACATACTTGTTGGCGAACCGATTATTGCTTCTGACACTGTTTACCATGCAACATTTTGTTTGTTTGTAGCTTGGCGGCTGCGACCGCACTTTACTTTTCGACTGTTATTGATGATGTAAAGTATAACTTGTACTGTGTCATTTTCCCAATAAAAACTATTTGGAATAAAAAAAAAGAAAGGCTTAGGGCGTAGAGGCTGACTCTGATAAGTGGGCGTGCCAAACATGCCAGTGGACACTTCCGTTCTCCTCATCACTATCAGCAACAGATGCACTCATATAGTGCAGGGTAGATAGTGGGATTGGAGCTGCCAAATTAACTGGGGAAAAAACATGAATAATTGATACATAGAAGGTACCCAAACCCTATGTCAAATAATAAAAATGTATGTGAAATTAATTCATGAAGGGTACCCAGGTCAAACCCAAGTCCCGACCACTAGAAGACCAAACACTAGGAAATTAGGGCTGAGGAAAGTATTGATATAGAGTATATCTATAACACAGAAGAGGACATAACCAATAGTACAGAACCAATACACAAACAATCAAACGTATGTATTGAGACCAATAACGAAGTCTCATAGGATGGTAAGTATAAATATTGTTGGCTGCTATCATTGCCACAGGGGTTGTGTTTGTTCTTTTAGGTACCTGGATCGCCCCCTATGTAGAAGCCCGAATGTTGGGCAATAATGATTCCCATTGTTTTCAATTGTTATTTAGTTATTTATTTATTGTTCTGCAGTCTTATGTCCATTGATTTGTCTAAATACTTAACCCTCACCCTCCCAGGCACCTGACTTGTAGCCCTCCAAGAAGGGTCGATAACTGACTTTGCTATTTAGGCCAGGGGGCAAAGTAGCCTGAAGGGGTCTCCCGCTGGAGTAGTAGTTTGTCCCAATCTCCCCCTCTTGGATTGGGGTGAATTCTATCCCCAGTGTTTTAGGGATGCTGCCTTGATGGACATCTCTCGAGTGTCTCCCCAAAGGGAGGTCAGGATTCGATATTTTTATACTTTTTATATGTCTAGAGATCTGTTTCCTCCATTCTAATTCTAAAACAGCCGCACGAACAGGTTAGCAGGTACACAATCCCATAGGTGTTACAGTTCGCGAAATGTCGCGGTTTGTATTGGCGGCCGTTCGGAAGTTTGATATCTTTTGAAGTGTTGATGTGTTGACATTGTGCACAACCTCCACAGGTGAAGGTGCCCCATCATTTACAGGGATCTCCCCTAAAAGTTCCAGTATATTCACTGGTAACTAATGAGTCCTTAATGGATCTAGTCCGTCTGTAGGTGATTAGAGGTTGATTGGGGATAAATTGGCTGATGATGGGGTCAATCTGTAGTATGTGCCAATGTTTTTTGATTATCCGTTTTATCTGTTTATGTTGGTTGTTATATGTCGTAATGATTCTTGTAGGTAAACATTGATTTTCTTCTTTATTAGCGATTTTCTTTGGAGGTAACAGTATGTCTAGTCTTGACTGACTCTTCACTTTTCTGAAGGCTTTTTTTAAAACACGTGTGGGAGTACCCCCTTTGTAGGAGCCTTCTTTTTAGGTTGTCTGCTTCCTTGATAAACATACCTTCATCCGAACAGTTCCTCCTTGTACGGAGATACTGTGAATATGGGATTGATCGTATGAGGGGTTCGGGGTGGAAGCTTGAAGCTTGTAAGATGGTGTTACCGGCCGTTGCTTTCCGGAACAGAGAACTGGAGAGATGTCCATCAAGGGTTTTAAAGATGGTGACATCGAGAAACGTAATTGTTTGATTACTGTGAATGCTGGTGAACTTCAAATTGAAGTAGTTAATGCCCATGTCATTAATGCAAATGGCAAGGTCTTCCGTTGTGCCATCCCATATCATGAAAATATCATCGATAAACCTATGCCAAGTCAAGATGTTAGGTGTGTGCAAATTTTCCCCTTCGGCAGACAAGAAACGGCACTCCCACTCCCCCAGATACAGGTTGGCATACGATGGGGCACAACATGTCCCCATCGCAACCCCCTGCATCTGGAGGAAGTGGGAGCCATTGAACGAGAATGCATTGTGGTATAGGATAAACTCAAGAGCTTGCACAATGAAGTTGTGCAAGGGTTTGTCATCCCTATGAGACAGCCGGATAAAGTGTTCAATCACCTCCAATCCCTTTATGTGGGGTATAGAACTGTACAAGGCCTCCATGTTTACTGTGACTAGAAGTGCCTCAGTCGGTATTATGAGATTTTCAAGGGTTTGGAGCAGGTGAGTGGTGTCTCTAATATAGGATGGTAGATTGGTTACCAGTGGTCTAAGTTGTTCATCAATGAACTGGCTCAATCGCTCAGTAATGCATCCTCGTCCTGAGATAATTGGTCTGCCTGGTGGATTGAGTAAGTTTTTGTGCACTTTAGGCAGGCTGTAAGACGTTGGAATCTTGGCATGATCGGTTCTGATGAATTCCCATGTTTGTTGGGTAATTGTGTTTTCCACATATGCTTTGTCAACCATCTTAAAGAAATCTATGAAGGAAAGGACTGATGCGCTACTAGGAGTAAACAAAAGTGAACTAGAGTCACATGAACTGGTCTGTAGCGGCTCAATCTGGAGTGTCCACAAAACACTGGTGTAAAAATATGAAAATGAAAAAGTGATAAGCGCTTCAGAAAATGTGCAAACACCAAAAAATTAACAACTGAAAATAAACCATACAATGTGCAAGCACCAAATAATAAACTGGTAATGGACCATAAAAGGCACTAGTAGGCTGAAATGGTCGAGACCACAATGTAAATAATGTTAGATGGTCAAACAAACAGTTCCTTATGCCTGGTGCATCTGTGTGTCAGTATATGACCTTTTCATTGACCAATAAAGGTGAAGCTAAGTGTCAAGTGTGACACTAATTGACAGTCTGTATGAAGTGATAGAGGAATGGACTGGGTGAGATGTAATCGGAGTCTTCCTTTAAGATGCTGTACAGAATCTATTCAATCCTTAAGGAGTGTTGTAGTCCCCTTAACTTAGGGTGGCTATATATGGGCATATAGTGCTGTATCCTGCTGTATTCGTGGCCTCGGTCTCTCAATATAGTTCCCTCTTCCTGTTACCCTCTGTTCAAGATGGTCCGGATTCGGTGCTCCATGGATGGAGTGTAGGGAAATGAGGTAAAAGAGAGAAAAAGATTGCCTCCAATGGTGAAGTATATCAGTGCCAAAACAGGGGGTATTTATTAAAAATCGGTAAAAGTTGATAATGTAAAGTCCAAACTAAGTTGGACTAGATGCAAAAATCAATTGGATAAAAGTTCAGCATAAAATAAAAAATAAAAAATAAAAATACAACGGAGACGGAGCGGAGCGATCGTTGTACCACTACCGCTTGGTCTGTTGGCCTCCGGCTTGTCAAGCCGGAGGCCAACAGACCAAGCGGTAGTGGTACAACGATCGCTCCGCTCCGTCTCCGTTGTATTTTTATTTTTTATTTTTTATTTTATGCTGAACTTTTATCCAATTGATTTTTGCATCTAGTCCAACTTAGTTTGGACTTTACATTATCAACTTTTACTGATTTTTAATAAATACCCCCTGTTTTGGCACTGATATACTTCACCATTGGAGGCAATCTTTTTCTCTCTTTTACCTCATTTCCCTACACTCCATCCATGGAGCACCGAATCCGGACCATCTTGAACAGAGGGTAACAGGAAGAGGGAACTATATTGAGAGACCGAGGCCACGAATACAGCAGGATACAGCACTATATGCCCATATATAGCCACCCTAAGGTAAGGGGACTACAACACTCCTTAAGGATTGAATAGATTCTGTACAGCATCTTAAAGGAAGACTCCGATTACATCTCACCCAGTCCATTCCTCTATCACTTCATACAGACTGTCAATTAGTGTCACACTTGACACTTAGCGTCACCTTTATTGGTCAATGAAAAGGTCATATACTGACACACAGATGCACCAGGCATAAGGAACTGTTTGTTTGACCATCTAACATTATTTACATTGTGGTCTCGACCATTTCAGCCTACTAGTGCCTTTTATGGTCCATTACCAGTTTATTATTTGGTGCTTGCACATTGTATGGTTTATTTTCAGTTGTTAATTTTTTGGTGTTTGCACATTTTCATTTTCTGAAGCGCTTATCACTTTTTCATTTTCATCTTAAAGAAATCGTTGTCAAATCTTTCGATTATGGGTTTCGAGATGGGTCTGTACCAATCTCGGTTAGATTGGTTAGGATATTCAGGCACATCGTTTGATAGAATTCATTAATCATTATCACAATGTTGCCCCCTTTGTCTGAGGGTTTTATTATAAGTCGTTTTTGGTCGGCTAGTTTTTTCAAGGCCGCCCTTTCCTGAGTAGAGATATTTTCTGGTGTTGATTTTGATTTAAATCTCAAGATGTCTTTACTTGTCATTGTTATAAAGGCATTGAGATTTGGATTAAGGGTCAATGGTGGAAATTTGTTTGATTTTTGTTTCAGCAAGGACTTTACTGAAAGGCCCCCCTCCGTTGGGGTTAGTTGTTCTTCCAGGATCGCATTCAGATCAATCCTGTCGATTAGGTCTCTGTTGCTTTGTTCCTCTAGCAGAGTTATTAGATCATTCAAAGCCTGTTCTTCTCTGGTGGAGAGTTCTTTAGTGGTAACCGGTTTGGCGTATAGACCTTTCAGGATAAGTTTTCGGGCAAAGAGGTGTAGATCTTTTATTGTCTCAAAGGTATCGGCGTCTCTTGATGGACAGAAGGTTAAGCCTTTGTTTAGAATCGTCAATTCATCCTCGGATAGGTCGTACTGGGAGAGATTGATGACACTCATGGGGTCCGCACATTGCCCATGTTCAGCCCCATGTCAT
Source organism: Rana kukunoris (assembly GCA_029574335.1). Taxonomy (NCBI): domain Eukaryota; kingdom Metazoa; phylum Chordata; class Amphibia; order Anura; family Ranidae; genus Rana; species Rana kukunoris. The sequence goes on from CM056053.1 coordinate 137,333,526, forward strand.
TGTTGGTCATTTCGATTGGATGGAGGATGGGTTTCATTTGTTGTTTTTCCTCGATTCGGTTGAGTACCCCTTGAATCCCCTCTAGTTGAATTGTATTCATTGCTCAGAGTGTTCGGGGTAAGTTGTGAAACAGGACCATTGTCGCTTATATGTTTCTTACTTTCATTGCCCCTTTCAGGTGATGTCCATTTTTGTTTCTTGGTGCCCCGTACACCCATTTGCGAGTGGGCAGAGGATTCTCCATTTTGTCCCACGGAGATTGCGCTTTTTTATTATGTTGTATTATATACCGTGTTGTTATTTGATTTTATCTCCCCTCTATTTCTTTCACCGGGTGCACTTTTCTAACCCCTGATGTTCCATACCTACTCAGTGATTGTCACAAAGAGGTAGTGGACCATACAGGTCACTTTCCCAACAAGTATCAATTTGTATGTTATTTGGTCTATATCATAATAATCTATTAAAAATCCTTTTGTTCTGAACTTGGCCTTTAAAGTCCCGCTTCCTTGGGGGTATTTCCTTTTTTTCTTTCAAAATCAGAAAGTGTTTTTTTTTTGTGATCCGATGATGCCACCATTGATTTTCGAAATTCGGCCGACCAAAACTTTTACGTTGCCGGGAATATTCTTTTCTCTCCATAAATATTCGTTTCTCTCCAGGATTTTCTTTTCTTGCACATGCACATTTTTTTTCTATTACATTTCTCGCACGATTCTCCCATCATTGATCAGAAAATCGACCACTTTTCCGAAAATTTCCAACATGTCGGATTTCTCAAATTTGTTTGCCACACGAAAATCGGCTGTTGCTGAAGCCCACTAACGGTGCGAAATACAAACGAAAATTCTTTGATACGATTTTCACAAGAAAATTCTTTCGAAATTCGAACAGTGTATGGCCGGCTTAAGAGTGTCAACCTATGGGAATTATCCCATAAAATATTGGTGCGGTGGTACTTAACACCGTACCACCTGTCTAAGTTTGATCCCAAGATCTCCCCCTTATGCTGGAGAAATTGCAGGGCAGTGGGGACGTTACATCATATCTTGTGGTCCTGTCCTTCCCTTAGGCTTAGGGGATTGTGGGCAAGTGTATTTAGTTTAATCTGCCAGTTTGCGAATACTCGGATTTCCCCTTTGGCAAAAGCAGCACTGCTATTTCTGGGCCTAGAACTAGTTCCTGTCTCGGCAAACACCGTAATCACCCATATTCTTCTAAGCACCAGTTTAGGTATTGTGCTGCACTGGAAGGATGCAGATCCACCCTCGCTGAGGGAAATCATTGAATCAACTAATACTCATGCTTCCTATGAACTAATGTTTGCTGTATCTAAGGGGAAGTACGATACCATGAAACGCCAATGGTCCAAGTGGAATGAGTGGTACAGCTTGGTTTATAATAGCTGATTTCTGATTCATATGCTGAACAACACTTCAATATATTTTTTTTATTATTTAATGTTATTTTTTATTTTTTTTGTTATCTTATTCTATTTAGTTTATTTGTTTATTTTTTCATGCCGGTCCAGTTTCCCCAGACAATTTCTTTTACTACACTGCTTGTACTCATTAATGTGTCCTTTGGTATTTGTTGGGTAATATTGGAACTGAGGCGGGTGTTGTTGCCTTCCACTCGGCGGCACAGTTTTGCTCCTAGAGGGGTGCTTGGGGGGAGGGGGATGACATATCGTCCACTTGATCTGACACTGGGCTTTGAACGACGATCAAACTGATCTTTAATTGTTTTGTGTATTAATATGATAGTCAAACTCGAATGTTTAACGGGACATGTTACAGCTTATTATCTGTTTATTATTTGTCTCTTTCCTTTCTTTGTATTTTTAAAATTTAATAAAAATTATTGGAGTGAAAACAGTATTTTTTCTTTAGTCTTTAATATAAAGTTTTCGTTTCTTTGAGTTGATTAATTTTTTCTATCTTTTCTAAACAATTAAGTTAAGCTTTATTGTAATTCTCTTTCAAAATCAAATCAATATTATTTTGATCTAACTCTCCAATAAGCCAGCAGCATGTTTGCAAAAAAAAAAAAGCCTCATGCCGCGTACAGACGATCATTTTTCGGCATGTAAAAAACGACGTTTTAAAAAAATGTAATTTAAAATGATCGTGTGTGGGCTTCACATCATTTCTTGGGTTCTGAAAAATGAGAAAAAAAAAATTCGAACATGCTGCATTTTTTAACGACGTTTTAAACTATGTAGTTTTTCGGGTTGTAAAAAATGATTGTGTGTGGGCTAAAATTACGTTAAAAACCCACGCATGCTCAGAAGCAAGTTATGAGACGCTCATTCTGGTAAAACTACTGTTCGTAATGGAGTAAGCACATTCATCACGCTGTAACAGACAGAAAAGCGCGAATCGTCTTTTACTAACACTAAATCAGCTAAAGCAGCCCCAAGGGTGGCGTCACCCGAATGAAACTTCCCCTTTATAGTGCCGTCGTACGTGTTGTACGTCACCGTGGTTTGCTAGAGCATTTTTTTTTAACAATCGTATGTGGGCAACGTCGTTTTAATGATGAAGTTGGAAAAAACTTTGTTTTTTCTAGAGGCTGAAAAAATTATTTTTTTACATGCCGCGAATTGATCATGTGTACGAGGCATAATGCTTACACACAACCATTTTTAATGGTCTAGAAAAAACAACGTTTTTTTTAACCCGATTATTGTTAAGCCGGCCTTGCCTACACACGATCGTGAAAAAAAAATGCTCTAGCAAAGCGTGGTGACGTACAACACGTACGACGGCAGTATAAAGGGGAAGTTCTATTTGGATGGCGACACCCTTGGGGCTGTATTTGCTGATTTCATGTTAGTAAAAGTTTGATGAGAGACGATTTGCGATTTTCAGTCTTCGTGCTGTTCAGTCTGTTACAGCGTGATGATTGTACTATCTCCATTACGAACGCTAGTTTTACCAGAATGAGCGCTCCTGTCTCATAACTTGCTTCTGAGCATACGCGTTTTTTTCACGTTGTTAAAGCCCAAACACGACCATTTTTTACGACAACGTTAAAAACTATGTGAACATTTAGAGCATGTTCTAAATTTTTAATGCCCATTTTTTACATTGTGAAAAATGCTCTGGAGCCCACACACGATCGTTTTTAATGACATAAAAAAAAAAACGTCATTTTTTTTACAACACGAAAAACAGTCGTGTTTATGCGGCATAACTCTTGTTAGGCCTCATGCATACAGGGTGTTAGAAAAACAATCTGCAAAGCTAGATCTGACGCCAGGTAAAAGTCGTGATAAAAACGAGATTTTAGCAGCGTTTTGCATCGGTGTCAATGCGTGTTTAACCACATTAGCGCTTAGCAGCGTTTTTTTTTTTTTAAAGGCATCCCTCCCAAATTTTCCAAAATGCCAAAGAAAATAAATAAAATATGTTATATAGCATGTGCCTGTGCCATTTTGATTGGAGAACGAGAGAGGAGAGAGCATTTGAGACTATCTGTGAGTTTGTTGGAGTTTTGTGGAGTTATTATGGATCCTATCATTCAGAAGTTAGACGAGGCAATCTTGTTGATTGTCTTGCGGAGGCTGCGGAGGAGGAGACAGTTGGAGGAGGAGCTAAGCAGCAGACGTTGTCGCTTATGGAAGGATTCAATAGTATCTCAGCATCTTTCTTTGGGGTACTTCCACATGTAAGCCCAAATTCGCATTCATCCGGCCAAATTCCAGAACTTTACGTGGATGTCTGTGCCAGTTTTTGATGACCTGTCTGAGGAGCTCAGGCCAAGGCTGGCAAGGATAGACACCATGATGCAGAGCAGTGTGTCACCAGAGGAATGGTTGCTTGTAACACTTAGGTAAGTGAAATTGAATGTACACATATAGTTTAGGGGTAAAGTGTTAGGGTTAGGATTAAGAGTTTGGGGTTAAGGTTATGGGTTAGGATTAGGGGTTAAGGGAAAGGATTAGGGTTTAATAGTTAGAGATAGGAGTTAAGGGTTAGGGGGTAAGGTTAGGCTTAGGATTAGGGGTTAATGGTTGGGGTTTAAGGGTTGGGGTTAAGGGTTATGGGTTAAGGGTAGGGTTTAAGGGGTTAGGGGATAAGGGTTAGGGTTTAGGTTTAGGATTAGGGGTTAGGAGTTGGTGTTAAGGGTTAAGGGTTAGGACTAGGGTTTAAGGGTTAGGGTTAAAGGTTAGGGTTAGGTGTTAGGGGTTAAGGGTGCACAAAATTATGTGTAATTAAAGAGTCTCTTTTTGTTTACTGATTGTGCTGAGGTTTATACTGTATGTGCATGTGGGACTCTTGCTTGTTGCACAGCAATCAATGCACATTGTACAGGTACAGGCAAGCCTGGGTTTTGGTTAACTGTGCCCAATATGCCCCTCCTGTCTTTTAACAAAAATAGGCTACATCCACTGCTTGCCACTATACTACTCTCCAGGTCTTTAACAATCCTTTAGTGTATACTAAAAAAAGAAAATTGCTATGCATCACAAAATTGTTCAGGTTTGGCTTGAAGAAAAGGTGGCAACCATAGCCCCATCAGCAGGGCCATATTTGCACATCTGCAGCAGGTGGGGGAGATGACTGAAACTGATCTTTTGTGTCTCTCACTGCAGCAGCTGAAAGCCAACATATCCTGCTCTAGCTGCTGTAGTGAAAGCCACAAAAAAGTGGTTCCTGTTATTTCCCTTTGTGTGGGTGTGGCTTGAATGTTGGCAGGAAAACAGGGGACCCCATGATTTCCTATTGCCCAGGGACACCATAACTTGTGAGTCCGCCCCAGGTACAGACTGTTTGTGTGGTAATGGAATTGCTGAGCCTCCACTAATTCTGAGAAAGTAAAACAATCAGTCCAAGCCGATGAAAACGGACTGAAATTCAGTTTCATCGGTCCAAACCGATGGTTAGTGCGCACAAGCATCGGTTCAAAACCCGCGCATGCTCAGAATCAAATCAACGCATGCTTGGAAGCATTGAACTTCATTTTTCTCTGCACGTCGTTGTGTTTTACGTCACTGCGGTTTTTGAATTGATGGTGTGTACGCACATCAGACCATCATCCATTCTCATCATGTGTACGCGGCCTAAGTATCTTTAAATGGCAACAGTGAAGCAGTCAGACCTTGTGAATACCAAATGTGGTCCCAGGTGAGACACAGGCTAATGCACATCATTCATTCATTTACTATGTTCTCTCTTATGACTTTGTAATACTGAGTGTGTTTTAATGCGAGATTATACAAACCTCAAAGTAGAAAAAGCTGTGTGCTCTCAAGGTAATAGTTGCTTTACAAAATACTTTCACAGGCATCAAAAAACAGTGACAATCAATATATGCAACTTGATTTTCCATTAATATATACAATTTAAATTATAATACACGGTTGTGTTTCTACGTTTGGTGCTTCTCACGCTCTAAGGCCTGATTCACACTTATGCAGGTCGCAGTTTGCATATTCCATGTGCATTTTGTGTTTTTTAATACATGCTTTTTATCCACTGAAGTCTATGGAACCAAAAACCATAAAAAAGTCTAGGCCCTTTCCATAAAATGCACAAATGTGAACCACATCCATAGGAAACCATGTTAAATGGACTGTAGTGTGTTTCTGCAAAACTGAAAATGCGCTACAAAATGCATAGGTGAGGATCTTGCCAACATGCAATATGTAGGACCCTATGTTCTAGCATGCACACCCTCCTTGGACACTTGACAGAGGTATTATACATGGGGAGTTTGTGTTTCCAACTAATACCAAGATACTCCCTTTCTCCTCTTGGTTTATATTTATATGCTGTGGGTTGGTTATTTCTGTCTACTATATTGGGCATGTTATCTATTTTAGGAAAGAATAAAGCGTTATCCTTTTAAAAATGCTAATTTTGGTGACAAGCAATAAGGAAGGGGGTTGGGTGAAAAAAAAATAGCAACTGAGAAGACACTGCCCTGGGGAACATGTTCCAGTGCATAATATGTTTAAAATTGCTGGCATGTAGCACTTCATTGCTGGGTTTTAAGAAACTGGCAATGAAATGTAAATTGCCAGCAATGTAAATTGTATCATCCTTTTTATTCATACATGTCACTTGTCACTAAATGTAGCATATCCTACAGCAAGAAGGGAAAAAAAAACTGCTTCCTAAATACATACCAGAGCCCATTTTATTTAAGGGGAATCTCCAAGCTAAAAAATGTGTGAGGTTCCAGTAAAAACCCATACCAGATCCCAAAGATGCGCTAGGTCTTATTTTCAGGGGATGTCTTTTTTTTCCATGAAGAAGAATACGGTACACATTTATTGTTGAACAAAAAAAAGGAAATGTATTACCTGTATACAAAGGGGGGGATCAAAATAAAACAGAAGAATCAGAGGGGGGATTACCATTTTAGTAACCCCTTCTGATCCTGCTGTGTCATTTTGTTCCCCCCTTCTGATCCTCCTGTGTCATTTTGATTCCCCACTCTGATCCTCCTGTGTAATTTTAAGTGATCCCCCCCTGTGCCAGTGTACACCTTCACCAGACATCCCCCACCCTTTTATCAGACATTTCCCCCCTACCTCAGTCACCCCTGTGTGTCCACACAATGTGCCTGACTCCTGCTCCGCGTTACTCACTGTCTAAGTGTTAGTCGGCCAGACTCCGTCAGGGCAGAGCGAGCAGCAGTCGGCAGCTTGTCCTGGCAGAAGCACAGGCTCTCTGATGAAAAGAGACCACGCACTTCCTGTCTGCTCCATCTGCGCTGCGGCCAATAGTGAGCTGCGTGGCGGCGCCCGTCGCTACGGTCCAGGGTACAGAGTTACAGTAGCTTTGAGGGGACTTATTATCGGGATGCCTTATGTTCGGGGGAGGCCCTATTATCCGGAAGTCTTATTTTCGGGGGGATGCCTTATATTTCAGCGAGAGGCAAAACTGTAAGTAGGTCTTATTTTCGGGGGATGTCTTACTTTCAGGGAAACGGTAGGAATCCTGGCTGTCCAGGAAAAGGGGAGACAAACATGTGTGACCTCCTCCCGAACTGTACCAGGCCACATGTCCATAAACATGGTGGGGGGGGGGCACCAATGTTGATGAGGACAATGACCTCTTCCCCTCAACCCTGCCCAATGGTTGTTGGGGTCTGTGGGCAGAGTGGGTTATCAGAATCTGGAAATGCTCTTTAATAATAAAGTGGCCCCTGAATACCACCTATTAGTTATACCACTTCTAAATAAATTGATTGCTTCCATCAAACAGGGGGCTATCTGTTCATTCCTACATATCATGACAGGAAGCAATGAAATCTCTCAAATAGGTACAAAATCAAACAGTTTCCGTAGATGGTGGAACACTTCTTCTGCAGCATTGATAGTACACCTGGGAGATAGTACACCTGGGAGGCAGTTCATAGAGAATTATCACTTAAGAGGACACAAGCACAAAGCAGGTTTTAATGTTCGGTCACTTTTGTTTGTGAAGTGAAAATGTGAACTGCACTTTGCTATCTATTACACTCGCCTAAAAATTAAATCGACCTTGGCTGCTAATATCTACTGTCTTATTATGTGAGCAAAGCCCACAGGTGCCCAAGTTATTCCAAAGGCATCCACATCAGGCAAAGTACAAAGTCTCCTGAGAGATTGAGCATCACTAAGTGTCTTTTGCATGTGCTGCCCTTGCCAAGGGGAGGGTTTGCATTATGCAGTTCAGCGGGAGACTTATTTTTTTTGTTATATTTTCCCATTGCTGTTAGATATGGAGGTATCACCTGACTTCATTCTCCTGAATGAAAACGAAGACCTTGGTGAACTCAGACCATATTTAGACTCAGAGTGGATCTTTATGGGTTGCCAGAGGGTATATTGAAGTAGAACACAATCTACTTGACATTTATGCGCTCCTTGTTAAGAATAAGTCCAATGCCAATTATCATATAATGTGTTATATATTAAAATTGTATAGCTGCTTGTTTTTTTTATTAACATTTTGAAATATTGTGAAAATTGTATTTCTGCCGCCTCTTGCTTTACAGTAAAAAATTATAAAAAAAGGGAACCTAGCTTATTCAACTGAAGTTGTTTTTTACAACATAAATATACCACATTATTTTTGTTTAGATACTTTTATTTTCCTGACTGCTTCACATGCACTTACATTTAATAATACAAGTGTATGCTGGTAAATTACCTAAAGCTCTCCCGCTCCCTCCGCCGCTTACCGTAGCCGTCGGTAGCGGTGGAGGCGACCGGTTCCGTTCGGCTCCTCAGTGGGGATGCGAGTGAGGGAAAAATCGCCCCCACCCGTCCCCATAGCTCTGCTGGGCGGAAGTGACGTCAAAACGTCAGTCCTGCCCAGCGTCTTAAAATTTTTTTTATTTTTCTGTCATTTGAAAAAATTACAGTTTATTTTATTTTTATTTTTTTTTGCATTTAAGTCTAAATATGAGATGCGAGGTCTTTTTGACCCCAGATCTCATATTTAAGAGGACCTGCCATGCTTTTTTCTATTACAAGGGATGTTTACATTCCTTGTAATAGGAATAAAAGTGATCAATGTTTTTTTTATTTCAGTGTAAAAAATTAAAAACTAAAATTAAAATAAATAATTTTTTAAAACGCCCCGTCCCGACGAGCTCGCGCACAGAAGCGAACGCATATGCGAGTAGCACCCGCATATGAAAACTGTGTTCAAATCACACAATTGAGGTATCGCCGCGATCGTTAGAGCGAGAGCCATAATTTTAGCCCTAGACCTCCTCTGTATCTCAAAAAATGCAACCTGAATTTTTTAAACGTGTGTACACGATCAAACCAATACGTCCCCAGCAGACAGATTTGTTCAAATCGGTCTGTCCGACCGATTTGAGCAAATCTGTCTGCTCGTGTGTATGGGGCCTTAAAGGTCAGATGTCTGATGTGTCAGACCTGGTGCCAGAAAGTCTACCCAAGATGTGTATTGGAGGCTCATTGGGAAGCATTGTATAATGTTGTGGGTGGAGTTGAGTCATTGTTCATATTTGGTTGCTAACTGTATATGAGCCTGAGTTTACCATTAAATTATCTATTCGTTGAACCAGAGAGGATAGCTGTGTCTCGTTTCTGTGGAATCTGTATGGACCATGTTCGTCTGCTGGATTGTGGAGTGTCGATAAGCTGTCGTGTCTTGGGTGGAATGGAATATCCTAAACGGCGTTAACCCCTGACCGTTACACTTTACATGCAAAGACAAGTTGCACAGGAGACCGAGCACATCCATCCTTTGTTACCTTAGCAAGGCTAGCCCCGGGGCCAAGACCGTCAGAACACCCAAAGGTCTGTCAATGTTCAGCATCTACTATTTCTAGGAATGTCAGATGCCTGTTCGCTGCCTCAAGCTATGGTTCCTTTCTCCAACCTGATGTCATGTCTGTAGACTTAAGTCCTGTACATACGATCGGATATCTGATGGAATCTAATCCGATGGATTTTTTCATCGGATATCCGATGAAGCTGACTTTCATCAGTCTTGCCTACACACCATCAGTCAAAAATCCGACCGTGCCAAAACACGGTGACGTACAACACTAAGACAAGCCAAAAAAAAAGTTCAATGCTTCTGAGCATGCGTCAACTTGATTCTGAGCATGCGTGGATTTTTGTCCGATGGAGTTCAACACAGACGATCGGATTTTTCTATCGTTTTTTTTCCATAGGAAAAATTTAAAACATGTTCTATTTTTTTGCACCAATGGAAAAAAAACGATGGGGCTCACACACTATCGGTTTGTCTGATGAAAACAGCCCATCGGTCTGTTTTCATCGAACAAACCGATCGTGTGTACACGGATTTATAGTGCCCTAAGGGGTGGAAGTTAGAACCACTGTGTGCAGAGAGGGATAGCATCCAAGAGCTGAAGAGACTGACAAAGGCTGCATCACTGAAACGAAGAGAAGGTATGGCACACAAGCCTCTGGGATGGGACTATACTATGTTCTTTATTGCAGGGTGCTGGCATTTCTTATATTTATTGGCCTAACAGGGGCTTTGTAATAGCTGAGTTAGAGTACATAAATACATTTTATTACTCACAGCCCACTTTCACTTGGGAGGTCAGACAGGTGGCTCTTTTCTATACCCACTGTATGTGCGTCACAAGATAAATAATATATGTAGGGGCGGACTGACCATTTGGGCACTCAGGCACTGCCGAGGGCCTCATGCCACTATAGGGGCCCCATACGGGTTGCCTGCCTCAGTAAAACTAGGGACAGTATGTAAAAATCTGTGTTTTTTGTTAAATCCTAACATTATAGCTGCCCTGCCTCTCCAGTACCTTTTCAGTGTGTGTATGTATACTGTGTGTGTATATTGTGTGTCTTTGTGTGTGTACTGTGTATGTATACTGTATGTGTGTGTGTATACTGTGTGGCCCCATAATTTATTGCCCGGGGGCCCCATAATCTCCTATTGTCCGGGGGCCCATCATCTCCTATTGCCCGGGGGCCCCATGAGTTGTCAGTCCGCCCCTGAATATATGGATACAGCTCCACAAGAGTTTATAAAAGTCCTGTTTGGTACACCAAGGGTTAAAGCCTGCTTTTTCTAGCACAGACCCTCATAAAGACTGAGGAAATGTGTAGCATACAAGTTTATTTATTAATAAAAAGGAATATGGCAACTGACATTTACAGTTGTGCTCATAAGTTTATATACCCTGGCAGAATTTATGATTTCTTGGCCATTTTTCATAGAATATGAATGATAACAGAAAAACTTTTCTTTCAGTCATGGTTAGTGTTTGACCGAAGCCATTTATTATCAATCAACTGTGTTTACTCTTTTTTAAATCATAATCACAACAGAAACTACCCAAATGACCCTGATCAAAAGTTTACATACCCCAGTTAATACCGTGTATTGCCCCCAATAACATCAATGACAGCTCGAAGTCTTTTGTAGTTTTTGTGGATGAGGCTCTTTATCTTCTCAGATGGTAAAGCTGCCCATTCCGCTTGGCAAAAAGCCTCCAGTTTCTGTAAATTCTTGGGCTGTCTTGCATGAACTGCACGTTTGAGATCTCCCCAGAGTGGCTCAATGATATTGAGGTCAGGAGACTGAGATGGCCACTCCAGAACCTTCACTTTATTCTACTGTAGCCAATGACAGGTCGACTTGGCCTTGTGTTTTGGATCAATGTTATGCTGGAATGTCCAAGTACGTCCCATGCGCAGCTTCCTGGCTGATGAATGCAAATGTTCCTCCAGTATTTTTTGATAACATACTGCATTCATCTTGCCATCAATTTTGACCAAATTTCCTGGGTCTTTGTAGCTCACACATCCCCAAAACATCAGCGATCCACCTCCGTGTTTCACAGTAGGTGTGCCTTTCATCAGGGGCAGACTGACAACTCATGGGGCCCCCATCAATAAAAGATTATGGGGCCCCCGGGCTTACAGATGGCCACCATGCCAGGAGGCAGTGCAGAGGCGGGGTAGCTAAAATCTCTGGATTTTCACATCAAAAGCATGTCGGTAAGGGACATTTCAGGGACATATGTAAAAAAAACACAGATTTCTACATACTGCCCCTGGTTTTACTGAGCCTGGCAACCCTGATGGGGCCCCCTAGTGGCATGGGGCCCTCGAGCAGTGCCCGAGAGCCTCAATGGTCAGTCCGCCCCTGCCTTTCATTATAGGCCTTGTTGACTCCTTTCCAAATGAGCATTTATGGTTGTGGCGAGGGATGAGCTTTGCGGTCGATATGAACGTATGTTCGAATCGAACATTGTCTGTTCGTACGTTCGACAAAATTCGACAAAAGCGGTCGTTCGCACCAAATTCGAGTGATCTAATCACTGCATTTAGTGTCAGTGTGACAGGCAGTGTAAAAAACAGTTAGTGTTAGGTTCAGGATAGCCCCCCCACCCCCCCTAATAAAGTTTTAACCCCCTGATCACCGCCCTAGTTAACCCTTTCACTCCCTATTGCCAGCGTCACTAAGCGATCATTTTTCTGATCGTTGTATTAGTGTCGCTGTTCCCGCTAGGTAGCTATTTTTTTTTATTGCGATTTTTTTTTTTACTAAAGACATGTGGCTAAATAAATTTTGGCCTAAATGTTTGACTAAAATTTAGTTTATTTGATTTTTTTTTTAACAAAAAGTAAAAAATAATGTTTTTTTTTCAAAAATGTCGCTCTATTTTTGTATATAACGCAAAAAATAAAAATCGCAGAGGTGATCAAATACCACCAAAAGAAAGCTCTATTTGTGGGAAGAAAAGGACGCAAATTTTGTTTGGGAGCCACGTCGCACGACCGCGCAATTGTCTGTTAAAGCGACGCAGTGCCGAATCGCAAAAACACCTTGGGTCATTTACCAGCGTATTGGTCCGGGTCTTAAGTGGTTAAAGACGTCATCACAGGTATGGACACCCAGCAGGTACAATATTTAAGGATTTTTTTTTTATTATTTAAGCATCAATAAAATCACTGCTCCTGGAGCAGTGATTTTAATGATGCTTAACTAAAAAAAAAAAAAAAAATTCCTTTAAATATTGTACCTGCTGGGTGTCTATAGTTTGCCTGTGAAAACGTCTTTGAGAGTCCTGCTCCTGAAAAAATGACCGTTTTTTAAACTTTTTTCCATTGATACATGTTCCCTGGGGCAAGACCCGGGTTCTCAAAGACGTTTTCCAACAATAACTTGAATATTGGTCTTTAAAATTAGCGTTTTTGAATTTGAACGTTCGAGTTCCATAGACTTCAATGGGGTTCTAAATGTTCGCGCGAACGGTCGGTCTGTTCGACGGTTCTGGTGCGAACCGAACGCGGGGGTGTTCGGCTCATCCCTAGTTGTGGCCAAAAAGCAAAATTTTGGTCTCATCACTCCAAATGACTTTGTGCCAGAAGGTTTGAGGCTTGTCTCTGTCCTTGTCTCTGTGCTGTTTGACGTATTGTAAGCGGAATACTTTGTGGCATTTAAGTAGTATTGGCTTTCTTCTGGTGACTCGACCATGCAGCCCATCTTTCTTCAAGTGCCTCCCTATTGTGCATCTTGAAACAGCCACACCACATGTTTTCAGAGAGTCCAGTATTACGTCTGAAGTTATTTGTGGGTTTTTCTTTGCATCCCAAACAATTTTCCTGGCAGTTGTGGCTGAAATTTTAGTTGGTCTACGTGACCGTGGGTTGGTTTCAACAGAACCCCTCATTTTCTACTTCTTTATTAGAGTTTTAACGCTACTGATTGGCATTCTCAATTCCTTGGATATCTTTTTATATTCCTTTACTGTTTTATACAGCTAAACTACCTTTTCCTGCAATTGTTTTGCTTTCCCCGTGACTCAGAATCCAGAAACGTCAGTGCAGCACTGAAAGGTGCAAGGGTCTGTCAGAAGTCCAGAAACTTATTGACCTTTTATACACACACACTAATTACAAGCAAACAGATCACAGGTGAGGATGGTTACCTTTAATTGCCATTCAAACCCCTTTGTGTCAACTTGTGTGCATGTTATTAGGCCGAAATCACCAGGTTATGTAAACATTTGATCAGGGTCATTTGGGTAGTTTCTGTTGCCATTATGATTTAAAAAGAGTAAACACAGTTGATATATATATATATACAGTATATATATATATATATATATATATATATATATATATATATATATATATATATATATATATATATTATACCTTAGGACCTTGGAAAAATGCACTGTTGAGGTAATTACCTGATGTGTGCTAAAAGGGGGACAGGGTTGTCTTCCAGGATTAGTTGGTGTTGGGCAAAATGATTAGAAGTGACACATACAGATAGCGGGGAGGGGGGGGGCGGGGGAGAAAAGCTAGTAATCAAACTAGGTGCTTTTGGATTGAGGCTAGTACACATTATAGAACAGGGGTAGGCAAACTTTAAGATAGGCTAAGTTTTTATATTTTTACAATGGCATTTTTTTATTTTTTTTTATTCATGACATCTTTACTTTAGTGTACAGAGGTCAGTAGTATGTAGGACAGTATCCAGGGATTAGTAGTAAGTAGGGCAGTGTACAGTGGTCAGTAGGATGTAGGCCAGGGTACAGAGTTCAATAGGATAAAGAAAAGTGTACAGAGGTCAGAAGTATGAAAAGCAGCGTATAGAGATCCATTGGGCAGAGGACATGGGTAAGCAGGTCAGGGGTTAGCAGGGCAGAGCACAAGTATTCAATAGAGCAGAGGACTGGAGATCAGTATGTCAGAGGACAGGGGTGAGCAGGTCAGGGGTTAGCTGGGCAGAAGACAGGGGGTCAAAATGGCAGAGGATAGGGGTTCAGTAGGTCAGAAGAGCGGGCTTCAGCAGGGCAGAACACAGAGTGTTAGCAGGAAGGTCAGGAGGGCACAGTACTGCTGGCAGGCAGGTACAGGGATGGCAGAAGGGTATGGTACTAGGGGTGCAGGAGGGGCAGAAGGACACCGTACAGTGGGATCAGGAGGGCACAGTAAACAGTACAGGGGGTCAGGAGGGCTAAGGCATCAGGAGGGCATGGTACTGGGGGGTATCAGGAGGGCACTGTATTAGGGTTCAAGAGGGCACAGTACTGGGGGTCAAGGGAGAATGGTACTGCTGTGTCAGCAGAGCACAAAAGTTGTTTTCTGATGCAGAGAATCTGCTGTGACAGATATACCTGTTTTTGCCGCTGATCCCTGCTGGCCCTACTCTCTCATCACATGATGACACCCTCAAGTGCCTTGGATCAGTTGGAGAAGAGGGCCGATAGGTTGAGTGTACTACACTCAAAGGAAAAGCTCAGGAATGTTCCGAGAAGAGCTCAAACTCATCTGAGCTATTTCGGAGGGTTTCCCCACCCCACCCCACAGCCGCATGTATGCAAGAGGCATTCTGCAGGGCTGGTAATGTCTCTGCAGTGTAGAACTGTCTGAGCTTGCACTGCTCTGCAACTGTGGGGAGGGCCAAGCAGGGACATGTTTGCGATCTACCCGCTAAATGCCCACGGTCGACAGGTAGATCATGGTCGACTGGTTGCCGACCCCCCACTATAGAAGGGTATGTATTTTTTATTTCACAGATTTACAACTACTTTAAATCATAAAAGGTCTTGGAGAATTATCTGGCTTGGGTTCCAGACCACATTACAGACACAATAAGGGATCGAAGGCTGACCTTATAACTCCTAAAATTGATCTGAATTAACTTACCAAATACATATACAGGGTTCTTTATATGAAAATCTCCTATCTAGTGTGAACCAATAATTGCATATAATATCAAAAAAAATATTTACAGAATTGTGCAATCCTAATAAAAATAAAGTGCCATCCACAACATTAAGAATAAACTGTCCAGATTTATATAAAATAATGAAGGCCCCTTGACCCGCCCTGCTAAGGAAAGGGAGCCTTGACTGCTGGATGCTTGGCAACCAGGTGGGGCGTCAACATAAGGAGGGAGTCGGAGTGGCTCCGCTGGGATTGGTTATGATGGCACGAGGTGAGGGGGTGGAGACAGAACTCTAGAAATAGCTACCCAGGGGCATGTCCCACTAATTCCGAAGACTGACGTCACAAGAGTTTAAGCTGTCCTCTGCGTTCTTGTGGGACCTGCCATGGACACCGACGCCCTGATCGAAAGGGTGAGGGGTATGCTGGAAAGCGGCCAAGCGGACTGGCTCCTGCCTTTGCTCTCGGGTGAGACTGTTTCCCCAGCCCTCGCCTCTACCCCCCAGGTGGCTTTGGGAGATGGCCTGCTGGTGCATCTGCCCTTCTGGCCAAGGCTGACTCGATGTCAGCCTTGGCCAGAAGGGCAGATGCACCAGCAGACCTAAGCAAACCGAGCGCCGCATCAAAAGAGGCATATTGCACCCGGGACGCCTCCTTGTCAATACCGTCGTTAACAGAAGAGCCAGACGGAAAGGAAAGGTGATGGATCAGCCGGAATTTGCCCGAATCCTTTTTTGGCACCACACCCAGCGGAGAAACTCTCAGGTTGTGATAGGGGGGAAGGTCCCATTAGCAGTTCCTGTTCAATTTTGTCAGCAACCACGGACACAAAACGCGCTGCAGAGTTCAAATTACCGGACATCATGGGCTCCTCCGACGGAACAAAGGGAATCTCGCACTGATGGTGGAGACAGGCCTCTTAGACTAGACATTTTTTGGTTTAGATATGCTCACGGTGTAACCGTGACTGCCATGGTTTTTGGATTGTTGGGATTTAAAATTTGTTAGAATATTTTCAATAAAGCTGTGGCCTTGCCCATTTCCAACTTTAAATGGTCTGTGCGTAATTATTGGGGGGCAAGGTTTTTTGGTATGGTTGAATTAAGAGCAAGTTAAGCCTAAGCTTCTCAGCAGTCATGTATAGCGTGTCCAGTGTCCTTTAAAAGTAACAAGTACTGTGGTCTATACAGAAGCAGTTGCACCATTCCACTTCTCACTGCTTCATTATAAGTGTTGATAAATCACACTGTGCTTCACAACCCTCAGTGCTTCTGTGTATCCCTACCTGCATCTCCATGAACGCACCAGAATGCCTTAATTCTTTTTTCTGTACCAAAAAGTGGGTTTAATAGTGCTTTTAGCCTTCATGGCATGTATCTCAGATGCAACTTTCACCACATTTCTTATTACATCGTATGCCACACAGGTATTGCATGGAAAGAAGATAGGCCTCCATGGCAAAAAGAAAACAAAAAATTTATTAAAACAAACATAAAAGCCAAAGATTACAAACTCACATATTGCTGTGCATCAATTCTGTACGAGGAACAAAATGCTAATTCCTCTCTGGTCAATGGTTCCACACCCTCACAGTGCAAGTGGGGTTTCCAGCTCCCCCACATCACTTGAGGGTGTGCTACGCAATACCTGGGTGTACCTTATGAGATGACCTCAGTTCCTGTGGCTCCGCCCTTCGCATTTCTTCGATAGACGACTTCAAGGAGCGATGGGTTAGAACTGTTGATCATGTTGGAAATTCAGAACTGACCTGTGTAGTACACATGTTCCATGTTGTCTTAAAGTTGAACACCCGTATAGGCAGTTATTGTACAAATATAAGAGGCATGTGCATTTTTATTTGAATCGTTTTTTTTTTATTTAGTTTTTTTTTAGATCTGTGTATTATTCCAGTGTGAAACATTTTATGCGGCTCTAGACACTTTGGGCCAGATTCAGAAAGACTGGCGTATTTTTAGGCGGGCGTAACACATCTCATATGCGATACGCCGCCGTAACTTAGAGAGGCAAGTAACGTATTCAGAAACAACTTGCGCCAAGTTACGGTGGCGTGTAGCGTATATGGGCCGGCGTAAGCCCACATAATTCAAATTATCAAGGCAGTGGGCGTGTTGTATTGAATTGAGCCATGAGCCATGACCCCATGCAAATGAGGGGCCGAACGTAACTTACGCCCAGCCCCATTCACGTACGACTTACATAAACGATGTGAAATTCGACTTGCTTTAAAATCGGACCGATGGACGCCTGACCATCGGGCCAAACCTATGGTTAGTACGCAAAAGCATCGGTCCAAAAACCCGCGCATACTCAGAATCAAGTTGACGCATGCTTAGAAGCATTGAACTTCGTTTTTTCAGCACGTCGTTGTGTTGTACGTCACCACGTTCTGACCCGATCGGATTTTGGACTGATGGTGTGTACGCACATCAGACCATCAGGCCACTTCAGCGGTGAACCGATGAAAGCGGTCCGTCGGACCATTCTCATCGGGTTGGACCGATCGTGTGTACGCAGCCTTACAGGCATTTGATACAACTGCTGTGGAAGTTATATTCCATTAAGCGCAGGAAAATAATAATTAACTTACCAAGTACTCACAAACGTTATTAGTAAATATTCACTTAACATTTCCTCTGTTGTTATACCCAGAATGCTGGCACTAATTAGTCCACAGTGCGCAGTTGTTATTGGCATTACACACAACGTTATATTATTATTTTTTTCCTGACCAGTAGCAGGGTCATATATTAGCCATCCCCTAATAAAAGCTTTATTTAATTTGCTTTTAAACATTAACCTGATTTTTTTTTTTTCAAGGCTAGAATACCCTTTAGTAACTCCTTTAGATTTCATGGCCCTTGATATAATTACCTCATTAGCAAGAACATTAAAAATGTAAATTGGGATTTTGTTAATTATATATTTTTTCTCTTGATAGCTACAGTCTATATATCATTGATGTGACTACCATAATATCTTATAAAACAAGTAAAAGGGAAATACACAGTGTGGTAGGGTGTTAAGGAAAGCCTGTAAAAATAGATTTAAAACTAAACAAGAAGGGGTATAAAAATACCATACCAAAATCTAGAAGATCTAAAATCACTTTTGTTGTAGTGTACACTGTGTTTTAGCTAATGCAAGAATATAAAATAACATAATAATCTTCCGGTGCTTGAGCTGATTTGTTTTTAGCTGACTGCAGAGACATTCCAGTAATCAACAAATGTTAAATCATTTATATAGTGCATAACTTCACATTTGTCAACATATAGGCCCCTTTCACACTGGGGTAGGAGCAGCGTCGTGGTAAAGCGCTGCTAAAGCACTATTCGGCTGCTAGCAGAGCGGTTTTACCCCCTTCTAGTGGCCCAGAAAGGGTTAAAAACCACCGCAAAGAGCCTCTGCAGAGGTACATTGCCGGCGGTATAGCTGCAGTGTCCCATTGATTTCAACGGGCAGGAGCAGTGGAGGAGCGGTATACACACCGCTCCTTCACCGCTCCAAAGATGCGGCTAGCAGGACTTTTTTAATGTCCTGCTAGCACACCACTCCAGTGTGAAAGCCCTAAAGGGGCCTACCACTAACTGCCCTAGAACTTCTTACAGTCACAAATTACACCAAATGCAGTGATCAGTAAATAAATGAACACTGCAATTGGTGACACTGTGAGGTGTAGAAGTGTACATGCATAATTTAAATTCAGGTGGAAGCCTGAGATAATAAAACTCTAATGCCACGTATACACGATCATTTTTCGGCTTGTAAAAAAACAAAGTTTTTCAGCATCTAGAAAAAACATAGTTTTTTCCAACTTCATCAATAAAACGTCGTTGCCCACACACGATCCTTTAAAAAAAATGCTCTAGCAAAGCGTGGTGACGTACAACACGTACGACGGCACTATAAAGGGGCCCCAATGATCCCTTGGGGCTGCTTTAGCTGATTTCCAGTTAGTAAAAGACAATTTGTGCTTTTCTGTCTGTTACATGCGCGTGTTTTTCACATCGCTTTAGCCCACACACGATCATTTGTTACAACCCGAAAAACAACATAGTTTAAAATTTTGTTAAAAAATGCAGCATGTTCGAATATTTTTTTTGTCGTTTTTCAGAACCTGAAAAATTATGTGAAGTCCACACACGATCATTTTAAATTACATTTTTAAAAACATTTTTTAAAAAGCCGAAAAATTATCGTGTGTGTGCGCGGCATCACTTGTCTCTAACAGCAGGTTGCAACCAGATGATTTTCCATTTGGATGACATTAGTAAATCATAATATAACTACTGTGGGTAGAGTTGGTATACTTTAGATCTGCACCAGCAAACTGTGACCAGGGGAGATGCTAGAGCCTGACACACAGGGCACGTTCTTTGGGTCTTCCATTTTGCAGTAATCATTGCCACTATACCAAGTATAGCAAACATACTGTAATCTTTGCTCAAATCTGGGTGTGAAATTTCTGTTTGTATCTATTATATATATATATATATATATATATATATATATATATATATATATATATTGTCACACACCTCTATTAAATCAAATAGAAAGCTAAGCCCTAAATACCTATGACTGAGGACATTTTACTGATGGCTCATGTAACAGGTTACTTCTGTCACTTAATACCAGTGCAACTAGGTCATTTACACCAACAGCCAATGCCATAGGAACAATTAACATTAAGGCCTCGTACACACGATCAAATCTGTCTGCTGGAAACGGTCTGCTAGACCGTTTCAGCAGACAGATTCGATCGTGTGTACGGGCTAACAGACGGATTTGGCCACCCGACAGATTTCAAAGCATGCTTTGAAATCTGTCGGCTGGGAACCTGTCCGCCCGACATTTCTGCTGGTTAGTATGCTAACCAGCAGACATGTCTTCTCGCACACGCGCCGAATGGTTTCGACGCATGCGCGGAAGTGTTTTACTTCCTGGTGCGGTGACGTGGCGGCGTCAACGTCGCCGCCACGTCACCGACACGTCAGCGCGCTGTCTGCTGGCGGGGATTTTGGTTTGCTCATGTGTACACACGAGCAAACCAAAATCCTAACAAACAGATTTGTTCAAATCGGTCGGTCCGACCGATTTGAACAAATAGATTGCCTCGTGTGTACGAGGCCTAACCGTCGATGTAACAATCCTAATTTACACTGACCACCAATGTAATAGGGCTTTTACACTGACTACCAAAGTAACAGATTGATTTACACTGGACACCTTTGTAAAGAGAGAAATTACACAGACCACTAATGTAACAGTAGCATTTACATTGACCACCAATGTAACATGGGTATTTGCACTGACCACAAATTAAATGGGGGAATAAATACTGAGCACCATTTCAAAGGGGAATTTATACTGAGAACCAATGTAATAGGAGCATGTATAACAGAAGCATTTAGACTATGACTGTAACAGATGTATTTACACTGGCTACCAATGTAATGGATTATTTACACTGTGACAAGTTGACAACCAATATAGTAGGGGTATTTATATAGACTAGCAATGTAACAGTAGGAATGGCCAAATGTGCCCAGGTTTGATTTGCCAAGTTGGAAAGTTGGTGAAACCAAACTTAAAAGTGAATCTCTTTAGTTATATAGGGGGAAATTATTTTATAAGGTTCTGGGCATTTTTAGGGCAAATAGGCAAACAAATGTAAAACAAAAAGCATGGAAAGCTGAGCACTACCATTGAGAACCATTTAAAAAAATGCAGTTTATTGGAGAAAGAGTCTTTTCATGTGGTTTCAAAGGAGACATTGAAAATTCACAAATCTTTTAAATAACATGTCATGCATGTGGGATCCCTTGACGCTGTACATGGTATAACAAAAAAGTGTATTGACCCCCCCCAGCCCCCGTTTAACTTACCTGACCATTCGAAATTCCCGGGCGCGTCCATGTCATCCTGTTCGGTTCTCAGCCTGGCCGTTGATTGGCTAGGCTGTGTCGATTGATAGCAGCGCAGCCATTGGATGGCGCTGCTGTCAATCACAGCGGATGACGCGGTGCGCCGGGGGGCGGGACGAGTGATACAGTCGGCGGCTATGGCCGCCGCTGTATCATGGGAGCACGCTCGCAAAAGCTTTCCACCATGCGAGCTCGCTCGCATGAAGGTAGAAAGCTTTTGCGAGGAGGAGCCGAGATAGCCGCCGAGGGACCCCAGAAGACAGCGTTCGGGGACACTGTGTGCAAAACGAGCTGCACAGTGGGGGTAAGTATAACATGCTTCTTATTTAAAAAAATAAATAAAATCTGACTTTAGTGTTCCTTTAAGTACAGCAGCACCCCAATCTGGTAGGTGTATGGTCCCTAAAGTGCCATTTCAATTGTTGTGCTCTGTGAATAATATATAATGCAGTTTCACTACAAGTGTTACTTTTGGGGGAATATCCCAAGATTTTTTATTGTTTTGTTGTTGCATCTTGTATGGAATTTGGGGGGGACCCCATACCATTTTCTTTGTAGGGTCACCCTTAAAATCCATATCAGACCTTAAAAGGGGGGCCATATTTTTATTATGTGTCAGATACCCTGCTGCCCCCCCCCCCCCCTATTCATTCAGTTGTCTGACACAATCCTCAGCTGACAGCTGAATGGGCCAGGCAGGGATGACGCACTATTTGTAAGGGCATTGGTGGCTGCTGGCCCTCTAACATTCAATCTGAGCAGGAAGTTGTAATATTGCTGCTAAATGTTTCACTTTCCACTGCTGCCTGAGTTTTGAGACAGTTGGTGATCTGGTAAATGGTGACAGTATTAAAAAAAAAACAGGAGGAAAGATGGAGGGACCACAGATCTACAGAGTAAATAAACAGAACCAGGGTGATCCTTATACTGCAAGTCTCTATACACAGGTACACCTTCCTCTCCAGAAAGGAAAACACACAAAAAACACATAAATTGCACTGCTTACATTTGCACTAGATACATTTTCAGGGTACTGGTTAGGCACATTTAAAGGCTAAATTTACCTTTTAGGAAAAAATAATAAATGCACATATTTTTGTATAGAAAAAATGTGCATGGATTTCTTTTTCCTACAGAAGCCTGAAAAGCATTGCACTCATGATTAGTGGGTTGCAGGTGCTGTGTCAGGCTCCTGCACATTCTCTCACCAAATATCTGCTCATATGTCTGTATGGGCTTTCAGCTGAAAAGGTGGAGGGAGAGTGAACGAACTACGAGTGCACTGATCAGCGCACTCATAGTCCATTGAGAACTGCAAGTATTTCTGCCGTAGTGACAGACAGAACTTGTGCTTGACTGTGAGGCCGTGTACACACGGCAGGGAACCTCGACGGGCAGAACACATCGTTCCGCCCGTCGAGGTTCCCTGCCGGCCGTCGAAATCGGCGACCCGCCCGTCGGGAATGGCAACCAGCCATTCTTCCAGGCGGGACGTCGAGCAAATAGAGAGCGTGCTCTCTATTTCTGCTCGACGGGCTTCCCGACGGGAAGCTCGCCGAGAGTGTACACACGGCCGAGGTCCTCGCTGGAATGCAGCTTCCAGCGAGGTTCTCGCTGGTTTCCAGCGAGAACCTCGGTCGTGTGTACACGGCCTTAGGCCTCCTGAATCCTGGATATTTTAATAATCTAGTTAGAGTCCAGGATTTTTAATTACAAGGTTGCAGGTTCTGTTTATCTGTTCATAGGGATGTATGTTTATTTCTTCAATTTATAGATTAATGCCCATTGGTTAATATTTAAATTGTACATTCTAGGGGGAAAAAAACACTTTTACAACAGCATAACATTTATCTACTTTTGAAGTTAGATATTATTTTTTCATTTATTTATTCATATACATTTTTTGGACAATGACGATACATTCGATTTCTATTGAAATCACACGTATGACTGCTCAGTTCATCTTTTTTGAAAAACATATTTTAATATACTTTTAGTATACTATAATTATTTTAGGTGTTGTTAAAATATTAAAAGTGACATTACAATAATGACTGATAACATAATATTTTTTGTGACATCCCGTTAAGTACTATGGCATCATAATCAGGGCCGGCCTTTGGGGTGTGCGAGCTGTGCGGCTGCACAGGGCACCATGGGCAACAGGGGTGCCGTGTGGCCATGATGACGACAATATCGAAACGTACGTCGAGGCGGTACCTGGGCACGCATTGACCAACAACATCCGGTTCTCTGGTTTCCTAGCTGTCAGCAGTGAAACGCACGCCGGCATTCTACCTCGCTCCATATTTATTCAAGCTCACAGCCTCAGTGCCGGGATACGGGCACTTATTCAAGTAAGAGGCCACTTGGCACTGTGATTTTTTATCTATTACTACAATTAAATAGTTTTACACTATGGGAGCTGTTTTCTTTCCTCTATGATATCCGCAATCATCTGCCATTTGTATTGGAATCTCCATGGGAAGTAGCTGACACCTAAGCTCTATTGACCTTATTTTAACTAATAGGTCAACATCATCTGGTAAGGAGCCATCCATCCCCACTTGAGGTGTCCTTATTGGTGAAGGTGGATCTCATCACTTGGAAAATTTTGAGCACGGAGCACTTTCTATGGTACACAGCGTGTTATTGTTTTATTTATGGTTCACTGCACATTGTCAATCATATATATTTGTTTACTTATTCGATCACTTATTTCACAATAGGTGTACCAATTAGTTTGCTATGGGATTGATGCCTATATTGGGATAGGTTACACCTATTCACTTAATATACACATTATTAATTTTTTTCTCAAGCGCCCCTTTCCCACGCATATAGTAGATAGAAGTAGATAGTCTGACTTTAGATTTCAGTGCTACACCACAGTTTCTGCTGGTAAAAGCTGCATTCCAGGCTGGTTGGACAATTATTGGAGGTTATCCCCATTGCTGATCTTGTCTTCAGGTGTCCAACACTGGGGGATGCTGCATCGTGATGATCCTCAGGGGTGCCAGCAACTGAAGTTTGCTGCAGCATTCATCTGCAGGTATCTTTATAAAGAAAACTGTATATATCCGGGTATATGTGCACAATTTTATAAGAACTTTTGTTGGGTCATGTCTTGATAATACCTGTTTGTACACTGGATGTACTGGATGTATTGTTATGAAAGAGATTGTAAAGTCAGAATGTTGTTTACCTTAATGCACTCCGTTTCTGAATGGACACAGGGAGCTTTGACCCGACTCAGGTGTGGGGGGGGCAGGATCACAGAAGAGGGACTCGAGAAGAGGAGGATCCTGGCTGCTCTGTGCAAATCCACTGCACAGAGCAGGTAAGTAAGTATAACATGTTTATTATTTGTTTAGGAAAAAAACAAGACTTTACAATCACTTTAATCTTTTCCTATATAAAGTTTGTATGATTTCTATACTGGCATGTATCTATATGTAGCACTACCCCAGAAGGAGCTGCTGGTTTGATTTGGGTGGCGTGTTACCTCTATCTTTCCGCTGTCTAGGGTACTGGATGAGAGCTGCAATAAAGTTAATGTTCACATTGTCAATGTCTTTTCTGTGCTTTATTACCCAACCGGATAAAATAGTAGGAAGTATTTGTAGGTGAAGGGATAGAAGAAATGGAAGATGGCAGATTCAGGGTTAACTGGTTACTGGAAACAGTCCTGCTTCCAACAATAACTTGCGTCGCCACTCTAGCCAGAGTGGGTACAGTGCACCTGAATAGGCCTCTCTCACCAGCCTAGCAGCCAGAGTGTCACTCAGAGCTTTAGCAAAGTCCCTGCCACAGACCTTCCCAAAGAGTTGAGATATTCTTGGTCCGAAATCCTTCTCAAACTGGATTTAGCACCCGGATCTCCTTCAAGCAGCTTTAGTGATTTAAGGACTGATATGCGACCATCACTTAGCCTCTCAGAATGATATGTCCTTCAATAAAGCAACAGGCCTCTCCTGGGACACCTGCCTCGTGCTTGGTATTCCCCCGGACAGGTTTCTCATCGGTCGGCTTCCTCCCACAGGATGGACAGCACAGGATCACTTGTAAATTGTGGAACCGGTCTACGCACTGGGCCCACAGGTAGATTAGTTGCTCCGGGCCAACATGGTCCCGGAACCATGAACACACTAACACACACCCTGGCCAGGAGGGCCACACACAAGGTGGTGGAACGACTGCCCAGGCAGATGGCGACGGGGACGACGACGCTAACCAATTGCGTCCGCCCCTTAAATACCTCTCCCCAGCTTGCACAGTGAGGCGATCAACCCTCCTGATTGGCTGCCAGAGAGAAGCATCCACACGACTCTGACCTCACTGCTGCCGCCTGTTGTCTAGGGGGGTGAGAGTCCCCAGACAACAAGCATGGTCAGAGGCAACTAACTCTCTGACCCCCCTCTAAATTTTAAAGGATCACTAAAGGAATTTTTTTTTTTTTAGATAAATAGCTTCCTTTACCTTACTGCAGTACTGGTTTCATGTCCTTATTGTTCGTTTTTGCTTTGAAGTTGCTGTAATCCTGCTCTGATCTCCACACTTCCTGCTTGTCTGTTTCCTTATAACCACAGTGCTGGGAGCTTTCTTACGGTGGTCTAAGCTGTCATTACTGTGTGTCTAAGGCCTTGTACACACGAGGGGATATTTCCGCTGAACATGGTCCGACGGACCATTTCAGCCGAAAAATCCCCTCGTCTGTAGGAGCATGCTTTGAAATAATTCCGCCGGATAGCTGGCCGTCAGATATGTCCGCTGGTTAGTACGGCAAACCAGCGGACATATCTTGCCGCACATGCGTCGTATCCTGTGAATGGATCCGACGCATGCGCGGAAGTGTTTACTTCCTGGTGCGGTGACGTGGCGGCGTCAACGTCACCGCCGCGTCACCACGCGGTCCGCCGGCGGGGAATTTGATCCGATGGTGTGTACAGCCATCGGATCAAAACACCCCGGCGTAAATATACGCTGTAAACGGTCCGGGGACCGTTCACAGCGGATATATTCAGCCGTGTGTACAAGGCCTTAGACTAGTGTTCAGCAGAATATGCCATATTCGATTTCGCGATATATCTTGAATATATAGTCGAATATTCGAGATATATTCGCTAAATACGAATATTCGTGATATTTTTTGGAAATGAAATTATTGCGATTTTTCGCTATTACGAATGCGAATTGCGATTGCGAAATTTCGAGAAATGCGGAATGGAGCACTCTGATTGGCTCAGAATATTCGTGATATATTACAATATAAAATAATTGCGAATATTCGAGAAATGCGGAATGGAGCACTCTGATTGGCTCAGAATATTTGTGATATCTTACAATACACAATAATTGCGAATATTCGGCAAATGCGGAAGGAGCACTCTGATTGGCTCAGAATATTCGTGATATATTACAATATAAAATAATTGCGAATATTCGAGAAATGCGGAAGGAGCACTCTGATTGGCTCAGAATATTCGTGATATATTACAATATAAAATAATTGCGAATATTCGAGAAATGCGGAAGGAGCACTCTGATTGGCTCAGAATATTCGTGATATATTACAATATAAAATAATTGCGAATATTCGAGAAATGCGGAAGGAGCACTCTGATTGGCTCAGAATATTCATGATATATTACAATATAAAATAATTGCGAATATTCGAGAAATGCGGAAGGAGCACTCTGATTGGCTCAGAATATTCGTGATATATTACAATATAAAATAATTGCGAATATTCGAGAAATGCGGAATGGAGCACTCTGATTGGCTCAGAATATTCGTGATATATTTACAATATAAAATAATTGCGAAATTTCGAGAAATGCGGAATGGAGCACTCTGATTGGCTCAGAATATTCGTGATATATTACAATATTAAATAATCGCGCGATATCGCTATTGCCGAATAATCGCATTGCGATTTTTCGGCAATATAAAATGAGCGCTGCAGCTACTCGGCCCAAGGTCTCTAATCATACCAGCAATGCTTTTAGACGTCGATGGGGATCTCTAGGATGTGATCTGTTCTAAAAAAAAAATTGAAAAAATTTGAATATTCGAAATAGCGAATATTCGCCGCGATATTCGTGTTATTCACGAATACTCGAATATGCAATATTCGTAGCGAATATTCGCAATGCGAATATTCGTGAGCAACACTATCTAAGACTTCCCAGAACCAATCAGATTCATTTTAAAAACAAAACACTGCCCTGGATTTGTTTGTTTTTGTTCTGTGTGTCTATTTCTACTTCACAGAAAGCGAAGCCAGTTCAAAAGTGAAACTAACCTGCAGGCACATTATATGATTGATTTTTATCTATTTTTAATAATTTTGAAAAGGAATCAGTTAACTTTTATGTCTCTATACCCTGTAAACAGTCATTTCAGCAAATTTTTATTTTCCTTTAGTGACCCTTTAAGCAGCACCTGCTATAAAAGTAGCCAGGCGCTACATATACTATACTGTATGTATGGTTAATGTTATATGCTGTTTGCAGTAGTTCCTCTAGTCCCAATTACTTTGACTAGAAGTAGATTATTGGGTAATTTCTCAGGAAGCAAATCACCTCTGTTCACAGAGGAACTGTCCTGGGTGGAAGCACTGCCAACTTTATGATCAAGCCCACACTTCCACTAAGCAAAGTTTCTGGTTCCCTTATTTACCTACAGGTTCAGTACAATATCCTGCTTAGGGAAGACCTTTTCTCATAACCACCCTACAACCCCCCAATAGAGGGTTACATATGCAAAACATTTCTTCTTTCAAGCACTTTTAGGCACATAACATGCTTTTGGTAAATAAGAAAAAAACATTGGTTATGTCATTTCAATCATTATTTTTGATTTACATCAAGTAATATCATTTATTGAATAGAAAAAAATGAAGAAGCTCATCTAATCTTGTAAATGATGTTCTAATGGCACATTAATGAACATATAAAATGACACAGTAGGAAGTTGTTGCGTTATTATACTGAACTTTTTTTTCCCTTTTTATTTATGACAGTAATCTCTGGGGAACTGTTTAATTTTTATATTGTTTCCAAGAAATGAGATCATACAAAAATATGTTTGTAGCATTTTAGTGCAGTATGTTATTTCTACTCATCCTGGGCATACATATATAAGGGTGGTGTCCCTCTGCCCATGGTGAGTCAGCCTGCAGCAATATTCAGTCTTTACTGTTTATAGCAAAGAAGATAATTGTTGTATGTAGAGGCCACCCGAAAGGGCTACTAATGGAATTATGATTAAATGTAATAAAAACACAGTAACTGCATATTTTCTGATTATAGCAAAATGGATAATAATAATGACTTTTTCCTGATTGTGCAGAGGCTGCCAGCATACACACAATAGTGACTTAAACACTGATCCGGTAACCAGTCTGAAGCCCTGTACACACGATCGGTTTGTCCAATCAAAACAGACAAACTGATTGTGTATGGGCGCCATCGGTTTGTTTTCCATCGGTGAAAAAAAATAGAACATGTTTTAAATTTTTCCTATGGATAAAAAAAGATAGAAAAAAATGATCGTCTGCGTGGAAGTCCATCGGTCAAAAATCCACACATTCTCAGAATTAAGTCGATGCATGCTCGGAAGCATTGAACTTAATTTTTTTCAGCACGTCGTAGTGTTTTACGTCACCTCGTTTTGGCACGGTCGGATTTTTAACTGATGGTGTGTAGGCAAGACTGAAAAAATTCAGCTTAATCGGATATCCGACGAAAAAATCCATCAGATTAGATTCCATCAGATATCCGATCCTGTGTACGAGGCTTAAGGCAGTGTTTCCCAACTCCAGTCCTCAAGGCACACCAACAGGTCATGTTTTCAGGATTTCCCTCAATTGAAACAGCTGTAGTAATTACTAAGGCAGTGAAACTGATCGAATCACCTAAGCAAAATAATGGGAATCCTGAAAACATGACCTGTTGGTGTGCCTTGAGGACTGGAGTTGGGAAACACTGGCTTAAGGGATGTTTTTTAGGTTTTAATGCTGATTTAACCTGTAACTGGGGTGAGGTATAGGGCATGGGATACTCTGATAAGTGAAAGTTCCAACAAGGAGGACATTAACTTCATTGTTCTGTAAATAGCACTTCTTGACACTGAGACTAGAAGGAATGTCCAAATCAGGGATGCTACAAAGGCTGTACCCTGTAAAGCTATTCTGGCTTTTATACAATTAAAACTTCAAGGTCGCTTGGATCAGTAACAAGTCTTTTACTTTAGAGGCCACCGGATAGCTGCCCTGGCTTAGTTTCCTGTTGCCTTTTAGTAAAGTAGTTGGTAGACTGGATCCTTAAGGGTAAAGCCTCAGAAGTGTCTGTGTAGTTGCAGGTATGGGCCCCCTGGGTCCGCTGATGAGATTCAGGATAGATCCAAAGGAAAGCCTTCAAAGATGGCAACTTTTCCAGCTGGTGAATCTCCTAGGCCAGATGTGTAGGGATGTACACCCATTGAATCATAGGCCTCAATCAGACTTCTAGCAGCAAAGACATTCTAGCAGCAAGTTCTCAGGTCTCAGCTGAAGGCAAGAGAGTAAGCAAATGACCTCCCCAAATATTTATACAATTTCCCATCATGCTCCAGAGGCCTGAACCTCCTACTGGGATAGTTTGGGGAAGTATGACAATTCATAACTCAGCCTGGCAGGGAAACCTCATACCAGTGGTGCTTGTGACACCTACTTACAACAGCGAGAAACCACAACCTCACTGATGAGGGAGAAACCAAGGGCCAGATTCACAGAGCCATTACGCCGGCATTCTAGGAGATGCGTGGCGTAAGTCTAAATCTGCGCATGCGTATCGATGCGCCGCATCCCCAAAACGATATACACATGAAATCTACTTTTTTTGGACCGGCGTCATTTCAATAGACCGGCGTATCCGTGCGCGCAAAACTGCGCTAGACACACCATTGATTTGCTATTCAAATATGCAAATGAGGGAGTTACGGGGATCCACAAAAGTAAGTTGGTGCAGCGCAGGCTATGCGCTGTGCGCAACAGCTGCACGTCCTGTCTAAAATTAGACCATATAAAAGGTGGAATAAAATTAGACAATCCGTCTACATGTCAGCTAAAACAACACTGTTAGTGAGGAGCTGAGCAGTCACACTTGCTGTACAACAATCTGTATTCCAACATGCCAGGGGCATCCTTGCTCATAGCTATACTACTGACTTTAGAGGAGCAAAGAAGGAGGAGGACACAGAGGAGGGCACGGAGGAGGGCACGGGAGAGGATATACCGCACACGCATAGACATCTTTGGCATGAGTGATTCTGAGGTGTATCGCATCTTCAGATTCACCCCTCATGCCATCCTGGAATTAACCACAACCCTGCAGGAGGACATCACCAGCCCAACACACCACTCACATGCAGTGCAGCCACTGGTCAAGGTCCTGGCAACACTCCATTTCCTTGCCAGTGGCTCTTTTCAAAGAACAAGTGGAGTGGTTGCTGGGATGGCACAATACTCCATGAGCAGATGTGTGCACCAGGTTATCCCTGCAATTCTCAGATGCATGGCCAACCAAATCATCAAACCAACCACTGAGGACCTGCGGCTGAAGGCAATGACAGATTTCTACAGAATTGCCAGATTCCCACGCACCATTGATTGCACACATGTGGCACTCCAGCCCCCCTGTGAGACAGAGCACATATTCCGCAATCGGAAGCATTGGCATTCCATCAACGTACAGGTGATAGTCGATGCCCAAGGCCTCATATGGCACGTCCGTGCCAAACACCCCGGATCCAGCCATGACAGCTACATATATAATCAGAGCCCCATCCCAATGGAATTCGAACAGAACGTGTATAGGGACACCTGGCTGGTTGGTGAGTGACATGGGTGGCAGGCATGACTGTCCCCCCCATGATGCACACATCACAAGGGGCACATGCATGACTAACATCCTCCTGTCTTTTCCCTTCCAGGTGACTCTGCATATGCACTGGGACCCCATCTCATGACTCCTATCCGGAACCCCCAAACCCCAGGAGAGGAAAGATACAATGAAGCCCACGCCCAAACACGTGCAGTGGTGGAACGCACCTTTGGCCTCCTGAAGTCCCGTTTCCGATGCCTGGATAAGTCTGGGGGTACCCTGTTTTATTCCCCAAACTTTGTGTGCCAGATCATCGGTGCATGTTGCATGCTGCACAACTTCGCAGTGAGAAAGGGCCTGCAGATTGACATACGTGATGACCTGACCCCTGAACCAGACAATCCCCCCCTAACCGAGGATACCCCGTCTTCTGAGGGAAGAGCAGCCAGGAGACAGCTCACATTAGACATCTTTGCACGTTAAACACACACATTAATCATGGCACAATGAGAATGCATGCATGCACACCACTGTGGTCCCTAGCACAGACACATCACATCCTCATCAAATTGGATTAGCACAAGCCCACCATGCAGGACTTGTGAGCAGCAACGCCACGCCACAGCTCCAATTATGTCACTGTACATTCATACACCATTCACACGGACCTGGGGATCACTTCTCCCTGGTCCTGGGGAACCCTTCTCCACCACAAATGAGGGTGACACCCCTTTTCCGGCAGGAATGTCACCCCCACATTCCAACATCATTCACAACAACAAAAAAATCGTCCAGCAAAAAAAAAAAAAAATTCCCAGACAAAAAAAAAAGTCCAGCACCAAAAAAAAAGGGGGGGGGGGAACAAAATTAATGCTGCTGGCGTGACCCACGCCTGGGATGCCACGGCCACGGCCCCGGCTCCTCAGGGGAGACTCATGGGGGGGTAATTCGGGGAAGGAGGAGCGGCCCCTGGTCTCTGCCCACCTGGCGGCCTGCCCTCCAAGCCCACGGCTATTCTGTTCAGGCCAGAATTTAGTGTTGCCGTATTGGCCTGGATAGCCTGGGTGAGGGCCCTCACATCCTGCCCAACGTCTGCTGTAGTAGTCTGCAGTTCGTTTAGGCAGTTTGTAAGAGCCCGGGAGTGGCAGTCCAGGTCCACAAGCGTATCCTTTATGGAGGACAGGCTCTCCTCCATCCGCACCAAAGTCTGGCTGACCTGTCCCAGATGGTGGGTCTGAAAGGCCTGGTACCTTCTGAGATTGGCGGGCAGAAGCTCGGCCACCCCCCTGGTCTTCTGGGACGCTGATGCTTGTGGCCGGGGAGAAGGGGAGGCCCTTGGGAGGGGAGCCCTGTTGGGGGAGGAGTGGGAGGGGCTACCCCTTATGGAGGGCTGGCTGCTGCCAGCCAGAGGGGAAGACTCCTCCAAAAATAACAATTCACTGGCTGACATGACCTCCTCCTCCAACTCAAACTCCTCCTCCTCAAACTCCTCCTCCTCAAACTCCTCCGAGGACTCCAGCCTTGTCTGGGGGTCCTCATCAGGCTGGTGTCCCGGGGATGGTGCAGTCAGGCCAGATGGCCCAGCACCCTCCTGCACATCTGTGGATGACACAAAACATTCACAGGTTGGAGGATCCACACACTTGCCACATATTCCCCCCCCCCCCCCCCCCACACACACATGCTACACACCAGATAGGAAAAAAAAACCTTACCTGTCATCACGGGCTCCTGACTGGAGTCATAGCCAGGCAGGCCCTCCACTTGTTGCCTATTAAAGGTCTGGGCCACCACACGCTCCTCCACTGTCAGCCTAACAGGGCATGGTGGGCCCCCTCCAGTGCCCCTGGCATGGGCTGCCATTTTGGCCAGCTTCTTTCGGACCAGATGCCGGAGATCATTGATCTTCTTGACGATTCCCTCGCGTGTCCGGGTCTCCCCCCCCCCCCCAATGAATTTACCTGGTCGGTAATGTTCTGCAAAATCTCCTTCTTCCTGGCCGGGGTGGTGTTGGCACTCTCTGGGCCGTGCAGGAAACGCCCATATTGGGTAAGGGCCTGGGCAATATATTGTTTCTCCCCCAAAGTAAAATTGCTCTTGCGCTTTCTTTCAGTCATATTCATACAACAACTCTCTCCCAAACAATCACCAAAAATCACTCACAAAAACAAGCAGGAAAGAACAAGCAACAAAACAAACAAACAAAATCTATCAACCAAAAAGTCTCACAACCAGTCACCAAAAGACACTATCAAATATATTCTACAAAACACTAGATCAAACAGTCAACAAATATCACAAAGACAAGTCACAACGCAACAAACGCGAACACACAACAGAACAAAAGCACCTTGCTGTATAGGAAGGGATACAAAGGGATGTACTTTTGCAAAGGAAGGGCGTTTGTGTCTGTCTATTTAAGCTCTCTGCGTAGTTCACTAAGTTGCCCGGGTCCACTTCCAATTTCACTGATTGCGCCGTTCCCGAGTTGTGAGCATGCGCAGAGAGGTGCTGACCATGGTCTGCTTCATGTGCGCATGCGCGATGCGGCCGGCCCTTCATTTGCATGGGGTCACGGCTCATTTCAATGAAACATGCCCACGTCCTTCCCAATTTGAATTACTCCGCCTTACGCCTCGGAATTTATGTTACACCGGCGCAAATTTCTGCGCAAATACTAAGAGGATACGGTGATAGCGCCTCTACATTGCGCCGGTCTAACGTAAAGGAGGTGCGCTACGCTGGTCAATATATGTGCCAATGTACGTGAATCTGGCCCCAAGTGCACATCTGTACACTTTAACCGCTTGCCGAGCGCCCGCCGTCGATTGACAGTGGGCGGCACAATGGCACTCCTGCACAAATTGCCGTAGCTGTACGGCGGGTGCTTTAAGGAGTATAGGGGGCATGCATGCCAGCCGCGTGACGTAGGAGGCACTTCACTTCCTGATTACCTCACGAGGATGGTGACGGGGGCAGCTGAGAGCCGAGCGATTGATGTGTTTCAGCTGTAAACACAGAGCTCCACGTGCTGTCAGGGAGAGAGGAGACCGATCTGTGTCTCTTGTACATAGGGACACAGCATCGGTCACCTCCTCCAGTCACCCCCCTCCCCCCACACAGTTAGAACACACCCAGGGAATACATTTAACCCCTTCCTCACTTCCTCACCCCCCCTAGTGTGCCAGTCACATTTATACAGTAATTAGTGCATTTTTATAGCACTGATCGCTGTATAAATGTGAATGGTCCCAAAATTGTGTCAAAAGTGTCCGATATGTCCGCCGCAAAATATCGCAGGCCTGACAAAAAAAATCGCAGATCTCCGCCATTACTAGTAAAAAATAAAAAATAAATCATAAATCCCCTATTTTGTAGGCACTATAACTTTTGCGCAAACCAATCAATAAACGCTTATTGAGATTTTTTTTTAAACAAAAATATGTAGAAGAATACGTATCAGCTTAAACTGAGGGAAAATTTTTTTTTTTTTTAAAAATTGGGATATTATTATAACAAAAAGTAAAAAATATTGTGTTTTTTTTCAAAATTTTCTGTATTTTTTGTTTATAACGCAAAAAATAAAAACCGCAGAGATGATCAAATACCACCAAAAGAAAGCTCTATTTGTGGGGAAAAAATTATAAAAATATAATTTGGGTACAGTGTTGTATGACCGCGCAATTGTCATTCAAAATGCATCAGCGCTGAAAGCTTAAAATTGGTCTGGGCACGAAGGGGGTTTAAGTGCCCAGTAATGAAGTGGTTAAAAGGCAGCAGCTGCAGTATTTGTAGCTGCTGGCTTTTAATATTTTTTTTTTTTTTAGGCGTACCGCCACTTTAATGTTCATGTTGGTTTTGCATCACAATAAATAAAAAGTTACTACAGCAACCACTTCAACGAAACTTGCATATTCAGAGTTGCTGGAGACGATAATAAAACCTACTGTATGTTAATCAGTAGATGTCATACAGATATAGCTTATGCTTGCTGACCACACTTGTTTTCACAGTAAATAAATGTGCAAATAACATACTGCTTTCCTAGGCACTTCAGTCATCAATGCCCTTTACTATACCTAGAGACATACAGTCTACGAAGCTCAACAGCAATAAAAATATATTGAATGGGATTTCTTTGGCTTATTTAATATATTTTTATTGGTGCTGTGCTTTCACTTCATGTTTTATAGTGATTTACTTTCCTGCACTTGCTCTTTGAGTTGCATGCCTGTTTACTTTTTTGAATTTAAGATCACATTTTTTTCAATTCTCAATACCAATAATTTGTGTAGCGCCCCCTTTCTTTTCGCATGGGCATTTTTCCAAAAGCTAGTTTGACTGGGAGAGTTACATTGCTCCCAGTCGTGATTTTTCAGGGATAATGACCTGTGTTATTCTGGAAAGGACCACTGGATCGCACTGCATTCTGAGGATGTGAGTTCATCCTTGGCCGGCAGTGGGAGCTAGAGGGATTTCTGGCAGATGGAATCTTCCCCAGCAGCCAATTAGAGAGGGTTTTCTCTCACTGGGCATGCTGGGAGGGATATATCTGGGATGGAGGTCAGGTGTTCGGGGGCGTTTTGCGGCGTGGGGTCCCGGAGTCGGGGTGCGGCACCCACCTTCAGGGTGTGCGCATCTAGGGACCCTGCCGGTGTGGTCTACCTGGCTGGGCTTCAGGCCTTATCGAGTCTCAACCGGAGACAAAACTGAGGGGACCCCAGTGCCGTGGAGAAGATCCGGCGTCTGGGCAATGGACAGGTATGCTTTGCTGTCACCCGGAGATCTTTTCTAAGGAGAAAGTTACTGGGAGGATTCGCTCTGTTAGGACGTTCTGAATCTTTTACATTTTATTGGCCCGTGGCAGGGGCTTAGAGTCGAGTCAGCAAAACCCGTTCCTCCCAGCTAGATTTTAAGGTGATGTCCCAGCTGCTGTCTGAGAGAGAGAGACCCGCCCGGGAGACACCTCGCCCACCCCAGGGCGCTGATTGGCTCCGTGTGGGCTCCGTGTTCTTTTTCAAGAGCTAATTTCTGCTACACCTATATCCAGGCCTGACATCTAGAGTTCTTTCCTTCTCATCAACCTGTTCTTCCTTCATCGAGTTGATGTTCGGCAATGTTGGCCTGGAATTAAAGCATTGAGAAAACCTTTTTTCACTGTGTGGACACTCAATCATTATCTGGTATTTCTGGTGCATCCTAGACAAAAAAGTGAGAGTGACTTAATTTGCCGATCCCATCATCAAACCAGCGGCTCTTTCAGGGGTGAGCGCTATATTTGCAAATCACTCGGGCAGCCATATCTATTGTGAAATAGGGTATCCGTTTCTAAAAGATAAAGGGTAGTGCCCATATGGTAATGCAAAATAAACATTAGTGTGCTAAATAATCTGTCTAAAATAACACTTGCCATGCTTTAAAAAAAAATAAAAATTAAATATACTGATTTCAACCTTTTTTTGGCATCCCAGTACTGCTGATGTTCTCCAGCATCTTTCAGTCCCTTTCTACTACATCATTGCTTTGGACTAGCTACCAGATGGACACAAAGGTGGACCATGCCTGTGTATAATGTGCAGTCAGTTGGTGTGCCTGAAAAGGACTTTCAAGGAAGATTCACCAGGTTTTATTATAATAACAGCTAAATATTTAAAAATATAGAAAGGATTTTATATTTTTATTACAGCGGCTTTTTCCTAAATCCAAACTGCTTTTCTCCCCATTCAGGTAACCTGGAATGCAAGCAACTTGATGCAACTCAGAGGCCAACTGCAGGTCAGAAGCACCTGTAAATGATTTATACATTGCACCTGAAGGCCTGGTTCACACTGGTATGATCTGCGGCGCTGCACTGATTTCAAAAAGTAGTTCCTGTACTACTTTTTGCAATTTCCGGCCTGCACAGATGTCTCTGAAATCGCGGGACTGCGAGCGGGAGAGAAATCGTGCGAGTGCAGCTGAACTCCCGCAGACCAATGTGAACCTGGGCGAAAACATGCTGCATTTTCCAATTTTCAATATACAAGCAATGCCATAAAAGTATACTCAGTTTCCCCCCTGAGATACAACTTGAAGTTGCCCCAAGTCGTTCCAAGTCGCGTGGTTGAGAAAATCAATGGAAGTGAATGGAGCCATCTTAATCCACACTACTGAAGTCGCTCCGACTTCAGAAAAGGTTCCTGTACTACTTTAATCCGACATCTAGGCAACTTGTAGGCAACTTGTACCCATTGATTTCAATGGAAGTCAGCTTAGAAGTCGGATCACTGTCTTAACTGAAGCAACAACACAGGAAGATAACATACATTTCTCAGGCAAACCCCTCCCTCCCTCTTCCTCCCACAGAGCTGATTGTTGTTTGATTGGCCACTGCAAAGCCTCCTGTCCTGGAGTCGACTTGAAGTTGCCTTGTACTGTCCTGAAGGCAACTTGAAGTTGCCTTGTATGTTGCCTGATGATTCATACTGAAGTCGTGTCCAAGTTGCCTCCCAAAGTCGTGCTGGAAGTCGTGTTGCCCCTGTGTGAACCGGCTCTTAGCGTGACGTGGCATTTCTAAAACAACAGGATGAACAGTAATGTTATATAAATGTCGCATGAATTATCAACAAAAATGGACATCTTAATATATTTTGTTGCAAATGTCCTTGATGTCTAAAAGGCTGCGTTCTGACCTTTGAGATTTAATGTATGTGCAGGAATACGACGCATGTGCACAGTTTTGCTATTGATTTTAATAAGACTAGTTGAAATACGTGAGCTTAGTTTGATGTGCATTGGCCAAAAGGTGCAGGTCCATTTTTTTAGTGTGTTATTGTGCATAATAGACTCTAGTAATGGCAATGACAGTGCATAAAATATACATGTAATACATTCACCAGAGTCTAGAATTAATGCCTAATGCAATAAGTGATAAGCACATTACATACTCTTTTGTAGACCCTAATCACTTCACTTCCAGTTGTCATTTTAGAGCAATAGGGGTTATTTACTAAAGGCAAATCCACTTTGCACTACATTACAGCGCCTGCAATTCCAAGTGCGCTTTTAGTGAAATTTCAAGTGTACTTTGCACTTGTAGTTTGCACTTGTAGTGGCAGTGCAAAGTGGACTTGCCTTTCGTAAATAACCTGCAATGTCTTTTCTAGCAGCATTTATGTTTGTAACAATATTCAAAAATTTCATCAGTCTGGAGACTGTGCATCTACTATGTAACGCCTTATGCCGCGTACACACGATCGTTTTTTGCAATGAAAAAAAACGATGTTTTCAAAAACGTCATTTAAAATCATCGTGTGTGGGCAAAACGTCGTTTTATGTCTTCAAAAAAACGATGAAAAAAAAATTCGAACATGCTTGTTTGTCGTTTTTCAAAACGTTGTTTTTTGTGTCATAAAAAGTGACCGTGTGTGGGCAAAACGATGTGCAAAACGACGTTTTCAACCCGCGCCTGCTCAGAAGCAATTTCTCATACGGGAGCGCTTGTTCAGGTAAAACTACTGTTCAGAATGGATTAACTCCCCTGCCGGTATCCCCGAGCGTGACTCGGGGTGGATTTTTTATGTAAATATCGATATCCCCGAGTCGCGCTCGAGGTGAATATGCAGAGCCTGCAGCGCCCGCTGGCTTACCTTGTATCCAGGCAGGGTACTGTACTTACCTTGTCCCTGGATCCAGCGATGCATCCCCGCTGTGTGAGCGAGTGGCGTCCTCCATTCGACTCACACGTAACGGCGCACGGGGGCGGAGACCGGCGGAAAATTCAAAAAAGTAAACAAACACATTACATACAGAATACTGTAATGTTATAGATTACAGTACTGTATGTAAAAAGTACACACCCCCTTGTCCCTAGTGGTCTGCCCGGTGCCCTGCATGTTCTTTTACATAATAAAAAAAAATGTTTGTGCCTGCAAACTGTAGATTGTCCATAGCAACCAAAAGTGTCCCTTTATGTCAAAAGTGATTTTAGAGCAGCTAGAAAACAGCGATAATAAATGATAATCACTTGCAGAATTGAGCGATAGCGATTTGTGGGGAAATTCGTCATAAAAAAATAAAAGTAATGACAGCGACAATTCTGCAACTGAGCAAATTTCAGTGATTTTGATTTGATTACATTAGTGAATCATTTTTATTATAATTACATTATTATTTGTTATAATTATTTATAGTTATTTATTATATTATAATTTTATGATTTTGTGTTTCAAACTTTATCATACCCGGGATGTCTACTAGACTCTGGTTTGGACAAATTTAAGTGAGTTATTCCTAAAAATTGCAGGCCTACAGTATAAAACGCAGAATTTCCATGCAAAATAATTGTACCGCTTTTGGTACGTAATTCCAGACAGAATCATACCGCCAGGGAGGTTAAGCACATTCGTTTCTTTTTAAAAGTATAATGAAGCAAAGAATGCGCTGCATTTGAACCAATGCATTTAAATGCTACACTAAATTCCTAGTTTGTTGTGGCTCATCTTGTTACATAGTTGACATTTAAAAAAACTTTTTAATAAAAAAAAAAAAAAAGGGAGATGATGTGCTTAAACAAAAAAA
This sequence comes from Rana kukunoris, assembly GCA_029574335.1. Taxonomy (NCBI): domain Eukaryota; kingdom Metazoa; phylum Chordata; class Amphibia; order Anura; family Ranidae; genus Rana; species Rana kukunoris. Next base: position 137,373,065 of record CM056053.1, read on the forward strand.
GAGGAAATAAAGAAATAAAGAAAAAAAATAGAAAGTCAAAAGGTTAACAGATCTTGTTACATAGTTATGTTAACCTTTTGATTTTTTTTTTCTTTGTCTTTATTTCCTCTTTTTTTGTTTAAGCACATCATCTCCCTTTTTTTTTATTTATTTTTTTAAATGTTTAAATGTTTATCAAAATGTGAATTGTGGTTGATTTTGGAGTGTGTGAAGTGACCCAACAAAATGTTTTTTTTTTTTTTAAATAAATTACCAACAAGGAGGTTGTTGTCCCTTGTTCCTTTTTTTTTTTTAAATGTGTCTGCCTACTCAGTAAATGATCTCTATATATTGTTCAAAATACACATGTACAAATTTTGCACGGAAACAAAAAAGACATTTATTTCTGTCGCAAAGCAATAAAGCAAATAAAAAAATTACACACATCTAGCAAATAAAAATGTAATCAAAATAAAAACAAAAAAGCCAGGAAGAAAGCAAAGGAGACCCTGCTGGTATTTAAAAAGACAAGGGTCCAACAAAGCAACACTGACGTCTGTCAAGACAAAATAAATTTGATTAGGGGCACCATCATTTCTTCTTCCCTTTACTCTTCCCTGCAGTCTTCCCTGCAGTCTTCCCTGCAGCCTTCCCTGCAGCCCGAGTCCTCGGGGGCTGGGTTCCTGGAGGCAAGGTTGTGGCAGGAGCCAGAGCAGGCTCAGGAAGAGGAGGAGCAGGAGAAGGAGCAGGAGCAGGAGCCGGAGCAGGAAGAGCAGAGAGGACAGGAGTGCCGATTAGCCCAATGTCAATGTCGTCATTGAGCTTGCCCAGTGTGGCCATGCTTATGGCCTTAAAGATTAAGAGCTTGCAGCGCACACGCTGGCCCGGCTCCAGCTTTTGGAGCTTGGCCGCGATGAGTGCTCCAAAGCCCTCTTCTTCACTGGGTTGCTCTCTGATGGCCACTGTTGCTTCACGGAGCATGGCCTGGGTCTCCTCCTCCATTTGCATGAGTCTCCGGGCCCTTTTTGCGGGAGTGCGTAGAGGAGGGATCTGGGAGATGCAATCTCGCCGGCGTGACTCCTGTCTCCCCGTGGGGCCTGCCTCCTCCTGTCTCCCCGTGGGGCCTGCCTCCTCCTGGCTCCCCGTGGGGCCTGCCTCCTTCTGTCTCCCCGTGTGGCCTGCCTCCTCCTGGCTCCCCGTGGGGCCTGCCTCCTCCTGGCTCCCAGTGGGCTCTGCCTCCTCCTGGCTTTGCTCTGTCTGTGTATGAAAAAAAGGGACCTAGTTAATTTGTTGTCCTCATTAATCACACCCATTTCTAAAATCCTGACATATGCTAATTGTCTGCAAAAATCGTTTACACACAGGGCACACATCCCTGATTTTGTGGCCTCTTACCCAGCTACAGATATGTGCCCCCTAGAGGTGGGGGGTTGATGTTGGCTGAAATTGCTCAGTAGGGGGCCTTTCCCCAAACTAAAAATGGATGTTTTGTTTTGTGGGGGTGGCCAAAATGGGAATTAACAAAAAGGCTGTTTCTCATCTGCGACCCCTTCCCGGTGTATTGTGTTTACCCCCCTAGTGGTGTACCCGAAATTTACACACAATCATTATGACCTGTGCATTTATGGATTTTGTCCCCATTCTGTTTTGCGGCTATTGCCTAGTGACATGTTCCTAATTTTTGCTGCAATCATATATAATTTACAACACTTGTAACATCAATTTGTCAACATTATTCTACATTGCAGTTCATAATTTGTTAGTAAAATGCAATACCTGGCTCCATGGGTCACAATCTGGGTCCTCCAGGAACTCGGGCTCTTCCTCCGAGGTAGCCTGCTCTTGCCTGCAGGGAAGATTGGAGGACTGACTGCAGGGAAGAGGGGCCTGTCTCCTTGGGGGAAGGGTTGACACGGATGGCCGCGATTCAATATGGTCATCCAGGAACTGCAGCTGATTATAATACCAGAGGTTTGGCCTATATACGGACTCAGCTGCAGCTCCTGATCGGATTGAGGCCTGGACTAATGACCATTGGGTCCTGTAGGTGCCCCTAAATCGAATTTATTTTGGTCTTCACAGTCTCAGTAGTTGCATTTGGGACCCTTGTCTTCACAAATACCAGAATGGTCTCCAGTGCTTGCTTCCTGGCCTGTTTGTTTTTATTTTTTTTTGTTTTTTGTTTGCCAGAGCACTGGCTGCTCCCTCCATCTTTGGATGAATTCACTAAAAAATCCCTGCTCCTTGAAGGCCTCCATGTTGTCTGCTCTGAACATCAAATCCATCTGATCTTCTCCAACTCCAAGGAACAGCAACCTGACCAGCGTGTTATGTTCCTAGTATCCACCAGGTGTCAGGATACATTAAAAAAAGACTGGATATGGTGTGATACAGTTTGAAGACTTTATTGAACAAGCTGTGTCAGTGCACTTAAAATCACAGCATTCGTATGGTTTAAAATAATACATTTGCAACACACATTAATGGAAAATAAAAACCTAGTGTCAGTGAAGCCACTCCTACTACTAAAAGCTTTAACACCATATCTTCTCTAGCACACAACATCATCCACTGTTCAATAATATTAATGTCCAAAATACAGTTACATACCGTCGTATTATTCGATCGTGACTTGCGCCTTCTTCCGCAGACTGTGAACGTCGCTTTCAATGACGTCGGATCCCTTTAAACACTGCGCACGTGTGACGCGACGCACACGTGTGACGCAAGGCATACCCCGCCCCTGACGTTCGGTCTTGTCCTTTACACGCCCCTTTCTATAACTTTTTTTGGTGGGTGTCATTTCTGGAGGAACAAGCCCGGGCAAAAAATATGGCAAGCTCAAGCCAGGAGGCAGGCCAGGGCCAGACCAGAAGAAGCTCCAGGCGGAGGTACAAGGCGTCAAACATGGCTTTCAAGGAGATGGTGGAGATGGTGACCATCTTTCTGCAAGAGGACTATGATGGCAAGCACGGCCCTTACCTGCATCCCAATAAGTTGAAGGCGGACATAATGGATAAAGTCATTAGGAGCCTCAGGCAGAAATTTGGTCAAAGCAGGAGCAAAGAACAAGTCAGAAAGAGGTGGTCTGACCTGAAGAATAGAGAGCCAGAGCAGCTGCAGCGAATAAAAAGAATGATTCGAAACAAAAGTAAGTAATTTTGATGTGGCCTCATTTTTGGTGTTTGTTGTTTGTGCCATGTGCTTCTTCTTTCAGGTTGTACTGTATCTGTTTGTGCTCACAGTAAAATTGGTCGTAGGAGTAGTCGATCATTCGTCGCTTTTTGTACTAATAAACGGCGATCTTCATGCCTAGTTCCCGTGGACAAATCGGAGTGCAATCACTGTATTCTCTAAAAAGAGCGTATTTGTATGATTGCAGTTTGAACCTACGACGACTCCTACGACCAGTTATTGTTCTCACAAACATTAAAGTTGTGACATCTTATTATGTTTTTAATGTGACATCAATTGTTTTTTTTTAATGTAGATGTGTACCTAGTAGATGTGAATAATTAATAGTAATAACAATACGCAGAAAAAGGAGAGTGTGCTCAGCAGTGGATTCTACCCATGTGGACTCTGTAGTTGTATTTTGAATTATCTTTCATCCCTCTAATCTTTTACCTTTCTGGTTTCCCTTTCTTCAATTTCGTAGGGCGTAAGGAAGCATCAAGGCAGGACGCAAGTACTGATCAAGCAACACCCCCGAGGAATCTGGATGAAGGGGAAGCTGCCACCACATCCGGTAATGTATCAGATAACACAGATACACAGGTAATGTAGGTGTATGATTACTTTTTTTTAATACATGGTTTGCTCGCACATTTCAGGAGCAAGTCGTGCTGGGTCAGCACTTGATAAGGACACTGCACCTTTCCTCATTCAAGAAATATGGTCCTGCGCAGAACAAATTGAGGACATCCAGCTAGCATCCAGACAAGTCCTGGAAAATACAAAAAGGGTGGGACTCCAGCTCAAAAATGTCCTGGATGTTTTGGGGAGGGTTTAAAGTATTTTAAATGTTTTTTTATGTACGTTTTGTTAATGAGAGGAACAAACACTATTTTATAGTTATTTTAATCACCAGAAAGAAAAAAAAAAAAGATTTTATAGTTATTTTAATCACCAGAAAAAAAAAAAAAAAAAAAAGATTGTGTTTGTTTGAATCACCAGAAAAAAATAAAAATAAAAAAAAACATGATTTTATAGTTATTTAAATCACCATAAAAAAAAATGATTGTGTTTGTTTGAATCACCAGAAAAAAAAAAAAACATGATTTTATAGTTATTTAAATCACCAGAAAAAAAAAATTATAAAAAAAAGATTGTTTTTGTTTGAATCACCAGAAAAAAACCAAAGGATTGTACCTGTTTTCTTGTTCAAATAATTTGAAAAAATAAAAAAATTGTCACTTTTACAATTGTGTGGCTTGTTATTTTATATGAATGCTGACCTTAAAAATATGTTACTGCTGGTAACATCAAACAATGATGGATATTTACACCATTCAAAACACATAACACTATGATAACCTAGGAGGCAATGAAAATACACAAACATTCACAATATTGTCTAAAAAATAAGTAGACTGTTTCTTTCATCAAAGATTTTTATTATGTAAATCAGCCAAGATCTGGCATTGGAATGGCCCCCCTACCCATAAAATAGTCCACGTAGGCCTGGCGCACAGCACGTGCGTTTTGGGGGGCCAAGCCTGGATGGCCTGCCTCTTGGGCCACATCAGGAACATGAACTGCCTCGTCAGGCAATAATGCAATATAATTGACAGAATGTCTTCTGAGATAATTATGTAGGATACAGCAACATAAAATGATGGTATCCCATTTATATTCAGCCATGTTTATGGCCGTTAAAAACAAGCGGAACCAGCTGGCCAAGATGCCAAACGCATTCTCAACCACTCTTCTGGCTCTGGTCAGCCGATAATTAAAGACCCTCCTCTCATGGGTGAGGGCACGTTGGGGAAATGGCCTCAGGAGGTGGGGACCCAAGCCAAATGCCTCATCTGCAATGAACACAAAAGGAAGCCCCTCTTCGTTCTCCTCCGCAGGTGGCAATCCCAGCTCCTCCGACTGAAGCCGTTGGGCAAACTCGGTCTCGGCAAAGACCCGCCGTCCGACATCCGCCCATTCTTCCCAACGTCTAGGTATAGAAATTCATAATTTGCCGAAACCACCGCCATCAGCACGACACTGTGGAACCCCTTGTAGTTATAAAAATGGGATCCGGAATGGGGTGGTGGCACGATGCGGACGTGCTTGCCGTCAATAGCTCCTCCACAATTCGGAAAATTCCAGCGCTGGGAGAATTCCGCTGCCACAGTCTGCCATTCCTGTGGCGTGGTGGGGAACTGTAGAGAAACCCAAAAAAAGTTATTCAAACAAACATTCCTAATAGAATATCCAAAAACATTCTTGGATCCTAAAAAAAGAAGATCGTTAAGTTCAAGTATTATTGACCGAATCATAAATTATAAATAATTACTAAGCATATTAATCACACCCTCTGATGGTCACAAAACACAAACAAAATAGGGTGAGGTTGAGTTTGCGACCTTGAAACATTTCTCTTAAAAAAAAAAGGGAAATTGGAAAAGATTGGGGGGAGGGGGAACTACAATAGGGAACAAAAATCAAGGGGGATATAGGGACTTAAAAATACAGAACAACAATAGGGAACAAAAATCAAGGGGGATATAGGGACTTAAAAATACAGAACAACAATAGGGAACAAAAATCAAGGGGGATATAGGGACTTAAAAATACAGAACAACAATAGGGAACAAAAATCAAGGGGGATATAGGGACTTAAAAATACAGAACAACAATAGGGAACAAAAATCAAGGGGGATATAAGGACTAGGCTAGGTGGGCTTGTACATTACTCAAAAATTTGAAAAATAATAACAGAGTTTGTGCATTTAAAGGACACCACTTACCTTAATATACTCCTCCTGCAAAACCTGGATTATGGCACAACAGGTCTCCGGGATTATGAGGCCCAGAGCCTGGGGGGAGATGCCCATCGAGAACTTCAAGTCCTGCAGACTTCTCCCTGTTGCCAGGTACCGCAAGGTGGGAACTAGCTGCTGCTCAGCAGTGATGGCTTCCCGCATAACGGTGTCCTGCCTGGTGATATAAGGCGACACCGAAGCCAAAAGCTGCTGGAATACGGGGTCAGACATCCGAAGAAAATTCCTGAAATCATCAGGGTTATTTTCTTGGATCTCCCGCAGCAGAGGCATATGAGAGAACTGGTCCCTGCGAAGAAACCAGTCCTTGGCCCACAAAGTCCTTCTCGCCCTCCTCAAGGACCGGAAGCCGGGATGCAGCACACATCCTAACAAGATGCAAAGCACGCTCTCGGCGACGAGAACGTACCCGCAACATGGCTAGAAAACGGTCGTCAAATCAGATCGGACTAAAAAAAAACGCACTGAAGAACAGAAAGGCCTCTGAAGAATGACCTGCAAAACAGTAACGTGCAAACAAGAACGCACTGCCAAAACAGATACGATCTGAAAACAAGCACTGTAACACAGATACGAACACAAAAGCACAAACTGTAAGACAGAAAAAGTTTTTTAAAGCACGAAGACTGAAAAGCGCGAATCGTCTCTCACCAAACTTTTACTAACACGCAGCAACACGATATCAGCAAAAGAGGCCGTCTTCCGCATGGAAATGACCCTTTATAGTCCTGTCGTACGTGATGGACGTCACCGCGCACTGCTCGAGCTTTTGTGAAAAACGATGGTGTGTACGCAAAGTCGTTTTGGAAAATGAAGTTTGAAAAACGTCGTTTTTTTTCATGAGAGAAAACGTCGTTTTGTTTCATCGCAAAAAGTGATCGTGTGTACGCAGCATTACTCTTTTACATGTTTCTTTTACAACCAGGAAACTGGCCAATAAAGGTGTTTTTCTTGTCATGCATCTTTTTCTTTGATTAACTTTTGCTTTAATTGCCCTACTCAGCTTTGGTTTATCCTCATTGGTCACTAGGGATGAGCTCCGGCGTGTTCGCACAGTGCACGTGCAGAGCCCACCAGGAAGTCTGCATGGCGCTGCACTAACCACAGGCAGGGAGACATTTCCTGATCTCTGCAGCCGAGCACCGGGACAATGTTTCCTTGCCTGTGATTAGCGCAGCTCCAGGTAGACTTCCTGGCGGGCTCTGCACGTGCACTGTGCAAACACACCAGAGCTCATCACTATTGGTCACATTCCTGATGTAATGCTCTATCTTTCCTATTGGAAATGTATTTGGATCCTTCACTGATTCAATTGCTCTCTTTCTTACAATTGCAATATGTTACAACATCACGCACACTTTTGCGATACTTGCGGCTTTACAATTCACGTGGCGACAGTCTGCTGGATCCATTTTGGTTTATGCTTTGTATGATTGCAACCTTCCTGAACTTCCTTTTTACTATTTTACAATAAAAATGGGATAGTTAAAACAGGTGCAGCGCTACCCCCGAAGGAGCCGCTGGATTGTTTTGGGATCTACTCTCTTTTGATTTAACACACCCCTATTAACTTGCTCGAACCCTCCCTTGACACACCAGAAGTCTGGGGGATGTATTGTGACCCCTGCTGGGCGGAGGCACAATGATAGGCATACAATACTCAATGACAGTATAATGATAGTATTACCTGAATAATGGATGGCCCCTCCAGACTAGAAGAATACACTCACACAGTGGTATATTGAAATCAAAGAGAGTGAGTTTACTTAATAAATACTCAAGGAAAACACACACTAATTTACACCATCAAATGAACAGTTGAAGGCAAAAACACAGTGTGATTTCACAAGGGCCCTTGCAGAAATCCACAAATGGCATCCATAAATGAAACAAATCCATACCAAAGAATGGCACCACTCGGCCAACTGGTGAACAGTCTGTGCTCGCGAGCTCCCTCTATCAGGCGATCCCGCAAACAGCTGAGGTCCCCGCTGCGGCCGGGCGGTGCACGTCATATTTGCAATCCACAAACAAGGAAAGGTAAGGAAAAGTTAATCCAACAAAGCGTGGTCAACCTAAACGCTGATGAGCTAATCGACAGCCAGCGTCAGTCACCCCTGGACAACCATTATAGACAGTGAAAAGGGAATAAGTTCAAGGTGGAAACCAAGCAGGGGGGCGGGAGCCCTGTGAGATAGCACCAAAGTGTCTGTGTAAAGAGAGAACCAAGAGCTGAGCATGTGCCCTCTCACCCGACAGGCCGATCCGCCCGATCTCCTCTCAGAAAGCACGTCGGTGAATCACTGCTCCACGGTACAAAGATCCTGGACGAGGGTATTCCACTGTTTTAATTGTCAGCTGGGCTTCCTCTCCGATCTCTGGATACACAGGCTGGATGCAGGAGTCTTGCTTCCTTCTGGATGGCTGGCCTCTCAGGAAATTTAGGCCCAGGCTTCTGGGCCTAGCAGCACGGCTGTCCCCGTCAGCAGCTCTGCAAAGGAGAAAAGCTGGCAGGATGTTGTGGGAAATGTAGTCTGTTTTCTCACAAGAGTCTATGGAATCCATATCTCCGGCTACTCTCCGTCCCACAATGCATAGCCCCTTAAAGGTAATGTACATACTGTATTTACAGTCTCAGCGGGGTTGGCCTGTCATTAGACTCCAACAAGGAGACCCCGCTACACACTCCCCCCTCCTGAAATCATTAGTCCCCAAAGAGGACAGAGTATGTATGCTGGTACATGCTTCACAAGAATACAAGCGGAGAAAAAGGGTCGTTAGTACACGCAAGGTATAAATCTCTGAGCATCATTTTTCACATTGCTCAAAGCTAGACTACTCATTGACTGACACAGAGCGTTCAGGGGAACCTCCCACCAATCATTGGGAGTGGGCAGATTGTCCTGACCAATGTCCACTAACAGTACAGCATTAGTTTCAGATGTGTCAGGGGATGAGCAGGGGTTATCCTCCACCAAAATGGCAGCCGGGGGATCACTGAAAGCATTAGATTTCATAGAGGAGTAGACAGCTTCTTCAGAACACTCTCCCAATTGGCTATAGGTCAATCTCTTTGGAGGATGAATACTGTAGTTCTTCTTTACTGTGACTGCTCAGATACTGAACAGTTAGGGAGAATGAAGTTAGTGTTATCATTCTGGGGAATAGGGTCAACCTCTGTTCCAGATGTAACAGGTTCCTCACCCCTTGAGTCATCTATGTCTCCGTCTGGCGGAGTGGGGCTTTCCATAAGCTCCTCAGCAGGGTGTAGATCAACATCATCTCTTAGTTCTTCCTTAAGCACAGTCTGAGGTATAAATTCAGGGGCTTCTGACCGAAGTGTCCCACTACTTGCCACTTCAGATGAGGGCAGGAACGAAGTACTAGGCTCTGATTGTTGAGAGGACCATAACCACTCTTCAGGTCCATCACGCTGAACCACTTAGCTCCTGACAGGCTCTGCAATGCATCCGCAATGCGAGGGGTAGTGTACTGGTCAGGGATAGTCCGCTTGTTTAAAGTTCTGTAGTCGATGCACAGCCTCAAAGAACCATTCTTCTTTCTCACCACTACTATGGGAGAAGCATAAGGACTTCTGGATTCCCGGATGGATCCCAACCTTTTCAGCTCTGCAAGCTGCTCCCGGAGATCCTCCAAATCCAAACTCTTCAGACTCGCTCTCTGAAGGGTTTGTCTTCCTTCAGTCGGATCCGGTGGGTGGCGCTTTTTGCACATCCGACATCAAATTCAGTCTTCGAGAATATCTTCTGCCACCTGCTAAGTTGAGCTTCCATTCTTTCCTTCCATCCTGGTGGAAGTTCAGCGCCATCAGGCTGGGAACTTTTCTTTGAATCTTCTATCTTTTTGTCCTCCCCCAGGTGGGAAGGACTAACGGGGGTGACTTGATGTACCCGACCCAGTAACGCTCTGGCTGGCAATTTTACAGGGTTGGCAGTGGGATTCCTGATGTTGACAGATACCCATCCACGGTTTTTCTCCAGTTCCTTCAGTGGAATCACTGCAGGTATCACTTCCAATCCCTCTGGGGACTCATCCAGATCAGGTTTGAAGACAAAGTAGGGGCCTAGCTGAGGCCAGGTGAGTTTGACTGAGGCCCGGAGGCAAGTCACTTCTCCAGGCTGCAGGACCTTCATTGTTTTTCCCAACCGTCAGATCCTTCCTACTCCTTCTTCGGGGGCCTTCCCTTCCATCACCAGTTGGTGGTATACCCTCCTTAACATTGGGTGGACCCTCTGAGCTGAGGCTCCTGTTGTCCTGGTTAAGGGGACCAGAAGCCTTCGTACCAAAGCCGTGTTCGTCCCTATGATTAGGGAACTCTTGTGAGCTTCTTGAGGCTGGGGACAGACTATTGCCAAGGCGTCAAAGGTTTCGGCTGTTCCTGCTATTGAGGGGTCAAAAGTTAAGTGTATTGATAGGTATCCATCATAAGGGAAGCTCTGAGTTCCGATGCCCCATATTTCTAAGTCTTCTAGCTTCTGCAAGGGCAAGTGGGAGATGTACTTATTGTAAATGTCTCGATACAGCAGAGTCACTTGTGCTCCAGTGTCCAGGAGGGCTTTGGTATAAATCCCTTCCACTTGAATGGGCACTAATGGGGAAGGCCCCACCAGGTTTTCAGGGAACTTCCGAGGTGTAACTTTTGCACTCTTCCCTGTAACCCGTATTTTCACTCTTCTTTTCCGGGGGCCTCTCCTGGTCGTTATCCAGTCACGGGTGCGGGGGTTTGGAGGCGGCATGTGAGAGGGCTCTCCTGTCTGTCTCTTCTCCTCTGTTTATTTCTTTGTGTTGGAGTTGTCTTTGATAGGCGGGCACCCGGTTGACTCTCTCACCGGGGCCCTCTGAAGTTTTCCCCCGGCCTACATGCTGGTTGGTAGACATCGGCTGGGCTAGGGCAGACGTCACTGGTGTGCCCTACTCCTCCACAATTGAAACAAGAGGTAAACCTTCTTGGTTTATTTTGTTGGTCGTAGGACCTCTTATTCCAACTGGGTTGCTAAGGGCATCATATGGGTTGACGATCTGTATTGTTACAACGAGCTCAAACCACTTGAAACGCTAGAAGCTGAATATGATCTGCCACCCGTGGCTTCCTTTAAACATGCTCAAGCCTCTCATTTTTTTTAGAACACTGAAGTCCCGGCAGATACCGATACAAGACGCTGTATGGCAATTCTACACTAAAGTGGTCTCACCACCTAAAGGAATCTCCCTCTTCTATAACCTTTTCCAAAGTAATTAAAATTTCACTGTGTCTTCTCCCCTCCACAAGTGGGAAATAGATTTGGGGAAAACGTTTGCACCGTACCAGTGGCAAAATTAATTTAAAACTATCTACAAGGCCTCTCGGTGTGTCAATCATTGGGAGCTCTCCCAAAAGATAGCGCAGAGGTGGTACCTTACCCCGTATCGTATAGCTAAATTGGATGGAGTGTGGTGCTGTGGGCAACATCTTTCACATTTTCTGGCTCTGTAAGAGTCTTACAAGCTTCTGGAGAAGTGTGTTCAGATGCATCTCACGTATAACGGGCATTCTGACGCCCCCCAACCCCGAGCTGGCGTTGCTAAACCTAGGAATAGAGGGGTTTCCCCCGAGTTTTCGAATAGTGGTCACCCATATTTTACTGGCTGCTAGGTTGCTACTGGCTAATAGTGTTGAGCAGAATATGCCATATTCGATTTCGCGATATATCTCGAATATATAGTCGAATATTCAAGATATATTCGCTAAATACGAATATTAGTGATATTTTTTGGAAATGAAATTATTGCGAATTTTCGCTATTGCGAATGCGAATGCGAATGCGAATTGCGAATGCGAAATTTCGAGAAATGCGGAATGGAGCACTCTGATTGGCTCAGAATATTCGTGATATTTTACAATACAAAATAATTGCGAATATTCGAGAAATGCGGAAGGAGCACTCTGATTGGCTCAGAATATTCGTGATATATTACAATATAAAATAATTGCGAATATTCGAGAAATGCGGAATGGAGCACTCTGATTGGCTCAGAATATTCGTGATATATTACAATACAAAATAATTGCGAAATTTCGAGAAATGCGGAATGGAGCACTCTGATTGGCTCAGAATATTCGTGATATATTACAATATAAAATAATCGCGCGATATCGCTATTGCCGAATAATCGCATTGTGATTTTTCAGCAATATAAAATGAGCGCTGCAGCTACTCGGCCCAAGGTCTCTAATCATACCAGCAATGCTTTTAGACGTCGATGGGGATCTCTAGGATGTGATCTGTTCTAAAAAAAAAATTAAAAACATTAGAATATTCGAAATAGCGAATATTCGCCGCGATATTCGTGTTATTCGCGAATACTCGAATATGCAATATTCGTAGCGAATATTCGCAATGCGAATATTCGTGAGCAACACTACTGGCTAATTGAAAGTCCAATAAAGTCCCTAGCGTTGCAGAGGTCCTTGTGATTACATGCACTAACTACACTTTCGAGACTTTGCTGGCAAATAGGGAAGATAGGAGAGCTAAGTTTGATATGCAATGGATGCATGCATTGGGCGGAATGGTTTAAACAACAATAGTTTTGACTTGTCTTCAGTTACATTTGTGCTTTTATTATGAGTGTCTCAAGCAATTTACTTTTGTATGACCATGTTTATGATGCTCTCGCACATATCCATCTCCTTTCTATTTTCTTTCTTTCCTCCCCCTTCCTTCCTATACCCCCCCCCCTCTTGCTACATCTTTGATGTCCTAGTGTGTTCTTCCATCACTTAGGCTGATGCTGTGCCGCTCGTCGGCGGCGGGCCCTGCATTGGCTACTAGCTGTTGTTTATGCTGTTTATCTACATTTGTGTCAGAGTCGGTTCACACTGGGGCGACACGACTTCCAGCACGACTTTCAGAAGCAACTTCAACACGACATGAGCATGAACCACAGGGCGATCTGGGGCGATTTACAACAGGACTTCAAGTCCTTTTCAGGTCAGGAGACATTCCAGTGGCCAATAAAACAACAATCAGCTCTGGGAGAGGGAGGGGGAGGGAGGGGTTTGCCTGAGAAATGTATGTTATCTTGCTGGGAAGTAGCTTCAATTAAAACAGTGATCAGACTTGGAAGCGACTTCCATTGAAATCAATGGGTACAAATCGCCTAGAAGTCTGATTGAAGTAGTACAGGAACCTCTTCTGAAGTCTGAGCGACATGAGTAGTGTGTATTAACACCGCTCCCATTCACTTACATTGCTTTTCTGGACAGCACGACTTGGGGCGACTTGAGACGACTTCAAGTCTGATCCCAAGTCGCCCCAGTGTGAACCTGCTCTTAAGGTTTGTGTTGTGCAATATATTCTTATTGTTCCCTGGGACTGTTTGTGTTTCTTTGTGTCTGTACTTTAAAAATTTCTTAATAAAAACTAGTGTGGCACCAACTATGTTACACACTGTAATGCTAGTGTCATGATTGATCGTTATGTACTGTATACAGTGCTCACCCCTTGTATGTTGTTGAAACTTGTATGCTTTTGTAAAACTCAATAAAAATGATTGAAGAAAAAAAAAATATTGTGGCAAAGACAAACAGGTTCAACACATGTATGAAGTTGTGGCCACATTTATTACAACAGTCACTATTTATTTACATGGTTGAACTGCTGATGCACAAGCACCCCAATCATAGTTATAGTTTGTCACAAATTGCTGTCAATGGGCCAGATTCAGGTAGATGGGCGCTTCTTTATTCTGGAGTAACGTTTCTCATTTACGTTACTCCGCCGTAACTTTAGGAGCAAGTACTGTTATTCACAAAGCACTTGCTCCTAAAGTTGCGGCGGCGTAACGAAAATGAGCCGGCGGAATTCAAATTGGGCGGGTAGGGGGCGTGTATTATGTTAACTGCGCCATCCCGCGGCGAACGTACTGCGCATGCGCCGACTGTCAGTGCGCATGCTCCAAATTCTGTCAGTGAACGTCAATGACGTCAATCCCCATTCACGGACGTTTTACGCAAACGACTCGAATTTTTTTTTTTTAGACGCGAAGACAACGGCCATACTTAACATAGGATACTCCACTAGGGGGCTGCTTTATCTTTACGCCACGTATCTCTTACGGAAACGTTGGAAAGTCACTGCGTCGTGCCCGAATACGATCGTGAATTTCCGATTCCTGCTGATTAGCATATTCTTGGCGTTAATCAGCGGGAACGCCCCGCGCGCCATTTTTAAAATTGAAGTTCCGATACGATAGAGTAATACAATTACGCCGCTCGTATAGGAACTCCAACCCGGCGTTTCTTGTTTTCTGGTTACAGAAAACAAAAACACCGGCTCAAAGTGACAGTTAGGCTGGAGTATCACTGATACTCCAGCCTAACTCTACCTGAATCTGGCCCATTGTCTGTTTTGCTGTCAGGATGATCTGCAGTTAAATGTGAAGAAAAAATAATAATATTAAAGGGGTTGTAAAGGTAAAAAAAATTATTTTCTAAATGGGTTCCTTTAAGCTAGTGCATTGTTGGTTCACTTACCCTTTCCTTCGATTTCATTTCCTTTTTTTTTTTTTACATGTCATACCACCAGCACCAGCAAGGTTTATTTAGAAAAATAAAAACTGTACAGAGGACTATTATGATCGTCTTGGTGTTAACAAGTGAATTTTGGCGTTAAATTCCACCATTCCAGCCTGTCAGCTTTCAGTATAATGTCAGGTTCATAGTCTTGTAATTCACTTGATTCACTGACCGGACAACATGTGATGTTATTATACTTTTAACAGGAAAAGATTTGGGTCCTGCTGGAGGCTGGAATGACTTTCCCCCTTTAACGATGGTTGCACTTTTACTAAGTCTTTTCCCATAAGCATCATTGGAATGACTTGGGTAAGGATCAAATGTTCCTGCTTTCATGCCACCTGGCTCTTTAGCAGGTGAACTTGGCTTAAACGGTTTCACAACTTGCTTTTTCTCTGCCTTTTTCTTTAGTGGTGGTAGAGGTTTATCAGACCGATACGGGTTTCCTTCAAAATAGTCCTTTGGGTAAAGGTTTAACCGGAAAGCATCACCTTTTAGCTTTGATTTGTGGCTCTCGAACTCTTTCTTCATCAGTTCTCTTGATCTGTCATAGTCATCAGAAGCATATGGATACGGCTTACCTATAGTGAGGCTTGGATATCCATAGCCTGTGCCCTTCTTGGGAGGGTTGGAATAGATATTCTTCCCCGGTGCTGTATATGCCTTCCTTGATTTTAATTCTGCACTAAAAGACGGAACTGGACCACCCAAAGTTCCATAAAAGTTGCAAAGTTTTTCAACCCGCGCATGCCCAGAAGCTAGTTATGAAGCGAGCTTCAATGGAAAAGAGTGGTGAATGTAACCTTGCTTTTTGTGAAAAAAATGACAGTGTGTATGCAAAATTGTCTTTGAAAAGTGACGTTTCAAAAACGTAGTTTTTTACTTCACAGAAAACGTCGTTTTTTTTCATCGCAAAAAACGACCGTGTGTACGCGGCATAAGTGTACTCCAGTGACCCAGAAGAGAAGTATGGCCAAAATAAAGGCCTTGTCCATACTTCTCTTTTAACCCATTAAAAAAAGCTAAAAGCCCCATTTTCTTACCTTAAACTCAGATCACATGACAGGCTGAACCCTAATTATTTATTCTTCTGGTCAGTAGTGTAGGAGAGTCGTTTTAGCAGTGTCTCCATCCCTTATTCTTTAAGATGGATGGTATCCATTGGCTGATGTGTTCATCATAATGCGAATTATGTGTTCATCGTAGTGATCTTCAAGGATCCCTGTGGGGTCCTTTTGTTTAAGGAGACAGAAACATTACATCATAATGTGAGGGGAAGCAAGACTTTTTTTGCGAAACAAAAACCTTCAGAAATGGGCTTGAGAGGATGAAGTTGGAAGGTTTTTTTTTTGCATATTCGCTTCCCCTGTGCCGGGATCCACAACTGTGAATGTTAGCCCTTCCTGTGCCAAAAGGACCAGTTCCCTTCCTGGCCATGCCAAGAACTAGCCACTACACTTAATATAGTTCGATTTACTAGTACCCAGCCCAAATCAAAAACTCAAAAAGCAAAAATTAAGAAAACACAGCTTTGTCATTATGTCAGTTTACTGGTAATCTTTCTTTTTAATTCTGAAGCTAATGCTCTTTATTAAGCCAAGGAGTATAGTGCATAGTGTTTTAACCTATAGCTATCCCCCAACCCCCTCCCACCTATTCTCAGCAATTATCTCTCATCGCTCGAAACTGAAGAAAGGTGAAATCAAATTGGCTAATATAGCTTTCTGCATTGCACTGACTCACTAAATAAGCTTGAAAGACTGGTAATTAAACCACACAGAATGAGAATATTATAAAACCATTTAAGTTATCTATAGTATCTTGTTTATTGTACAAAAAAAGGCAGGATACAATTGTAACATGACTGTAATTAATGAAGATAAAGAGTTATAATGGTAGTCAAGGATCTCTGTAAAAACTTGCAAGCTTTATGGTTATTTGCATTGTATACACTATGCATAGTGACATCAGTAATATCATGGATTCTATGGATTCTATTGATATTACATTTACTGGATTCAGATTTTTTACAAATAACCTTTATTCTGCATTTTTTACACCATCTATAAGGTGACCCAATCTTAACCATGATACAATAAATAAAAACGAAAATGTACAATAGCAGCATGAAATGCATAAACATTTTTAAACTTAATAGCATTCCTGGCAGTCATATGCTAATATAATTTTAAGTCACATAGCAAATTCATATAGATAAAAGCTTGATACTATGAATGCATTATACTACTACACTTGCTGTTATGATTCAATATTCCGTGTCAAAACATATCTACAGCAAACCTGCATAAACAATCTGTGCAATATAAACTGGCACCTCAATGAATTTGTAAAAAAAAAATGTATATGACCACATTCCTTGCTTGGCACTGTAACCTGAAAAATAACATGAATTGTTTCTATGATGCTAATGAATACAGAAATATTTTAACTCTCTGGAATAATTCACTGTGAGACCAATATTTACTGTATATTTAATAAAATATTGTATTTGTTGGTATAAATTGGCCGTAGCTCTTTAATTGTTGGTATTTTATAATAAAATTATATTATGACCAAAAACAAAACATTACTTACAATACTTCTTAAAATACCATAACTCCATAAATTAGTTCAGCCATAATAGCTCGAACAAAAAACTAGATACTCTCAAGAAATATCCCCCTCATATGAGGGGACATCACCAACCACACAATATAGAGCACTGACAAAGGGAGGGAGGGAGGGCGTTTCTTCAAGCTGTCACCGCCGCTCTGCTGATGAACCTGGACGTCCACTCCTATTTATAGGCTCTCCACTTCCAACTTACAAGGGGCTCGTGCTTAGCTAAGTAACCAATTAACTTAAGTTATCCCATTTTTTTTTTTATAACTTTATCCTGACCTAAATTCTGTATCATTCTCATATTGATGGGAAACTAATTGTTCCCCCTCTCCCATACTATTCTATTCTCAGCAATTATTGCTGAGTTGGTTGTCTTTTCTGATTTGCAACGCTTTTTCAAATTCTGTAGCTATAATCTATAAGAAAACAAATCCACCAGACATCATCTTGTATATGCAAACCCAAAAGTTATTTCTTGGTTTTGATAGGGTGGGAAAGGTTAGATTGTATGTTGGACTGTCTTAGGCTCCATTTGGTACATTTTACACATTATTGTGACTTGGGCAGGAAATGAAGAGAAATCTCTAACATGAATTTAGGCAACAAAAAAAGTTTTGATAGATAGATAGTGTGACAGTAGGAGCTTCTGTCAAGGTAAAATGGACACAGGGTATGTACATTTGCGAGGTGCAAGACTACAGAGCGTAGATGTGGACTGGAAAAGACTGCTTTTACAGCTTTATCCAGCTTTTGGTATTTTCACATGGGGCTCTGTAGTTTGGAAATTCCACAGTGTCTGGGGTGGGGCGGGATCTCCAACCCTGTATCCAGATTTTGTGGATGACCAGCAGGGTGTGTGCTCAGGTGAGCACAGCCCTTTATAATGAGAGTGTGGGAAGACCTCTTGGTTGGAGACAGCTGCACACTAAGAGACAGGAGGTCTCCAGAACTCAAAGAGGCTGTAGGAGAGAGCCAGAATGTTGGTGACTGCAAGAGGCAGTCAGAACGTTGGTGACTGCAAGAGGCAGAGCTGTAGATGCTAAAGGGAAGCTGTCTACTTTGAGGAGTCTGCTGGTCTGGGTGACCAGGATAAAGTGCAGAAGTACTTCTACAGATACTGCTACAGAGAGCCAGGTGGGCTAGCATGTTCTGTTCTGTGTATTTGATGGAGAAGAACCCCCTGCGTGGGAAACCTTTGTTTGGACTTTTATTTTGTTTTCTGTTAATAAAAATGGGCTACCATGCCCTTAAATATAGTTCCTGACTGGCTTGAATCACTGGAAAAATGCATCCTACCATGAGAGCTAACAACTCCCATCTTACAATAGATAGATAGATTATTCACATTGCAGTGGACCGCTAATATTTTAGTTAATTTATTGTACTTATTTTCTGAAACCAATTTTGCAATATGCATCATTCAATTAATTTGTAAGTTTTAGATAATTTAGAAATTAATTTAAGTCTATATTTAATTCAATACTGAATGCTCTCCTTTAATCTTACCATTGATTTAATTGTGTTTTTTTATTTTTTAGATCAAGGTCATCTTAGGTATTACACATGATATATTAAGTGTATATTGCTTAAAGCATAACTTGGTGGTAACAGGATATTCTATAGCTTTACATTGCTTAATGTGCTAAAACCTCATCTTTAGCACTCTTAACTTTCCAGAAATCCAGCAGTTGTCTATGAGTCTTCTCTAGTTACAGACACCTTTTTTTGTTTTAGTAACTCTATATAGAACTTATTATATATATTACAAATATAGCATAGATAAAACTAATCATTAATGTGATTAAAAACAAATGAAAGACCAATTTAACATACAGTAATCACAAGCAATTGTTTGGAGTCTGTACCTGATTCACTTTTCACTGGGTTTGGGACATTAAAAAATCTTCCATTATGCCTGTATTTAATAAGCGAAAATACAAGGTATTAAATGGATTGTATGGCCATTCTTTCCATCTTTGTGAATTATGAATTGGCTACAAAAGACAGAGGGTAATAGTACAAAGCCTAATGAATTATTCATTAAGACTAACTCCAAAGGCTTTAAATTCGATTTTTCATATCTATAAAGCAACAAAGTTGCATGTTTCAAAGATTTAAGAATATGTAAAAAAAAAAAAAGTTTTCCTGCATAAAAAGTGATTATTTCTAATATTATGCACTGTGAAAATGCTGCAGTAGACATTGCAAACTGTCCTTGATCATCAGTTATAAAAATCCAATTCAGTAGATGAAAGGCAGAAGAAAAACAAGCAATAAACAGTTAGCATTTATTATCCAGAGTGCTGAATATAGCATATGCCTAAACAGTTTTTCATCTGGATGTCTGTATGTCTATTGTTAATGTTTAACAGGTGCATTGTACTGTATCTCTAATGCCTTGTACACACAATCGGTTCGTCTGATGAAAATGAACCGATGGATTTTTTCATCAGATATCCGATGAAGCTGACTTTCATCAGTATTGCCTACACACCACCGGTTAAAAATCCGATCGTGTCCAACGCGGTGACGTAAAACACAACGATGTGCAGAGAAAAATGATGTTCAATGCTTCCTGTTGACTTGATTCTGAGCATGCGTGGATTTTTGACCGATGAATTTCCCCCACAGACAATCGTTTTTTTTTTCTATCAGTTTTTTAACCAAACGAAAATTTTAAAACAGGTTCTTTTTTTTTTCACCGATGGGGAAAAAAACTGATGGGGCCCACACACGATCGGTTCGTCCGATTTAAACGATCCATCGTCTGTTTTCATCAGACAAACCGATCGTGTGTACAGGGCATAAATGTATGAAGATTCTTGAAACAAAAGCTTTTTGCATGCCATACTTAAAGCAGAGTTCCACCCTATTTTTTCCCTTTGGCCTCAGGCATTGTTTACCGTTATGTCATCAATATTTGGTATATTTGTTTCCAATGTTTGAAAACCTGTAGTCTTCCTAAAGCACTGCACTTCCTTATTACCTAGCTGCTGCAAGGTACATCATATCCCAGCAGTCAACAGCCATCCTCCCTGCCACGCAAAGTTGCCCTCGCTTTCTTCACATTGAGCAGGCGTGAGATCAGGAGGTGCATGCTGGGTAGCCAGCTGCATCGTATCCCAGAAGAAAGTCTGACCAGGCTTTAGATGCCCACACTGATGAATGATTGAATTAATGAATAACTTGTATAGCGCTACAAACTCAAACTAAATCACCTCAAGGCATTTTTGCAGCCAGTGTCCACATGTGTCTTCAAAAGAGATGGGTCTTAAGCTTCTTCTTGAAGACTAGATGGTTTTCTTCTGAGTGGATGTCCGTGGGTAGAGCGTTCCATAGCTTTGGATGATGGATGCTTACAGAATCGAGAGGAGACAGTGAGTCACATTGCATTTACAAAGAACACAATCCATAGCATATGCAGCTTATGCCAATTTTGCATTGTATAAGCTCTGACTATCACAGGGGTGCTTTAAACAAAAAAAAATACTGGAGCTCCACTTTCAAGCAGAAGTAAACCCATCGATTTAACAGTTTCAAAACACAGTTACATTCCCGAAATGCTAACTGTCACATTGGTTGTGCTCTTAACCAAACTGTCAAACCATTCAATGGCTGGTGTCATAACTGATCACATGTGCAGAATCATGGCAGTTGAAGATTAGACAGAGGCCAAGATGGCAGCTTCCTTGGCTGAAAACGATAGAAGGGTTAACTTCCACTTTAAAGCCCAACTCCATCTAAAACATATATGTTAGTTTTGTATAGACTTGGAAGAGTTAGAATCTCTGTAAATTTTTGTTTTTGTGTCCCTATCGAAGAGTTTTCCTATCACATCCTACTTATATAATTGGTGTCATACAGAAAAAAGTGAGATTACATATCAGTGGGAACACAGACAGAAATGAAACCTTTACTTTGATAGACCGGCTAGAGACTGTCAGCTTTTTCTTCTGTCTGTGTCCCCACATTTCTAAACCTATGCCTCTACTTATCAGCTCATGCCTTTAATCTCCCTATACATCACTAATTTAGTAACTGACGTAGCAGTTTGGACACCACTTCCTCAATCTCAGTTTTTCCAAAACTGAGCTGATAATATTACCTCCACCCATGTCACTTACTCTGACTTTTCCTTCAAGATCAATATGACAACTGAAAGTCCCTCCATTCATGTCAGGGTACTATGTGTAATCCTGGGCCCTGTCCTCACTGCCCAAATCTTGATGCCTTAACCTCTGTATGGTTTCCAACCTTTTCCCCCTTCCTAACAAATAACACAAAAAAGCTACTAATTCATTCTCATGTTATCTCTTGCCTTGACTATTGCAACTTCTTTCTCGTTGACCTATCTTTTCACAGGCTATCCACTTTCAGTCTAGCATAAATGCCTCTACTAAATTCAGCTAAATAAGCCACCTTACCAACTATTCAGAGTCCCCTTTCCCTTTCTGCCAATCCCTCCACTGGTATCCCCTTAAAATACAAACAACATACAAAGCCTAATGCAACTCTGCCCCAAATTACATCATTAACCTCATCTCTAAATATCACCCAAACTATCCTATCCACACCACCGGCGTAAGTCTAAATTTGCGCATGCGTTTCGATGCGCCGCATCCCCAAAACGAGATACGCAAGAAATCTACTTTTTTTTGACCGGCGTAATTTCGATAGACCGGCGTATCCGTCCGCGCAAAACTGCGCTAGACACACCATTGATTTGCTAGTCAAATATGCAAATGAGGGAGTTACGGGGATCCACAAAAGAACGTTGGTGCAGCGCAGGCTACGCGCTGTGCGCAACAGCTGCACGTCCTGTCTAAAAATAGACCATATAAAAGGTGGTATAAAATTAGACAATCCGTCTACATGTCAGCTAAAGCAACACTGTTAGTGAGGAGCTGAGCAGTCACACTTGCTGCACAACAAACTGTATGCCAACATGCCAGTGGCATCCATGCTCATAGCTATACTAATGACTTTAGATGAGCAAAGAAGGAGGAGGGCACGGAGGAGGGCACGGAGGAGGGCACGGGAGAGGATTTTTTTTTCCCTAAAACCTTTTATTTGCTTTTATAAACATTTAAAAAAAAATATACATACATATATACATCAATACATAACATACATACAAATTACAAACACGGTCTCATTATCTTTCAATAGCCCTTTAAAACCTTGATGGATATACCGTATTTATCGGCGTATATCGCGCACTTTTTTGCCCTGAAAATCAGGGCAAAATCGTGGGTGCGCGATATACGCCGATACCCGCTTTCCCGTGCCGAGTTTTGAATACTGCGCCGACATATACCGAGCGCAGTACACTCGGGTATATTCGTCAGTCTCGGCTTCTTCCGCGGTCACGTCCTGGACATACAGGACGTGAGTGCGACAGTTGCCGAGCCTGCCCGAGTGTACTGCGCTCGGTATATGCTAGCGCAGTATTCAAAACTCGGCGCTGGAAACGAGCGGGGAGGACGCGAGGACACCGCAGAAGGACACCGGACCCGCCGAAGAGGACACCGGACCCGCCGAAGAGGACACCGGACCCGCCGAAGAGGACACCGGACCCACCGAAGAGGACACCGGACCCGCCGCAGAAGGACAACCGAAGCCGCAGAAGGACAACCGTAGCTGCAGAAGGACGCCGGACCCACCGAAGCGGACACCCGAAGCCGCAGAAGGACGCCGGACCCGACGAGGCCGCCGATAGACGCCGCGCAAGACACCAAAACTGTAAGTACAAAAATAACTTTTTTTCCACAGGATTGGGGCTCACTTTAGGGGTGCGCGGTATACGCGGGAGCGCTCTATACCGCGATAAATACGGTAATAATCGAATCTGATATAAGCCCCTCATTCTTCACTTGATATATCACACACGCATAGACATCTTTGGCATGAGTGATTCTGAGGTGTCTCGCATCTTCAGATTCACCCCTCATGCCACCCTGGAATTAATCACAACCCTGCAGGAGGACATCACCAGCCCAACACATGACATCACCCATGACACCCATGACAGCTACATATACAATCCTAGCCCCATCCCCACAGATTTCGAACAGAACGTGTATGGGGACAGCTGGCTGGTTGGTGAGTGACCTGGGTGGCAGGCATGACTGTCCCCCCCATGATGCACACATCACAAGGGGCACATGCACTACTAACATCCTCCTGACTTATCCCTTTAGGGTGACTCTGCATATGCACAGGGACCCCATCTCATGACTCCTATCCGGAACCCCCCATGGTACCCTGTTGTATTCCCCCAACTTTGTATGTCAGATCATCGGTGCATGTTGCATGCTGCACAACTTCGCAGTGAGGAAGGGCCTGGAGATTGACATACCTGATGACCTGACCCCCGAACCAGACAATCCCCCCTAACCGAGGTTACCCTGTCTTCTGAGGGAAGAGCAGCCAGGAGACAGCTCACATTAGGCATCTTTGCACGTTAATCACACACATTAATCATGACACAATGAGAATGCATGCATGCACACCACTGTGGTCCCTAGCACAGACACATCACATCCTCATCACATTGGATTGGCACAAGCCCACCATGTAGGACTTGTGAGCAGCAACGCCACGCCACGGCTCCAATTATGTCACTGTACATTCATACACCATTCACACGGACCTGGGGATCACTTCTCCACCACAAATGAGGGTGACACCCCTTTTCCAGCAGGAATGTCACCCCCACATTCCAAAATCATTCACAAACAGAACCAAAAAAAAAAATGCCCAGCAAAAAAAAAAATGCCCAGCAAAAATATAATTTTAAAAAAACACAACAAAGAAAACACAGAAAATACAAAAATCACTCTGCAAAACAGTCACCAAATATCTCAAAGACACGTCACAAACAAACAAACAAACGCTAATAAACAACAGAACAAAAGCACCTTGCTGTATAGGGAGGGATACAAAGGGATGTACTTTTGCAAAGGAAGGGCGTTTGTCTCTGTCTATTTAAGCTCTCTGCGTAGCTCACTAAGTTGCCCGGGTCCACTTCCAATTTCACTGATAGCGCCGTTTCCGAGTTGTGAGCATGTACACAGAGGTGCTGACCATGGTCTGCTTCATGCACGCATGCGCAAGCCCTTCATTTGCATGGGGTCACGGCTCTTTTCAATGTAACACGCCAACGTCCTTCCCAATTTGAATTACTCCGCCTTACGCCTCGGAATTTACATTACACCGGCGCACATTTCTGCGCAAATACTACGAGGATACGGTGATTGCGCCTCTACATTGCGCCGATCTAACGTAAAGGAGGTGCACTACGCCGGTCAAAATATGCGCCAATGTACGTGAATCTGGCCCCAGGTGTCTTTACTAAGCCAGATATTTATACTGCAGTGTGATTTTGTGTTTAATTTGTAATCCAAAGGGACAAAGATAAGATGTCTGAAGAACAAAAGGTATGCTGATAACTGCTTAATTTGAAGAACTATCACCATTACATGTGAGTGTAATACAGTACTGACCTTTACAATGCGGGGAAGACAGACAAGGCCCCAAGTCCAGCTGCATGATGCCTGTTAAGGAACAGATCCACCTCCGTGGAATTACGCCGGTCAAAAAAAAGTAGATTTCTTGCGTATCTCGTTTTGGGGATGCGGCGCATCGAAATGCATGTGCAAATTTAGACTTACGCCGCGCATCTCCTGTAACGCTGGCGTAATCGCTCTGTGAATCTGGCCCACAGTTTTTAGGTCGAGTTGGGATAGGCTTCCCTGAAGGAATGACAAAAAAAAACTAGAGAGCAGGTGGTGTGGATAGGATAGTTTGGGTGATATTTAGAGATGAGGTTAATGATGTAATTTGGGGCAGAGTTGCATTAGGCTTTGTATGTTGTTTGTATTTTAAGGGGATGCCAGTGGAGGGATTGGCAGAAAGGGAAAGGCGAAACGCATGCGCAAATTTAGACTTACGCCGCGCATCTCCTGTAACACCGGCGTAATCCCTCTGTGAATCTGGCCCCCGGAGTTTAAGGAACATTCACCATTTTCGTCTTTTACTAAGCTGCTCTCCATTAAGTTGATCTCTGAATTAAAGCCTAGGGGGAGCCATTTTGTGGGATATTATCAGAACTTCCATTGTGTTATTGCATGGATATGTTGTACTTTGCATGCTGGTTTGTGTGCTGAGGCCTCAGTGGGAAGGTATTCAATACATGTGTTGAAGGTATTGGATATTTATCTCTGTGTTTATCTGGTTTATCCCCATGTGTCCACTTATACCTCTTCAGGTTATCATAAGGTTACACAATATACATGCATGTATGTGCACTAGGTGATACTTTCAGTCAATCACAGCTTGTGACATTCATATTTTATTCTTACTTTTCATTGTGCTACTCTTTACCTCAGCAAACATTCTTAAGTGGTTCAGTGATACTGTGTGAGTTTCTGATTTCTAATACAACATCTCAGAATGGAACCCAAGGTGTCAGAGGTAAGAGAGGATCTGCAGAGTCGGAGTGGCCAGTGGGGTAGGTGCCAATTCCTGTAGGTGACTATCTCCTCGGAGCGATCCGCTCTAAACTCAGCATCCAATAAGGATCCACAGAAAAAAGAAGCCGGAGACTCGAGATAGTGAAGTACTGTAAAAAAACTGGGATTTATTAAAAAAGTGTAACATATACACTAAACAATTTAACATTGCCGGCAGAAAATACTGCTAAAAACAACAAAACAAACGTACATCCGTGCTTCCGGGGTCACGTTAACGCGGTGACGTCATTGTGTGGCTACGTTAACGCACTGACGTCACCGCGTTAACGTGACCTGGAAGCACGGGTGTACGTTTGTTTTGTTGTTTTTAGCAGTATTTTCTGCCGGCAATTTTAAATTGTTCAGTGTATATGTTACACTTTTTTAACAAATCCTATTTTTTTCACGGTACTTCATTATCTCGAGTCCCCGGCTTATTTTTTCTTATTTTTTCTGTGGATTCTTATGGATCCACAGAAATTGGGTGCGGATCGGCTGGAAGTCGAGTAACCTATAGCCACTGCGATTATCCATTGCTGGATTGAGTGGATTTACATGCCTTCTTGACCCCATCTAACAGGGGGTCCAATCTACCTGGTAAGAGCATTTACTTACCTTTCCCCCGGTGTGACCCTGAGGATCTCCTCCTTTCAATCAACTCTATCTGAATCGGTGGCAGACTGTTCTTTCACTTCTTCACTGTTTGGATTATGTTTGAAATTGGACAATTTATTTTATTTATTCATTGATGTCTGTACCCAACCTTGCTGTATAAGACATATGATATTAGTTTCTATCACGTAGATGGACAAGTATATTTAAATTTACTCACTTATTCATTTATTTATTTATTTTTATTAAATGTATGTATTTATACAACTTTATATACACAATAGTCAGGTTGTGTTGAATTTTCTAGTGCAACCTATTCTCTTTTTGTTTTTCTTTTCTTGTTACATGTATATCACGTGTTTTTTAGGTTTGCAGCTTGATTTATTAATTTAATTTATTCGTCAATTATTTATTATTATATTTCACATTTCAAATTACTTCCTTAGCGCAATATATTCCCCCCTTTTTTGTTTACTATATCTGACATCGGTTGGCTATACTTGGGAGGCAGTTATGAACATTAATTAAAAAACAGAGCCATTTCTGCTCTCCTATGCGGTGTTAAACAGTGCCTCCAAAGCTCGTAAACACTCAGCTTTCTTTGGTGGCTGGTGGCCTGCTCCATAGCAAAGATAATTATTGAAGTGTGCTTTCCTGTCAACATGTGTTGAATATGTGTTGCGTGCATCCTGGCTCTGAAACAAGTATTTAAAAGAAAGAAGATAACTCCCCCCATTATAGAGAAAAGAGCGAGAAGTGGGATCAGCTAGGTCAAAATGGTTTTACAACAATCTGTCGCACCTCGTCCCATATAGTAGTGGATTCTAT
The DNA here is from genome assembly GCA_029574335.1 of Rana kukunoris. Lineage (NCBI taxonomy): Eukaryota > Metazoa > Chordata > Amphibia > Anura > Ranidae > Rana > Rana kukunoris. The sequence continues at coordinate 137,400,193 of CM056053.1, forward strand.
AGTATGGACAATGGGGGACTATACCGGTGCTAGTACAAGGCATACACTGGAAATTTTCTTTTTTTTAAAAAAAATATATTTTATTTTATACAAAACATGAGATATAGAAAATAATTGTCACAGAGTATGATATAAATAATACATAATTCATAACAATAGAGTATAAAGGCCTAAAACCAGGCAGCTGTAGGTCCTGATTATACAAGCAGAGCGATGATCACAACCATAAGATTTAATGAGCCCAATATATTTCGCCTAGATTCCGGCTTCGTCAGGGGCTAGGTTGATATTTTAAAAACAGCTCTATTAATAGAAAAAATTACATATTACAAAAAGACATATGAATCATAACCATATATTCATACAGGTATGTGTGTGTGCTTTGCTAACCTTGCGTGTCAGGGAGTGGACATCCAGACCTGGAGAAAGGGGAGGGGGGGGAGGAAGGGGGGGGGGGAAAGGGGTGGTGAATAGGGGAAGAGAGAGGACCAGGGGGCAGGGGGCTCGGAGAAGGATAGGGAAGAGGGGAAAAGAGAGCGGCTCGGCACTTGCAGTCCAAAGGGCAACCCACTCGTCTAGTGGGCTAAACAGGCTAAAAAAGAATCATATTCTTACGCTTTTTATGATTCTTTTTTAGCCTGTTTTCTTTCTCCTCTCCTATGGAGATGCATCTCTGGCCCTATTTTGGTGCATTGGACCACTAGACGAGTGGGTTGCCCTTTGGACTGCAAGTGCCGAGCCGCTCTCTTTTCCCCTCTTCCCTATCCTTCTCCGAGCCCCCTGCCCCCTGGTCCTCTCTCTTCCCCTATTCACCACCCCTTTCCCCCCCCCCCCTTCCTCCCCCCCCTCCCCTTTCTCCAGGTCTGGATGTCCACTCCCTGACACGCAAGGTTAGCAAAGCACACACACATACCTGTATGAATATATGGTTATGATTCATATGTCTTTTTGTAATATGTAATTTTTTCTATTAATAGAGCTGTTTTCAAAATATCAACCTAGCCCCTGACGAAGCCGGAATCTAGGCGAAATATATTGGGCTCATTAAATCTTATGGTTGTGATCATCGCTCTGCTTGTATAATCAGGACCTACAGCTGCCTGGTTTTAGGCCTTTATACTCTATTGTTATGAATTATGTATTATTTATATCATACTCTGTGACAATTATTTTCTATATCTCATGTTTTGTATAAAATAAAATATATTTTTTAAAAAAAAGAAAATTTCCAGTGTATGCCTTGTACTAGCACCGGTATAGTCCCCCATTGTCCATACTATAGAATAACTCCCCCCATTCTTCAAGTCATGTTTGCCATTAAATGTTCACTCTAAGGCAGCAGATTTAAATGGGTATTAGGAAACAATCAGCATAGCTGATATAGTTACTTCAACATAATTACCTACATTGGAGTATCTAAGAAGGAGCATTGGGGTGCCCAGGGCACATCCAACTGCAGGACACTTTAAGACTAGAGGGCAGGTGTCCATGGTTGGTTGTGTCCACCAGGCAAAAAATTGTTGGCGAAACAGCCAACAATGGTTGGCAGAAAAGATGTCTATTTTCATTGAAAGCACCAAAAGAAGTAAACATTCCTTTATTTTACTTTGTAAAGCACAGATTCAGTAAACAGACACAAGGTTTTAAGCCTTGAGTATTGGGTTTCTGAAAAATTAAATCGGCACATTATTATGAAGCATGTTGTTTAATGTTGTCCTCCTGCCCAATAGATGGATTACTCTCTCCATTTTTTTATGATGACCACTGACACTTGGACTAAAGGGGGGGAAAGTCCAAAATTTGAGTCACCAGAAAAGAAACAAGGGGAAAAATCATGTAATAAGGGCACACGTTACTGCAAATACGTAGCTGTACAAGGATAGAGAGCAATAAAAACCTGACAAAGATCAATGTCTATAATCTATACAAAACAAAAGTATCACCTGTAGGTAAAGTGACATTAAAGTCATTGTATTGCTCTCAGCTTCCTTCAAATTTTCAAATTCGAATTTTTTGCTGTTTGATCGGACTACCTGTTAGAAGGTCGCTATATTTGTTCACAATGTATGAGCAATGTATTATCATGTATTAGCAATGTAGCCACCCTCTCATGCCTGCTTCCAAGATGGACTAGGTACTATGGACTATGAGATTTGTAGTACGTGCAGAGCAGTACACAAAACCGTAAATACTGTGTACTGTGTTCTTGTTCCAAACAAACAGAAGTTGGTGGGTGGGGGAAGGTATGGGAACTCACAGAAGAAGTTATAATGAGGCAGAAAAACACAGAAATAAATTATTTCATGAAACATCCATTACAGGGTCGTTAAAGAGGAGCTCCAGGCTCCTTTAGAATTAAAAGTCAGCAACTACAAATACTGTAGCTGTTAACTGTGAATAATAGGACACTTACCTGTCCAGAAATCCAGCCGTGTCCTCCCCGAACCAATTTTTAAATCGGTTATTAGGTGCTGCTGCTGTCATCTCCATTCTCCACTAAGGGAAACTGGCAGGGAAGCCTTGAGGAAGCATGCTGCAACCTGTGAATGGGTCAGCTGTGGGGGAAGGAGGAGGGGGACTGTGGAAAACTCAGCTGGAAATGGGAGTGAGTACCTGTCAAAACCAGGTACACGTTCCCCCCCAAAAGGTACCCAATGTGGCAATGAAGGGGGGAGGAGGCAGACAAGCAGAGTTCCCCCTATTCTGGTGGAGCTCCGCTTTAAGTAGTGTATGTGTATGGATTATTTTTGGAGAATAAGGGTATTGTTTGGTTTCTCTTTAAGCTTTATACATATGATGTAATATGGGCATACAATACAGTGCTATAATTATATTTTTAAAGCTGAACTCTAGGCAGATATAAACACAAATTATAGCAATGCTGTAATCATTATTACTATATTAAACATATTTTTTTAAATACAAGCAATCCAAGTAAATTTAAAAGTGTCCTTCGCTCTACTAAGAGTATTAAGACCTGGACCAATATGCAGGTAAAAGACCAGGCCCCTTTTTGCGATTCAGCACTGCGTAGCTTTAACTGACAATTGCGCGGTCGTGCGACGTGGCTCATAAAAAAAACTGACGTCCTTTTTTTCCCCACAAATAGAGCTTTCTTTTGGTGGTATTTGATCATCTCTGCGTTTTTTATTTTTTGCGCTATAAACAAAAATAAAGCGACAATTTAAAAAGAAAATGTATTTTTTACTTTTTGCTATAATAAATATCCCCAAAAAATATATAAAAACTTTTTTTTATATATTTCTTCTACATATTTCTGGTAAAAAAAATCGCAATAAGCGTTTATTGATTGGTTTGCGCAAAATTTATAGCGTTTATAAAACAGGGGATAGTTTAATGGCATTTTTATTAATATTTTTTTTTAAATACTAATGGCGGCGATCAGCGTTTTTTTTCGTGACTGCGACATTATGGCGGACACATCAGACACTTTTGACACATTTTTGGGATCGTTGTCATTTTCACAGAGAAAAGTGCTATAAAAATTCACTGATTACTGTGAAAATGACACTGGGAGTGAAGGGGTTAACCAGGAGGGGGCGCTGTAGGGGTTAAGTGTGTTGTAGGGGAGTGTTCTTACTGTGGGGGGGCGTGGCTGTGCGTGTGATGTCACTGACTATCGTTCCCTAACACATGGAACAGACGATCACTGACAGCCACACTAGGAAGAACGAGGAAGGTTTGTTTACACTCACCTGTTCTTCTTCTCTGTGACCCGAACGCGGGACACCGGCGGCGATCGGGTCTGCGGGTCCCGCGGACGCGGTCACAGAGGACAGGACTAAGTCGCAAACGCGCAGCCGCTGCCGTTTGTGCTCACAACCCACCACTGGGCATCTGTACGTCTATGTGCCCAGCCGTGCCATTCTGCTGAAGTAAATAGTCGTGAGGCGGTCCTTAAGCGACAGAAAGAGAGAGTGATAACAATAATAAAAAATTGCAGCAAAGTCTAAGGCCGCGTACACACGAGGAGATATATCCGATGAAAACGGTCCGACGGACCGTTTTCATCGGACATGTCTCCTGAGATGTTTTGGTTTGATGTGTGTACACACGATCAAACCAAAATCCCCGCGGGCAGACAGAGCGGTGACGTTGACGCCGCCACGTCACCAAACCAGGTAGTAAAATACTTCCACGCATGCGTCGAATACATTCGACGCATGTAGGGGATTTCTGTCCGCTGGTTAGGCGTACTAACCAGCGGACATATCCGACAGACCGCTTTCCAGCAGACAAGTTTTAAAGCATGCTTTAAAACTTTTGTCTGCTGGAAACCTGTCTGCTAGCCCGTACACACGATCGCATATGTCCGCTGGAACTGGTCTGCGGACCAGTTTTAGCAGATATGTTTGATCGTGTGTACGCGGCCTAAGGCCCCGTACACACGAGGAGATATATCCGATGAAAACGGTCCGTCGGACCGTTTTCATCAGACATGTCTCCTGGGAGATTTTGGTCTGATGTGTGTACACACGATCAAACCAAAATACCCGCGGACAGACAGCGCGGTGACGTGGCGGTGACATTGACGCCGCCACGTCACCGAACCAGGAAGTAAAATACTTCCACGCATGTGTCGAATCCATTCAACGCATGCAGGAGATTTCGGTCCGACAGACGGCTTTCCAGCAGACAAGTTTTAAAGCATGCTTTAAAACTTTTGTCTGCTGGAAACCTGTCTGCTAGCCCATATACACGATCGAATCTGTCCGCTGAAACTGGTTTGCGGACCAGTTTCAGCAGATATATTCGATCGTGTGTACGTGGCCTAATAGTGTTCACAATGCACACAATAGAAAATTAATGGAAGGTGATCCTGGATCAGACCCAGGTGACTGTAATCAGAAAGAGGGAAGGTTAGCAGAGCATTTGGATCAAGTTGTGTTGGAGAGTCTGTAAAAAGAAGTCCTTTATCAAGCACAGAAAGATAAATGACGTGTCGTGACGCATAGGGAGTGGCCGGGGGCAGACGTACACCGGAAGTGACGTAAGAAGGCGCTGAAAACGCAGTAGTTTTCCCCTTTATGCTTGTTTTTACCTATTTTAAATGTAAGAGTCCATCTTTTGGAGTTATTTTTAATAAATTGGTACTTTATTATTCAAATATACTGCACCATTGGGAGGGGGGGGGGCGTGGTCAGCCGCAGAACTGTATGGCTGCATTCTGAAGGAGCTCTCTGAGAACGGATCTCCCTGAGCAACTTACACAGCGATCTGTTAGCCCTAAACAACACAGAGCGATACTGGAACCTACCGAGATTATAGCAGACATGTCGGGTAAGAGGAAGAACAGAGAGGGGCCCGCAAACTCAGCGCATTCTACAGCCCGAATAGGCTGCAGAGAGACCAAGATAGCGCTGCCCCCTCACCTCACTGCAATGCAGAATGGCGCGCTGCTTCCTCTCTCCATGAGGGAGAAAATCTCACAGCTACACAGCCCCAGCCTGATAGCGATCGCCTGGATGACATGCTAAGTCCAGTGAGGCAGAAAAGGAGGATCTCCTCTGAACAAGGTAATCCTCACACACCTCATACAGACCTTGCCTGCAGCCTAGACAAAAATCCCTATGATGAAAAACTACAGGCTATGCCCACTACTGATTTACCAATACTGGACACTACCTTTAAAGATATGATCATGTCTTTAAGAGGTGCATTACAACATGATATGATCAGCCTTATGCACAAATCTAAATTGGAGATTGATGCTCTGGGAGAAAGAGTGGATTATATGGAGAATAAAATGTGCGATTTCACTGCTGCACAATGAATTAGTGGACTCCCACTTTGATCTAGAAGAAGAAGTGAGACAACTCAGGGCCAGATTCTCAGCGGCGCTACGCCTGCGTAAATGTATATGCGCGGCGTAATAGTAACTGTGCGCCTGCGTATCGATGCGCGGTAAACACAGAACCACATACGCGCGATTTTTTTTTCCGTCTGGGCGGCGAAAATGCATTAAGCTAGCGCGGCGTAGGCGCATAGTTACGCATCAAAAATATTCAATTCCCATTGAATTAGCATGCAAATATGCAAATGAGGGAGATGCGCGTCCGGCGTTGGCTACTCGTGGTGCGCGTAACTCGAAAGCCTTGAGTAAACATACCCCTCATAAAAGCACGGGTAACTTTGCTCAAGGCCGTGTGCAAGTCAGCTGGAGAGCAACTACAGCAGCACCATAACGGACGAGCTGAGCAATCACACTTACTGGACAACACATTCGTATGCCAAGATGCCAGGGCCAGCCATGGTCTTATCACTACTAAGGTATGCAGAGGAAGAGGAGCATAGAAGGAGGAGGAGGAGGAGGGGGGCACGTGAGAGGATCTACCGAGCGCGCATGAGCCTCTTTGGCATGGGTGATGAGGAGGTGTATCGTATCTTCAGATTCACCCCTGCTGCCATCCTGGAAATAACCACAGCCCTGCAGGATGACATCACCAGCCAGACATACCGCTCACATGCACTGCAGCCACTGGTGAAGGTACTGGCAACACTCCATTTCCTGGCCAGTGGATCATTTCAGCGTACAAGTGGAGTGGTGGCTGGGATGTCACAAACCAGCATAAGCAGATGTGTGCACCAGGTTGTCCCAGCAATCCTCAGACGCATGTCCAACCAGTTCATCAGACCCACCACTGTGCACCTGCGGCAGAAGGCAATGACAGATTTCTACAGAATTGACGGATTCCCACGCACCATCGGGGCCATTGATTGCACACATGTGGCCCTACAGCCCCCCAGTGTCACAGAGCACATATACCGCAATCGGAAGCATTGGCATTCCATCAACGTACAGGTGATAGCCGATGCCAAATACCTCATATGGCACGTCCGTGCCAAAGACCCCGGGTCCAGCCATGACAGCTACATCTACCGTCAAAGCAACATCCCCGAAGATTTTGAGCAGGACATGTATGGGGACAGCTGGCTGGTTGGTGAGTGACATGGGTGGCAGCCATGACTATCCCCTCCCATGATGCACAACAGAAGTGGCACATGCATGACTACCATGCTCCTGTCTTTTCCCTTACAGGTGACTCTGCATATGCACTGGGACCCCATCTCATGACTCCTTTCCGGAACCCCCAAACCAGAGGAGAGAGAAGATACAATGAAGCACACATCAAAACCCGTGCAGTGGTGGAGCGCACATTTGGCCTCCTGAAGTCCCGTTTCCGATGCCTGGATAAGTCTGGGGGGGCCCTATTGTATTCCCCTACCTTTGTGGGTCAGATCATTGGTGCATGTTGTATTCTGCACAACTTTGCCATGAGAAAGGGCCTGCACATTGCCCTACGTGATGACCTGACCCCCCAACCACACAGCCCCCCCCCGCCAGAGGAGACCCCGTCATCTGATGGAAGAGCAGTCAGGAGGGTCCTCGTGTTACGAATCTTTGACCGTTAAACACACACATATAGCATGGCACACAGACAATGCACGCGTGTACACCACTGATGTCCCTAGCAAACACACCCCACATCCACATCACATTGGATTAGCCCAAGTCCAGCAGGACTTGGGAGCAGCAACGCCACGTCAAGGCCCCAATGATGTTGCTGTCCATTCATACACCTTTCACACATCATTCATACAGCCGTGGGGTTAACTTCACCACCACGGCCGAGGGTGACACCCCTTACTGGCAGGAGTGCCACCCCCTCACACACACCATTCACACTGCACCGTGTGCAGTATCCAAAAATAAACAAAAAAAGCTCTTAACCAGAGCATAAAAATAAACAAAAAAAGCTCTTAACCAGAGCATAATAATAAACAAAAAAAGCTCTTAACCAGAGCATAATATTAACCAAAAAGAAAATTAATGGGCCTGGCGGGGGCTCCGCCTGGTGCCACGGGTCCTGCCCCTCACTTGCCTGGAGGCAGCCACAGATGGGGGGGGGGAAGCAGGTTGAGGAGGAGCATCCCCACGTCCCTCCCTGGCTGCCTGCATGCCCTCCAGGGCAACCGCTATGCGGGTCTGCACAGCAGTCTGCGCCTCGACAGCAAGGCGCAGGGCATGAACCTCCCCCACAAGTTCGGAGGTGTTTGCCTGCAGCTCCCCCAGGCTGGTCAGCGTTGCTGCGCTGTTGACAGCAAGATCCTGGATGGCATCTGTAATATGTCCCGAGGATGCCAGGCTGTCGGCCAGGCGCCTCATCTCCTCCACGACCTCGGCCAGGTGCTGATTTTGCTGGTCCTGCTGTCTGACCAGCTGTTCCGTCAGGACCTTGGATACACCCCTGGTCTTGCACGTCGCCTTGCGGGGAGTGGCAGGGGACCGGGCATAAGGGGAGGATGTTGAGGGGCCGGAGATGAGGGGGGGGGGGAAAGAGAGGGACTGGAGAGGTTGGAGGGGGACACTGAGGGGTTCGCTACAGGTAGAGGGATAGCCTGGGCTGGTCCGGCCAACCCACCATCCTCCTCCACAACAACATATAGGTCCTGGTCCTGGACTATGACACCCTCCTCAACCACCTCCTCCGTTGAGGTGTGCCCACTTCCCTCAAAGTCCTGTTCCAGGGGGGCAGCCAGAGGGACTGTATCTTCAGGGGATGGATCCTGATGGGCCCTGGCATCAACAATCCTGCACATCTGTGGATGACACAAAAGACACAAAAGATGCCCATGTTGGTGGACCCACACACTTGGCACATGTTCCCTTCCACCCCCATACATGTACACAACAGATAAAATATAAAACACACTTACCTGTCCTCACGGCTGGCTTCTGGGACTCATAGCCCCCAACTCCCTCTACCTGCTCCGTCTGCAGGCAGCGGGCAACCACCTTCTCCTCCTCAGTCAGGCGGACAGGGCAGGGTGGGCCCCCTCCAGTGCCCCTGGCATGCCGAGCTATGGCAGCCAGCTTGCCCTTCACATGACGCCGCAGGTCATTCATTTTCTTCTGAATGTCCTGCGGTGTCCGGACCTCATGAGAGAGGGCATTGACCTGGCACGCGACCCTCATAAGTATTTGGTCCCTCCGGGACTTGCTGGTCCGGGCACTGTCAGCACCATGGAGCCGCGAGTCATACTTCTCCATGGCCCTCACGACAATGGCCCTCTCCTCTGGGGAGAAATTCTTCTTCCTCCTCTCCTTAACCACAGTTGTCATCTTGTCCAGCACAAACTTTGGCCGTCACTATCAAAAAAATGGGAGACGTTTGCGCTGCACGGGCGCATGTGTGGGCGCATTATATACCCTGCGCCGGCGCATCGTAGGGAGGCTTTGCGCATGCGCAGAAGGCATCCACGTCACGGCGCGGGTCAACCACATCATGGCGCGGGTCATCCATGTCACGGCGCATGCTCCGTTCGTCCCGGCCTGCATTTGCATGGGGTCACGCTTCATTATAATGCAACACGCCCACTTTCCTCCTACTTTGGAGTTGCGCCGGATTACGCCCATGATTTTACGCGACGCAGGCGCATCTTGGAGCGCATTTACTTAGGGAATATGGTACTTGCCACTCCGTGTTACGTCGGCGTAGTGCATCTGAGATGCGCAACGCCTGCATAATTAGGCGCGCATCTACGAGAATCTGGCCCTCAGGATCAAAGTCGGAATTAATGAGAAAAGAAATCGAAGAAATAACATAAAATTCAGAGGTACACCCGAGAATGTGAAGCCAGAAGAACTTAAACGCTTCATTAAAACCATGATTTCTGATCTCATCCCTGCCACTCCTCAACACGAGCTGGAAATTGACAGGGCACATAGACTACCTAAACCGCATTGCATAGCAGAGAAAATACCTAGAGATGTCATTGCTAGGATCCACTTTTTTAATGTCAAGGAACAACTGATGCAATTCACTTGGCGCCACTCGCCACTCCCAGATCCGTATTCTGGAATAATCCTTTACTCAGATTTGTCACAAGTGACAATCTTAGCTCGCAAAAATCTAAACTCGATCACTAAAGTGCTGAGAAACCATGGAATAATTTACAAATGGGGCTTCCCCACAAAAATTCTGGTAGAATTTAAATGCACCTCATACACTATTAACAAAATGGAACAAGGTCTAAAAATCCTCCGCTCATGGGGTCTACTCCCAAACCAAGAAAATACCAAAATGGACACTACTACACCTGGTCCCATTTCCCAGGACTGGAAAACAGCTTAAGAATCCTCTCATGACAAATTGTAATGTCGCGGTCTCCAGGCACAAACTGAGGCCTCACAAATCTCTCTTATGCCCATGTTTAGGGGCCTTTTGCAGCTCAGGGAATCCAGATTTTGAATAATTCCTGACTGGAATTCTCTCCAAGTTCTTACCCCCAACCGATTGTAAGGAAATAGTCATGTACACAGGAGTTGGAGCACAACAACTCCTATTCTTTTTTTCACAGTTTTACTAAGCTTTTGTTGAATTTCCTTCCCTGGTTCGTTCACCTATTTCTGTTTTTATTTTTTTTTCTGCTGCCTGTACACTATTTCTAAAGCAACACCACCATCTACTGGCAAAACAGTCTTACTACGCCACAATGATATACCATCTACCCACAAAAGTCTCCTACAAGACTGAATCTACAACAAAGCATCCTCAACTGATAAGATATACCACTTAAACTCATGTCTTTCAATGTCAAAGGCTTGAACTGCCCTCATAAATGAAAAGCATTGTGGTCAGATGCAATTAAATTCGGAAGTAATATTGTTTGCATCCAGGAATCTCATTTCGCTAAGGATAAAACGGCTACCTTCAAACATCATAATTTTCCCCACATTTTCCTCTCCAGCAAAGGGGTGGCTATAGCTATCAAACACACTGTCTTGTTCCAACAAATAGAAGTCAAAACTGTAAAGCTCTCAACGTGCATCATTGGTTAACCTCATCCAAGACAGCTGGGTTCCTCCTGTCCTTGGATGCAGAGAAAGCATTTGACCGGGTAGCGTGGGACTACATGTCGGCGGTCCTGCACAAACTGGGTCTGCAGATCCGTATTATTCGAATGATCCTAACGCTGTACTCCGTCCCTACTGCAAGAATCAGAGTGAACGGTCAATTGTCCGATGCTTTCTCCATAACCAATGGCACACGTCAAGGCTGCCCCCTATCACCCATCATTTTTGTGCTTACGATGGAACCTCTCCTCCGAAGGTTGCATGACAACCCAACTATCAAAGGTGTAGATGTCTCAGGGAAGCAGTGTAAAATTGCAGCCTACGCTGACGATGTACTTTTATTCCTTTCAGACCCCATTACCACGATCCCCAATCTTCTTAAAGATTTCCAGCTTTTCAAGTCACTCACAAACCTCCAAATTAAGTTTAAGAAATCCCTGGCCCTGAATGTCACCCTACCAACCCCAGTGTGTGATCTATGTAAACAAAACTTCCCCTTCAAATGGGAGTCCGATAACATCACATACCTGGGCATCAAAATCCCGAAGGACCTGAAAAATATGTTCACCCTAAATTTTTCACCTATTCTTCAACGCATCGATTCTTTCGCGACGGTGTATTGCTTACATATCCGGACATGGTAACTGAGTTACCATACTTTACCCTGACAATTTTTAAATACCTACAGGTCAGACATTTCTTTCATGGTGCACATACACCCCAGAGGTGGTGCAGAAGCCTTTCTCCCCTGGAACGACTCTGCTCTGCCGGAGAACCCCAACGCCATCTGATTTCTACCCTTTACTCTATGTTAACCCCAGAAACAGGACCCAATACCTACGCCCGCAAAGCATGGGACAACAATCTTTGCCTTGTCCGACGAAGATTGGGATCACGTTTGGGAACACACGCATAAAGGGTCTATAAATGTATCAGCTCAAGAGAATAGACACAAACTTTGCACCAGGTGGTACAAGACGCCCGACAAACTCCATAAAATTTACCCAGCACTCTCTTCAGAATGCTGGAGGTGTGGCGGGAGTGAGGGCTCATTCCTACACATTTGGTGGGATTGCCCCTCACTACACTCATTTTGGACTGAGATACATGATCGTATCATCAGGATCACCACTCTCCCGATTGCCTTTTCACCTGCACAATATCTGTTGTAGATCATTATACCGCAAGTCTTTGGCACTGCATTTGGTGAATGCGGCCACACAATGTATCCCTTTACATTGGAGATCCAACACTCCTCCCACAATCAGAGACTGGCATATACGTGTTAACAAAATTGAAGAAATGGAACAGCTCATTCATCAAGCTAGGGACATGCATGACAAATTTAGAGACACGTGGGCCTGTTGGTCCCACTACAGAGACTCCCTACCTTCCATTACATAAAGTGATCGTGTGTACGCGGCATTAGTGTTTTTTGTGATAATTTAATTTTGCACGAGATCACCTTCCACTCACAAGCAATGCAAGTACATGACCTGGTATCAGCCTTTTGCAGTCTCTGAGGTGTGTGAGGAAGCATCAGAAAAAGGAGCCAATCTATTTATGTGATGACAAGAAATAGGCTGACAGGGGGAGAAAGTCTATCCAGTTCAACTAATAGAATGACAGAGAGATACTCGGCCAGATCCACAAAGAATTACGCCGGCGTATCTACAGATACGCCGACAGATACGCCGACATAATTCCAATTTCCCGCCGGCGTATCTTTGTTTTGTATCCACAAAACAAGATACGCTGTAATTACGCTAAGATACGACTGGTGTAACGTTATTACACCGTCGTCTCTTAGGTGCATATTTACGCTGGACGCTAGGGGCGCTTCCGTCTATTTCCAGTGTAAAATACGCAAATGAGCGAGAAACGCAAATCCACGAACGTACGAGCGCCCGGCACATTCTCTTTACGTCGTTTGCGTAAGCGTATCTCCGGCGTAAAGCTACCCCTGCTATATGGAGGCGCAGCCAATGTTAAATATGGACGTCGGGACAGTGTCGTATTGGACGTTGTTTACGTCGTTTGCGTATGCCGATCCAGAATGGGCCTGGACGTAAATAATGTTCACGTCATTTTCATTGACTATTTGCGACGTGTTTCACGCATGCGCACTGGGATACGTCCACGGCCGGCGCATGCGCAGTTCAAAAAATCAGTCGTTTGCGTCGGATCATTGATAATTTTAATAAAACACGCCCACCAACAACCCATTTGAATTACACCCGCGAACGCCGGCCCATTTACTCTACGCCGCCGTAGGTAACATCGCTATTTCTTTGAGGATAAGAAATACGCCGCTGTAACTTACAGCGGCGTAGAGTAAATGGGTTAGGCTCACAAAGCGCAGCAGCTTTGTGGATCTGGCCCACTCATTTTTGTGCTGATTCTTCTTTCACTGTCCAGTCACTGGCTGTGGCGGGGTTTAGGACGACCTAAGTTTAAAGGAAGTGATGAGAATGAAGCTAGCCAGCAGACTAAGGACATCTAGCACCAAAAATACTGAATGAAATCTCTGGACTGAAGGTAAATTTTATAGAAAAGGCTGGGTTTGTTATTTTAGCTGGGGCTATTCATTTTTATTTTGTTCATTTTAGCTGGGGGGTCTCCTTTAGGAGTTGGCATACTGGCTTATTACATACTTGTATAGTATGTCTTGTAAGACAGCACAGTGCAGTAGATAAACCTGACTATTCTTATCCTAATGAACATCTAAGAATGACTTCAATAATATGGATTCTCTGAAAGCTGTGAGAGTCTAACAGATTAAAACCTTTCTAGCTTTCGCAATAGTGTTACATACATTCTGACGTACAACACACTCACCATGTGTTTTGTTCAGTCATTGACCTGTTTTCAGAGCAGCAATTTATCATGAACTGGGACTCCTCTATCTGACATATACATAGTTGTGCCATTTGCAGTAATCACTACAGACCATCATATGAGATATTTGCATTAGAAATATAACAGGTCCAGCATAGAGAACTATATGAATTTAGATAAAAATGATTTTCACACAAGTCCTGCATTAACAATGCAGAATATACACTTAGAAGGTGTATAATAATTTCCCTTTAATATTTGAGCCTAGGTGTTGTTTAAGTAAAGTTTTATCTACTAATATCTACACACCAAAGTCTGTAGCAAGCATTTTAATGATGTAAGTTCAGCCTCTGCAGACTTCCTTAGCAGATGGGCAGTGAGGCTTAGACGGTAATTACCATAAATACAGAAAAGGCAGTAGAAAGTTGTAAAACTTTATATATGAACCATTTTACGTACCAAAGGATTTTCAATTAATGCTATTTAGTGATGCAGGTACATCTGCCAGACAACATAGCCAAGTCCTCCTCCACTGTAGTGGCAAAGACTTGTTAAGAACACATCAACAGGATGCTGATCAGACAATAAAGAATCAGCAGCACGTTGAGCAATCTTCTATTTCCTCTTGTAAGCAAATTCACAATCAATGCAAGTAAGGACTTATGCCGCGTACACACGGTCGTTTTTTTGGGATGAAATAAAACAACGTTTTTAAAAACGTCATTTAAAATGATTGTGTGTGGGCTTCCCATCGTTTTTTGTCTTCTAAAAAACGACCAAGAAAAAATTCGAACATGCTTCAATTTTTTATGTTGTTTTTCAAAATGTTGTTTTTTGTGTCAAACCCACGCATGCTCAGAAGCAAGTTATGAGATGGGAGCTTGAATGGAACAGAGTGCCGTTGTACGTGTTGTACGTAACCACGCTTTGCTAGAGCATTTTTAGAAAACGATGGTGTGTAGGCAACGTCGTTTTTTATGATGAAGTTAGAAAAACGTTGTTTTTTTCATGATGAAAAACTTTGTTTTATTTCATCACGAAAAACGACTGTGTGTACATAATGCCGGGTACACACGATAATTTTTCGAGTTCTAAAAAATTACGTTTTTCAGGCCCTAGAAAAAAACAAAGTTTTTTTTCAACTTCATCACTAAAACGGCCTTGCCTACACACGATCATGAAAAAAAATGCTCTAGCAAAGCGTGGTGACATACAACACGTATGACGGCACTATAAAAGGGAAGTTCCATGCGGATGGCGCCACCCTTTGGGCTGCTTTAGCTGATTCAGTGTTAGTAAAAGACGATTCGCGCTTTTCTGTCTTACGAGCGGTAGTTTTACCAGAACGAGCGCTCCCGTCTCATAACTTGCTTCTGAGAATGCGCGGATTTTGCACGTCAATAAAGCCCACACACGACCATTTTTTACAACCTGAAAACGACAACGTTAAAAACGTCATAAAAAAATAGAGCATGTTCGAATTTTTTTGAGGTCATTTTTTAGAACCAGAAAAATGCTCTGAAGCCCACACACGATTGTTTTTAATAACATAAAAAAAAAAAAAAATGTAGAACCGGAAAAATTATCGTGTGTACGCGGCATTAGACGCAGTTCTTGAACTGTATTTGGCGTTTTACAAATAATAAAATTAAAAAATCAAATCAAAAGGACTGATATTAGGACAAATTCAGGTATTTATGCCAAATGCCTTTTAAAGCGATACAGTTAGGTTTAATAAATTCAAATTAGAGGTTTTTGCTTTAGAAGAGCATTTATGCTCATCTCTCTGACAACTCTTGTCATTTCCCCCTGTTTCAGCACTGCTGCCTCTGTAAACAGCATTCAACACTTTTGGGAAATGCTTGTATTCACTGCTATGCCTCAAGGTTTCAGCCTCCAAGCCCTAAGTAACCTCTAAGTAGGCCGCGTACAGACGATGAGACATATCCGCTCAAACATGTCCGACGGACCATTTCCAGCAGACATGTTTCATCGGATTTACACACCATCGGACGAAAATCCCCTCGAGCTGAGGACGCGGTGACGTGGTGGTGACGTTGACGCCGCCACGTCACCATTCCAGGAAGTAAAATAATTCCACGCATGCGTCGAATCCATTCGACACATGCGGGAGATTTCTGTCCGCTGGTAAGACATACTAACCAGCAGACATGTCGGACGGACAGGTTTGTAGCGGACAAATTTCAAAGCATGCTTTGAAATTTGTTCACTGGACAAACCTGTCCGCTAGGTCGTACACACGATCGGAGATGTCTGCTGAAACGGTCCGTTTCAGCAGATACATTTTATTGTGTGTACGCGGCCTGAGACTTTTAGTCACCTAGGGGATGAAGTATGGAATCACAGTGTGAAGTGGTGGACACCTTTGAAAGTGTTGAATGCCAAAGAGCCTTAAGCCGGTCATACACGGATCGAAATTCAGCTGGTTCAGCAGGGGCTGGATACATTTTTAACCCTTGTATGTGCAGGTCAATTGTACTGTCGATTCATCGATCGACTTGGGTACAACCAGCCTGTTGGATTTTTAAACATGTAATTACTGTCAGCAGCTACTGTATAGTCGCTAGCAGTGATCATTGTATTCTGCCAGCTGTGAAGGCTCCCCAGTCCCCCTCCTTCACCAATAGAATACAGTAGAATTCATTTTTCAATCAACACTGTTGAGGAATGGGGGAACCAAACAATTTTCTTTCCTTATAGGCTGCAGCACTGCAGCTTAGAGATGGTAGGGGCCTCTGGAGAGGTAAGTATAAAGCTTTTATATCTGCCTGGAGCTCACACTGAGCTCACACGGAGCTCCAGGCAGATATAAAAGCTTTATACATACATAACCTTGATACATTTTAAAACCAATTTTAATGGTAAAGAGGTAGTAAAGCGATAGTGGAAAATAGGAAAAACTGCATGTATGCAGCAAATATAGTGCCTGCAGTGTTTCCTAAATAAACATTTTTGTCCTTCATGATCACCTCTCTTCCAAAGTGGCATTTGCAATCTACAATAGTACTTGCAATAGGATTTTAAGTAACAATTTGCCACATATTAACATTACACCAAACTCTAGTTTAAAAAAAAATAAAAAAATAAAAAAAAAAAAAAAAATTAAGTATGCACTCTTGTTGCTGTGGTCTGACTTCCAATAATAGTAATAATTCTTCATGTATGTAGGAACATAGTCACTCTCTCTTGCTCACTCCTGAGATGGACTAAGGACTATGGACCTTGCATTATGGGTTTTGTATTGTGAAAGTGAGGAAATTCAACGACAGCCAGACAGCTAACAATTTTTTGAATGAGGTTATCAATGCCAGCCTCTATGGTATTTTCACTTTGAGTTTCTTTTTAAATAAAATTGGGATTAATATTAAAAAAAAAAAAAAAAATCTTCCCCACTATTTCTTTCAAGCCTGTTGTCATTGTTTGAATAATAATTAAGTCCCTTTTGGCAGCCTAAAAATGTGTTAAAATGCAAGAGCTGCAACCAGATGTTTTTTATTAATGTACTATAGAACCTTGGACTGGAGACTGTCACCATCAATAAACTAAAAGAGGAGCACACTACTGCAAATCTAATTTAAGATTAGAGTTCTAGACAAAACATCACAACATTGCACTTTAAGAAGACGAAGTACTGTTGATGGTACCACGTCTGTTGACAGTGTAGTGTTTAGCTTGTGTTTGCTGCAAAGCAACTTTCTTTCTCATTTAACACATGGCTTTTAAGATTGAAAACACATTTTAGATGAAGGAATGGTTTTGCAAACTGGAGCATTGTTTTATAAGGATATGGGTGGAAACATACAGCTAGATTCACGTACCTCGGCGCATCTTTCTGCCGGCGTAGCATATCTTCTTTACGCTACGCCGGAGCAACATTGAGAGGCAAGCATGGTATTCACAAAGCAAATTCTCACAACATTGCGCCGGCGTAGCGTATAGTTGTCGGCTTAAGCCGACGTAAGTCAAAGTAGGTGGAAGTGGGCTGGAAGTGGGCGTGTAACATTTAAATGAAGCGTGACCCCATGCAAATGATGGGCTGAGCTTCAAAAAACGAACTGCGCATCTGTCGTATCTTGGACGCATCCCAGTGCGCATGCTCACAGTCTCGTCAAAATAACTGGCTAAGATACGTCAAAACACTGCCTACGACGTGAACGTAACCTACGTAAACGTACTACGTAAACAACGTAAAAATCGACAGCGTTCATTCCCTGGTCCATACCTTTGCATGGGTTGCACCTCCTATATGAGGAATAACTTTACGCAGGACGTAACCCTTACGCAAAAACGCTTAAAACATGCCCCGGGCGCAAGTACGTTTGTGAATCGACGTATCTTACTCATTTGCATATTTAACATGGGTACACCGAATGCGTCCAGCGTAACTATGCGCCCACGATACACCGGCGTATTCAAGTTACGTCGGGCGGCTGAAACCTATTTTTTCGACGTATCTAGCTTGGGGAATCGGCGCAGAGATACGACGGCGCACATTTGTACTTACGACGGCTAGGATGCTAATCCTCCAATAATGGAAGGCATTCCCACCCACCCTTACTGACCCTTGAAAACACTGATTAATAATACTTTATTACTATACAAACGTCCTTATGAACTCAGGAGGAAGCCATCGCTCTTTAACCACTTTAGCCCCGGACCATATTGCTGTCCAAAGACCAGAGCACTTTTTGTGATTCGGCACTGCGTCGCTTTAACTGACAATTGCGCGGTCGTGCGACATGGCTGCCTAACAAAATTGGCGTCCTTTTTTTCCCACAAATAGAGCTTTCTTTTGGTGGTATTTGATCATCTCTGTGGTTTTTATTTTTTGCGCTATAAACAAAAATATAGCGACTATTTTGAAAATAATTCAATATTTTTTTACATTTTGCTATAATAAATAAAAAAAGAAAACATTTTTTTTCCTCAGTTTAGGCCGATACGTATTCTTCTACATATTTTTCATAAAAAAAAAACGCAATTAGCATTTATTGATTGGTTTGCGCAAAAGTTTTTTTTCAGTACTGCGATATTATGGCGGACACATCGGACACTTTTGACACATTTTTGGGACCATTGGCATTTTTATAGCGATCAATGCTATAAAAATGCATTGTATTACTATAAAAATGCCATTGGCAGTGAAGGGGTTAACACTAGGGGGCAGGGAAGGGGTTAAGTGTGTTCCTGTTTGTGTTCTAACTGTATGGGGGGGTGGACTCACTAGAGGAAATCACTGATCTTCTGTTCATACATTGTATGAGCAGAAAATCAGCGTTTCCCCCGCTGACAGGAACGAGAGCTTTGTGTTTACACACAAAGCTCCCGTTCCCCGCTCTGTAACGAGCGATCGCTTGTGCCCGGCGGCGATCGTTCCCTGCCGGGCACTCGCGCGAGACTCGGGGACGAGCGGGGGGCGCGCGCGCCGGCCGCTGCGCTTCGCACGCGCCCCCTAGTGGCCGCTAAAGAGAGGACGTAGAGCTACGTGCTCTCGCGGAACAGTGCCACCGTCCCGCAGTAATATGACGGCGGGCGGTCGGCAAGTAGTTAAAAGAAAATCTGGAGCTCATGGGCTATATCTACCCAGGCATACTGTTATTGTGACAATATTGTACCTGTTTTGATACCAATATTTTGTTTAGTAGCCTTACACATACAGTGCCTTGTGAAGGTATTCGACCCCCTTGAACTTTGCGACCATTTGCCACATTTCAGGCTTCAAACATAAAGATATAAAACTGTATTTTTTTGTGAAGAATCAACAACAAGTGGGACACAATCATGAAGTGGAACAAAATTTTTTAGATTTTTCAAACTTTTTTAACAAATAAAAAACTGAAAAATTGGGCGTTCAAAATTATTCAGCTCCCTTAAGTTAATACTTTATAGCGCCACCTTTTGCTGCGATTATAGCTGTAAGTCGCTTGGGGTATGTCTCTATCAGTTTTGCACATCGAGAGACTGAAATTTTTGCCCATTCCTCCTTGCAAAACAGCTCGAGCTCAGTGAGGTTGGATGGAGAGCGTTTCTGAACAGCAGTTTTCAGTTCTTTCCACAGATTCTCGATTGGATTCAGGTCTGGACTTTGACTTGGCCATTCTAACACCTGAATATGTTTATTTGTGAACCATTCCATTGTAGATTTTGCTTTATGTTTTGGATCATTGTCTTGTTGGAAGACAAATCTCCGTCCCAGTCTCAGGTATTTTGCAGACTCCATCAGGTTTTCTTCCAGAATGGTCCTGTATTTGGCTCCATCCATCTTCCCATCAATTTTAACCATCTTCCCTGTCCCTGCTGAAGAAAAGCAGGCCCAAACCATGATGCTGCCACCACCATGTTTGACAGTGGGGATGGTGTGTTCAGGGTGATGAGCTGTGTTGCTTTTACGCCAAACATAATGTTTTGCATTGTCGCCAAAAAGTTCGATTTTGGTTTCATTTGACCAGAGCACCTTCGTCCACATGTTTGGTGTGTCTCCCAGGTAGCTTGTGGCAAACTTTAAATTACACTTTTTATGGATATCTTTAAGAAATGGCTTTCTTCTTGCCACTCTTCCATAAAGGCCAGATTTGTGCAGTATTATACGACTGATTTTTGTCCTATGGACCGAGTCTCCCACCTCAGCTGTAGATCTCTGCAGTTCATCCAGAGTGATCATGGGCCTCTTGGCTGCATCTCTGATCAGTTTTCTCCTTGTATGAGCCGAAAGTTTAGAGGGATGGCCAGGTCTTCGTAGATTTGCAGTGGTCTGATACTCCTTCCATTTCAATATTATCGCTTGCACAGTGCTCCTTGGGATGTTTAAAGCTTGAGAAATCTTTTTGTATCCAAGTCCGGCTTTAAACTTCTCCACAACAGTATCTTGGACCTGCCTGGTGTGTTCCTTGTTCTTCATGATGCTCTCTGCGCTTTAAACGGACCTCTGAGACTATCACACTGCAGATGCATTTATACGGAGACTTGATTAAACACAGGTAGATTCTATTTATCATCATTAGTCATTTAGGTCAACATTGGATCACTCAGAGATCCTCACTGAACTTCTGGAGAGAGTTTGCTGCACTGAAAGTAAAGGGGCTGAATAATTTTGCACGCCCAATTTTTCAGTTTTTTATTTGTTAAAAAAGTTTGAAATATCCAATAAATTTCGTTCCACTTCATGATTGTGTCCCACTTGTTGTTGATTCTTCACAAAAAATTACAGTTTTATATCTTTATGTTTGAAGCCTGAAATGTGGTAAAAGGTTGCAGAGTTCAAGGGGTATTTTTTAATTGTGTCCCAAATTAATTACCAATTGATTAGTGGACAGTGGGAATGAGAACGCCCTTTATCTTGCTGCCCAGTTGGAAGAAGGCTGCATTCTTTCACTGACCACTAATGTATAGGACGTTTTTCAAATCATTCACTTGCCAGCAACAGGAACGCAAGAGAGGGCCAAAAACACCATCCACCTGTTTCCTCAACATCACTCTCTCTACTGGCTGAAACACTGTAGAGAGATACTGCAGGGAGCCACTCTGTAAAAACATATGGGTTGTTTTGCTGTTTTCCTTCTTTGGCAAACCCGTTGTCCCAGCAACAGGACAACTAGCATGGAATGGGCCTAACAGGACATGTTTTTACACTAGCCACCAATTTAAGGAATATATTTTTTCTTTTACTGACCACTAATGTAAGGAGAATTAAAGAAATTTTATAGTTCCAGCTTATACTTTTTAAAACATCGGCATTGTAATAGCAAAACAAACAATAGTTATTTTTGACAATCTAATATAATGGGCTCCATTAACAAAGCAGTATCCGAGTATGCGGTAAGATATCGCACAGCGTTTTCAAAACATTTTTTGGTATTCACTGAAAAACACTACTAAAATACTGTATGAATTTATTTCATTAAGTAATGCTGTATTTTAGTGGAGAAAACATTCATAATGTAAGGAGCAGATGGGCACTATGTCCTTACCAACAGATGAGGCATCAGCAATGCAAAAATTAAGAGAAAAAAATGGCGTGCCCCCCTGCCAATCCATACCAGGCTTTTTGGGTCTGGCATGGATTTTTGAGGGGGACACCCCAAAATCCATACCAAACTCTTATCCGACCATACAGCCTGGCAGGTTGGGAAAGAGGAGGCAAGCGAGCACCCTCCTGAGCAAATCATACCAGGCCACATGCCCTCGAGATGAGGGGGGGTTTGGGGGAAGGGGGGCTCTGCCCCCTCAAAGCACCTTGTCCCCATATTGATAGGGACAAGGGCCTCTTCCCCACAACCCTAGGTGGTGGTTTTGGGGATCTGTGGGCAGGGGGCTTATGAGAATCTGAAGCTCCCTGTGATAAGGGGGCCCACAGATCTTGCCTTCCCATATGTGAATTAGTATGAGGTACTTAATAAAAAATAAAAAAACTGTAGTGTTAAAAAAGACAGTTTTTGACATGTCCCAATAAAAAAGCAAAAAAAAAAGAAATTTTCCCTTCTGTAGATCCATTGTCAATCACAATGTCCATGGCCACCGTCGACCTGAAAAATAAAAAAAGCTCCACTCCCGGTCAAGGCTCCTGCCCTCCGACCGCTCTGCTGTCTGACAGTTTTTTTAAAGAGTTCTGCCTGCAAAAAATGTTTTAAATGTCAGCAGCTACAAGAACTGCAGCTGCTTACTTTTAGGCCTCGTACACACGATAGGATAGCCAGAGGACAACGGTCTGATGGACCGTTTTCATCGGTCAAAACCGATTGTGTGTGGGCCCCATAGGTTGTTTAACCTTAGGGTTAAAAAAAAAAAGCCAACTCAACCGGGTGGAGGTGGCGGGATTTTATGTAAGGGAATGAGGAAGTAAAGCCTTACTACTTCATAGCCCGTTTCCCTACTGAGCATACTGAGAAGCCTGTATGTTCTAAATGGTCCCTTTTGTAGACAAGAGGGGCTGGACATAGCGTAGATCGCTGCAGATAGTGGGAACAAACACCTTTCTTAGACAGGTACCTGTACCTCCCTCCCCCTGAAAGGTGCCAAATGTGACACCAGAGGGGGAAGTAACCGGATAAGCGGAAGTTCCATTACTGGGTGGAACTCTGCTTTAAATAACTAAGGGGTGGTGCCACCCCTTGACATCACAAAGTAAGTTTACAAACTTCAAGATCATTCAGATTAATAGGACTGGGATAGAAATAATTGAAAAACAATGTGGAAATCAATATATGATTTTACATTTTGACCATAAATACAGTTTAAGAATTGTTCTTACACCGCTGTCTTCAAGGGAGACTGGCTACATGTGGCAGTCCCCCTCCCCTTTGTTAGTACCCACAGTGTTGCATTCTGTCCTCTCTTGCTTCCGTGTGTCTCGGAAGGGCTTCCTCCCATGTGTTTTGACAGGATCCTTCCAGCACCTGAGCCCCGGCCCAAGACAGGACAACCCCCAGACTAGGGGTCCCTTAGGGCCATTGACAGCCTCCTCAACACTTCATCTCCATCTTCCACCAACTGCCCCTGTCTATTTATGAAGTTATCTCAGCCCCATGCCGGCCCACTGCTGAGGATTGGTCAAGGTTCCATAAATATTCAAGGCAACTTCTCCTAACCCCCAACCTCTAATTCTAGAAGATTCTCCAACCTTCTAGACCAGTGGGGTACCAGAGAGCTGCCAGGATGAATCACCCAGCCCTTAACTCCAATAAACCCTGACCCAATTAAGACTCACCAGTTTAAGTGTGAGTGAGAGTGTGGTTTGCCTACACTCACTCCTAGCACATATTAGAGGGTGCTACACTAGTCTTTCTGAAGCACCCTTATATTGGTGGTCAGAAGTAGAAGAAATGACTCCTAATGTGAAGTTTGGTAAGGAAAGCTGAACGCCAGAAAGAAACAAAGGTGCCAATTAGAACAGCTATGTAGTCATTCAAAAATAATAAACATAATATTTAATCCAACTAGTAAAAGTAGTATCAGAATTTGACTTATCAGCTTTTTGCAGTCCCCTGTACAGCAGTACAGGGAAGGGGTGAGGCAGGACTGGGAGCCAATCAGGTATGCAGCATCTCAGTGTATTAACAAGGAACATGCTTGAGAGGGCAGAGAGCAGAGTAATGCCGTGTACACACGATCGGTTCATCTGATGAAAACGGACGGTTTTCATCAGATGAACCGATCGTGTGTGCGCCCCATCGTTTTTTTTTTCCATAGGTGAAAAAACTTAGAACCTGTTTTTAAATTATCTGATATGTAAAAAAACGGTAGAAAAAAAATGATCGTTTGTGGGGAAATCGGTTAAAAATCAACGAATGCTCAGAATCAAGTCGACGCATGCTCGGAAGCATTGAACTTCATTTTTCTCAGCACGTCGTTGTGTTTTACGTCGCCACGTTCTGACACGATGGGTTTTTTAACTGATGGTGTGTAGGCAAGACTGATGAAAGTCAGCTTCATCGGATATCTGATGAAAAAATCCATCAGACCGTTTTCATCGGATGAGACCATCGTGTGTACAGGGCATAAGTGGAAGAATGCTCCTTCACAATTTAGTTAGCAGGCTGTGTCACTTTTAAAATGTGTAACAGAAAAAGTGTCATCCTAATCTAATTCTGTTTATGAAATCATACATTTTAGGAATGAATGGACAGAAATGCAAGTACTTTGGTCGGTAAAACACCAAAGTCTACCCTCCTACCTCTTCAAGCCAAACAGTGCTAACGGTTATTTGGTAACTTATCTTTTGTTTAGAACCATGGTCTTCTCTGATGTCCACAGCCTTTTAAAAAAAAATCTCTTCAGCACTGACCAAAAGTGAGCATAAAAAAAAACACCTGTCCTTTCATTATGATCTTGTTTTTGTTTTTTGAGGAGCACTGTTTGTCAGAGAAATTAAGGTAATCTCTGATGAGTTTCTTCTTCTGTTGGATCTGTAAAACAAAGCATTCATTAAACATATTGCAGATCCATCTAACAGTGAATATCTGCCTTAATTTCCCTTTGAGGAAATTGCTCTTACTTACTCTTATGCCACGTTCACACGATCAAAATTTCCGACAACAAAACCGTGAATTTTGGTTCCAACTTGTGTTGCATATACACGGTCACACAAATGTTGTTGGAAATTCCGATCGCCAAGAACGCGGTGACGTACAACACTACGACAAGCTGAGAAAAATTAAGTTCAATGATTCCGAGCATGCATCAAATTGATTCCGAGCATGCGTAGGATTTTTGTGTGTCAGAATTGCATACAGACGATCGGAATTTCCAACAAGGACTTTTGTTGTCGGAAAAATTGAGAACCAGCTCTCAAACATTTGTTGTCGGATAATTCCGACAGGAAATGTACGATGGAGCATACACATGGTCGGAATATCCGACTAAAACCTCACATTGAACATTTCTTGTCGGAAATTCCGATCGTGTGTACGCAACATAAAGATGTTTGCACCATTCATTGCACTTCCTGATGCTTACTAGAAAAGAAGCAGAACAGTAAAATGACCAAACAATTATATCATATAGGTTTCCTGATTTGTTTATCATGATTGAGTGGAGCTGTCCTTTTAAATTGGAAGTGTTATTTTGATTGTATCACCATGCATCCTAACTACAGAGACGCAAGTTTTTCAGCCAACCAGTATCTGCACAAAACCATTTGCATTTTAAAGCTTTTACAAACCAATATTCCTGCCTTTTTCTAAATTATGTATTTGCATTATACATTGCTTGAATGATTATTCTTTAATAAACTTTTGGCATTTAAATGTTTAAAAAACAAACATAAAATTATTCAGAAGTCTGAATTTTAAAACTGAGGCTTAAAGGGACACTATACTCTTGTTATAAAAAATAATATATATATGTATATAATACTATTCAACTATGTGCTCTTAACTCAAAAAGAATCTTCTGTTGTGCTCAGCCACCTGCAAATCTCTAAATTCTTTTTTTTTAGCTGCTGTGATCCAACTTTTTGTTAGAGGGTGGCTTCATTCATTCTTCAAGGTCCCACTGTGTTTAGGATTGAAGCCAACATCCCTTGCATGCTCTTGAGATAGACTAGGAACTAATGACTATATGATTTGTGAGTTCAGCACCTCTTCGTGGCCAGAAGCGAAACTACTTTGCCAGGCCCCACATATGGAAAGTTAAAATCCTTTTATGCTTTCCAGTGACACCTGAGGAAAGCCACAGCACATACCTTTAGAGGTTTCACACGTTGTGGTTCCAGATCATGAAATCACATGGTTCCATTCCACAGCAGGCCCTACGATAGTGTCTCTCTCTCTCTTAGCCACAGCAAACATGTGGAAGAAGGTGCTCTAGTTAGATGAGACCAAAATTAACTTATTGACCTAAAAGCAATATGCTATGTGTGTTCAGGCTGCACATCACCCTGAACACACCATCCTCACCGTGAAACATGGTGGTGGCAGCATCATGTTGTGGGGATGCTTTTCCCTCAAGCAGGGACAGGGAATCTGGTCAGAGATGATGGGAAGATGGATTGAGCCAAACACAGGGCAATCTTAGGCTCGATTCACACCTATGCATGTTGCTTTTGAGCGTTTTTGCAGTGCTTTTTGCGGTGCTTGCTGCGGTTTTTGACGTGCGTTTTACTGCGATTTTACCGCGATTTGCGGTTTCCTTTTTTTTATTTTTATTTTAAACCATCAATTTACATTTTTTTACATTTCCTTTAACAGCCAGCTATAAACAGGTAGAAAAAAAAACGCAAAACGAAAATCTTGGTACTTGCGTTTTGGATGCGGGTCCATTGAATTCTATTATATGCAAAACGCTGCTTTTTGCGGGAAAAAAGTCCCTGACCCTTTCCAAAAACGCAGAGGCACAAAAAAGCATTGATGTGAACATGTGCCATAGGAACCCATGTTAAAAAAAATTCCTGCTTTTCTGCAAAATGCACCAAAAAACACATTAGTGTGAATGGAGCCTAAGAAGAAAACCTGTTAGTCCCCATACACACAAGCAGACAGATTCGTTCAAATCGGTAATAACCATTGGTTAAAGATTGAATAAGGAATAAAATCAACAGATCTTTGTTTCTCAAATCGTCTCTCCATAAATCGTCTTTCGATCTTAATGTTCAATTTAATAAACTCTTCAAGACCATTGGACATATGTATTCTGGATAGTTTATCTTTTATAGTTTCAGAAAATCCAAGTGGTATCAGTTACCCATCCATGAAATTCTACAGCAACAGGACATCTCCCGGGGCGCAAGTTCAGTAAAACAGTTCCAGCAGCTGAGCTGTGATTCGGATCAAATGAAAATGAAATTCATGGTTGTCACAAACCCCTCAAAATCACCTAGAATCTCATGGTCTTGCTCCAAGTATGCAGAAACCCATGCTATGGCCTCCTCAACAAACAGAGACATAATAAAGCCTGTCTGGGAGCGTGGGGTTGCAAATCGGTAAGAATGCAGCTGAAAGTGCAGTCAACATTGATTCAGGAAGCCTCTATAGAGTTTAGGATCCCCATTGAATTTATCTGGCAAAAATAAGCAGTTTAAATCACTGTTAGTAGCTGTTTGATGGCGTTGCTGCTAGTCAATTACTTCTCCTTGTAACTCTTGCATTCATGTTTGTAAGCCTTGAACAAACTCAGTTAGCAAAACAACATGTTCACTCAGGGATCATGGAGGTAAAGTGGTCTCCATGTTATGGACAGATTATTCTGTTAGGCGAATACCTGTAATGAGTGGAGACCAATGGCCGACAACTTTAGGCAAGCTCAGTTCTCAGGTCTGCGAAATATAGGAAATTCTGAATTGCTAGACCAATGATCAGTGTTGAAGTCACAAGCCAAGGTCGGTGTAGGAGAGAGTTTTGTATTTGAGGTCACAAGCCAAGGTCGATGCAGGAGGAGAGTTTCGTAGTCGGGGTCACGAGCCAAGGTTGATGCAGGAGGAGAGTTTTGTAGTCGGGTTCACAAGCCAAAGTCATTTCCAGACATCAATGAGGGTATTTCAAGTAGTATGCAGGATCAGACCACAATAATCTGGTGACCGGAAGTGCAGAGGCAAGGCTTATATAGAAAGTTCACAGGAGGAGCAAGGAGGTTCAACAGCAATCAAGACACAAGGCAAGGTTTTCCTATGGATCAGGCAGGATTATCCAATAGATCAGACAGGGAGCTGTCCAACATCCCAGATAGCTCAGCAAGAAGACTCAATGCCAGACACTGAAGAAGTCCCAGGTTTGAGCCCAGGTCCTCACACCTGGATTACCAGCATCTATGAAGCCGATGTTGCTGATTAAGTTTTTTTGGAATGTGGAATCTCTGCAGGACTTTAAGGCTGCCTAGCATTGTGGGTGTTTATTTAATCTGGAATATTTTTTTAGGTGTAGGTTTCATAGGCACACTTAAAGGGGTTGTAAAGTTAAAAAAAAATTCCGTAAATTGCTTCCTTTACCTTAATGCAGTCCTCCTTCACTTACCTTATCCTTAGATTTTGCTTTTAAATGTGCTTATTTCTTCTGAGAAATCCTCACTTCCTGTTCTTCTGTCTAACTACAAGCAGTAATGCAAGGCTTTCTCCCTGGTGTGAAGAAAGCTTCTTGAGGGGGCAAGCAGGAGGGTCCGGACACTCTCTACTTTGCAGATAGAGAATGGAGCTGTGTGTTAGTGGGCGTCCTGACACTCCTGCTCGCCCCTTCTCCCCTCAAGAGGCTTTCTTCACACCAGGGAGAAAACCTTGCATTACTGCGTGTAGTTACAGACAGAAGAGCAGGAATTGAGGATTTCTCAGAAGAAATAAGGACATTTAAATGCAAAATCGAAGGATGAGGTAAGTGAAGGAGGACTGCACTAAGGTAAAGGAAGCTATTTAGGGGAAAAAAATTACCAATTTTTCCACACCTGTTTGACAGGTGCATATCAAGGTCAATTCTTGCTTTACCCCTATATGGTTATGGTGAGAAGGTGCCACTGACCCCAAAGACCAATTTTTCCGCACCTATATCATTTTAATTTTTGACAGCCGAGCCAATTCTTGCTTTCATTAACCACTTAAGCCCCAGACCAATATGCTGCTAAATGCCCAGAGGCGTTTTTTCAATTCGGCACTGCGTCATTTTAACAGACAATTGCGCGGTCGTGCGACATGGCTCCCAAACAAAATTTGCATCCTTTTCTTCCCACAAATAGAGCTTTCTTTTGATGGTATTTGATCGCCTCTGCGGTTTTTATTTTTTGCGCTATAAACAAAAATAGAGCGACATTTTTGAAAAAAAATCAATATTTTTTACTTTTTGTTATAAGAAAAATCGAATAAACTAAATTTTAGTCAAACATTTAGGCCAAAATGTATTCAGCCACGTGTCTTTAGTAAAAAAAAAAATCGCAATAAAAAAAAATTAGCTACCTAGCGGCAACAGTCACACTAATACAGCGGTCAGAAAAATGATCGCTTAGTGACACTGGCAATAGGGAGTTAAAGGGTTAACTAGGGCGGTGATCGAGGGGTTAAAACTTTATTAGGGGGGGTACGGGGCTACCCTGGACCTAACACTAACTGCCTGCCACACTAACTGTCACACTGACACTAAATGCAGTGATCAGTACATATATGATCACTGCATTCAGTGACAGTGTGACAGGGGGTTGGTGGGTAATCGCAAGGGGTTAAATGTGCCTATGTGTACTGGTGTCAGTGTAGTGTTGGTGCAGACTTACTGTGACTCTTCTCTCATCTCGGCGGTTTGAAAATACCGCCGAGATGAGAGCTGCATCATTTCCTCTGCCTATGTTTACATTTTACAGGCAGAGGAAGTGACACGGCGGCGGCGCATGGGATTGCCTGGGAGCGATCACAAGGGGGCGGACAGAAATGAACAGCCGCCCCCTCGAGTCGGATCGCTCCCCAAGGTAAGCCGCCCGCCGCACGCAGCGGAGAGGGCCCTGACGGACCCCCGACTAGCTAGAATGCAGGGACGTAAATATACGCCCATCTGCCTGTACGTGCCATTCTGTGGACGTACATAGGCGTGCGGTGGGCGTTAAGGGGTTAAGAGTACCTCAATAGGGTAATGGTGTGAAGGCGCCACCGCCACCCAAAGACCAATTTTTCCACGCCTGTTTAAAAGGTGCATATCATTTCAATATTTGACATCAAGGCCAATTCTTGCTTTCATCAAGAGTACGTCAATACAGTTACAGTATGAAGGCATCACTGACACCCAAAGACCTATTTTTTTCGCACCTGTTTGAAAGGTGCATATCATTAAAATTTTTGACAGCAAGGCCAATTCTTGCTTTCAAGAGTATCTCTATAGGGTTACGGTGTGAAGGCGCAACCGAGAACCAAAGTCTGTGTAAGAGACACCAGACTTAATCTAAAAAATCTCTAATCTTGTTCTCAGTGCACTACATTGTGGCCTCATCCTACAGACTGGCTTACAAAATAAAGAAAGCTTGCAGGGAAAATGTAATTTTTTGGTCTTTATTAATGCAATTATTGCTGTAGCAGCTTCTATACACAGTACAGATGTGCCACTTTACAGGTAGACTAAGGGGACCCCCAGGCACTATATTGAAAGGAATTGTTTATTTTTATGCTTTAACTTTAAGCATCAATAAATCACTGCTAAAATGTATTACAAACTTTTTTTCATTGATACATGTCCCCCAGGGCAGTACCTGGACTACCATAACCATTGTATGCCCAATTACTTGCATATACGCCTTCAAAATGGGCACTTTTCAGTTTGGGTCCCATAGACTTCAATATGGGTTTGTTACTCGGTTCTGAACTTTTCGATGTTTGAACCGAACAAGGGGTAACAAACACTTTAAGTATTGGATGTGTATGGATTATTTTTAGATAATAAGGATATAGTTTAATATCACTTTAACCTTTAGTTCTATCCCCTTCCTTTTGTTTCAGTTGCAGCATTAAAGGACAATTCCAGAAAACAATTGAAACCCTTAAGTGAGCCACTAATGCTAACCAGAAAACATAGCAACTGTGCTACTGCCAAAAGTCATCTGCATTTACCTTGATCTGAGTTCATTGCAATCCCTTGCAAAATAAGCACTCACACCTCTGGAGAGGATCAATAAGAGAACATTATTGTACTTCCTGAAGTGTTTGCTGTGTAACTTCCAATATCTCTGCTTGCTGCATCCCCAATCACATTTCAAGACAGATGTTATATCTTATTGGAGATTATGAGAAAATTATAGCTTTTTTTACACTAGACTATCCTGTACATGAGTATTTCAGTTCGCTGTCTCTAAAACCAACCTGTGACTGTCCACAGCTGTTCAAGTTGCATTGAGTCTTTACAGGATCAGTCTGCTGTTTCGGGCCTGGGTCCCATGCTTGCTTCTTCTTCATCTGTGCAACTGTAAGGTAGGGGCACAGAGGTGCCTGGTGTAGTCTCCAAAATTGGGCACTAGGTTTTACCATGGTAAGGGTCAGGATTCCGGAACCCTCATAGTGAGAGGAGGTAGTGTAGTGCCTTAAATGGCTGCTAGATGCCCTCAGAGTAGTGAGTGGGCTGTTCCCTTACCAGTGTGGGGCATCTTGGAAAACATTTGTCATTATATGCAGTCTGGTGGGAGTTAGCCTGGGTTGTTGGTAATCATGGGAAGCGTTTCTTCTCTCATGTATGGGCTATATGTTTGCAACTTGAGGAATGTGCCTTTGCTTTAAGTGTAGTGCTACCCTCACAGGAGCCGCTTGGTTGAATGGTTGAATGAAAACTGCTGCAGACATTTAAAAGAGCACAAGTATAGATATCTTTAACTCAGCTGTGAATTAGTACCACAAGACCATTTAGTGGTAAATTCACTCAATGTATTAGTACGGTTAGAAAAAATGGTGATATGAGTATAAATGGGCATACAGAGGGTACCGTATTTGCCGGCGTATAAAGCCTCGTACACACGATCAGTCCATCCGATGAGAACGGTTCGGACCGTTCTCATTGGTTAACCGATGAAGCTGACTGATGGTCTGATGTGCGTACACACCATCAGTTAAAAAAACGATCGTATCAGAACGTGGTGACGTAAAACACAATGACGTGCTGAAAAAAATGAAGTTCAATGCTTCCAAGCATGCGTCGACTTGATTCTGAGCATGTTTTAAAATCAATGGTTTTGCATAATAACGTTCGGTTTTGACCTATCGGTTAGGCGTCCATCGGTTAAATTTTAAAGCCTCCTCAGGCTGTTTCCGTGATAGGCGGAACACTAATTTTCCCAGCAGAGCCTCTGTTCAGTGTTCCGCCTATCACGGATGTCCAATCGTCCGAGGCTCAAACAAGCTCAAACAAGTTCTGAGGCTTATTTTTAGGCAGATTTTGGTGTTTTTCTGCTTTTCACATTGGAGAGCTTTTGACCTGTACAAAATCGTGTCAAAAACGCAGTAAAAAATGCCGCAAAAATCGTGCCAAAATCGCTGTAAATTTGCGTGACTTTCTGGCTAAAAACGCTATGCTCAGGTGTGAATGGGGCCTTAATGGCCTGTGCTTTTAAAGTATCACCTATGAACAGTTTTGTTTATTTAATTTGTTGCTACCTTAAAAGTGCTTGCAATTTTTGTTCTTAAAATTTACACATCTTTGACATGTCTTTTACATTTTATTAAAATGTTGATATTTATCTTGTTCAAATGTTTTATTGAATAATATTGTAGCGACACCCCCATAGGAGCCACTGGTGAAAAGGGTCCACCCACCCTGCACAGCCAGGCACGCCGAATTTACACAGCACTCTTGAGTCAAGAAACAGTCCTTGCAGATTTTTTTTTTTTTTGTTTTAATTTGGGGTTAATAAACTTGGATGGGGTTAGGGGTATTATGGGATGCCAACTTGTCTTCAGGGACAAATTTTCTTTATACAGTCTATTTACACACTCCTCAGCTTCCTCCAGCACATTATGCTTGCAGCACAAAATTACAGACTCAGCTGGCATACTGTTACACCTGTAGATGATCTGTAAAAAAGGGCTCAGTCAGATAAAGCAAAGGCCCATTACAGGCATGGACCGCGGGCCCCTTGGTTGTGTAGAAAAGTCCCAGTGTCCAGCTGTCCTCTTTGTGGCTACTGATCCCAACACCACCTCTCCAGGCACTGGCAGCCCACCTGGCTGCAGCTGCCCCTTTCACTAGACCTCCTGGCTTATCTTCCACAGTCCTCCTTAGACTGCCACTCCTTATGGCCCATACACACGATCCGAATATCGGACGAAAACGATCGTCCGATGATGGATCGTACGATTTTCGGATCGTGTGTACACTACTTTCGACAGCCGATCACGACCGTTCATCCGATTAAATTCGATCGGACAAGCGCGAAAATTTTTCTCGTCCGATGACCGATCGTCCGATTTTCGTTTAGTCAGTACAGCCGTCGTCCGACAAGACAATACAAATACATTACAACACGTGACATCACTTCCGATCGTTTTTTTCTATCGTACGAGAATTTTTGTGAGTTTAAAAACCTATTTTATTTTACTCGCGATTATTAAGCGAAAAAAGTCGTACGATCCCTAGGCCGATATTCGGATCGTGTGTATGGGCCATTAGTCCTCTTAGGCTGCCTCTTAGTCCTCTCCGACTGTCTCACTCACAAGCCACCTGGCTGTCTCCTCCCTGGAGATCTCCCGGAAGTGCTTGCAGGCAGGGCCGCCATCAGGGCGGTACAGGCATTACACCTGTAAGGGGCCCGATGGTCCTCAGGGGCCCGGCTGCCCCCTCCCGTTTTTCTTTTTTTATTTATTTTTGCATTACACCTGTAAGGAGCCCAATAGTCCTACACTACACTACACCCCCCCCCCACATCAGGAGAGAAGAGATATTACACTTGTTTGTCTTCGACTCCCCCCCCCCCCCCCGGTTCTCTGCTCCAGGGGGGCCCTGCCTAAAGCTGTGTAAGGGGTGATAGCGGTGATAGCGTGTGTAAATTTGTGATAGCTACTTGCAGGCTCCTGCTGTCCTCACACGTGCTTCCGTGCCACTGGACAGGACTCTTTGTGTGTTGTAGAGGATCCCTCCTGCACCTGAGCTCCCAGGCTTGAGGTCACCCCTCCCCCAGACTAGGGGGCTACCCTCCAGGGCCTCCGACAGCCTCCTCAGCACTCCATCTCTGAGCACAGCCCTAAATAACAGACTCATTCATTGTCATGGTATAAAAAATTGAAAATGAGTAGACCAGAGCCGGGAATTCAATATTGATATTTTATTGTGTTAGTGTGCACTAAAATTACATAAACTATCGTATGGCAAAAAATTGCAACTGCCACCATTTTATTATACAGAGTCTGCTATTAGGAA
This sequence comes from Rana kukunoris, assembly GCA_029574335.1. Lineage (NCBI taxonomy): Eukaryota > Metazoa > Chordata > Amphibia > Anura > Ranidae > Rana > Rana kukunoris. The sequence goes on from CM056053.1 coordinate 137,434,219, forward strand.
ATATAAGTTTTCAAAGTTTTAAGCAATCTTCAGGTCTAAAATGTACATTTTAATGTGTGCAAAAATTGTTTTTATAAAAAAATATGTATCACAGAAAGGGTTAAACCTGGGTCGAAAAGGGAGGCAGACTTATCTATCGCCTTCTTAAAGCTGAGACTTGTTGATTGACATTCATTAAATTCTTTATTCCTTTGTCCCCACAGATGTGACTTTCCTGTGCTGTGGGGGTTAATACAAGTGGCTCCACCTGTCACAGGCACTTGTCAAAAGTTCTGGCTATTCCCGCCCTTTCCACTGCCAAGTCTATTCATAGAAGCTCAGTAAAGAGAAGCTGTCAGTATACAACAGCCAGGGAAAGTGACAATTGAAACCAGAAGTGACAAGCGAGAAGTAATACATGTCGCTTCCAGGTTCTTACTGGAAGCGACAGGGGATCAGTGATTAGATGTTCACTGGTCTGTCTACCCTCTAGCCTTGAACATTTGCCATGCGCCATTTTACAGGCATACTATAGACACCCCCCAAGCATGAAATTTAAAGGAATATCTCACTTTTATTGTTTCACTTTAAGCATTATTAAAATCACTGCTCCCGAAAAAATGACAGTTTTTTAAACTTTTTTTTGCATTGATACATGTCCCTTGGGGCAGTACCCAGGTCCCCAAACACTTTTTATGACAATAACGTGCATATAAGCCTTTAAAATTAGCACTTTTGAATTTTCATGTTTGTGTCCCATAGACTAACATGGCCAGATTCTTTTATATCCTGCGGCGGCTTACAGGAGCAAGTGCCGTATTCTCCAAGCACTTGCTTGGTAATTTGCGGCGGCGTAGTGTAAATGGCCTGGCATATCCCTGCGTAATTCAAAGGGGGCGGCTCGTATTTAAATTAAGCGCGCCCCCGTGCCGAACGAACTGCGCATGCGCCGGCCTTAAACGTAGACCACTGCGCATGCTCCATAGTATGCCGCAAATACATTGATTAAGACGGCAACGTAATTAACGTACAGGCCTATTCGCGAACGAGTTACGTAAACGAAGTAAACGACGGAAAAACACAACGCTGTCCCGAGTCCATACTTAACATGGCATAAGGCGGACTGACGTAAGGTTACCCCTCATATAGCAGGGGTAACCTTACGCTTACGGAAACAACGTAAACTATGGCGAAGCGGCGCAAAAAAGGTTCGGGAATCGGCGTATCAGGCTCATTTGCATATTCGACGCTGAAATCGACGGGAACGCCACCTAGCGGTCAGTGTAGAATTACATCTATGATCTGAGGGTGTAAGTGACTTACGCCAGTCGGATCTACGCCGTATCTATGTGTAAATGATTCTAGGAATCAGACGCATAAATACCCAGGGAGAAAAACAGAGATACGACGGTGTATCTGGAGATACACCGTCGTATCTCTTATGAGGATCTGGCCCACAGTGTTTGCGTGTTCGAACAAATTTTTTGCCTGTTCGCAAATTCTGGTGCAAAGGGTACGGTAAAGCAATCTGGTGGCTGTACATTTGGCTTGTGATGTTCATATGCATTCCCGGCCAATACAGCAGAGTGTGTATAAAACCACCAGCTGCTGCCAATGTATCATATACACTGATGACAGGGTAATGCCGCGTACACACAATCACTTTTTGTGATGTAAAAAATAGTTGTTTTATCTCACGAAACAAAACAAAGTTTTTCAAACTTAATTTTCCAAAACGACGTTGCGTACACACCATCGTTTTTCTACAAAGCTCTAGCAAAGCGTGGTGACGTACACCACATTCGACGGCACTCTTTTCCATTGAAGCTCCGTCTTATAACTTGCTTCTGAGCATGCGCGGGTTTAAAAATGTCGTTTTCAACATTGTTTTGCCCACACACCCTTACTTTTTATGACACAAAAAACGACGTTTTGAAAAACGACACAAAAAATTCAAGCATGTTGGAATTTTTTTTGGGTCGTTTTTTTTAAGACAAAAAACGACGTTTTGCCTACACACAATCAATTTAAATGACGTTTTAAAAAACGTCGTTTTTTTTCATCGCAAAAACGGATCGTGTGTACGCGGCATAAGACTTTTCTTTGGATTGACATACACTTTTAATATTAAGCCTGTAGCATCAAAGATGTCTGTAAGTATTTTTCTATGAGGTCTAGTTTTCTATGTTTAGCCACAGATAATTCAAAATTCCAACATAGAAAACACAGCTTGTCTGCACTGGAGAAATACACTTTTGATCTCTTTACCATATAGATTGAAAATATTATCCTGATGAAAGAACCGGTGTAAGAAGAGCATCTGCTCTGTCACAAACTATCCCAGGATGCCATCTGCAACCATGATCATCGCAATTATACCAACACATAAAACTAGGATCTAAGAGGCACAACAAAGGGATACCAAAACAAAGACAAGATTCTTATACAAAAATGTGACCAACCTGTTGGTTTAAACTGTTACTTACAACCACAAGCCAAAGTAAATCTTCATATTGTTACAAGTCAAACAGATGCAGCTTTGAAGTATAAAAAATGTTTTCAGTCTGTATCTACAGTGGATAAAACTTTTCAGAAATAAAAATATTAAAGAAGGATTTTGGATTGCAGTATTTGCATGCAATATAATCACACAACAAAACAAAACCTCAATAAATTTTAGCAAACATACTCTTTCTGTGAAATAAAATTACATCATGATATTAATCCTCCAGGTGGTCGTCCATCACTCCTGGGATCTATTCCTCTACACAATAAGCCATTTAGATTGCCCATTCATTTGTTTTACTGTTTGATTGACGATATGATATTCATAGTAGATGAGGATTTGGAGGCTTCAAAATGTTTTGATTACATAAATTATAATGATCATAATTTATAATTTAATTATGAAGAAAAAAGAAATGCAATACTTACAATATATAATATTAACAGGTATAATTCATGACCAGAGAGATGAGGTATATATATATATATATATATATATATATATATATATAATATATATATATATAAATAAATAAATAGATAGATAGATATAAGTATTTATATATATATATATATATATATATATATATATATATATATATATATATATATATATATATATATATATAAAATCTTGGAATAAGAGCCATTTGGAAAGTACAATTTATTAGAATGAAAAGTAACTGTAGAAACATGGAGACATTTGAAAGGGAACCTTCAGCTTCGAGGGAAAGATTCCTTGAAAAAATCAAAGGATTCAGTGAAGAAAGCATAAAGATATGCAAAAAGTACGGTAAGAAGAGAAGATCATTTTAAAGAAATCAAAGCACAATTGTCAATTAAACCAAATAGGACAGGAAGACAAGAAACTGATTTTCTCAAACACAGTAAAAAAAAAGATAAAGAGATATATACCAATGTTATTTTATGATTCAATGTCTGTAGAGGTCTTAAAGTCAGGGGTAAAATTTGTATATAGAAAAGTCTCTACACTGGGTAGTTATTAGAGCTGCACGATCAGTGTTGTAAGTAACAGCGTTAAAATAAAGCCTTACCTAACGATGCCCCTTTTGAGGGTAACGAGTAATCTACCAGATTACTCTTCCCCTCGCTGTAACGCTGTCCCCATTACTTGGGCGGCGTTACGGCAAATACACATGTACCTGTTGTGTAAGTATTACCGTCGGTTGCCATCCTCCATTATTAAAAAAGCGCGCCTCCCCCCTCTGACTGTTCCGTCCGTGATAGGCGGAACACTAATTTTTCCAGAAGAGCCTCTGTTTAGTGTTCAGCCTATCACGGATGCCTTCTCATCCTCAGCCTCGGATGAGAGGTCATCCGTGATAGGCGGAACGCTGAACAGAGGCTCTGCCTGGAAAATTTCTGTTCCGCCTATCACGATTACAGCCTGAGGAGGCGCGGATTTTGAATAATGGAGGATGGCCGCCGACGTCTGACATATGGAGAACAGGAGAAGGTAGGTAGATCGTCGTCGAGGCATTTTACAGGCACAGTGAGGCATGTATGATGGCACAGTGACTCACTGTGCCATCATACATGCCTCACTGTGCCTGTAACATGCCTCACTCACTGTGCCTATAACATGCCTCGCTGTGCCTGTAACATGCCTCACTGTGCCTGTAACATGCCTTGCTGTGGCTGTAACATGACTCACATGCCTCACTGTGCCTGTAACATGCCTCACTGTGCATGTAACATGCCTCATATGCCTCACTGTGCCTGTAACATGCCTCACTGTGCCTGTAACATGCCTCACATGCCTCACTGTGCCTGTAACATGCCTCACATGACTCACTGTGCCTGTAATATGCCTCAGATGCCTCACTGTGCCTGTAACATGCCTCACTGTGCCTGTAACATGCCTCACTGTCAGTGAGGCATGTTACAGGTGGCACAGTGAGACATGTTACAGATGACACAGTGAGGCATGTTACAGATGACACAGTGAGGGGTCGTCTTATACAGTGAGTATATCCCAAAACCAAAATTTTAGCTAGAAAATTAGGGGGTCGTCATACGCCGGCATAAAAAAAGTCAGTTACTTTGCTGAGTAACTAATTACTTTGCCAATGTAGTAACTGAGTCACTAACTCAATTACTTTTTCGGACAAGTAATTTGTAACTGTAACAAATTACTTTTTTAAAGGACGAAGAGCAACACTGTGCACAATTAATTGTTGTGAATCGCAATCGCGATCTTTCTCCCATTGCGATCTTGACACAGGGTTTCATGATCTTTGGTATGCAAAGAATTTTCTCTCTGCACATTGGTATGCAAAGAATTTCCTCTCTGCTCTCAGCCAAAAGTCAAAGTCTGGGCAATCTATTAAGTCTGGGCAGTCTGCCAAGTTTTGAAAACATTCTATCAGTGGAATGTTAAGTCTAAACATTGTATCAATTTGACTTTTACATCAAAGGAATAGTCTTCTGTATGTAAATTAGGAATGTTTAACCACTTAAACAGCAAGGGCCAGATTGAGAACGTATTTACGTTGGCGTATCTAGAGATATGCCGCGTAAATACTAACAATAGCCGGCGTATCTTTTTTCTGTATTCAGAAAACAAGATACGCCGGAATTCAGGTAAGATACGAGCGGCGTAAGTCTGTTACACCGTCGTATATTAGTTGCATATTTACGCTGGGCGCTAGGTGGCGCTTTCGTCGATTTAGGGAGATACGCCGGTTCACAAACATACTTGCGGCCGGGCGTCGTAGTTTACGACGTTTGCATAAGCGTTAGTCCGGCGTAAAGTTACCCCTGCTATATGAGGCGCAGCCAATGTTAACTATGGACGTCGGGACAGTGTCGAATTGTACATCGTTTACGTCATTTGTGTAAATCGTTCGGGAATGGGGCTGTACGTAATTTACGTTCACGTCATTTACATTGACTACTTGCGACATGATTTCACGCATGTGCACTGGGATACGTCTACGGACGGCGCATGTGCCGTTCAGAAAATACGTAAATTGCGTGGGGTCATGATTCATTACATGAATCACGCCCCCTACATGACTAATTTGAATTTGGCGCCCTTACGCCGGCCACTTTACGCTACGCCGCCGCAAATTATGGAGCAAGTGCTTTCTGAATAAGGCACTTGCTTATAAAACTTGCGGAGGCGTAGCGTAAAGAGCATACGCTACGCTGCCGGATAGATACACAATTGTATCTGAATCTGGCCCCAAACCTTTTTCTGACAGCTCTTTTCAAGTTAACCACTTGCTTACTGGGCACATAAACCCCCTTCGTGCCCAGGCGAAATTTCAGCTTCCGGCACTGCGTCGCTTTAACTGACAATTGCGCGGTCGTGCGACGTGGCACCCAAACAAAATTGGCGTCCTTTTTTTCCCCACAAATAGAGCTTTCTTTTGGTGGTATTTGATCGCCCGTGCGGTTTTTATTTTTTGCGTTATAAACAAAAAAAGAGCGACAATTTAAAAATATATATATATTTTTTACTTGTTGCTATAATAAATATCCCAATTTTTTTATTTTATTTTTTTTAAAATTTTCTCAGTTAAGGCCGATACGTATTCTTCTACGTATTTTTGTAAAAAAAAAAAAAAAAAATCACAATAAGTGACTGCTTTACGCAAAAGTTATAGCACCTACAAAATAGGGGACAGAATTATGATTTTTTTTTTATATTTTTTTTTTACTAGTAATGGCGGCGATCTGCGATTTTTATTGGGACTGCGATATTGCGGCGGACACATCGGACACTTTTGACATATTTTTGGCGCCATTCACATTTATACAGCGACCAGTGCTATAAATATGCACTAATTAATGTATAAATGTGACTGGCATTGAAGGGGTTAACACTAGGGGGTGAGGAAGGGGTTAAAGGTATTGCCTGGGTGTGTTCTAACTGTGTGGGGGGAGGGGGGTGACTGGGGGAGGTGACCGATGCTGTCTCCCTATGTACAAGGGAAACAGCATCTGTCTCCTTTCCCTGACAGGACGTGGAGCTCTGTGTTTACACACACAGCTCCACGTCCCTGCTCTGTCACCGCCGATCGTGTATACCTGACGGACATCGCGGCCGCCGGGGACACGCATCAAATCCTCGGTGATGCGTCGGGACTGTTTTTCCCCACGGGGAATTACAAGTAAATCACATCCAAAGACGTGACCCCGGCGCCTCAGGTCCGCGCTGTTGACATATTCTGTCAATAGCTCGGACCCGAAGTGGTTAATCATTTTTTTTTTGTTGTTGCTAGAAAACCCCCAAACATCATACATATAATTTTTAGTAGAGACCCTAGAGAATAAAATGTAAGTTGTTCCAAAATTTTATGTCGCTCTATATTTGCGCAGTGGTCTTTCAAATGCAATTTATTTGGAAATGAAGAAAAAAATAAAACTAACCAGTAAAGTTAGCCCAATTTCTTTGTATAAATGTAAAAGATTTTACGTTGTGAGAATCGTGATCTTTATTCTAAGCAAAAAAATTGTGATTCTCATTTTGGCCAGAATTGTGCAGCTCTAGTAGTTACCTCTGAGGCGGCGTACACACGACCGAGGTTCTCGCTGGAAACCAGCGAGAACCTCGCTGGAAGCTGCATTCCAGCGAGGACCTCGGCCGTGTGTACGCTCTCGGCGAGCTTCCCGTCGGGAATCCCGTCGAGCGAATAGAGAGCACGCTCTCTATTTGCTCGACGGCCCGCCTGGATGAATGGCTGGTTGCCATTCCCGACGGACGGGTCGCCGATTTCGACGGCCGGCAGAGAACCTCGACGGGCGGAACCATGTGTTCTGCCCGTCGAGGTTCTCTGCCGTGTGTACACGGCCTGTGCCTCTATCAGAAGAAACAGTTTGAAAACCTGGTTGAGAACTATTGGTATGTACAGATGTGGAACTTAGAGGTCATCTTTACAATATTAAATCTGCAAAGAATACAAATGTAGCAAATCATTTTATACAAATACATAATTCTAGCACTGAATCCCTTAACATACTCATAAAAAGTAGATTATCCTATTAAAGGAGGAGAAAAATTCTCTATCTTCAGTAGTAACAGTTTGGATATAGGTTTCATAATGATAGACACCTCCACCTTCCTGCCCTCCCTTATTATTTCCCCTTTTCCTCCTTATCCTATCACTTCCTTTTTTACCTCCTTTCTTTATCTCCTCCCTTCCCTTTTTTCCCTTCCTCTCATATTATTCTATTTAGTTTAATAAAGAAACAACCATTGCTACCAGGTGGACATTTAGAATATTACGTTTTCTATGACCTACAGTTTTGGTTTATAGATTTTTTTTTTTAAAACAAGAAATAAAATCAATCATATATATATACCATCTTATGATCCGAATGTGCATGTAAGTTAGACTGTTGTCATTGGATTTTATTTATGCCTTTTGTTTACATTTTATGGTTTTGTTAATTTTATTACATATATATTCTTTTACCCAGTTTTTACCTACTTTACTTCCATTTATTTTATTTCTGTTTTGGGTTTCACATGTGTGTCTGATACGACCACTAACGTTATCCACCCTTCCAGGTGATCACTATCAATCATTACTCCTCATCTGAATATACATCATTAACGATGTATCATTTTGTTTTAGCTATGACTAAGCGCTGACATTACAGTGCGAAACGCGTCAGTTATTCCCCACTGACTGCTGTGATTTGTAGTGCTGTTTTTTTTTACTAATAAAGGCAACCTATTTAAGGATTTTTGGAAGTGCGGCTGTCCAACCTTTTCTTTTTAAGTTTTGTTCCATGCATTGCCTGCACCCATGCTTCTGAGAGGACACTGATTGCTTAGTGCACTCACCTGGAGCGGCAGTTTCCTTCTTCTTTATGGCACTGCCCCCCCACCACCTCTGGCAACGCCCCCTGCCACCTTTGGCAATCCCCCAGCCACTGCCCAGCCCAGCAGCATCCCTTGTGACTTGGCTACCGCCGGCACAATGGCGGTGGATGTTGTAAGCCTAGCATCCTCCTAGCAACGACGTCTACCGTCACACGTCGTTCACCCCACAGCGCCCACCGACACTACAGCGTTCCTGGTTGCCTTGTATACCACCGCTGCATTGTGGAAGCGCGGCCTGCGATTGCTGCCACGATCTCCATCCACAGCTTCCAATCCCTGCACTGGCGCCGATCTAAAACAAATGCTCCCTGACAGCTGGTCCGTCCCCACGATGATTGGGGACCACGCCATTTTGATAATAGAAAGGTACTATAAAGGCACTAAACAGCATGTCATTTTACTATTCCCTTCATTTGATAGATATGTTTTCTCTTAATTCTGTGAATTTGTGCTAATGAATTTGGATTATTTGAGCTGTTTTGGTGGGATTTGTGACATCCTACCAGTCTGGTTTAGAGAAAGTAAACCTAGTCCGTTTATATTTACTTTTATTTTTTATCTGCACTGCTAATTTATGTCTCACCTGAAGACACTACTCTTGTGATTGATTTGTTAGCTGGGGAATATCCCACCATGCACACAGGTTTAAATAATCCCAACATTGAGGCTAAATTGTTGTCTCTGAATGGATCAAAAGGATTGTTGTGAACAGTTGGACAAATTACCTTTTGATGGTTTAACTGCAAGCACGATGGCTCCATGGTTTTATTAACCTGACACTTTGTTGAATGAGTGAGCCATGGCTGATAGTCAGAGCTGTATTCTGGCCTAGGCCAACAAGGCCCAGGCCTAGGGCAGCACTTTGCAGGGGGGCAGCACGAAATGAGACCTTGCCGGCTTGTGCTACACTGTTAGGAAAATTAGTCTAGCGCCCACAAAAAGCGTCCGCGCTGCTTCCGGTATGCGGGCGGCCGGCATTCCGCAACTGTGGGGGGGGGGGGGCGCTTCCAATTTTGACTGTTTTATCATCCTGGACCACAAACCTTCCTCACTGTGCTATATGTTTCTGCTGCACCATCTACTTAAAGTAGAACTGTAGGCAACACTTTATTTTTCATTTTGGGTAGAGTAAGGGAGGGTTATAGCCCCTGTCAGTTTATTTTTTACCATCCCTGTCCCATTGCGAAGATTTCCCTTCACTTCCTGCTCTATGGGCAACCGGGAAGTAAGAGGAAATCTAAGTAAATTAAGGGAATCCATTGCCCCCCCCCCCCCCCAGGCCCTCAGAACTAGTGTCCTCACTCGAAAATTTCAGGGCGGGTCTTAAACAACACAGGGTGTGGCCGTAACAGGAAGGGGTAGGTCATATTTAAATTAGGGGGTGCACGAGTTTAGTCAGGCCTAGGGCAGCGCAAAACCTAAATACACCTCTGCTGATAGTATTAACCACTTTAGCCCCGGAAGGTTTACACCCCTTCATAATCAGGCCATTCATTGCGATACAGCACTGCTTTACTTTAACTGACAATTGCACCGTTGCTAGAAACAAAAAAACAACGACATTTTTTGCTATAAAACATACCCAATAAAAAAATATAAAAATCTTTCTTCATCAATTTAGGCCAATATCTATTCTGATACATGTTTTTAGTATAAAAAAAAAAAAAAAAAAAAACAATAAGCGTATATTGATTGGTTTGCCCAAAAAATTTTGGGCCAGATTCTCAAAAGAGATACGACGGTGTATCTCAGATACACCGTCGTATCGCAGTTTTTTTCAATGGGTATCTATGCGAGTGATTCTTAGAATCACTTACGCATAGATACACTAAAGATCTGACAGGTGTAAAGCAATTACACCGTCGGATCTTAGATGTAATGACAACGCCGGCCGCTAGGTGGCCTTTACGTTGTTTTCTCATTTGCCTATGCAAATGAGCCTAATACGCCGATTCCCGAACGTTTTTACGCCGCCCCGTCGTCGTTTACGTAGGTTGCGTACGCGTAAGGTTACCCCTGCTGTATGAGGGGTATGTTTCCGAAGTGCCGCCGTTGCCATGTTAAGTATGGCGTCGGGTCAGCGTCATCTTTTTCCGTCAGTTACGTCGTTTTACTAAGTCGTTCGCGAATAGGGAATTGCGTAAGTGACGATCACGTCGTTTTGACGTCGGTTTTAACGACGCTTTCCGACGTGAGCTGGAGCATGCGCACTGGGCTTTTTTCCCGGCCGGCGCATGCGCACTTCATTTGACGCGGGGACACGCTTAATTTAAATACAGCACGCCCCCTCCTTCAGTATTTGAATTACGCGGCCTTACGACGCCGCATTTACGCTACGCCGCCGAAAATTACAGAGCAAGTGGTTTCAGAATACGGCACTTGCTCCAGTAATTTGCGTAGACGTAGTGTAAATGGGATACGATACGCTACGCCGCCAGATACGCCATTTTTTGAGAATCTGGCCCATAGTGTCTACAAACTATGGGATATATTCATGTAGGATTTTTACTAACAGAAGAGACATCAGCGCAAGGGACACATCCTACTGACTGTAAGTGCTGATTATTTCATTTTTGATGTTGGCTGCATTTAGGCTTTAATAAGAAGACTGCAAGTAATATTTTAAACATTCGAAAAAGGCTAAATGGACTTTCTGACTTCTCTATGTAATTGTGGAACTTTAGTAATTGACTTTATTTGTTGCCTGGGGTTGCACTCTGATTCCACCAATTATCAAAACATAGCTAATCAATGTAAATTGGTATGCATACACATGGCAGAACTTTTTCAGCCAACATTCACCAAATTACGTGGTTTTTCGGCTCTTTACCGTCACCCTTTAGGCAACTTCTGCTATTGTTGTCTGATGTCTAGCATGCTCATTTGAACTTTGGATTTTAGTACGATGGACTTGTGTACACACGATCGGATTATCCTCCATCGAACATTTGTTGTTGGAAAGTTTGAGAGCATTCACAGCGAACATTTGCCTGTTGAAAAAACAAAAACAATTGTCCGATGGAGCATACAGACGGTCGGATTGTCCAATAAAACACGTCCGTTGGACCGTTGTTGTCTTGCCCTCTCACAAAACAGCACTCGGCCTTGTTTACATAGGCAGACCGCCGTTTTGCCCCTCCTGAGATTGATTTGTGTGTCCCGCCACATGCTCCCAGACTCGTACAGGGACATGATTTTGCGCAGGAGGGCCGCCCTGCTGCAGTATATCTGCCTGGGGTGGTCCGTAACAGGTTAAGTTATAAAGCTGGAGCACCTTTTCTTAAACATTTAGATGCAATTTTATGCACAATTGACCTTTCTTTAGGGGTTGTTAGACTGTTTTTATTTGCATATTTATTTTCTAGTGTTCACATTCTTTTGATAGAGGTTTTAGCCACTTTTTTTCGCTGGTGAAGATGTTGACATCCACAAATTAGTAATTAGTGAAAAATCAAATAAATGATACTCCAAATGTGCAAAGGGAGTATACTATGTGAAGTGTGATCACTACACATCCAAGAAGTATGTCCAAAAAAGACACAATGGGCCAGATTCACGTATTCCAGAGCATCTTTGCTCTGGAGTAACGCTTCTCATTTGCGTTGCGCTGCCGAATTTTTAGGAGCAAGTGCTGTCATTCACGAAGCACTTGCTCCTAAAGTTGCGGCAGCGCATCGCAAATGAGCCGGCGGAATTCAAATGTCGCGGGTACGGGGCGTGTAGTATGCTAACTACGCGCGATCCCGCCGCCGACGTACTGCGCATGCGTCGAGTGTCAAAACATCCCCGTGCGCATGCTCCAAAATCTGTGAATGAACGTCAATGACGTCACATTCCCATTCATGACCGTTTTACGCAAGCGACGTTTTTTTTTTTTTTCCCGACGCGATGACGACGCCTATACCTAACATAGGATACTCCAGCCCCATGTAGGTATATCTATGCGCCGCGTATCCCGTCCGGAAACGTCGTAACGTCACTGCGTCGCGCCGGATTTCGATCGTGAATTGCCGATTTCCGCTCATTAACATATTTTTTGAGCGTAAATCGGCGGGAACGCCCCCGGCGCCATTTTTAAGTTGAAGTAACGATGCGATGGCGAAACTCAGTTACGCTGCTCGCATCGGAACTTCAACCCGGCGTTTCTTGTTTTCTGGTTACAGAAAACAGAAACGCCGGCTCAAAGCCACTGTTACGCTGGCGGATCACTCGATCCGCCAGCGTAACCTTTCATGAATCTGGCCCAATGTGTGATAACCAAATAGACAAGGAATAAAAGTAAAAACATATATAAATGATGTAAACACACTTGTGCAGTGATTAAGTAGTCACCCTGCAAGGATGGCTATCAGTGAATAATAACGAACTAAAAGCTGTTGCAGCAAACACATATGTTAGTCCATATATAGAGCACTGTCCATACAGTCACAGCAACCAAAACACAATTAGCTAGATTCAGGTAGGGCGGCGTATTGGTAAGCGGGCGTAGCGTATCGAATATATGATATGCCGCCGCAAGTTAGAGAGGCAAGTGCTGTATTCACAAAGCACTTGCTCCCTAAGTTACGACGGCGTAGGGTAGATGGGCCGGCGTAAGTCTGCATAATTCAAAGTAGGTGGAAGGTGGGCGTGATACATGTAAATGAATCATGACCCTGCGTAAATGACGCACCGAATCGTGGACGTATCCCAGTGCGCATGCTCAAAATCACGTCACAAATAGTCAATGCTTTCGACGTGAACGTAACCTATGCCCAGCCCCATTCTGAATCGGCTTTCGCAAACGATGTGAAATTCGACGGCTGTTCCGACGTCCATACTTAACATTGGCTGCTCCATCTTTTTGGTGGTTTATCTTTACGCCTGAAAAACGCCTTACATAAATGGCGTAGCTTACTGCGACGGGTGTGCATTCGTGAATAGGCGTATCTTGCTCATTTACATATTCTAGGCGTAAAGCAACGTACAAGCCCCTAGCGGGCAGCGTAAATATGTAGCTAAGATACAACGGCGTAGGAGACTTACGCCGGGCGTATCTTGGCAAAATTTAAGCGTATCTGGTTTCCAGAATTTTTTTGTATCCAAATCCGGCTTTAAACTTCTCCACAACAGTATTTTGGACCTGCCTGGTGTGTTCCTTGTTCTTCATGATGCTCTCTGCACTTTAAACGGACCTCTGAGACTATCACAGTGCAGGTGCATTTATACGGAGACTTGATTACACACAGGTGGATTCTATTTATCATCATTAGTCATTTAGGTCAACATTGGATCATTCAGAGATCCTCACTGAACTTCTGGAGAGAGTTTGCTGCACTAAAATTAAAGGGTCTGAATAATTTTGCACGCCCAATTTTTCAGTTTTTTATTTGTTAAAAAAGTTTGAAATATCCAATAAATTTCGTTCCACTTCATGATTGTGTCCCACTTGTTGTTGATTCTTCACAAAAAATTACAGTTTTATATCTTTATGTTTGAAACCTGAAATGTGGAAAATGGTCGCAAAGTTCAAGGGGGCCAAATACTTTCGCAAGGCACTGTATATCATATCCTATATATCAAATACTTAGCTTATTGCTTCCACTTAGACTTTTCTTAGTGGACACTCTGATTGGCAAGTATGGTTTATTTAGCTTTTTTGCACTTCATCACTAATGTAGCACAGTGAAAGAGGGTGATTTTTTATTTAACTAGCATTATTTGTACATTTGCGTCATTTTGAAGTATATTCACCAGTTTTTTGGATTATAGTCTATACCACTTTTGAGGAGAGTATCACTATCCTTTCATACACATCCCATAATATCAAGATTGAATACATTTTTACCATTATACTGTGTACACACGACCGTTTTCGGGTTCTAAAAAATTAAGTTATTTTTTTTATGTTATTAAAAATGATTGTGTGTGTGGGCTCCAGAGCATTTTTCACGATATAAAAAATAGGCATTAAAAATTTCAACCATGCTTCACGAAGTTATTAACGTTGTCGTTGTTAAGGTTGTAAAAAATAGTCGTGTGTGGGCTTTAACGACGTGAAAAAAACACGCATGCTCAGAAGCAAGTTATGAGACGGGAGCGCTTGTTCTGGTAAAACTACCGTTCATAACAGAGTAAGCACAATTATCACGCAGTAACAGACTGAAAATCGCAAATCGTCTTTTACTAACACTAAATCAGCTAAAGCAGCCCAAAGGGTGGCGCCATTCGCATGGAACTTCTCCTTTATAGTGCCGTCGTATGTGTTGTACGTCGCTTTGCTAGAGCATTTTTTTTTTTACAATCGTGTGTAGGCAAGGCAGTTTTAATGATCGGGTTGAAAAAAACGTTGGCCCCGAAATGTGCGCGTGCGTTTCGATGCACGGCAGAATAGACCTGTTTGGCATGAGTGATTCTGAGGTGTCTCGCATCTTCAGATTCACCCCTCATGCCATCCTGGAATTAACCACAACCTTGCAGGAGGACATCACCAGCCCAACACAACGCTCACATGCAGTGCAGCCACTGGTCAAGGTCCTGGCAACACTCCATTTCCTTGCCAGTGGCTCTTTTCAGCGTACAAGTGGAGTGGTGGCTGGGATGTCACAATCCTCCATGAGCAGATGTGTGCACCAGGTTGTCCCTGCAATCCTCAGACGCATGGCCAACCAAATCATCAAACCCACCACTGAGGACCTGCGGCTGAAGGCAATGACAGATTTCTACAGAATTGCCAGATTCCCACGCACCGTGGGGGCCATTGATTGCACACATGTGGCACTCCAGCCCCCCCATGAGACAGAGCACATGTACCGCAATCGGAAGCATTGGCATTCCATCAACGTACAGGTGATAGTCGATGCCCAAGGCCTCATATGGCACGTCCGTGCCAAACACCCAGGGTCCAGCCATGACAGCTACATATACAATCAATGCCACATCCAAATGGAATTCGATCAGAACGTGTATGGGGACACCTGGCTGGTTGGTGAGTGACATGGGAGTCAGGCATGACTATCCCCTCCCATGATGCACACATCACAAGGGGCACATGCATGACTAACATCCTCCTGTCTATTCCCTTACAGGTGACTCTGCATATCCACTGGGACCCCATCTCATGACTCCTATCCGGAACCCCCAAACCCCAGGAGAGGAAAGATACAATCAAGCACATGCCCAAACACGAGCAGTGGTGGAGCGCACCTTTGGCCTCCTAAAGTCACGTTTCCGATGCCTGGATAAGTCTGGGGGTACCCTCTTGTATTCCCCAAACTTCGTGTGCCAGATCATCGGTGCATGTTGCATGCTGCACAACTTCGCAGAAAGAAAGGGCCTGCAGATTGACCTACGTAATGACCTGACCCCTGAACCAGACAATCCCCCCCTAACCGAGGGTCCCCCGTCTTCTGAGGGAAGAGCAGCCAGGAGACAGCTCACATTGGGCATCTTTGCACGTTAAACACACACATTAATCATGGCACAATGAGAATGCATGCATGCACACCACTGTGGTCCCTAGCACAGACACATCACATCCTCATCAAATTGGATTGGCACCAGTCCACCATGCAGGACTTGTGAGCAGCAACGCCACGCCAAGGCTCCAATTATGTCACTGTACATTCATACACCATTCACACGGACCTGGGGATCACTTCTCCCTGGTCCTGGGGAACCCTTCTCCACCAAAATTGAGGGTGACACCCCTTTTCCGGCAGGAATGTCACCCCCACATTCAAACAGCATTCGCAACCCCAAAAAAAAAAAAATTACCAGCAAAATCAAAAATTTGCCAGCAAAAAAAAAAAGAGGGGAAAAAAATATTATTGCCCTTGACGTGAGCCACGCCTGGGGCGCCCCCGGCCACGGCCCCGGCTCCTCAGGGGAGACTCATGGGGGAGGGGGAAAACCGGGGAAGGAGGAGCAGCCCCTGATCTCTGCCCACCTGGCGGCCTGCCCTCCAAGGCCACGGCTATTCTGTCCAGGGCAGCAACAAGTGTTGCCGTGTTGGCCTGGATAGCCTGGGTAAGGGCCCTCACATCCTGCCCAACGCCTGCTGATGTAGTCTGCAGGTCGTTTAGGCAGGTTGTGAAAGCCCGGGAGTGGGAGTCCAGGTTCCCCAGCGTATCCTTGATGGAGGACAGGCTCTCCTCCATCCGCACCAATGTCTGGCTGACCTGTCCCAGATGGCGGGTCTGGAGGAACTGGTCCCTTCTCAGAGTAGCGGGCAGGAGATCGGCCAACCCCCTGGTGTTCTGGGATGAAATCCTGCCTCCAGCTGATGCTTGTGGCCGGGGAGAAGGGGAGGCCCTTGGGAGGGGAGCCATGTTGGGGGAGGAGGGGGGGCTCCCCCTTAGGGAGGGCTGCCTGCTGCCAGCCAGAGGGGAAGAGTCCTCAAAAACCAAACGTCCAGTGCCTGACATGGACTCCTCCTCCTCATGATTCTCCTCCTCCTCATGATTCTCCTCCTCCTCTTGAACCTCCTCTGCGGACTCCGGCCTTGTTGGGGGGGCCTCATTAGGCTGCTGTCCTGGGGATGGTGCGGTCAGGCCAGATGGCCCTGCACCCTCCTGCACATCTGTGGGTGACACAAAACATTCACAGGTTGGAGGATCCACACACTTGCCACATATTCCCTTTCACCCCCTCCCTCACACATGCTACACACCTGATATTAAAAAAAATACTTACCTGGCACCACGGGCTCCGGACTTGAGTCAAAGCCGGGCAGGCCCTCAACTTCATGCCGATGAAAGGTCAGGGCCACCGCACGCTCCTCCGCTGTCAGCCTAATACGGCATGGTGGGCCCCCTCCTGTGCCCCTGGCATGGGCATGCATTCTGGCCAGCTTCTGTTTGACCAGACGCTGGAGGTCATTGATTTTTTTGTCAATCCCAGACCGGGTCCGTGTCTCCCCCTCCCCCGCTGAATTGACCTGCTCAGTGATCATATCCAAAATCTCCCTCCTCCTGGCCGGGGTGGTGTTGGCACTGTCCGGGCCGTGGAGGAAACGCCCATAATCGCTAATGGCCCGGGCAAGAATTCTTTTTTCCCCCACAGTAAAATTGAGCTTTCGCTTTCTCTCTGTCATACTTCCAAAAAAACTCACTCCCAGTCAACAAAAATCACTCACAAAAACAAGCACAACCAATCAAGCAAGAACACACACAAAGAGAAAACTAACACCCAAAAAAACACACTAGCACTCAGCAAGAAACAGTCACAAAAACAAACAGCAAAAAAACAGCAAGATAACAAACAAACAGAAATATATCAAACAAACAGTCACTCAAACACTTATCAAAAAACACTTTCAAAGATCTACTAACAAACACTTGATCACACAGAACACTAATCTGACAACTACAAAACACAACGCAACGAACAACAGGACAAAAGCACTTGGTTAAATGGGAAGGGACAAAGGGATGTACTTTTGCAATGCAAGTGCGTTTGTGTCTGTCTTTTTATGCTGTTTGCGTAGTTCACAACGTTGCCCTAGTCCATTTCCAATTTCACTGATTGCGCCGCTCCCGAGTTGTGAGCATGCGCACAGCGGAGCTGACCATGGTCTCCTTCAAGCGCGCATGCGCGAGCTGGCCGGCCCTTCATTTGCATGGGGTCACGGCTCATTTCAATGTAACACACCCACGTCCTTCCCAATTTGTATTACTCCGCCTTACGCCTCTGAAAAAACGTTACGCATGCGCAATTTTCTGCGCAAAAGCTACGAGAATAGGGTGATTACGCGACAAAATTGCGCAAGTCTAACGTAAAGGCGGTGCGCTACGCCGGTCCAATAATGCGCAGATGTACGTGAATCTGGGCCGTTGTTTTTTCTAGACCCTTAAAAACGTCATTTTTTAGAACCCGAAAAACGGTCGTGTTTACACGGCATTAGTCACTTGTTTCTGTGGATAATGTCACATTCATTGTATGGGGTCATTGTCCTTTTTCCTTTTGTGAACCTTAGAACTTTTTTTGTAATACGTGACTGAGCCTTAGGCTGCATTCACACCTAAGCGCTGCATTTTGAACCGATTTACACGATTTACCATGACAAATTGCGACGTTTTGTACCGCGATTTGCCACGACAAAACGTGTCGTTTTAATATTATATTATTTAATATAAGTCATTGTTGTCTATGCCGAACGCAGAAGCCGCCTGAAAAAAAGGGTCTGGGACTTGTTTTGATCTTCAGGCGTTCGGTGTGGAGATGTGAACCATCTCTATAGACAACAATGTTAAATCACCCCTCCAGCGTATTTTAGGCTGCAATAGCGTCGGGCGTTAAAACGTCTAGGTGTGAATGGAGCCTTATGATTGGAATTTACTGCACCGGTTTATTATTATGACAAAATCTCCATCCTTCCCAGTTCCCACATAAGCTTTTTTCCTGTCTTTTAAGACACGTTTTTTTTTTTTTTTTTCATACTACTTATTTTAAAGTGAACTCCAATAACTAATAAAATAATATATAAAAAAATGTAACAAAATCTATTTTAACCAGATTAGGCTTTTGTAGGATCGCTCGTGACATCTGTCATTTTTTTCTTTTTTGCATTTCATATGCAAAATATTTATTTTTATTTTCATTGCTTTACTAATTGTTTTTAGTTTCTATTTACTTTTTGCACAAGTGTATGCATACCTACACATTGTCTATCAGTTCTCATTATTGCTATACCACACGTGTTCTTGTCTATGGTTGCTATTCAGGGGCTTGGATTTATGCTTCCCAGTGCATTTTTTCTCTTACTTCTCCCCTTAAATTTTTGAGTGGTTTACCTACATCAATATTTATGTTGCTGATGATAGTATTTTTTATTATACACCAGCAGACCCTCATCTGTATGATTAAGCCCAGGAGGGTGGGGTGAAACATGTTGGTCTGGATGAATTGAGCTGAGGCTTCTTTTACTTGCTTATCACTCGAGTTGTGTGGCGACCGGGTTACCTATTTCTATTTCTGCAGTATGCTTTGGGCCTGGGAGTACCTTTCCTCAGCCTGCACCCTCACTGGTCAGCGGCATCTACCTCACTGGACCTTGACAGACTGAGCAGGGACCCTCAAGCATTTATCATGTGTCACTATTTAGAGAAAGTTTTGCATTTTGTCAGCGAATACAAGGCATTATCTGGATAGAGTGGGGAGGGCACAATCTTCTTCTCTTCTTCTCTTCTTCTCATCCAATCAAAGAATGACTTGTATTCATTGAGAAAATACAAGGTTTTCGCTAAATAGTGGTAGTGCAAAGTGAGCAACCACCTGTAGTAAGGATCTTTGTTCTAACTAAAGTGCTGAGGAATTTTTGCATTTTTATTGTCTCATTCTTGAGTATCATTGCTAGTTAAAACTGTATCATGCTAGTTAAAATTGTATCTTTTGTTTCTATCCTGCCAGATATTGGATGTGGGGTGTCTATTGCCCAATGCCCCAAAAATCTGTTGTTTAGTGTCCCATTTACTGTACATGATTTAATAGTACAGTAACTGTAAATAGTTACTGTAAATGGTCATTGGAGAACTGTATAAGAGTACTGCATGGAGGCTGTTTTTTTTTTTATATAGAACTCAATGTCATTCTGAACAAAGGATTCAAATAATTCATAAATGACAATGATTTCCAAAAATAGTAAAACCATAATATAGAAAATCATCAAAAGTGATACTTCTTTATCATATAATGCATTCACAGTGTATTCTGAGACAAACGCACGTAAGCACATAAAAACAATATAACCTTTTCACATAACTGTTTTATGAAAGCATAAAAGACATTACGTAAAAGGGATCAATCATATTTTTCTGCTCATCTGACTGAAAATATCATTGAAAAATAACAAAAGTGTGACTCAGTATAATAGTGGGAAGAAGGTTTGTCAGTATATGGTTATTGTTTATTTCAATGACTTTCCATTGGTTTCATAAAAAAAAGTATACTTCATACAACAGAGGAGAACCAGAGATATAAATATGCTTTATACAATGGAGAGGAACTGAGATGATACACTTATTTTAATTCATTAAACTATTAATTTAATAAGATTATAGCCCAACTCCAGAGCATTACAGCAACTTATGAAAATTCTATTAAAATATTAACCACTTAAGACCCGGACCATTACGCAGGTAAAGGACCTGGCCAGTTTTTGCGATTCGGCACTGCGTCGCTTTAACTGACAATTGCGAGGTCGTGCAATGTGGTTCCCAAACAAAATTGGCATCCTTTTTTTTCCCGCAAATAGAGCTTTCTTTTGGTGGTATTTGCGGTTTTTATTTTTTGCTCTATAAACAAAAATAGAGCGACAATTTTGAAAAAAAACAAAACAATATTTTTGCTTTTTGCTATAATAAATACATCCAAAAAAGATATAAAAAAACATTTTTTTTCTCAGTTTAGGCCGATACGTATTCTTGTTCCTTTTTTTTTTTTTTTGGTAAAAAAAAATCGCAATAAACGCTTATCGATTAGTTTGTGCAAAATTTATAGGGTTTACAAAATAGGGGATAGTTTTATAGCATTTTTATTAATATTTTTTTTGTATTACTAATGGCGGCGATCAGAGATTTTTTTCATGACTGCGGCATTATGGCGGATACATCAAACACTTTTGACACATTTTTGGGAGAATTGTCATTTTCACAGCAGAAAATGCTATAAAAATGCATTGTTTACTGTGAAAATGACAATTGCAGTTTGTGAGTTAACCACTAGGGGGGCGCTGAAGGGGTTAAGTGTGACCTCATATGTGTTTCTAACTGTAGGGGGGCAGGGCTAGACGTGTGACGTCATTGATTGCCTTTCCCTATATCAGAGAACAGACAATCAATGACAGCGCCACAGTGAAGAACGGGGAAGCTCTGTTTACACACAGCTCTCCCCGTTCTTCAGCTCCGGGGACCGATCGCGGGACTCCAGTGGCGATTGGGTCCGCGGGTCCCGCGGCCATGGTCATGGAGCTTCAGACCGGGTCACGGGCGCCCGCGACCCAGGGCTGGGCGCTTAAAGAGGACATTCAGGTCCGTGCTTGTGCCCAGCCGTGCCATTCTGCCGACGTATATGTGCAGGAGGCGGTCCTTAAGTGGTTAAAGGACCATATTGGTGTAGGCTTAGGCGTGCCTTCCCTCTACCTAGTGATTCATTGTTCAGGCACTGAGCAGTGACCTGTCAGAGGGGAGAGGAGGCATGCTCATTCTCTCCATACCAGAAAGTTTGATTCTTTGGATGCCTTCATCAGTGCTTTGCAGGGCACCAAATAACAGATGAAAGATTTTCTGATACACTCTATGATGCCTACCAGGCAGCGCCTACCTTACTTTATATCTATTATTACCAGCAAATTACGAACACATTTTGTGTAACCAGTTTGAGAAATCAGCCCTCTAAACTTAAAAAATAATTCAAAAACAATCACAGTTTTAATGAAAAGGGCTCCTAGTGCAACTGTACCTGCATACACATCTGAGAATGAGATCTTTACTGTATTTGCTGGCGTATAAGATTACCCTTAACACAAAAAACTGGCAGACAAGCAGGGGTCGTCTTTTACGCCCAGTCAGCTACTCGGATGCCTGCTGGATGTGCGGTAATACTGTATGAAGCTTCAGCTACATACAGTATATACCACTTAGCCAATCCCAGTGAGCAATGTATTCAAATGAATACAGAGCCTGCCCGGATTGGAGTAACAACCTTTGCCAATCCGAGCAGGCTACATACAGTAGCCTGCTTGGATTGGCTTTGAGAGTCAGAGAGGCGTGGGCTGATGATGTTACAGCCTCTGCCAATCCAAGCTTTGAATTCATTAATAGAATACATTGCTCGCCGTGATTGGCTCCAGCTCCAGCAAGAAGGAAGAAGAATATGGCTCCAGCTCCAGCAAGAATGAAGAAGAATATGGCTCCAGAAGGAAGAAATATGAAGCGCCAGCCTCGGAAGGGGGGTCGTCTTATACAGTGAGTACAGGCAAAACAACTTAAAAAATAAATAAAATTAGGGGGTCGTCTTATGCACCAGCAAACATGGTAATTCCAAAATGTACCTGCTGGTGAAATATGATATTGCAGAGGACCCATACAAAAAACAATGGTTGAATTTGAACGAGTAAACTTTGTTCAGCAAATGCACCATGCTGTAGGAGGTGGTGACCCCTGTGGTTGGTAAATATTGGCACCCAAGCAATTAGGGATTTTCCCAATAACTTACAATCACATATTTCAAATATTAACTCGGACATTCCTACTGCAAATTTAAAAATAAAACTCATTTAACATAACATGTGTGGCTGCTGAGGGCAGTAGACCATTAAAGTACATATTTGCTGTGCACCTGGGCCGAATGTTTGACTGTTTCTATTGAACCAGCCAATGCCGCCCGATATTCTGCCTGTGTATACAGCAATTAGGTGGCCATAAGTATTGTAACCTGTAGCTCAGGAACAATGGCAAGGTAAGAGGGGACATTTTATAGGGTGTCATGTTTTCTGTGGAAGATTATACTGAGCTAAATAAAGTTGGCTCAGAATGAAGTTAAATAGGAATCATTCTACCTCACTCTAATTAATCATCATCATCATCATCATTATTATTATTATAAATTTAGTTTATTTTTTTAAAACAGAGAATAGCCATTATTTGTACTAAGTTATTGCTCCTTATGCACCCCATTATCTAAAGTGCTTGAACATTCTATCACTTCCACATGAATAGACATATTTATGTGCCCATAATATTAAAGAACTGAGCTGACCTTATCATCATCTGAAATCTAATTAAAGATGTCAGCATCTTCTCCTTCCAGAAAATGAGAATGAACAGCATTACCGCAGATTTTTATATATATAATGTTATCATTTATTATGTTCAGGGCTAAAAAAAAAGGTAAATTAATAGAATGTAAAAAAAAGAAGCTATTTAGGTTGGCTAATATGAAATGCTGCAAATTAATATTTCATATGCAGCATTTTCTGTTGGACCCCTGGCTCATTTTTAAATGTTTACCAGGCCAATCTTAACTGTTTGGGGGGGGGGGAAAAGCCTGTTTACAGAGTTCACCAGCTAAAGATGTACACACAAAGTTGGATGAGCTAGAGGAGTCATGCCGCGTACACACGATCAGTCCATCCGATGAGAGCGGTCTGATGGACCGTTTTCATCGGTTAACCGATGAAGCTGACTGATGGTCAGTCGTGCCTACACACCATCGTTTAAAAAAACGATCGTATCAGAACGCAGTGGCGTAAAACACGACG
The DNA here is from genome assembly GCA_029574335.1 of Rana kukunoris. Lineage (NCBI taxonomy): Eukaryota > Metazoa > Chordata > Amphibia > Anura > Ranidae > Rana > Rana kukunoris. Next base: position 137,457,798 of record CM056053.1, read on the forward strand.
TGCTGAAAAAAATGAAGTTCAATGCTTCCAAGCATGCGTCGACTTTATTCTGAGCATGCATGGATTTTTAACCGATGGTCGTGCCTACTAACGATCAGTTTTGTTCTATCGGTTAGGAATCCATCGGTTAAATTTAAAACAAGTTGGCTTTTTTTAACCGATGGTTAAATAACCGATGGCGCCCACACACGATCGGTTTTGACTGATGAAAGCGGTCCATCAGACCATTCTCATCGGTTTGATCGATCGTGTGTACACGCCATCACTCAACCTTTTTTGCTTTATATGGTTCCATGTATACTTTCAACTAAAAATTGACAGTCTGGAAGCGTTTGTATGTTCTAAGATCTTAATCCCAGACTCTCCTGCTTTTCTAATTTATTTTCCTGCTCCCACATTTCCTTCTCTACCATACCACTTCTTCCCCCCCCCCCCCCCCCGCTCTCCCCAACAAATCTGATCCACAAGTTTTTCCTGCACTCCCACTTCCCTTCCTCACCTCTGTCAATGTATACCAATCATCCCTGTACCTAGGGCCGCCATCAGGAGGGTACAGGCATTACACCTGTAAGGGGCATGACCCACCCCCCCCCCCCCCCCCGGTTTAATTTAAATTTAAAAAAAATGATGTCCTCCTGACCACCCCACCCCGTTTTTTATCATTTTTTTTTTACTGTTTTTTTATTTTCGTCTGACCCCTCACCTTTATCAACTCGGTGCCCGTCCCTCCCCGTTTTTTTTTATTTTATTTGTTTCAGTATGTTTATTTGTTTCAGTATGACCCCCCCCCCCCCCCACCTTTGGCAACTCGCGGCAGGGCCCACTTCTTCTTTGTTTGTATTTATTTTTTTGTCTGATTAGCGGCAGGAGAGAGAAAAGAAGACTTGACTTGACTTTGTTTTGTTGTTTGTCAGCACCAACACCCTTCTTGCTTATCATCTTGCAGCAGGAGAGAAAAGAGATGACACTTTGTTACCACAACCTCCCCCTCCCGCTTATCATCTCATGGCAGGAGAGAGGAGGGCTCTCCAGGTTCTCTGTTCCAGGGGGGTCCTGCCTAAAGCTGTGCAAGGAGCCCCAAAATTTGATTTGTGATGGCTGCCCTGCCTGTACCCCAAACAAAAGAAAAATTAAACAAAGAGCAGCACAATATTTTTTATTGATATTATTGATGTTACTGTTTATATCAAAGACAACATGTAATTCATCATTAGGGTATGTATATATATATATATATATATATATATATATATATATATATGGATATCACAGACTCTATCACCCATTTGGTTGCCAATACATGGCTATACCAAATATCTATACAAGTTTATTCTAATAATACCCAATGAGCTGTTGTATGTTCAACATACCACCTTGTCAATCGGTAGACATTGTGTATGCACTACTATTCTCATACCTGTATGACTATTAATTGCATGTAATTCATACTGTTTTCTTTTTTAATTAATATATCATAATAATAATAATTTATGTATGTGTTACTAGATCCAGGACCCTGCATTTACTATATCTGGTCTCCCACAGAACATGGAAATGCAGGTCTTTTTAGTAAATATAAACATAAAAACATATAAAAATATAAAAGTACCTTTTTTCATCAGCAGTCTAAAGTAGTCTTGTGACTTTCATCCTCCTCTGACTGTCCTATGAGGTTGCAGGACACCTGGTCCTCTATCTGGACAGTGCTGATTAGCCCTGTGTTGATCACATGCACCATACCCCCCAAAAAAACTCAAGCAATACATACCAAACTGTGCAGAGTGACTCCAAAAGCTCTATTCTTTTAGGAGATGGATTGGCGACAGTGGAAGAAGGGGAGAATTAGAGAAGACAGGATCAAACATCCTTTTTTACACAATGCAGATTATTAACCCCTTCGGTTCCACAGAGAGTATAACAAGCATGCTTTACTCCATAGACAGACTGATTTTACTGTTGTGCGTTTAGTAAAACTTTAAGAAAAATATATAAGCCTGACAAGAAATAAAACAGACCCAAAACTGTTCAAGCTACCCTTTAAAGGTAAAGGTACCATGGTAAAAGTGAAGACCATGAAATACAATCTAGATAAAAGGATTCTGATAATATTATCACATTTCAAGCTAATGAAACCAAAAATCCACTTTGCTAGGGTTCCTAAGGTGCACTGCATTCCCAATTATAATTAGTAATTGGACTAATTGGGTGCCCACGTGTCTCGGATTGCCCAGGACTGTCCCGCAATTGACATGTCTGTCCTGGGTCCCAAGCACCTTCATTCCGAGACAATACAATGTCCCGAAATGAAATAGAGGACACAGCCATCCCCCACTAACTAATAACTACTTTCCCGGAACTGGTTGCTAGGGCCAGCGCTGCCTGGCATCTTGCTGCTAGTGACAATTCACTCTCAAACAGTGAGACTGGGAGCGAGACCTGCGCCTAGTGCAGCACTGCTGTCCCCTCCCACCTCGGCACCTGTGCCTTCTCCGGCACCCAGCAGCAAGCAGCAGGGACTGGTGTGATCTTCACTCTCCAGATAGTAACGCCACTCCTTTCCTTCTACGCATGTATCTCATGCAGAGGGAGTGACAGCAGCACTGCATCTGGTGGCAGGCTACGGGTGGCAAGCGGCACTGCATCTGGTACCAGGCTATGGGTGGCAAGCGGCACTGCATCTGGTGGCAAGTGGCACATTAACAAATAACCCTCCGCCAAATTCTCCATCAACCCCGAGACTACATTTCCACCTGCCCCCTCTCATTTTTTGGGGGGGAAGGTGGACTGCATGCATAGAATTTTCTTTTGGATTTTAGTTTTCCCTCATACATCCATAGTCTTGTAAAAGTTAACACAGCAAAGATCTGTGCAGCCACAGCTGGCAGAAACCAAACTACTGACAGCACTCATCTCAGGACAAGCAGACTAGGAAGTCTGGATGTTAATATCAGTTTGGCACTGACACAGTGTCAAGCTGAAATGAACATCATGGAATGAGTAAGGTCATGCTCTTCAAATCATAACATAACACATGTAGAGCTATTACACAGTTGGCTTATTTTACAAAGCTTACAGTGCAAAGTAAGGTATACTGTTTGAATGTCTTTTCCACAGGACTTCAAGTTTATGGTCTATACCTGAATGTATCCCACAGCACTACGGCTACGTACACACAACCGAGAAACACATAATTTTCCCCGTCGAGTTCCTTGTTCGGCAGTCAAAAAACTTGTCGAGCCAAATTTTCCCATTGCAGATCGAGGAAATAGAGAACATGCTCTCTTTTTGGCTCGACGAGTTCCTCGACGGGTTTCTCGGCAAAAAGTGTACACACGACCGGTTTCCTCGACAGAATACGTCTCCCATCGGGTTTCTTGCTGAATTCTGCCGAGAAAACCGGTCGTGTGTACACGGCCTACCAGTTATTATGTGGCTGAAATCTAAAACCGCAACTCCTTTCACTAGTAAACCCAGGGAGCTGTAAATGTTGTGACTTGGTAAGAAAGCAGATAAGGGAAATTTAAAGAGAATGTACCAGGGCTCGAGTCCTGCTGGAACGCATGGGAACGACGTTCCTGTACTTATTCCACAGCAGGAACACCGTTCCCATTGTCATCAAGGCGCACCCGATGGGAGACACAGGATAAAACACTCTCTCTCTCCTGTACAGCAGGGGATGGAGAGAAACAGTGGGGCAGCGCCACAGCACTGTGCTGAATAGAAGACGGGAAATGCTGGCGTCAACTAGCAGGTGATTGGTTGCTAGGTGGTCCTAGCAACCAATCATTAGCATTGTTATTTGAAAAGTTAAAAAGCAGTTCCCGCCCTGTACAGCACTGGTGTGTCTCTCCCTGTGCCGCTGTGTGTAAGGTAGGAAGGGGGGGTATGTGTAACATGCAGGGGGAGGGTGTCTGTGTAACATGCAGGGGGAGGGTGTCTGTGTAAAATGCAGGGGGGGAGAAGGCGTCTGTGTAACATGCAGGGGGGGGAGAAGGTGTCTGTGTAACATGCAGGGGGGGTGTCTGTGTAACATGCAGGGGGGGGAGGTGTCTGTGTAACATGCTGGTGGGGGGGAGAAGGTGTCTGTGTAACTTGCAGGGGGGGGAGGTGTCTGTGTAACATGCAGGGGGGGAGAAGGTGTTTGTGTAACATGCAGGAGGGGGAGAAGGTGTCTGTGTAACATTCAGGGGGGAGGTGTCTGTGTAACATGCAGGGGGGAGAGGTGTCTGTGTAACATGCAGGGAGGAGAAGGTGTCTGTGTAACATGCAGGGAGGAGAAGGTGTCTGTGTAACATTCAGGGGGGGTAGGTGTCTGTGTAACATAGAAAAGGGAAAAAAGCTGCGCTGCATCAATAAAAAACAAAATGTGTTGCATATATATACCAAAATATTGTTTAACTAGTGCATAAATACACCGGTGCAAAATTCAATAAACTTAGAAATAAATCAAAAGTCCGTGTAGAATAGAGAAAATATTCCCCAAAGTTCAGAGAAGGATGTAAAGGACAACAAAAGAAGTCCGAATGGGTGTTGAACAGCTCCAAGGAAATCGTGTGTAACAGCCAGATTGATACAGGTTATCCTCCACCACTTATGGTTAAAACTGCTTACCAGAAAGATCAGACCTCTAACGAGATCAGCAACACATAGATTCAAAATAAGCCAGCACGAGAAATCCAGGAATCCTGTCACCCTGTCTGTATCTCTTTCTCCTTATAGCCAGATTAGCGTTCCTCCAAAAGCATGACCACCCAGAACATGTCTGTGTAACATGCAGGGGGGGAGAAGGTGTCTGTGTAACATGCAGGGGGAAGGTGTCTATGTAACATGCAGGGGGGAGGAAGGTGTCTGTGTAACATGCAGGGGGGTCAAAAGCTGGGCGGGTTGGGTAATGTAAAGGGGTCCAGAGGTGCAGGTGGTGGCTGGTGCTCAACATTTTGGGGGGGGCGCAAACAAACTGAAAAAAAAAACATCAATTGCAACTACTGTGCCATCAAACGCAGCTACTGTGCCCATCAATGCCGCCACTGTGCCATCAAATGCAGCCACTGTGCCCATCAAACTCATCCACTGTGCCCATGAAATTTAGCTACTGAGCCCATCAATTGCCGCCACGGTGCCATCAAACGCAGTCACTGTGCCATCAAATGTAGCCACTGTGCCATCAAATGTAGCCACTGTGCCATCAAATGTAGCCACTGTGCCATCAAACGCAGCCACTGTACCCATAAATTGCCACCACTGTGCCAAACGCAGTACCCATCAATTGCTGCCAGTATGCCCATCAATTGCCGTTAATGTGCCCATCAGTTGCTGGCAATGTGCCCATCAATTGCTGCCAGTGTGCCCATCAATTGCCGCTACTGTACCCATAAATTGCTGCTACTGTGCCCATACATTGCTGCCAGTGTGCCCATCAATTGCCACTACTGTGCCCCATCAAATGCTGCCAGTGTGCCCATCAATTGCCACTACTGTGCCCCATCAAATTCTGCCAGTATGCATAGCCCGGCACTTACGTGTCTTACATCGGGTCACTGTGGTGTCCTCCACGCTCCTCGATGTCTTCTTCTATCCTCTCTATCATGCGTACAGGCACTCGCGATTGCTCGGTACAGAGGAGAAATGCTGATCTTCCGTTCATACAATGTATGAACAGAAGATCAGTGATTTCCCCTACTGAGTCCAACCCCCCCCCCCCCCCCTACAGTTAGAACACACCCAGGGACATACTTAACCCCTTCCCCGCCCCCTAGTGTTAACCCCTTCACTGCCAGTGGCATTTTTATAGTAATTCAATGCATTATTATAGCACTGATCGCTATAAAAATGCCAATGGTCCCAAAAATGTGTCAAAAGTGTCCGAAGTGTCCGCAGTACTAGTAAAAAAAAGATATTAATAAAAATGCCATAAAACTACCCCCTATTTTGTAAACGCTATAACTTTTGCGCAAACCAATCAATAAACGCTTATTGCGTTTTTTTTTTTTTACGAAAAATATGTAGAAGAATACGTATCGGCCTAAACTGAGGGAAAAAATTTTTTTTTTATATATATTTGGGCGATATTTATTATAGCAAAAAGTTAAAAATATTGCATTATTTTCAAAATAGTCGCTCTATTTTTGTTTGTAGCGCAAAAAATAAAAACCGCAGAGGTGATCAAATACCAGTCCATCGGTCTGTTTTCATCAGACAAACCGATCGTGTGTACAGGGCTTAACTCCATACGTAAAGTTACATAGTTAGTCAGGTTGAAAAAAGACACAAGTCCATCCAGTTCAACCAAAAAAATGGAAAAAAAAAGGACATTTTAAATAAGCAGATTGTTTAACGTCTTTCCCCCTTCAACTTCCAAACTCAGGCTCTGCCTCTAGATGTAATAGCTAGTGCCTCTTTATGTTTTACAGACAGTTATATAAACAAAACCAGCATTAATGGCATTTTTATGAAAACAATTATTACTAATTGGGGTGAAGAGTCAATACTGTTTCTTCACTGATTGCTTCGTATGTGCAATAAACTAATAGATTTTGCCTATATAATTAAAAATTAATTCTGCTGCCCTGATAGACATGACCTATGGTTTGTTAATCAAATTATTGCTAGGCAACTATAGTGCCTTTACCCTTAACCTTGTGATTTTTTTGAAGTTATTTCTTCAACACTCCAGAACGAAAGCGATAATAAGATAGCAGCATGTAAAGTAATATACTATTACAAATAGACTGCAACTGAGTATAGTAAGCTGTATAGTAAATAGTAAGCATGATGAAATACGGTACAGTATAATATGCTGACTGTCAAACCCTATGTAGTGCCCCCTTGCTTTCAGCATGGGCACTACTCTAAAATTAGTTGGAATGGGAGAGTTACTTTGCTCCCATTCGTGATTTATCTAAATTGTGACTTCTGTCATTCCAGAAAGGTCTCCTGGGTCAGTCTGCATTCTAGGGATGTGGTATCATCTCTGGCCAGCAGTTGGCGCCAGAGGGGTTTCTGGCAGAGCAAGCCTTCCCCAGCAGCCAATTGGAGGAGTTCCTCCCTCGCAGGGCATGCTGGGGAGGGGTATATCTGTGACAGGTGTCATGTGTTCTAAAATCTTCGCGGGGTCCCGGTTCCGGGTGCGGCATCCACCTTCAGGGTGCGCGCATCCATCGACCTTGCCGGCGTGGCCCACCTGGCCAAGCTTACAGGCTTCACCGAGCCTCAACCGGAGGCAAAAAGGGATCCCAGTCCTATTTAATGGATCCAGGCTGGGTGCCGTGCGATTGGGGAATCGGCCCGAGGGGAACCCGGAGGTAGGTTGTCCACAGTGAACCAATCGGGGATCTGGTGACCGGGATGCTGACAGGTACACTTTACTGTCTCCCGGTGACCTGTGCTAGAATTTACTGGGAGGATTCTCTCTGTTTATTCACTTAATTTCATCTAAAGCTAATTGGCCTGTGGCTGAGGCTCTAGAACCAGGTCTGTGTGAAAGACCTGTTCCTCCCAGATATCCAAAGTGACACTTCGGCTGCCAGGTTAGAGAGAGAGACCTGTCCGTGGGCACTTCACCCACTCAGGCAGGAGTGGCGACGAGTTTACAAATTGGTACAACTAAGGGCAGGCTTGCCCGTTCATATCCAGGCCTGACATCGCAAGTTCTCCTTTTCTTTCATCAACCTTTCTCCTGTCTAACTGAAGTTAATGTTGGCTGTGTTGGCCTGGAAATAAAGCATTGGAAAAACCTTTATTGACTGTCTGGACCTCCGCTCACTACTAATGTTCCTGCATCACACCCCTAGACAACGTTAGGGTAACTTAATTTGCCGATCCCAACAATCAATCAGAGGCTCCTTCGGAGGTAGCGCTACACCTATAAACGTCCAAACACGAAAAAAAGCTGAAAGTGGTTCTAAAGCCTAAATGTTTTTTACCTTTAAGCCCAGCTTCACACTGGGTACGATTTAAAACTATTTGAGATGCGATTTCACATAGTCGGCAATGGCACCGTCCTAATCGGTGCGACGCCTGTACTATTTTTCGGGACTGCCAGCGGGAGTGAAATCGTGTGAGTTCAGCTGAACGCAGCCCAGTGTGAACCTGGGCTTAAGGTAAAACATGTTTGGGCATCAAAGTTTAACCCACCCCCCATTATACTTCCCTGAGCCCCCATTTGATCCAGCACTGTGCTTGTCTGCAGCTTTTCTCTCCCTTCACTTCCATGGCTCCCAGTGCTGTCAATCAAAGCCAGTGATGAGGCTGAGTCCCTCTGTCTGTGTCATCGGATGCAGCAGTCATGTGCGAAAGTAAGCACACAGGAGTACCCAATGGAAAGCCGCTTCCAATGAAGGCACTGGACAGAGAGGAGGAGCCAGGAACGCCAGCAGGGGAACCTGAAAAGGGGAGGCTCACAGAGCAGGTAAATATAGAATTGCACAGAGCAGGTAAGTATAGAAATATTTGTTATTTTTATTTCCTTTTCAATGACTTTAAGCATCTGCGCACACCACTCATTAAAAGGATAGTGGATGGTATAATCCGATCCAGGCTAGCCTGCTAGCCTGCAACAAGCCTCGGTCCCAGCACCCCGGCCATCCAGATTTTCTGTCAAACGAGAGGACCGTTCTCACCAACTCAGACAGCTGCAGGAGAGCTGAACAGCTTCACAGCCACGGACGGACGCCATTGAAGGGATTAATAAAAGACATGTGGCGGATTTACACCGACTATAGATGTAAGTGGATAAAGACATCTGTTCATGATTAAAAATGTACTGTTCCTAACCTAAAGGCACCTTTTCTGTTTTCTCTGTAACTCGATTAATATGGCACTACATCCATGGAAATTTGAACAGAAAAAATAAAATAATTTTATTGATTGCCATAAATAATCCCAAAGGAAGGAACGAGTACTCAGGATTTATAAAAATAAAATAAAAAATGTATTAACCACTTAAGCCAATATGCTGCTAAATGCCCAGAGGCGTTTTTACAATTCGGCACTGCGTCGCTTTAACAGACAATTGCGCGGTCGTGCGACGTGGCTCCCAAACAAAATTTGCGTCCTTTTCTTCCCACAAATAGAGCTTTCTTTTGATGGTATTTGATCACCTCTGCGATTTTTATTTTTTGCGCTATAAACAAAAATAGAGCGACATTTTTGAAAAAAAAAACAATGGGCCAGATTCAGGTACATTTGCGCATTATTGGACCGGCGTAGCGCACCGCCTTTACGTTAGACTTGCGCAATGTAGCCGCGTAATCACCCTATTCTCGTAGCTTTTGCGCAGAAAATTGCGCATGCGTAACGTTATTTCAGAGGCGTAAGGCGGAGTAATACAAATTGGGAAGGACGTGGGCGTGTTACATTGAAATAAGTCGTGACCCCATGCAAATGAAGGGCCGGCCGGCTCGCGCATGCGCGCTTGAAGGAGACCATGTCAGCTCCGCTGTGCGCATGCTCACAACTCGGGAGCGGCGCAATCAGTGAAATTGGAAATGGACTAAGGACTACGCAGACAGCATAAATAGACAGACACAAACGCACTTGCATTGCAAAAGTACATCCCTTTGTCCCTTCCCATTTAACCAAGTGCTTTTGTCCTGTTGTTCGTTGCGTTGTGTTTTGTATTTGTCAGATTAGTGTGATCAAGTGTTTGTTAGTAGATCTTTGAAAGTGTTTTTTGATAAGTGTTTGAGAGACTGTTTGTTTGATATATTTCTGTTCGTTTGTTTTCTTGCTGAATTTTTGCTGTTTGTTTTTGTGACTGTTTTTTGCTTGTGTGATTTTTTGGGTGTTAGTTTTCTCTTTGTGTGTGTTCTTGCTTGATTGGTTGTGCTTGTTTTTGTGACTGATTTTTGTTGACTGGGAGTGAGTTTTTTTTTTAGTATGACAGAGAGAAAGCGAAAACTAAATTTTTCTTTGGGGGAAAAAAGAATTCTTGCCCGGGCCATTAGCGAATATGGGCGTTTCCTCCACGGCCCAGACAGTGCCAACACCACCCCGGCCAGGAGGAGGGAGATTTTGGACCTCATCACTGAGCAGGTCAATTCAGCGGGGGAGGGGGAGACACGGACCCGGTCTGGGATTGACAAAAAGATTAATGACCTCCGGCGTCTGGTCAAACAGAAGCTGGCCAAAATGCTTGCCCATGCCAAGGGCACAGGAGGGGGCCCACCATGCCGTATTAGGCTGACAGCGGAGGAGCATGCGGCGGCCCTGACCTTTCATCGGCATGAAGTTGAGGGCCTGCCCGGCTTTGACTCAAGTCCGGAGCCCGTGGTGCCAGGTAAGTATTTTTTTTTAATATCAGGTGTGTAGCATGTGTGGGGGAGGGGGTGAAAGGGAATATGTGGCAAGTGTGTGGATCCTCCAACCTGTGAATGTTTTGTGTCATCCACTGATGTGCAGGAGGGTGCAGGGCCATCTGGCCTGACCGCACCATCCCCAGGACATCAGCCTAATGAGGCCCCCCCAACAAGGCCAGAGTCCGCGAAGGAGTTTGAAGAGGAGGAGGAGGTTGAGGAGGAGGAGATTCATGAGGAGGAGGAGTCCATGTCAGGCACTGGACTTTTGGTTTTTGATGACTCTTCCCCTCTGGCTGGCAGCAGGCAGCCCTCCCTAAGGGGGAGCCCCCCCCTCCTCCCCCAACATGGCTCCCCTCCCAAGGGCCTCCCCTTTCTCCCCGGCCACAAGCATCAGCTGGAGGCAGGAAGTCATCCCAGAAGACCAGGGGCGTGGCCGATCTCCTGCCTACCACTCTGAGAAGGGACCAGTTCCTCCAGACCCGCCATCTGGGACAGGTCAGCCAGACATTGGTGCGGATGGAGGAGAGCCTGTCCTCCATCAAGGATACGCTGGGGAACCTGGACTCCCACTCCCGGGCTTTCACAACCTGCCTAAACGAACTGCAGACGACATCAGCAGGCGTTGGGCAGGATGTGAGGGCCCTTACCCAGGCTATCCAGGCCAACACGGCAACACTTGGTGCTGCCCTGGACAGAATAGCCGTGGCCTTGGAGGGCAGGCCGCCAGGTAGGCAGAGATCAGGGGCTGCTCCTCCTTCCCCGGTTTTCCCCCTCCCCCATGAGTCTCCCCTGAGGAGCCGGGGCTGTGGCCGGGGGCGCCCCAGGCGTGGCTCACGTCAAGGGTAATACATTTTTTCCCCCCACTTTTTTCTTTTTTTGCTGGAATTTTTTTGATTTTGCTGGGCATTTTTTTTTTGTGTGTGTTGTGAATGCTGTTTGAATGTGGGGGTGACATTCCTGCCGCAAAAGGGGTGTCACCCTCAATTTTGGTGGAGAAGGGTTCCCCAGGACCAGGGAGAAGTGATCCCCAGGTCTGTGTGAATGGTGTATGAATGTACAGTGACATAATTGGAGCCTTGGCGTGGCGTTGCTGCTCACAAGTCCTGCATGGTGGACTGGTGCCAATCCAATTTGATGTGGATGTGGGGTGTGTGTGCTAGGGACCACAGTGGTGTGCATGCATGCATTCTCATTGTGCCATGATTAATGTGTGTGTTTAACGTGCAAAGATGCCCAATGTGAGCTGTCTCCTGGCTGCTCTTCCCTCAAAAGACGGGGGACCCTCGTTTAGGGGGGGATTGTCTGGTTCAGGTCATCACGTAGGTCAATCTGCAGGCCCTTTCTCACTGCGAAGTTGTGCAGCATGCAACAGGCACCGATAATATGGCACACAAAGTTTGGGGAATACAAGAGGGTACCCCCAGACTTATCCAGGCATCGGAAACGTGACTTCAGGAGGCCAAAGGTGCGCTCCACCACTGCACGTGTTTGGGCATGTGCTTGATTGTATCTTTCCTCTCCTGGGGTTTGGGGGTTCCGGAAAGGAGTCATGAGATGGGGTCCCAGTGGATATGCAGAGTCACCTGTAAGGGAAAAGACAGGAGGATGTTAGTCATGCATGTGCCCCTTGTGATGTGTGCATCATGGGGGGGTACAGTCATGCCTGCCACCCATGTCACTCACCAACCAGCCAGGTGGCCCCATACACGTTCTGATCGAATTCCATTCGGATGTGGCTTGATTGTATATGTAGCTGTCATGGCTGGACCCTGGGTGTTTGGCACGGACGTGCCATATGAGGCCTTGGGCATCGACTATCACCTGTACGTTGATGAAATGCCAATGCTTCCGATTGCGGTACATGTGCTCTGTCTCCTGTGGGGGCTGGAGTGCCACATGTGTGCAATCAATGTCCCCCACGGTGCGTGGGAATCTGGCAATTCTGTAGAAATCTGTCATTGCCTTCAGCCGCAGGTCCTCAGTGGTGGGTTTGATGATTTGGTTGCAGGGACAACCTGGTGCACACATCTGCTCATGGAGGATTGTGACATCCCAGCCACCACTCCACTTGTACGCTGAAAAGAGCCACTGGCAAGGACATGGAGTGTTGCCATGACCTTGACCAGTGGCTGCACTGCATGTGAGCGGTGTGTTGGGCTGGTGATGTCCTCCTCCAGGGTTGTGGTTAATTCCAGGATGGCATGAGGGGTGAATCTGAAGATGCGATACACCTCAGAATCACTCATGCCAAACAGGTCTATGCGGGTGCAGTATATCCTCTCCCGTGCCATCCTCCGTGCCCTCCTCCTTCTTTGCTCATCTAAAGTCAGTAGTATAGCTATGCGCGACGATGCCCCTGGCATGTTGGCATACAGATTGTTGTGCAACACGTGTGACTGCTGAGCTCCTCACTAACAGTGTTGCTTTATCTAACAAGTAGACTTTTTTTCTCTTTTTAGACCAGCTTTTATATGGTCTAATTTTAGACAGGACATTTTGCTGTTGCGCACACTGCGTAGCCTGCGCTGCCCCAACATTCTTTTGTGGATCCCCGTAAGTCCCTCATTAGCATATTTGACTAGCAAATCAATGGTCTGTCTAGCGCAGTTTTGCGCGGACGGATGCGCCTGTCTAACGAAATTACGCTGGTCAAAAAAATGTAGATTTTTTGAGTATCTCGTTTCGGGGATGCCGTGCATCGAAACACACGCGCACATTTAGACTTACGCCGCGCATCTCCTGTTGCCCAGGCGTAATCGCTCTATGAATCTGGGCCAATATTTTTAACTTTTTGTTATAGAAAAATTTAATAAACTAAATTTTAGTCAAACATTTAAGCCAAAATGTATTCAGCCACATGTCTTTAGTAAAAAAAAAAAATCGCAATAAAAAAAAAAAATTAGCTACCTAGCAGCAACAGTGACACTAATACAGCGATCAGAAAAATTATCGCTTAGTGACACTGGCAATAGGGAGTGAAAGGGTTAACTAGGGCGGTGATCAAGGGGTTAAAACTTTATTAGGGGGGTTACGGGCTACCCTGAACCTAACACTAACTGCCTGTCACACTGACACTAAATGCAGTGATCAGTACATATATCATCACTGCATTCAGTGACAGTGTGACAGGGGGTGGGGGGGGCGATCGCAAGGGGTTAAATGTGCCTATGTGTGTGGTGTCAGTGTAGTGTTGGTGCAGACCTACTGTGCCTCTTCTCTCATCTCGGCGGTTTGAAAATACCGCCGAGATGAGAGCTGCATCACTTCCTCTGCCTATGTTTACATTTTACAGGCAGAGGAAGTTACACAGCGGCGGCGCACGGGATTGGCTGGGAGCGATCACGAGGGGGCGGACAGAATCAAACCACTGCCCCCTTAAGACGGATCGCTCCCAAAGGTAAGACGACCGCCGCACGCAGCGGAGGGGGTCCCGATCGGATCCACAACCCGCTAGAAGGCAGAGACGTATATATACACCCATCTGCCTGTACGTGCCTTTTTGTGGACGTAAATAGGCGTGTGGCGGTCGTTAATTGGTTAAATATAATTTTAAAATCATAAAAAAATATCTACAATACAGTTAGGACCACACGTTGCGGATTGTCATATGCTACAACGTCACCTGCCACACATTGTGGATTGTCACTTGCTGTGTCCCAGAGTGAAGGCAGGCAGCAGAGAGATGATGTCCACAGCTGCACAGTGAGGTTGGAACTTCGGTGGTGCAGGGTGGGCAGTAAGAGCTGATGTCATCTCTCTGTCCCCCCGCCCGTCGGCCGCTGACTGGCTAGCAAGCCCGCTCACCTGCCAACTGGCCTATAAGCCAGCTAACTCGCTGACTGGCCCGCCCGATCACTCACCCGCCGACCCTTCTGCCAGGGCCGTCTTTAATATTGACTGGACCCAGGGCAAACATTTTCTTGCCCCCCCCCCTCCTTCGTCTATGCAATTTTGCTCTCCACCCCAACATCACAAAAAAACAAACACATACTGTATCTCAACAAAACTTTAATGATCTAAACATAAAGGACTGGTCCATACTCACCAATTGATTGCTAATGGGAAATTGCACATGCTTACTGCTCACTGATTGGTTGCTAGAGGTTACTACGCATTATTACTGCTTAATGATTGGTTGCTAGAGGTTCTGCACCTCATTATCACTCCCTGACACACCAGAAACATGTCCACAGACATAGAATCAGTACCATACTGACACACCAGGAACATGTCACAGATTACAGACTTAGCAATAACATGCAATGCCAACCCGCAGCAGTTAATAAAGCCAGCAGACTACTCTAATGCTGTAAAAAAGGCATATATTCCAAAGGTAAATCAATTATTCTACCCTTTTACAAAACACTGGAGGGGTCAGGAGGATATAAACCAGGGAGGAGTCAGCAGGATATGCACCAGGGAGGATCTGGAGGGCACACACCAGGGAGGGGTCAGGAGGATATACACCAGGGAGGGGTCAGGAGGGCACACACCATGGAGGGTCAGGAGGATATACAGCAAGGACCGGTCAGGAGGGTATACACAGCAGGGGAGGTCAGGAGGGTATACACAGCAGGGAGAGGAGGGTATACACCAGGGAGGCTCAGGAGGATATACACTGGGGAGACTCAGGAGGATATACACCAGAGAGGGTCAGGAGGATATACACCAGGGAGGGTCAGGAGGGTATACACCAGGGAGGGTCAGGATTTAGGAGGGTATACACCAGGGAGGGCCAGGAGGGTATACACCAGAGGGCAGTGAAAACCTGGAGACAGTGCCAATCATTAAGCCCAATTATTTATGGTGCTTCCCATTTGTCAGCTAACAGGCAGCACTTCCATGCTAAACTGCAGTAATTCGGCAGATTTAGAGGTGCCTGCAAGCTACATGAGGTACGGCAAGATGATTTTACCTCCACACACACTGGCTTGTCTCCCTCTGCTCACTGTCACACCAGACGGGCGCGGTCTCATAGGTCAGGTGCATCCCCATTCCATCCACTCAAACAGCAGAGACCAGGAGGCTCTACCTCGGGGATGTCACTGCAGGACAGTGGCCGTGCCTGAAAAAAACGCTGGAGGAGCAAGGTAGGGGGAGGTAATGGGGGGGGGGGGGGATTCTAGTCCCCATATACAGCGATGAATAATAAAAGTAGTGGCTGTAATCTGTCCCGGCCCGCTCCTGTCACCTCTAACAGCAGCGACACCGGGCTCACTTACTGTGGGATGAGCAGCGGATGGCTGGCTGGCTGTTGGCAGTTCTGCTACTGCTCATGGGCGGTACTTTGCCGCCCCCCGATCGTACCACCGGGTCCCATGGTAGGGCTGGCCCTGGTGTAAATCTATTTTGAACATTTATTAAAACATAGGTACTAAGTTGCAATGAAATAGTCAGAATTAACGATCAACACGTAAACCAGGAATTCCGGGATGCAATTCAAACCGGAAGTGACGCAATGACGCTGCATGCTTTGCTCTATGCGTTTCGTCAGATCAACATCATCAGATGCGGTCACTTGCGGTTTGAAGCAATTTCTCCTTTTAGTTATTCCTGCCCCTTGCATTAATTGCACCTTTTTCTCAGTTATTACTAGGTAAAAAGAAGTCTACCCACACATGAATTTATTTTACAGAATGCACAAAAATTTCTAAAGTTCTCTCTTGAGTGGATATCGCTCACCTGAATAGACCCTCTCACATGGCCTAGCAGCCGGAATGATGCACAAACCAATATAAGAACAGTCTCTGCCACAGACCATCTGAAAATTATCATGGATAGCCAGGAATCCTCTGCCACAGGATTTAAGTCCTGAATTTTAAGTCCTGAACTTCCAGCCTTACAGTAAAGAGCCTTTAAGCCAATCCGGCAGACTGTAAGACAATTAGAACTGTGGATCCCTGTATAACAAAGTCACCAGGCCTATCCCGAGACATTAGCTTGCTTTGCTTGGTCTCCTCCAGGGCAGGTCCTCCCCCGGTTTCCTTCATTAAGCAGCTTCCCCCACTTGGATGGACAGTTTGGGATACCCTTTTGAATCGTAAATCCCAGCCAGCATAGCTGGGCCTACTCAATAGAGATGCAGCCTCGAACCAATGTGGTCCCGGGGCTGGAATCACACACACATACCTCACGCCAGGAGGGCCACGAGGCGAAGAACCCTGAAAAACAGTGTCTGCCCCTTAAGTACCCCTTCCAGGCATGCACAGAGGGGCATTGCTCCCACTGGACTGCTGCCGAGAAGGGTCACCCAATACACTATGGTTTGCCTGTGTTCCAACATGGGCCTGAGGTGGTAACGCCAACTACAGGCAACAGGGGAAAATCCTATCAAGCACAACCATAGCCAGAACAGAGGCTAATTTCAATGGAATTCAATAAAGTCTGAGCCCACTATTTGCTCAGACACTCTCTAAATTTAGAATAGCACCCCAGTCATTGGGAGCAGGGCGCTACATACACCCCCCGCTACAAAAAGACACTGTCCTCAGTGTCTGAAAAAAACACAACACCTCAAACCTGAGGGTTGGGTACCTGAACCAAAATGGGGTGAAAGGAAAGAAAGAAAGAAACAAAGAAAGGGTAACAATGACATACATTTCAAAAATACATCATCACATTATATATACATATGACATTCTACCACCCTCCACTAACTGTTTAGTCCCACCCCATTCTCCGATGGTCTTGACAGCAGATCCGGTAACCTAAAAGAAAACACAAAATAGTCATAGCAAATATACTTTTAAAGCATCAGAAATATTTACATAGAAGTAGAGCTGCACCTCCGGAGAGGTGAAACTTTCCTTCTTAAAGATTATGTATCAACTTTAGAGAGTCTCTTTCAATTCTGAAGACCACTGCCACCTAGTGTCAGAGGTACACAAGTTCTTCAAGCAGGGGCTGAAACAAAAAACATCTTGAACCCGACGTTCTCAGCACCCTATTCTGTCTATCTAATTTTCCAGAGTCCAGTAGTATAGTACAGGAGGGAAACAAAAAAAAAAAAAACTCCTCCATATCCAGAAGCATCTTTCTCTTTTGTGGGAAGATAGAAGCAAGAAACAAAAAGTCCATCTGCTTGTTTAAAGTTACAGGTAGAACCTGGGATTCGGCAATGTCAGTAACTTTCCCTGTTTATCCAGGGTTGTGACAAAATACACCACATCGTCCTTCCCGGGCCTGCAGAGAACCACCCGATCGGCGTGGATATGCCAACCGTAGCTCCAGTGTAGCCAGCACCCCTTAAACCATTCGGTCATGATAAAGGAGTAGTCTAGGTTCCTGAATGGCTTAGGTACTTTCAAATAGTCCCTCCCTGTACCATTGTTCTTAGCGGGCTTTGATTTCCATAATTATCTCCTTCGATACGTACGGGAACTCTAGGCCGTACTCGGTAGCCACTCTCTTTATCAACACTTGCTGCAAGCGGGCAAGTTTAGGCAATGACCGGGAACTCCCTGTCCCGGTTAGCACACATGAGTCCGGGGATCTCTTTGCCACGGACTCTTAGCAGGTATACGTAGCGCTTATTTAACTGGCAAAGTCCATATGTCATCACCCTGGGTGTTTCTCTGGAGTTGACGGCTGTCAATCTGCAAAGCTGCATGTGGGAGCAACAACCTTACTTTTGCTCTGTAACAACTCCTGAACCATGGCGTTTGCTTTGTCTCCAGGAACATATAGTATGAATTTATTCTCCTCGCCTGGCAAGTAGGCGAGAACAGTCCGAGTCACTTCACCCCCAACATCCTTACCGGTTCCTGGCGTGGACTTCCCGGGGGCATCACCGCTCACTGAGTCCGGTTCCGGCAGGTGCTGAGGTAGGCCTCTACTGCGACCGCGGGAAGTCTTGACGTATCCCACCTTCCGTTTCACGAGTGGGACGAGGGCACATGTTGTGGTAGTAGTATCCACTGTGATGTCTGCTGGTGACTCCGCAGTTGCAGCGACATCTACTCTGGATTCACTTGCTGTAGCAGATACAGTGCGCGTAAGCTGAATCGCAGGGGCAAAGGCGGCCTCCTCCAGAGTTACGGTGCCTGTGATCCAATCTACACAATAGGCGTGGGGTGACACGGTGGGCTATTCCACCTTAAACAGGTAATTCCCACAGGAAAGGCATCGTCCGAAAGGGTGCAACTGTATGGTCAGTCCCTCGCATCCAGGGCACAGCATGACCAGGGCCTCCTCATCTCGGCTTGTGTAGAGCGTGAATCGCACCCGGGGCTTTATTTTGATCCCCGTATCTGTAAGCGGGACTCCGGATTCTGTAGCACCCACAGCATTGGGAATGGAGAACATCCTAGGCCCTGATGTGGCTGGTACCCAAGAAAGGGAAGACATGCTGCTCGATCTTCTTGTTTGATCTGGCAACTTCTGGTCTTGGCTCCAAACACACTCACATGTTTCACGCAGTTTGCGGGAACTCCTGCCTTTATTTCCCCTTTTGGCACATAGCTCGCAGGTTTTTTTCTTTCTAGCTCCGCCCATGGCCTACGCAGGTGGCAAAGTGATCTGTACCCTTAACCCCCTCTTCTCTCTTTTAAAGCACAGTCCAACACTTTATTGATTGCAGACTTTCAAAAAAGCAGACACATTAATCCAGTTGTCAGAGGCAACGGCAAATATCCCAGGCGAGCCCCCGCGTGTAGCACTACCCCAGAATGGAGCTGCTGGTTAGTTTTGGGTTTTGCACGTTACCTCTAAGTTCATTGTCAGGAGAAGAAAGTCTATAGAAATTGCAATGTCCACACAAGATGTAAAACCTTCAACTGTTAGGTTTTATTTTTGCTGCATAAAACTTGTGAAGAAAGTGAAGAGTATAGTTCAGGTACGGAGTACAGAATGCACAAAAATGTCTAAAGTTCCAGTATTCACCACTCTCTCTTGAGTGGGTATTGCTTACCCGGATAGACCCCTCTCACATGGCCTAGCAGCCGGAATGATGCACAAACAAATATGAGAACAGTCTCTGCCACAGACCATCTGAGAATGATCATGGATAGCCAGGAGTCCTCTGCCACAGGATTTAAGTCCTGAACTTCCAGCCTTACAGTAAAGAGCCTTTAAGCCTATCCCGGCAGACTGTAAGGCCTCGTACACACGAGCAGACAGATTTGTTCAAATCTGTCTGTCCGACAGATTTGAACAAATCTGTCTGCTGGGATTTTGGTTTGCTCGCGTGTACACACGAGCAAACCAAAATCCCCGCCAGCAGACGGCGCGCTGACGTGTCGGTGACGTGGCGGTGACGTTGACCCCGCCACGTCACCGCACCAGGAAGTAAAACACTTCCACGCATGCGCCGAATCCATTCGGCGGTGCGGGACGACATGTCTGCTGGTAAGTGTACTAACCAGCAGACATGTCGGGCGGACGGATTCCCACCCGATAGATTTCAAAGCATGCTTTGAAATCTGTCAGGTGGCCAAATCCGTCGGCTCGGCCGTACACACACTCGAATCTGTCTGCTGAAACGGTCCAGCAGACCGTTTCCAGCGGACAGATTTGATCGTGTGTACGAGGCCTAAAACAATCTGTGGATCCCTGTATAACGAAGTCACCAAGCCTATCCCGAGACATTAGCTTGGTCTCCTCCAGAACAGGTCCTCCCCCGATTTCCTTCGTTAAGCAGCTTCCCCCACTTGGATGGACAGCTTGGGATCCCCTTTTGAATCGTGGCCCCAGCCAGCATAGCTGGGCCTACTCAATAGAGATGCAGCCTCGGACCAACGCGGTCCCGGGGCTGAAATCACACACACATACCTTGCGCCAGGAGGGCCAGGAGGCGAAGAACCCTAAAAAACGCCGTCTGCCACCTACAGGCAACAGGGGGAAATCCTGTAAAGCACAACCATAGCCAGAACAGAGGCTAATTTCAATTGAATTCAATAAAGTCTGAGCCCACTATTTGCTCAGACACCCTCTAAATTTAGAATAGCACCCCAGTCATTGGGAACAGGGTGCTACATTTATAATATCTTGACATCCCATATAACAAGCCTCAGATTTTTCTAGACCTTTTTTGTTCTTTGATACTCTGATCCTTTTTTTATTTTTTAAATAATAATTTTTGTTTTGTTTAAGCTATTTTATTCGTTTAATGGGATACATTTGATATTATTAGTGCGCTAAATGTGTAAACATTGAAACACTTAATGCCCATACATATAATCAGACTTTTTGACAACAACGGTCTGATGGACTTGTTTGATCGGACAATCCGACCGTGTATATGTTCCATCGACAATTGTTTTTGCTTTTTCATCAGACAAATATTCACTGTGCATGGTCTCAAACTTTTCAATAACAAATGTCCGATGGCGCATAATCCAATTATGTGTACAAAGGTCCTATGGGTTTAAGTCCAAAGTACAAACACACATGCTCAGAACCGATGCTAAAGATCAGACAACAATAGCAGAAGTTGCCCAAAGGGTGGTGGTAAAGAGCTGAAAAACCACGTGATTTGGTGAAAGTTGGCTGAAAAAGTAATGCTGTGTGAATGCATACCAAGTTCACGGCCAACGCCCATTCGGAGCAAAATCCACGGAAAAGTCAGATGAAAGTCTGATCGTGTGTACGAGGCTTAATAAAGCATTTATTCAACTTGTTTCTATTTATTTTACATACTAGTATTTTTATTTTTGTTAAGGAATTTGTTGTGGGGGGGGGGGGCATTGCGTTTCACCCATGTTACATCACGGAAGGCAATGCCTATTGTTCCACACATATTTACTCACCTTCAGTTTATTTACATCATGAAAGGCTCATCTGTGCAGAAGTGATCCAGGTATATCATTTAACCTAAGTCATAACCTCCATAAATGCTGCATACAACATCAGCTATGTTCTTGATGCTAACTGATACTACATAACTACTTAACCACTCTAGCCCCGGAGCATATTGCTGTCCAATGACCAGAGCACTTTTTGTGATTTGGCACTGCGTCGATTTAACTGACAATTGCGCGGTCGTGCGACGTGGCTCCCAAACAAAATTGGCGTCCTTTTTTTCCCACAAATAGAGCTTTCTTTTGGTGGTATTTGATCATCTCTGCGGTTTTTATTTTTTGCGCTATAAACAAAAATAGAGCGACAATTTTGAAAAAAAATGCAATATTTTTTACTTTTTGCTATAATAAATATCCCCCAAAAATATATAAAAAAAACATTTTTTTAACTCAGTTTAGGCCGATACGTATTTTTCTACATATTGTTCGTTAAAAAAAATCGCAATAAGCGTTTATTGATTGGTTTGCGCAAAAGTTATAGCGTTTACAAAATAGGGGGTCATTTTATGGCATTTTTATTAATATTTTTTTTTTACTAGAAATGGCGGCGATCAGCATTTTTTTTTCAGTACTACGACATTATGACGGGCACTTCGGACACTTTTGACACATTTTTAGGGCCATTGGCATTTGTATATCGATCAATGCTATAAAAATGCATTGTATTACTATAAAAAATGCCATTGGCAGTGAAGGGGTTAACATTAGGGGGCAGGGAAGGGGTTAAGTGTGTTCCTGGGTGTGTTCTAACTGTATAGGGGGGTGGCCTCGCTAGGGGAAATCACTGATCTTCCGTTCATACATTGTATGAACAGGAGATTAGCGTTTTCCCTGCTGACAGGACCAAGAGCTTTGTGTAACGAACGAGCGCGCGTGCCCGGCGGTGATCGTACCCACCGGGCTTGCCCGCGGGTACCATATTTCCCTCACTAAGCTCTAGGCCTCACAGGAGAAAGGACCCGATTGTCTCCGCTGGCTCTGGTAAGCGGTGGAGATGACCGAAGCGCAGCGGGAGGGGGACCCCTCTCCCACCCCTGATTAAAGTGATCTCACAGCGAATCCGCCACAGAGACCACTTTAAACTAAAAGCGGACGGCCCGCTGTTGAAGAGGATACCAGGGTATGGCTGCTAGCTGTATTCCACTTCAAACAGCTGATGTAAAACGATGGTGGGCGGACCGCAAGTAGGTAAAGTGGAATTAAACTGCATCTAAACACAACAAACCAAAAAGCTGTTTTTTATATTTTTTTCATCTTCAAAGCAAACTCCCCAACCATCCATGCTTTATTTTGCTGAGAAATCACCTTTAAAAATACTTCCTAGCATTTCTGTCCATGGCCATCTTGACTAAGGACAGACGATTCATGTAGCATTTGCTTCTTGGAATCCAGTTGCCCCTAACTTAGGAATGAAGGCAGGATTGTGTGCTTAGCTAATCCCATCCTAAAGACTCCTGGGATGTATGACATCATTTCCTTAAGACTGAAAATCAGGAAGTAACTAAAGAAATGTGTAAAATAAAAATAACACAAGTAAATATGATATACTTTCCTATCTATTTGCTAATTCTAACAGCATATGGATTAAAAATAGTCAATGTTGATTGAGAGAGTGAAGTTCCACTTTAAGCCAAATAAATTCTTTGAAGGATATTCCTATACAGTGGCAAATATCCACATGCTGTCCTTAGCGATAGATTTATTTATACTGTCCAACAATTGCATGCTGTGTCTACATGGATACAATCACATACCACAATACAGGATTTTCAGTGTGGAATTTTCCCAGGATTCTCTTAAGGATTGGGATAGATTTGTTTTAAAGATCATACATGTTTTCCTGTGGTCAAGTTGACAGGTTACATATATTGAACTTACAGAGGTCACCTAATATCTTGTTAAGCTTGAGAAGTAGCAGTGTGAATTTTTCGCCCAGGATAGATCAATATGAATGCTTTCATTGCTTTGTCATACTTGCATACTAAATCAATTTCACACTTGCTATGTCCCTTTGGGACATATTAATTGTGTTTGTTTGCAGCTTCTAGGATTCTTCAGCTGCTGTTTTGCCCAGGATCATATTGGCATTCACTGCACAGTGTCTCTGTGGAGCTGTTCTTCCTCTTCCTAGACCCTGCCCCACGACATCAATGCTATTCAGCATCAGGGACGTGCGGTGAGGTCAGTGGCTGGTGAGGCACTGACTAGTATCAGAGCCAGATACACACAGGTTACATACACCGCAAACGTTAGAGCAAGAGCAATAATTCTAGCACTAGACCTCCTCTGTAACTCTAAACATGTAGCCTGTAAAAAAAATTAAAGCGTCTCTTATAGAGATTTCTAAGTACTAAAGTTGGGTGCCTTTCCACAAGTGTGTGCAATTTTAAAGTGTGACGTGTTAGGTATCTATTTACTCAGCGTAACATCATCTTTCACATTATAGAAAGAAATTGGGCTAAGGTTATGCCTAGTACACACGATCGGTTTTCCCAGTGGTCAAAACACCGCCAGGAAAACCGAGAACCGGCTCGGTCCCTTTTCCCCTGTACATGCGGGCGGATTTACCGACAGGAAAACTGCCAGGAGAGCTTTAGTCGGGAAAACCGGCCAAGTGTATGAAACCTTGCAGTGTTTCCCATAAGAAAACTGCAAGGAAAAAAACGCAGCGATTTGCGGCGAGAAAAAAGAGAACATGTTCTCATTTTTTAAACCATAGTTTTCCTGTCGGGAAAACTGCTAAGGAGCATACACACGACCAGTTTTCCCGGCAAAAGAAAAACACGGCAGTTTTTCCGACGGGAAAAACTATCATGTGTACTAGGCATTAGTCTTGTTTTTTTTATGAAATTATTTTTCCCCCAAAAAATACACATTTAAAAAAATTGCTGCGCAAATACCGTGTGACATAAAAAGTTGTAACGACCACCATTTTACTAAAACAATATATATAATGTTTGAGGGTTCTGAGTAATTTTTTTGCATAAAAATTATGATTTTTACATGTAGGAGAGAAGTGTCAGAATTGGCCTGGGTGACAAGGGGTTAATTATCATAAGTAATATACAAATAATTATTATATATTGTTTTTTACCACTTAAGACCCAGACCAATATGCAGGTTAAGGACCTTGCCCTTTTTGCAATTCGGCACTGCGTCGCTTTAACTGACAATTGCGCGGTCATGCGACGTGGCTCCCAAACAAAATTGGCATAATTTTTTTTCCACAAATAGAGCTTTCTTTTGGTGGTATTTGATCACCTCTGCGGTTTTTATTTTGTGCGCTATAAACAAAAATAGAGCGACAATTTTGAAAAAAATAATATTTTTTTCTTTTTGCTTTAATAAATATCCCCAAAATAGATATAAAAATTAGTTTTTTCCCCTCAATTTAGGCCGATACATATTCTTCTACCTATTTTTGGTAAAAAAAATTATAAGCATTTATCGATTGGTTTGCGCAAAATTTATAGTGTTTACAAAATAGGGGATAGTTTTATGGTATTTTTATTAATATTTTTTTTTTTTACTAGTAATTTTTTTCGGGACTACAACATTATGGTGGACACATCGGACAGTTTTTTTTTTTTTTACTTGAATAGCTTTTATTGAGAAAAGTCATAAAAAACAGCGTGATAACAGGTGTTACAGAACAGTATACATCATTAATACAGTCAGAGGATGACATTTCGTACTTTATAGGAAGATACCCTTCCATCAACAGAAATATAAAACATTGCAGACTGATAGCGGTCAAACCATTACAATAGAGAAATACAGCAATCAAAAATATCTATTACCAGATTCACGGGAGAAAAAGCAATAAGATTACAAGATCAAGAACAGAACACAAAAAAAAAAAAAAGAGAAAAAAAAGAAAAGGAAAAAAAAAAAGGACATCACAGATCATTCTTGGAATCGCAATAGCCACCATGGTGTCCATTTAGCATCGGAGATCTGAATCGTATCATGGAGTGTGTGAAAGATCTTTTCAGACAACATGATCTGATCCATTCTGGCGGAAACCTGAGCAAAGGAGACCACAGAGGATTTCCAGTTAAAGGCAATGGCCCATAATACAGCTATACACAGTGTGTAAATCAAATCTCTCAAGGGTTTAGGAGTGTCAGGGATCTTCTCAAATAAGAGGCAGTGGTTGCGTGTCACGGTCACATGATTTCCAGCGAATTTGTCAACAAGAGCAAAGGCTTCTTGCCAAATTGGGGAAATCTTCTCGCATTCCCAAAATATATGGAGGAATGTGCCAGAGACGGGACAGCCCCGAAAACAGCAGGAGGAGGCCTGGGGGAAAATCTGACTCAAACGCTGTGGCGTGTAATACCAGCGAGTAAAGAGTTTAATCGCCGTTTCTCTGAATGAAAGAGAAACTGTACACTTCCGAAGATACCGCCAATTCGCCTCCCAGTCCTCCAAGCCGTAGTTCAGGGATAACTCCGACTCCCAATGTAGCATATGTTTTAGCTTACTACTAGGTCCATTAAGTGTCATTGCATTATATAAAATAGATATAAGACCTTTCTGTCTGGGGCCAGACTTACAAAGGGACTCAAAGGGTGAGAGTGGGGTAGAAGGGGTTAGAGCGTAATGGGACAAAAAAAAAATGTTGTATCTGCATATATTTATAAAATTCACCCAAAGGAGCGCCTTTATGGGATTGAAGTAGGGAGAAGGATATAAATTTACCATCATGTTGTAAGTCTTCCAGTGTAGTCAAACCTAGCCCAGACCACCAACCGAATGAGATAGGATCAGTGAAGGCTGATGGAAATCTGAGGTCCCCCAAAAAGGAAGCACAGATAACAGACCCAGTGAAGGGCCATAACGCCTCCACAATTGTAAACCTAGGGCAACTATAAGGTTCCTACTTGCTAACTCAGGAGGGCGAGGGCAGGAGAACCACAATAGGCCAGGCAGGTGAAAGGGCAGAATGGAATCCCGTTCAAATCTAACACAAGGGACCTTAGGCTTCCTGATGGACCATTGAGCTTGATGTGTAAATCTACTGGCTAAGTAATAGAGCCAAATTTGTGGGACGCCCAAACCCCCGGATCTGAAGAACCCATATAAAACCTTCCTAGCGAATCTAGCAGGTCTGTTTCCCCAAATAAATTGGTTAATGAAGGATTGGAGTTTTAAAATATATGCTTTAGGGATCAGGAGGGGGAGGGAGCGAAACATATATAAAATCTTAGGCAAGATTGACATTTTTATCGCAGTTATTTTACCCAAAAAATAAATATTACAAGTAGACCAAGTTTTAAGAAGCTTTTTCAGATTAGCCACTAATGGGGGAAAATTTAAGTCAAACATGTCACGAAAATCTCCAGGGATCTGCACACCAAGATAGGGAAGAGAAGAGCGGGCCCAGGTAAAAGAAAATGTGCTCCTCAAGTTCACTATTTCAGCCGGGGGGAAGGCAATCGGGAGGGCCATGGATTTGGAAACATTCACCGACAAACCCAGACCTCAGCAAAAATGGAAAGGGTGTTAAATAGGTTCGGCAGCGAAATTATGGGGTTGGTCAAAAACAGCAGTACATCATCAGCGTACATACACAGCTTATATTCCGAGTCAACTTTCACATACCCTGTAATGTCTGGGTGTTGTAGTATGGCGATGGCCAGGGGTTCAAGTGCAAGGGCAAAAACTAAAGGGGAAAGGGGGCAGCCCTGTCTGGTGCCCCTACCAAGCTTAAAAAAAAGTCAGAACAGCAGCCAGGAAGCTTTATCCTAGTGCAATGGTTTAGGTAAAGGGCTTGAAATGCCCGCAGAAATTCCCCCTTGAAGCCAAATCGATTCAAAATATGAGATACATAACGCCAGGAGACAGTATCAAATGCTTTGTTTATATCTAAGCTTAGTAAAAACAATTTCTTAGAAAAAAGATTAGCATCCTGAATTACGTTCGAAACCAAACGAATATTGTCCGTGATCAGGCGGTGTGGAATAAATCCTTATTGGTAAGGAGAGATTAAGGATGAAATCACCCCACCCAATCTGTCTGCCAGGATTCTGCTGAATATTTTCAAGTCATTATTAATGACAGAGATGGGCCTGTAATTTTCAAGGACATATTTGCCAAGAGCATTTCTTCGGGGAAAACACCACCTTTTAGGACTGAGTTAAAAAGTTTAGTTAATATAGGGATAAGTTGGGAGGAATTTTTTTTATAGTAAACTGCCGAGAAACCGTTGGGCCCGGGGGAAGAAGTATTTTTCAGGGACTTTATCACATTCAAAACCTCCGCTGAGGATATAGGGCAGTTCAGTGAATCAACCTGAGAAGAGGAAAGGGAGGGAAGGGGTAAATCATCCAACCAAGACTCAGCTTCCTCAGAAGGAGCTGAACACTGTTGTCCTAATAGTTTAGAGTAATAATCCTGAAAGATTCAGAGAACCTCTTTAGGGTGTGAAACAGAGCCGCCCAGGGGAGTGGAGAGCTTATAAATATGTGGAGGACGAAAAGATTGATTAAGCTTCCTCGCGAACATAGTGGAAGCAGCATTACTTTGGAGTAAAAATTTGGCCCTGGACCAGCGTAGGGATTTCTCTGTCTTTGCTGAGAGAAGGGAGTCAAGTTCTAATCTTTTTTGGTCGATAAGCCGCCGAGTGGAATCTAAAACCAATTTCACAGGGTCTTTGTAAAGACTGTCTAGCTCAGCAGAGAGCTGTACCATCCTAGTTTTAGCAGAGGTATTACGGGCAGAAGCTAGTTTAATTAGCACCCCTCTTAATACGGCCTTATGGGCCACCCAGAGAGAGGAAGGTCGTTCACTGCAAAATAAGATTCTATGGAGTTGGCGACATCAGATTCAATCAAAGGGTCCGAGAGGAGTGCCTCATTCAGTCGCCAGGTATAGGGGTAAGAGGTCAATTTAATGAATTCCGTCGAAAAAGCTGTAATGTGGTGGTCTGACCATACACAATTATGAATATCTGCTGAACCTGAGTTAGCCAAGACCACTGGGGTGGACAGAATGTAATCCAATCTAGCGTAACTGCAATGGGGATGTGAGAAAAAGGTATACTCCCTGGCACCCACGTTGTGGGCACGCCAGGTATCCATCAGCTGTAGGTCTATTAGTCTACGGGAAAGGGATTTGGGAAAAGCTTTTTAAAAAGGGGAGACTTGACTCCTATCGAGGGAAGGGTTTGCAACCATGTTAAAGTCTCCCCCAATTATCATATGAGGGGAACGAAACTTCTCTAGAATCTCCAGGAAAGAAATAAAAAATGATGCAGTAGCATCATTGGGGGCGTAGACACTTGCTATAGTGCACTCTCTATTATGAAGGTTACCTTTTATGATTACATACCTGCTTTCTTTGTCTCTATGGACGTGTTGGATCTCCATAGGAAGAGAGAAGTGCAGGAAAATAGCTGCTCCCCTACTCTTCGAGGTATGGAGTGTATAAAAAGCCTGAGGGAAACTTCTATGAAAATACTTCGGGTGGGACGCCTGCGAGAAATGGGTTTCTTGGAGGAGCAAAATTTTTGCTCCTAGCTGTTTATATTGTGTAAAGGCTTTTTTGCGTTTGGCTGGGGAATTGAATCCCTTCACATTGTGAGATAAACAATTAATAGCCATACCTGCTTATAAGAAGTAGTTCACAAGTGCTGTAAACAGAGCTATCTCTATAGGTTGAGGGAATACCAATACTCTCGCAGGCACCCCCTCCAAGAACAACATGCACATAAATAAAACAATGTTCCAACTCAAAACCAGAAGCATTACAATAGAACATTGAGCAGTGACACATATATCAGCAGTTTCAATAAGGATCATGTGAGTGAGAGTAGTAAATGGAGAAGCAACAGAGTGAATCTCAAGTAAGTTCTGTGATGCTGACACAGTGAAAAGGTAAAACAAACTGAGCAAAAAAAAGAAAAATTGAAAAAGGTGAAAAAACATGGATCAGGAACACTATATGTCCTGACAAACGAGTCAAAAAAAAACAGAGACTGATAAGTCTCACAAACCAGCAATTAAATGACTGTGGTAGTAAATGAAGAACGAATAAGAATATCCGATTCAGGTCACCTTACAGGTGAGAGTCAGTGAAATCGCTGGGGGGGAGAAATATGCATCGGCACTTCAGGACAGACAACAATTCAATGGAGGAACCAAAAATGGGGTGCAAGTGAAACTAAACAGTGAAAGGGGGAAAAGATTCAAGGCTTCAATATTGTAAGAGGGAGGGTTGTACTTCAGACCCTAGGAGATGCCTCTTTATATCTGATCCTCCGCCGGTCTCGCCTAGTCGGAGGGGTTTGCCAAATCTGAGATGGTCTGGGTGTAGAAGGAGGGCGACGAATTGCTTCCACCTCGAGCAGTCCCAATTTAACAAGGATCTCCTTGCCCTCCGTGACATTCAACGCGGTATACGTAGAACCATTATGAGGAATCATTAGCTTAAATGGAAATCCCCATTTGTAACGAATACAGGCATCTTGCAAAACAGTTGTAACTTCCTTCATACCTCTACGGCGATCAAGTGTGGCTGGAGAAATATCCGGATAGATCTGTACCGTGAACTCATCCACGGTGATTCTCGGGGTATTGCGAGCAGCTCTCAGGATCTCTTCTTTAATCAGGAAGTCTTTGAGACATAGCACAATGTCCCTAGGAGGTTTATCAGCTGGTGGCTTAGGTCTGAGGGCTCTATGAATCCTGTCACAAGTAAAGGCTGCAGCATCACGGTCAGGTAACAGGGATTTAAACAGTCGGATGACCACCGGAATGAGTTCCACGACCGCCTCAGGAAACCCCCGCAGACGTAAGTTATGGTGTCTGTTTCTATTGTCCAGGTCCTCGACTTGAGACTGGAGTTGGGGCGAAGGCTGCCGACATATTCTCATGCTCCCTGCTGAGATCGTTGTACGCTAGCGAGAGTTCATCGTGCTTCGTTTCCAGCAGATCAGTACGGGAGCCGAGGGAGGCAATCTCCTGGGACAATGTATTGGCAGTCTTATTTAGCTCAGCCTGGAATTTAGAGGCTAAGCGGTTGTACATCGCTTCCAGGCTAGAGTCTAGGTCAGCCTTGGAGAGAGCCGTCAGGTACTCACAGTCAGGAGGTTGTGCCGAGGAGCCGGGTTCAGAAGACAGAGAGGCCGAGGCGCCATGTTCAGCCATGCCGTACCTTTCCCTCGTGCGAAGGAGATAGTGGGTCATCGAAGTTTGGGAGGTCCCCTTCGATTTTTTCTTGGATGAAGTCATGCACCGTGTTCTCCTGAGTCAGGGGGTGATAGGCTGACAACAAATCTGGCAGAAAATAGCCCCCAAATAGGCAAAGTAGTCCCGCTGTGCACGGAGCTATGCAATCAAGCGTCCATCACGTCCAGCGCCGGACACTTTTGACACATTTTTGGGACCATTGTCATTTTCACAGTGAAAAGTGCTATAAAAATGCACTGATTACTTTGAAAATACCAATGGCAGTACAGGGGTTAACCACTAGGGGCGCTAAGGGGTTAAGTGTGCCCTAAGGGAGTGATTCTTACTGTAGGGGGGCGTGGCTGTAGGCGTGACATCACTGATCGTTGTTCCCTATATCAGGGAACAGACGATCAGGGTCACTGCCACAGAAGTGAATGGGGATGAGATAGTAGGTGATGGCACCTCTCAATTAATGAATTACAATGTGTAAATAAAATTAAAAAATAAAAATACATAAAGTGCTTATCCAATATATCCTTATAGTGAGGTCCACATAGGACTTGGTATTGGTGTGTGAATCAAACCATGTATTGAACCAAAAGACTTGTAAACAAAGTGACCATAGTAGTGGTTCAGGAAAAAAATTAATTAATAATAAAAATAATAAATATGATAAATAAATAATAAATAAATGAACAGTTAAAGTGCTCTGTGCCGTGAAAATCAACTGCTACTATTTTTTACAGTCCATGCAAAAAAAGGTGCTTTGTGCTTCATATAGTATATTGCAGATGACAGTGTTCACTCTGTGATCCCTCTTTTCATGCTCTATTGGGACCCTCACTCACCAGATCCAGGTACCCAATTAAGGGTAAGAAGCCTTCACAGTATTAGCCCTGTGTTGCTCTCTGGCAAGTATCCACTTGTTTGGACCCCTTCAGTCTGACATATAGCTCAGAAGAGAGAGAATGCCCACATAGTGTAGTATTGTTGATAAAAAAATATTTTACATAAAAGGTCAGGTACTCACATTAAAAAGATTAAAATCAAGCGTATGTGATATCTCACGAGTGTTTTGCGTCTGGATGCTGTGCTGCTCGACCGGTTTCGTCTAATGACAGAAGAACGCGGAAGGTGTGTTTACACACACCTCTCCCCGTTCCTCAGCTCCTGTGACCGATCGCGGGACACCGGTGGTAATCAGGTCCGTGGGTCCCTGCGGGCACGGTCATGGAGCTTCGGACCAGGTCGCGGCTGGACTCCTAAAGGCAACATACAGGTACGTGCCTCTGCCCAGACGTGCCCTTCTGCTGACGTATATCGGCATGAAGGGGTCCTTAAGTGGTTATGGTAGTTTACTATATTTTCAGCAGGTGGCTTAACCACTTAAGACCCGGACCAATACGCTGGTAAATGACCCAAGGTGTTTTTGCGATTCGGCACTGCGTCGCTTTAACAGACAATTGCGCGGTCGTGCGACGTGGCTCCCAAACAAAATTTGCGTCCTTTTCTTCCCACAAATAGAGCTTTCTTTTGGTGGTATTTGATCACCTCTGCGATTTTTATTTTTTGCGCTATATACAAAAATAGAGCGACATTTTTGAAAAAAAAACACTATTTTTTACTTTTTGTTAAAAAAAAATCAAATAAACTAAATTTTAGTCAAACATTTAGGCCAAAATTTATTTAGCCACATGTCTTTAGTAAAAAAAAAAAAATCGCAATAAAAAAAAATAGCTACCTAGCGGGAACAGCGACACTAATACAGCGATCAGAAAAATGATCGCTTAGTGACGCTGGCAATAGGGAGTGAAAGGGTTAACTAGGGCGGTGATCAGGGGGTTAAAACTTTATTAGGGGGGGTGGGGGGGCTATCCTGAACCTAACACTAACTGTTTTTTACAGTGCCTGTCACACTGACACTAAATGCAGTGATTAAATCACTGCATTCAGTAACACTGTGACAGGGGGGTGGGGGGGGCGATCACAAGGGGTTAATATGCCTATGTGAGTGTGTGTCAGTGTTGTGTTGGTGCACACTTACTTGTCATGTCTTCTCTCATCAGCAGCGCTGGGAAACAGCGCTGCGATGAGAGATTACATCATTTCCTCCTTCCTGTGTAAACACAGGAGGAGGAAGTGACAGGCTGGGAGCGCGCTCCCATTGGCTGGGAGCGATCGCGGGGGGGGGCGGAAAACACGGACATCCGCCCGCAGATCCCGGATCGCTCCCAGAGGTAGGGAGACCCCCGCACGCCGCGGAGGGGGTCCCGATGGGACCCCCGAACCGCACTCAGGCGGGGACGTAAATTTATGCCCTTGTGCCTGTACGAGCCATGTTGTGGCCGTATATGTGCGTGCGGGGGTCTTTAAGTGGTTAACAGAGAAATTACTGAAGTTTGAAGTTATAACTTCCAACCAGTAATTTCACAGTAAATAGATAAAAAAAATATTATGTTATAACATATAGCATAATAATATATGATTTAGCTTGAATGTAACAGTACCTTTTCAACAGGCAGTAGATTCTAATTTTCCCTCTTAACTGTGTGAGAAAAACATGGGATTGTGGGGAAATCTTATACACAAAAACAATTTTTTTCCTTGTAGTTAAGAGGGCTGGGTTGGAAGGGAGCATTTGTCTTTTAGACACATGCCCCTTCTATGACACTGCAGTGAGAAGCATGCCTCCACTGCAGCATTTTTATTGGACAGCTGGGACCAATGGTACTTTACTATTGGTCCAAGACTCCAAGCTGTTTATTGAGCTCAGTGCCTCTGACAAGAAGTGAGGCGAGGCACTGTGAGCTTATCCTCTCAGTCTGCTGCAAACAGAGTATGCCAGCTTGTATTTAAAGTGACCGTTCTGTATTTAGCTTCTGACAGGCTGTGCAAGCCCCATATCTCTGCAACCATAGGTGGTAGTAGACCCAAATGTTTACCAGTGGTGGGGTAGGACTTAGGCTACATACCCCCAAGGTCGCCGAGCTCGATTTTTTTGTATTATTAATTTTTAATGTCCCCTGCCTGTAATGGGCTGTTGCTGAACTGGCAATAGACTGTTAGTTCCCTTGGGAGTGAGCCACCAAAAGCTGTACAAAGAGGAATTGCGTTTGTGCAGGTGGAAGTAAGAAGTAAGAAGAGGGGTCTGTAAATAGGGAGGAAATGTCCCTGAATTGTTGTTGTTGTCGTCACACTGGGCATCCCATAATCCATTACCCCATCCAAGTTGTCACCCCCTAATAAAACTACTACAAAAAAAAAGCCAAAGACTGATTTCTGTGTCCAGGTGAAAGAAGGAAATGGCTGTGCAGCAGTGGGGAACCCAAACATCAGCGACTCCTATGGGCGTAGTGCTACATAAGAATATCTTGAGGCAAATATCCCATCAGTTGTACTAGATTTGAACTATGTCTTAACCAAAGGAATTCCATTTTCCTGACTGTTTACTGCCTAAGGCCTCATTCACACTAGCATAGTGTATCCACACACCCATGCAAAGATCTTTCCTTGCAAGAGATTCATAGGTGTTCTATGCATCCACAGATGTCTTTTGGGAAGCAGCAGCTGCATGGACACAGCTGCTGCTCCCTTTTTGACAGCACTTTACATGGGTGTATGGATGGGTACATGCATGTAAATGAGGCCTAAGGCCTCGTACACACGAGTCAATCGATTTGTTCAAAACGGTCTGTCCGACCGATTTGAACAAATCTGTCTGCTGGCATTTTGGTTTGCTCGCGTGTACACACGAGCAAACCAAAATCCCCGCCAGCAGACAGCGCGCTGACGTGTCGTGACGTGGCGGTGATGTTGACGCCGCCACGTCATCGCACCAGGAAGTAAAACACTTCCGCGCATGCGTCGAAACCATTCGGCGCGTGTGCGAGAAGACATGTCTGCTGGGTAGTGTACTAACCAGCAGACATGTCGGGCTGACGGGTTCCCAGCCGACAGATTTCAAAGCATGCTTTGAAATCTGTCGGGTGGCCAAATCCGTCTGTTTGCCCGTACACACGATCGAATCTGTCTGCTGAAACGGTCTAGCAGACCGTTTCCAGCAGACAGATTTGATCGTGTGTACGAGGCCTAAAACAAGACTGGTACAAGTGTTGCCTGCTTAAGGACTAAACACAAGAATGCCATTAGAAATGTAAATATTTATGCAAAGTTATTTTATTTTGGCGCTATATAAATCCTGGGTTTTGTGATTGCGTTTTGGATAGTGGGGAAATGTTACCTGATTTCCTGTTCCAGATGGCATCAATAACACGGAGCAAAGGAAAAGGAATGTCCTTAAAGCCCAACTCTGGGAAAATTTAAAACGTTTTATTGGTTAATTGCTTATTTTGTCTAGGGTAGAGGAGAAAACATTCACTTCCTTGACAGGTGGTGCTCCCCCACAATCCAATGGTTGACTGCCCCTTGACATCCCCATGTCCTGTGCAGGGCTATGGACCTTGTTCTGGTCTTGATGATGTCTAGATCCTAGACTGGTGGAGAGGAGGGGTGCAGACTACTGGGACCAGTCTAGCAGTGAGGAGGAATGGGGGATCAGGTATGTGCATGGGCTAATAGGGGTATCCTGGCCAGAATGTAGTAGATGCCACAAATCGCGGCTCGGCACGGTTCCCGGAAGTGATGAAAGCGGAAGTATTGTCACAATGATGCGAACAAGCCTCGACGTGTTCCAGCCGCTCAAAAGGGCCGTCATCAGGAAGCTCTAATGACCAAAAAAGTAACCACTAGGTGGCTAACACAAAATGTGCTTGCCCAAGGGAATAAGGCATACTTACCTCAATTTTTATCTCACAGAGTTTTAATTAGTTGTTTATATTATAATTGTTAAAAAGTAGATTGAAAGCATCATAGGTATACAGAAAGTGGTTATTATTAAGATAAGAAGAATTATTAGTTTAATTGGACAAGATGCCTGCAAGGGGAAGAAAATTGTACACCTGAGATTGTGGAATTAGAGCTGCCATAAGACGGCCCTTTTGATTGGCTGAAACGCGTTTGGTGCTTGATCACGTCATCGTGACAATACTTCCACCTGCATCACTTCCGGGGACCATGCCGAGCCAGGATTTGTGGCATCTACTATACACCAGCCAGGATACCCTATTTTGCACATGCTGTTTACACCGAGTGTAGGACCTAGGGACTATGCAATATTGAGTGTACTGCATAATAAATCATACAGTTTTATGCCATGAGGTTTCCTTCTGTCATTTATCTTCCCCCATTCACATCTGAGGAGTAATCCACTGTGAGGCCTGTTAGCAGAGACACTGCCTAGGGGATATTTCCACAACAAGCGCAAGTGACCACACTAGAGATAGGTGGTCAATGTCCAGGGTGAGTGTATATCTATGTGAGGGACTTGGTCTGAGCACAAGTCAAGTAAAGCACCGTTTTTTCTGAATTATGTGAGCATGAGCACTTTATGAAATACAGCACTATGGTACTTTAATTTATTAATTTTAAACTGTTACAAGGACTGGTGTTGGTCATTTATTATATGATGTTTAAGCACTTAGCAAAATGTTCTTGCAGTATCGCCATTGAGCTTACGTTAGCACTGCAGCTAATGGATTACTGTTTGCATATTTATTTACTATTATTCTTTTTTTCTGTGGCCCTAAGTTATAATTTTAAGTTTACACAGGGGGACCTGTGGGATAAATGAACAAGCAGGTCTCTCTGGCAGATCACGTGGGCTCATAAGAGGCACGTGATCTAAATACTAACTGGTCCTCACCAGAGCTCATGGGTTTTGCTGCTTGCTAGTGCTAGGCTGATGTTCTCAGGATCACCTCATTAGGAGGTGAACAAGCCTGGGTCCGGTAGAAAATGTAGCAGGTAGGGTTCAAACAAAAGCGTAGTCAGTAAACAAGCCAAAGGTTGGTAACAAATGGTTGCAAGTTGGAATTTAAGTGGAACCAGAATCAAAGAACAAGCCAAAGGTCAGTAACAAGTGGTAGTGAATCTACAGATGGCAGCAGGAGCAAAAAAAGAAAGATATTGTCGGACGAAGAGCACAATAATCTGGCAAAAAAAAAGAGACATGGATTAAATAGGAAGTTAATGTGTGGAGCAAGGAGTTCAAGGTTCACCGGAAGCAAGATACCATATAGGGTTGTCCAAAGGATCAGGCACATAGCGAGAAGAGCCACAAATACATAGAAATTCAGATCCTGACACCCCCATGCTATAGAGAGTGGAGTTCAGCTGTAAGTTTCATGAATTGACAACACATTTCCAAGTTAAATGTATTAAAAGCTACACTGTTAGGGCCCTTTCACACAGACTGACTGTTCAGGCCCGCCTGCCAGTTTTTTAGGCGGACCTGAACAGGCGCTTCGTGCTCCTCTATGGAGTCACGGATGTCAGTGGTGACATGCCCGCTGATATCCGACCCGCTCTGATCTTCAAAAGTGTGATGGAGGAAAACCCAATATTTCCACCCATCTGCGGATCGGATCTACGGTCCGTCATCATCCGATTACCCATAGGGGAGAGCGGCGCTCTGACAGGTCGCTCCCTGCACAGACAGACCTGTCATCTGCCTGCTCAGCGGGGATCGACGGAGTGATCCCCGCTGAGCAAAGCGTAGCCCGCAAGCGGAAAGCCCCACGTAAAAGGGCCCTTAGGAGAGAAATTATTGAATTGAAAAAAAAAATAGATTTCTTTGAAAATACAATATCTTTCTTGCCAATTAGGTCTCAGTGGCTTATATTTTGCCCCCAAACTCAGCAGAGTGTTCTTACCCTTCTCCACCCTGCCCCCAAAAATTAGACTTTAAACAGAAGTTTCCTACAACTTTAAATATAACCCGAAGTTTGAGAAAGCTATTTTTACCTACTGCAATTTGCATACAATATGCACCTGTACATTAAATATGCAGATACTCATTACTAGATGTTTAGATGTAACTATATTTACAACTGTCGTTCCTATTTGAAAGATAAATTATTACACTGAAGATCCATAGAATATTAATTGCCCTCCAGCTGTGTTCTGTTTTTATTAGTAATTTGACTAAATTATATTATCAGGTATGGGTTGTGCGTACCAATTCACGAGTCAGAACTCGCAGTGAATCTGGCCACCACCATCATGTTTGTAGATGACACTTTATCCAAGGTTTCATGACTTGAATAATTTTTCCAGCACTTGTGCATTTATTGTCATATTGACAGGACACCATATAATCCCCAGAATTCCTTTTGACTTAAAGTGGACCTTCAGAAATGTTTTCATCTTTCCATCTATTAAAGCTTTTGTCCTTGTTGTTTTAACTTTGATCATAAAACATTATTTTTCTGCCAGTAATTACTTTATACAGCCCACTTCCTGTTTATTTTCTGGTAAAAAAAAAAGCCCTGGCTTATGACATCATGCGTTTTTCCAGCGTTATTCGAGTGAAGCCTCATCTGTATTCCCAATGTGCTTGTAAAGCACTGCTAAGACCCTAACGTTTTTGGGCGTTTTTGCAGTGCCTCAGTGTGAAAGGGTCAGGCCGCGTACACACTACCGAGAAACTCGTCGGGCGAAACTCATCGTTCTGCCCGTCGAGTTCCTAGTTCGGCAGTCAAAAAGCTTGTCGAGCCAAATTTTCCCATTGAACAACGAGGAAATAGAGAACCTGCTCTCTTTTTGGCTCGACGAGTTCCTCGACGGGTTGCTCGGCGAAAAGTGTACACACGACCGGTTTCCTCGGCAGAATACGTCTCCCAGCGAGGTTCTTGCTGGATTCTGCCGAGAAAATCGGTCATGTGTACACGGCCTAAGGCGTTTTTACAGCGCTTTCAATTCATTTCAATGGAGAGGGACGTTTTTGGAGTGTTTTTATCAGCGGCCAAAAGCTGTTTCAAAGATGCTGCTTGCAGTACTTTTCGCAACGCCCCACCAGTGCAACGCCTCAGTGTGAAAGGGTAAAGTGTTTTTACAGCGCTTTCAATTCATTTCAATGGAGAGGGGTGTTTTTGGAGTCCAGTGCCCCACATGCAACCCTGTATGCAAACTAGGGGGGCAGCACCCTGTGCCCCTTATGGAACAAACTGCTCCTGTACCCCTTCCTCAGCTGTGGATTTAAATATGCTGTGATGAAGGAAGAGGAGCTGCCAGGTACTTTTTTGGGGTCTTTTTAAGGGCTTGTCTTATCTGCCCTGGAACCCCTATCAGCAAAGGGTAAGAATGCTAAAAGCAACAATTTAAGGGAGTGCAGTAATAAAGTGAAAAGGGACACAAGAAAATGAAAACAGCAAAGGTAATGTGATATGGCATAACCAAAAACAACAAAAATTCTCTCCTCACAATTTTTTGTTTTTCACGGCAAATAAAAACCTGGGCCAGCCAAAGCAAAGAATGTAATGGATACCACTGAAAAATTGAGTTTTTTGGTCACTAATTCAGCATTCTCATTGTCTTGCGTTAACAGTGCTCACCTAGGAGCCCAAAAATATTGAAGCAGACATTTTTATCAACACAAAGTGATGCTGGCACTCTTATAAGTGTGCTGGTGCACACACATGTGCCCTTACATTTTTGTGAGATTACTCTGTGTAAGCTGAAACTTTATGTTTATGCAAAAATTTGTGTAGCGCTACCCCATTCAGGAGCCGCTGATTAGATTGGGATCGGCGGATTAAGCTACCTCTGTGTGGTGTCTAGGGGTGGATGTAGTGAGCAGAGCAGTAATGAATGTCCAACCTGTAGCTGAAGTTTTCTGAATGCTTTATTTTCCTGGTCCAACACGACCAACACATCAACTTGAGGGAAATAGGAAAGGCTGATGAAAGTAGAGTAACTTCGCAGAGTCAGGCTTGGATAAAGAAAGCAATGCTGCCTTCTTTCATTGAGTCAATCACGTCGCGACTCCAGCCGTAGTGGGTGCAGTGCACCTGGACAGGCCTCTCACACAGGTCTGGCAGCCAGAATGTCACTGAGAATGCTGAGAAGGAACAAGTCGCTGCCACTGACTTGGCTCTAGAAGATTAGTAGAGGCCTCTGCCACAGGTCCGGTACTTAAGAACAATAGAGCGTATCCTCTCAATCCTGTTCTCTTGAGATGCGGAACCCCAGTAAGTCACTGAGGTCCCTCAGTCATTTCAGTGTCTCTGAGCCATGGGGGTCCAGAGTCGGGAACTCCGCGTAGCACGGGCCCCGGACAGGTAAGCCATAGTGATGGGGCCCGTGATGTGCGCACACCCTGAAGGTGGGTGCTGCACCTGGAACCAGGAACCCAAGAAGACCAAGGAAAATGGCGTCTGCCACAGATATACCCTCCCCCAGCATGCCCCGCGAGGGAAACACTCCTCCAATTGGCTGCTGGGGAAAAGCGGCTCTGCCTGAATCCCTCTAGCGCCACCTGCCGCCCAGAGATGGTACCACATCTCTGGAACACAGAATGACCCACAGGATAATTCAGGACTGACAGCTGCCGAATTTGAACAAATCAACCTGGGTGAGAGCAAGTAAGTCTCTCACCCTACTAACTTTAGCGT
Source organism: Rana kukunoris (assembly GCA_029574335.1). Lineage (NCBI taxonomy): Eukaryota > Metazoa > Chordata > Amphibia > Anura > Ranidae > Rana > Rana kukunoris. Next base: position 137,497,574 of record CM056053.1, read on the forward strand.
AGCGCCCTTTCGGAAAGAAAGGGGGCGCTACATTTGTACAATAAACACTTTCATCACTTTATCACATACCTGGTGAAGACCAAGTTGACAAGGGGGCTTCTCTGGAACCTCCTGCCTAACACTGCTGAAAGTGGCAACAGGGAATGCCAGGACATAAAATGTCATTAATGAAAATGTTACAGGCAGTATCAAAGCTTTAGGCCGCGTACACACGCTCAAACGTATCCGATGAAAACGGTCCGACGGACCGTTTTCATCGGATATGTCTGCTGGGCTGTTTTGGTCTGATGGATGTACACACCATCAAACCAAAATCCCCGCGAACAGACATTGCAGTGACATTGACGCCGCCATGTCACCACTCCAGGAAGTAAAATACTTCCACACATGCGTCGAATCCATTCGGCGCATGCAGGAGATTTTTGCCCGCTGGTTAGGCGTACTAACCAGCGGACATGTCGGACGGACGGGTTTCCAGCAGACAAGTTTTAAAGCATCTACAAAATAGGGGATAGTTTTATGGCATTTTTATTAATTTTTTTTTTTTTTTTTACTAGTAATGAATGAATGAATGACTTGTATAGCGCAATGCATGCGAACTGAATCGCCTCTGGGCGCTTTTTCCAGCCAATGTCTGCTTGGCTGGTGCAGTCATTTTTACCCCGTAGGATCTTGACACGCTAGGGACACACAGTCATACACACATATATACATGTATACTGGGCCAATTTGGACGAGATCCAATTTACCTACCCGCATGTCTTGGAGTGTGGGAGGAAACCGGAGTACCCGGAGGAAACCCACGCAGACACAGGGAGAACATGCAAACTCCAGGCAGATGGTGTCGTGGTCGGGATTCGAACCAGCGACCCTTTTGCTGCCAGGCGAAAGTGCTACTCACTGCACCACTGTGCTGCCCATTGTAATGGCGGCGATCAGCAATTTTTATTGTGACTGCAAATTTATGGTGGACACATTGGACACTTTTGATACATTTTGGGACCATTGTCATTTTTACAGCGATCAGTGCTATATAAATGCATGGATTACTGTAAAATTACACTGGCAGTGAAGGGGTTAACCACTAGGTGGCGCTGCAGGGGTTAAGTCAGTACTAGAGAGTGATTCTTACTGTTAGGGGGCGTGGCTACATGTGACACGTCAATGATGACCATTCCCGATCTCAGGGAACAGCTATCAGTGACAGTGTCACTAGGCAGAATAGGGGAATGCCTTGTTTACAAAGGTATCCCCCTGTTCTGCCTTTGCCGACCGCAATCACGAGCCGCCCGGGAACACAGAGTTCCTGGGACCCGTGAGGATGCTTACGAGGCAAATTTAAAGTGACAAGTAGTTAACAGAAACTTTTGATTGCCTCTGCGATTTTTTTTTCTTTTGCGCTATAAACAAAAATAGAGCGACATTTTGAAAAAAAAAACAATATTTTTTACTTTTTGTTATAAGAAAAATCGAATAAACTAAATTTTAGTCAAACATTTAGGCCAAAATGTATTCAGCCACATGTATTTAGTAAAAAAAAAAAAAATCGCAATAAAAAATAAATAGTTACCTAGCGGCAACAGCGACACTAATACAGCGATCAGAAAAATGATCGCTTAGTGACGCTGGCAATAGGGCGTGAAAGGGTTAACTAGGGCAGTGATCAAGGGTTTAAAACTTTATTAGGGGGGGTACGGGGCTACCCTGGACCTAACACTAACTGCCTGTCAGACTAACTGTCACACTACCACTAAATGCAGTGGTAAATATATGATCACTGCAATCAGTGACAGTGTGACAGGGGGCTGGGGGGGGTGGTCGGAAGGGGTTAAATGTGCCTATGTGTGTGGTGTCAGTGTAGTGTTGGTGCGACTTACTGTGTGAGTCTTCTCTCCTCTCGGCGAATTGAAAATACCGCCGAGAGGAGAGCTGACATCACGTCCTCTGCCAGTGTTTACATTACACAGGCAGAGGAAGTGATACGCGGGGAGGATGCTCATTGGCTTGGAGCGATCCGGAGGGGGCGGACAGAAACCAACAGCCACCCCCTCATCCCGGATCGCTCGCACAGCCACAGGAACCGCGGCATGTACCGGGTGAGGGTCCCGATCGGACCCCCGACCCACGTCTAGGCAGGGATGTACAGGTACGCCAATGTGCCTGTACGTGCCATTCTGCCGACGTAAATGTACAGTTAAAGTGGATGTAAACCCACTCTCATCCTTTCTAAACTACTGCCATAGTGCTGATCTATAAGGATACACATGTCTCCTGCATGTATCCTTACCTGTCAAATGTTTCCCCTCTGTCTGTTATAAGAACTGAAAAACTGCAGATTCTGTGGGTGGATCTGTTGTCTGGAGCTCTGTGGGTGGAGTCGTGATGTCAGTAGACTCCCTGCCCTCTTCTACACTCCCCTTGTCAACATGCATTTTTTTCCTGTGTATTACTTATACTAAATTCTGCTATGATCACTAACATCCAGTCAAAATCCAGAAAAGTAACCACATGACTTCAGAAAAGGAGTGAGGGTGGGAATTAAAAAATAATGCCTGTCTCTAGGCTAGTGCATGAGATATGTAAATAACCTGTCACTCACAGCAAGGGGGTGGAACGGACTAAGGTTTTTCTCTGTAAGTCCGTTTTATTTCACTGAACAATAAAAGAGGATTGCTCAGCGCTGGATTAACTCTGTGTGGCAAGACTGGGCACAGATGATAGGAAATCTTATACTGTATATTGTGACATAAAAAAAAAATTGGGGGTTTACATCCACTTTAAGCTATGTCTCCATGCAGTTTATTTAGTAACTAGAACAAACCAGACCTTCCTGAGAAGCAGCTAAAACCTGGAAAAGGACAATGCCTGGTAACGGCTAATTAGATTATATAGCATTGTTTATTTACCACCTGCAGGGCAAATACCTGGCTTATAATGAAAATTTCTACTGACGTAAATTCTTAAACTACCGTAAGTCCATCTAGAGAAATTGTTTAGCTAGAAATCTTGACTATACTACAGACCCTCTATGTATGTCACTTGGTTTGTGCTAAAAGTGTTGCTTCTGTTGCTATGAAGACTTCAGAAGAAATTAGGCTCATCAAAGCTCTGCTTCAGGGAATGAATGCCAGCGAGCCTGTGGGCACGTGTGACATTTAAGATATTACCTCTGTGTCAGTACCTGGATTCTCTTTTATTGTGAAATCCTCACTTTCTTATTAGCTAAAAATTGCAACTATCGCTTTCCATATCCCTGGAGGATTAGATAACGTATGTATAGCTTGTGAACTATGACTGTTGCTTTCTAGGTGTGTGATGTAAGCTGCTGTATCAGACATCATTGTAACATGGGAAGTTTCCCTGAATGTTTTCAGCATAGGAATTGTAAAAGAATACTTGTGTGAAGGCTGGAATCTATTTGTTAAAAATATGCAAACTTAAAGAAACACTAAAGGTTCGTTTTTTATTAGATCAATTGATTGCTGTAAGCTAGAGCATTTAAATATCACTTACCTCGTTTTTCCTTTTGACCTCCAAAATACAGTAATCCAGGTTTGAAAATGCCATTTCCTGTCTCTCCTCTTCTTGCTTTCCACCAGCATCTGAGCCGTTTTGCATGGTGGAAAGCAGAATGTGCTCACCCCCTCCCTATGACTACAGCCCTGCATGAAGATGCTCTCTTATCCCTCACAGGCATGGAGGCTAAGCCTAATAGGAAATGTAGTTCCCATTAGGCCGTGATGTAGCAAGAATGAATGTGCACCGCAAACCAGGAAGTCAGTGAGAATAACGATTCAGGAGTGCTGGAGGTGAATAAAACAGCTTGATTTTAACAGGTATCAAACTAGTTATAATGCAAAACTTTACTTTATCAGCTACTGTCAGACTTTAATTTAAGAGGAAAATATTTTTGTCTTTACAACCCCTTTAATAAATATAATCTTATATAGTTTTTAAAAACGTTTATGTAATTTCAAGAGTAATATTCAATATTATTTGCAGCTTTTGTTGCTTGTTTAAGTGGTTGTTAAGCAACTGTGTAAAGTACATGCAGCCCCCTCTGTTAGAACAAGTTTTATGCCCCAGTGTATGTGCTTTGTAAAAAATATGCTCATTACAACCTTATTTCATTGCGCCACTTGGCGCTCATGTGAATCCTCGCTGCTCTTCTCCTCTCCTCCCCTTCTCCCAGCTAACGTCTCGGCTCTCCTCCTCCCGGCTCATTTTAGCCAGGGAGGAGAGCAGCGAGGTGTCACGTGAGCGCTGAGCACCAATGTGAAATAAGGTAGTAATGGGCATATTTTTTTACAAAGCACAGACACTGGGGCATAGAACATTTTCTAACAAGGGGTACTGCATGTACATTACACTGTTATTTCAGCAGCAGGAGGGGGGCAGGCCCTGACACAGAGCTGACAGGCAGGGAGGGGGAGGGGGAGAGAGGACAGAGGACAGCAGCAGATAGCTGCGGATGAAGGAGTCACATAAACTGACCACTGTATCAGGGCTCAGCAGCCATGATAAACTGTGGTAAGTTTACAGGGGGGGCAGAACCAGGCAGGATCAACAAGGTATTTCAGGTGATACAGGGGGCAAATTACACAGCACAAGCACTGTGCTGATTAACATTCTTTAGGCCGCGTACACACGATCAAATTTATCTGCTGAAACCGGTCCGACGAACCGTTTCAGCAGACAAATTTGATCGTGTGTACGGGCTGGCAGACCTGTCTGTCCGATATGTCCGCTGGTTAGTGCCCCTAACCAGCGGACAAAAATCTCCCGCATGCGCCGAATGGATTCGACGCATGCGTGGAAATATTTTACTTCCTGGAGTGGTGACGTGGCGGCGTCAACGTCACCGCCACGTCACCGCGCTGTCTGTCCGCGGAGATTTTGGTTTGATCGTGTGTACACTGATCAAACCAAAATAGCCCAGCAGACATATCCGATGAAATCGGTCTGTCAGACCGTTTTCATCGGATAAATCTCATCGTCTGTACGCGGCCTTATAGTAACAGGATCCAGTTATTATTTTTTAGGGGTTACAAATGCTTTAAGGCACTTGCCGTTAAAAGATGACAATGCTGTGTCCCTGTTTTCCAATTGTTCTTCTATGTTGTCCCTGTCATAGGCACCCAGTCTCTTGTTACAAGATTTAACACACGTTATGCAAGTATGGTTTAATGTTGTCACCATAAAATGGGAGATGCCAGAGAGTCTTGAAAACAGTTAAATTGTATAACATTTTATTAGAATAAGTTAAAATATATAATGAATTAGGTAAAAGATTGGATGCATTTACACAAAACAGTAGGTGAAAGTGACAAGAAAATAGTTACAACGATACAGTAGAACCACTTGGCTTTATCCTAACAATTGGACTGGGACAGAAAAAGGCTGACGCATTTTAAGGTTAAAAATGATGATATATATATATACTGTATATATATGGAATTTTATCTTTTGTTTGTGGATATAATAAATAAATTAAATAAATAATAAAAAAAAAAGAAAATCATGAAACCTCTTCTTCAGGGTTTAGTGGTGGAATACATTGTTATCTAAAACTTAACAAGAACAACAGTAAGCAATCAAAGTACAATGCATGTAAATAGATTGCATGTGAATAAATTTGTCAGTAATCACAATGCTTTAAAGTAATTATATTCTAACCGTATTTTTCTTGAACAGTTACCATAAGGAAACTCATTCTGAGATGCACCCTGCAGCCATTGGTGCACTACATGAAGGCAGTCATTGTATTTCATGAGCACACACTATATTTACTGCTTGTTGCCTGGATTAAACCTCTTGACAATTCATAGGAGCTCCTGAGGATGTCAGATTGTGATGAAACATGTAGGGTGGAGCATGAAGATGTGCGCGAAGATATGCACATGCTCATAATAATTCTCAAGTGACAACTAGATGTTCCCTAACTCACGCGCATGTGTGTAACAACTAGACATGTTCTAACTCGTGTGTATCTGCACACATGCACATGTGTGTTAGCGTGAGCGCGTGTGCATTCTCTATTCCATAGCAGACCACAGATACCAGCTAGTCTTTAGCATAAGTTCCCCGTGCATTTCCCCAAGTGTTCCCTGGGCCCCCTCTTAGGATCTGGAACTCTACCCTTTTATAGGACACAGGAGGGAGGCTGGACCCAAGCAAAAGCCGCAAACACACCAGGGAAAGGTGGGAAAACAATAACCCTTTCCCACTGACCTGGGCAGCCGGGTGCTAGCTAAACACACAGCAGACTACCTCCCTACACACATAGGGAAAGAGATTAGCCGGCTTATCTCTGTGTCTGAGCCCTCCTATCTATGCGACTGATTCATAGAATCAGTTACGCATAGATTTCCATTAGATCCCACTTGCGCAAGTCTCTTACGCCGTCAAATCTTATTTTCATATTTAGGCTGGACGCTACGTGGCGTTCCCGTCTAAAATATGCAAATGAGCCTATACGCCGATTCCTGAACGTACGCCTGGCCGGCGCTATTTTTTTACGTCGTCTGCGTTAGCGTAGGTCCGTCGTAATGTTAACCCTGCTGTATGAGGCGCAGCCAATGTTAAGTATGGAAGGCGTGCCGGCTTTTTTTTCACGCCGTTTACGTCGTTTACGTAAAACGTTCTTGAATAGGGCTTTGCGTAAGTGACGTTCACGTCGTTTACATTGCGTATTGACGTTGTTATTTTGAGCATGCGCACTGGGATCAATTCACGGCTGGCGCATGCGCAGTACGTTCAGCGCGGGATCGCGCGTTATTTAAATATTACACTCCCCCTACCGGCCCAATTTGACTTAAGACGGGCCATTTACGCTACGTCGCCTAAACTTTACAGGCAAGTGCTTTGAGAATAAAGCACTTGCCTGAAAAATTTGCGGCGGCGTAGTGTAAATATCATACGCTAGGCAGGTTTAGAATTAAGCTGCTCCTACCTGAATCTAGCCCATAGATTATAATTTTAGCCTTTTAAACTTATTGTCAATGGAAATATATTTTTCAGTGTGTTTGCATACAGATGATTTGAAGCATTTATGTTCTATAAGACCTTTATAGATGAAGCTGAATAGACCTTAGACCAGGGATCTCCAAATTACAGTCCTCCAGCTCTTGCGGAACTACACATCCCATGAGGCATTGTAAAACTTTGTGACATTCACAGACATGACTAGGCATAATGGGAATTGTACTTCCTAAACAAGTGAAGGGCCATGGTTTGGAGACCCCTGCTTTAGATACTTGGGAGGTCCCTGACACCATAAGCGACAAATAATAGCAGAGAGCCTGCAAGAGGCAGCTTTAGACATCATCAAGAATTTGAAAAAGGAAAGCCTGAATTACACTGCCACAGAATGTTTTAGAGGCACTTTGATTCATTGACTTTCTCCAAGATGATCAAGATGGTTCAAAACTAAGAGGCCCTGTTAGCTGACAAGAGCTACTTGCAAAGACTCTGGACAAAACCAGGAGGGTGTCTGTTTGAAGCTGATAAATTTGGGGGAAGCCAGAGGAAAGAGCCAAGCAGTACAGGCGCAGCTAGAGATGCAACAGACAGGGACTTAAGTGGTTAAGTTGTAATTCAACAAACTAACACTGATATTCAGAAGGCTGTAATTTCCCTGAAAGGCATCCATCTATAGAAGATAAATGGGAGCTCATCAAGCAATTTTCCAGCAAAAATAATATGGTTTTGGAGAAGCTGAACACTTTCAAGCACAGGACCCAAAGAAGAGACCCCTCCAGACACTGTGGAAGAAACCATAAACACAAGAAATACAGCCTCAAGAACAAAATCAGTGCCCAACCGCTCAAGCTAGCTTCAACCTAAAATGCAAGACTGAGAGGATAGGAGGCTTACGTTTTTAAATACAGCCTCATCCAATACCCCAAAGGGACAGTGAAAAAACCTCCTGTGGCATTGGATCCAATTGCAAGGTAAGTAATGCACACCGACCTCAAAATGTTGTTTGGAACTTCACGCTGAACTTTACACAAAGAAAAGATAAATACAAGTCCAGCCAGCCAGCCAGCACTTTGTAACCCCAGTGCTTCCATAATTTTTTTGGCAGCTGATCAGAACCCTCTAGCTATAGTGTAAGGGATACTCCAAAGAGTAGGCTTACCCAAGTATGGTAGGTCGAAATCTGGTCCACTGTAAATCAGGGCACCACAAACAGATGAGGCCTAGAAATAGGATCAGGACTAGATCAGGACAAGTAGGCCAATGGTCCCAGGTGAGTGTAGGTAATAGGGAATCCAGTGGCGGTTCCTCTATAGAGGGCACCGCCCCCTCTGGCTCTCGCACTGCACTGATTACAATAACATAGATTTATGCATTGCATGAATCTATGTTATGCATGAGGCCGGCCACCTGAATAACGGCAGCTGATTGGCTGTGCAGAAGTGCCTATCAGAGCCAGCGGCTCTGATGGGCTTTTCGAGTACAGCCATCAGCTCCCGGAAACCTATTTATGGGACGTACGGGTGGTGCGTTCCTTAGATAAGACTGACAGGCATCTCAGCCAATCAGGTTCACCGGTTCTGATTGGCGGGAGAATACGGGAGAAGACATCGAGAGACGTGGAAGGAGGATGGCTGGCCCCCAGAAAGGTAAGTGCCGGGCGGGGGGGCATTATACAGGGCACAGTGGCATCAATGGGCACAGTGGCGACAATGGGCACAGTGACATCAATGGGCACAGTGGTAACAATTAAAGGGCACAGTGGCAACAATTGGCACAGTAGCGACAATTGGCACAGGGGCTGCGTTTGGCATGGCACAGTGGCTGTGTTTGATGGCATGGCACAGTGGTGACAATTGACGGCACAGTGGCTGCGTTTGATGTCATGGCACAGTGGTGACAATTGATGGCACAGTGGCTGTGTTTGATGGCATTGCACAGTCACTGTGTTTTATGGCATGGCACAGTGGTGACAATTGATGGCACAGTGGCTGTGTTTGATGGCATGGCACAGTGACTGCATTTGATGGCATGGCACAGTGGTGACAATTGATGGCACAGTGGCTGCGTTTGATGGCATGGCACAGTGGCTGCATTTGATGGCATGGCACAGTGGTGACAATTGATAGCACAGTGGCTGCATTTGATGGGCACAGTGAGGCTGCAATTGCAATTGCACCAGCCGCCACTGGGGGAATCGTCCAAACTGCAGAGTAAAAAAGTCAAATAGTATTCACCTGCGCTCTTAATGGTGGAGATGAATTTTTCTGTGTGATAAAAAACAGTTCACGACCTCCAGATTTATTCTGCTAAGGACTTGACAGCAAGAAGGTACCAGAAAGTAGTGTCAGGGTCCCAGCGCTCACAGCGCTCAATCTGTGCACAGGCACACTAGAATCGTGTCACGGCGCGTGTCCGCGCACCTGGGGCGCGTGCGCGTGCGTGGCGGCGCGTGCACGAGCGCGCGGACGTGCGCGCCTCCTCCCGGGACCAATCACAGACCTGACAGCCCTATTTAAACCAGTCCCTGTCTTTGCACAGGTTGCTGGTTTATCCTCAGCTCTGAGTAAAGTTTGGACTCTTTGACTTGTGCTCTTTGACCCGGATTTACTTCCCGACTCAGCTCTCGCCTGGAAACCTGACCTCGGCCTGTTTGTGGACTCTGCTGCCTTCTTGAACCCTCTGACCTCGGACCGTGACCTGGATTTGCTTCTGTCTCCTGCCCTTGAACTTCGGCTTACATACCTGGACTTGTCTAAGCTCTACCCTGAACCCAGACTTTTTACCTGTACCCCGGATCTGCTATCATTAGTCTGTTGGCTTCTGAGCTGTGCCCTGGGACTTTACCACTTTCATCTGCCTTGGTGACCCTCCAGCACCTGCAGCACATCTCAGCCGCTGATCTCCAGTACCTGCATCCCATCTATCTACCCGCCGGTACCGGTACCTCCTTGTGCCTCTGCCTCCTGTCTCAAATTCCAGGGGGCAGGTGCGCTTGGTCGTAAAGGTGAGCCATCCTCAGCATCTCAGCCTCGGTAAGTACTTGTGTTTCTGACAAGTAGGTCTGAAGCAGGAAAGTACACTGCACTGACAGTCCAGAAGAAAGAGTTAGTAGGGAAGATAGCAATCAGAGTTTAGGTCTGGTAGTGGATTTGGTTAACCAGGAACAAAGCCAAAGGTCAGTTCAGACTGCTGACCTGTCATCATGACCATCTTCTGCAGTGATGTAGGCCTGCCAGCATTACTATCTAATGTTGCCTCTACAGCTTTAGTTTTTTTTTTCAGCACTGTCATGATGCCACAACTAATGTTTCTGAAGTTGCTTCTCAGCTGCCAAATTTGGGAAATTTCTGTGTTGCACTTGAATGTTTGTGGTGTATTATGATGGCATGCCAAGGTGCCACACCAAATTTTTATGCAACTGCTTAATCAAGTTGAAAAGGTTATAGTGATTCATGCAGGCTAAATCAGGCTCTTTGGTCCAATGTTTCAACCTATTACTGTGGTTCATTAATAAAGAATATTTGTGACAACTGTTTTTACTCAAAAAGTGATTTTAGCCTCAAAACCGGCCTGGTGTCTCTGCAGTAAAGTGCAAGCTAGTAAAGAGCTTACATAGTGAGCATAGAGTCTTGGGGAAAAATTCTGACTTGTTTTTGGTTAAATAATGCATTCTAACATCATTGTTTTCTTTCAGCTACCTGGTGTCTCTCTTGTTCAAAACGGAGACAATTCACTTTTATAAACTAATATATTATAGTAAGTCAGTACAATATTTCGCTTTTTTTCTTGGGTAAAAGTACACTCCAACGTTATTTTTTTTAAATGAAAGCTGAATGTGGTCCCTCCTGTTAAAAATGCCACCTAATTAAATAGCTTAATGATGTGTAACAGCCTGCAATACCCCTTAAATGCCAGGTCATTTTCCAGTTTTCTACGATGTGATAGTTTGACTGATAATTTAGCTGGCCATGCATGAATGGAAATTCGGCTGTGTAACGGTATGAACCGTGACAGACTGAGATTCTCCTATGTCTAGGGTCACCTTATGTCCACTAGGGCCATAGGGTGACAAAGAATCATAATTCATATATTACATGAGATGGGACATTAATAATAATTCATATTGCAGGACTGGCATATTACAAGGGGTCCATATTGACACCTGTTACACAGAAAAGGGACATTACAAGCTCATTCAATGCTTAGCTCCGGCTATTGAAATGTTAAGTGACCCGGCTTGTGAAAGACACATTCTCTTGAAAAGGTGTTAATTGCATCTACTCCTAGACCATACATTGTCTATGGTACACAAATGTGTCAAGCCCTTTAGAGACAGTAAGTCGGTCTAGGTAATGTGATTGAGGTTCCTTGTATATGTGTGAAGATTATCTGTGATTGTGTATTATTCAAAAGGGAAAATCATTGTGTGATAGTAGTTTGTTTTGATGTCATTATCTACCGGAATGTCATTCTCTCTGAGTTAAGCCTATTGATGATGCGGTGCCGACATGTCTGCTAGAGGATTAGCCTTAGTGAGTGAATAGGGGGGTGGAGATGGCATTGTCCCTTTGATTACTGTCACATGCTTGAAACTGTATAAGAAGCTGAGAAAATACCATTAAAGTGTTCATATCTTTGAAACCAAGTGCAGAGCAGTAGTCTCGTCTTGATTATGGGAAATTATATGGATCGTGTATCCAGGATTGTCGCAGTGTGTCAGATAAGCTTGTCGTAGTTGGATGGAAGGTCGTAAACGGTGGTGACCGTTACAGGCTGGTTCATCAGGGACCAGCCAAATTTCAATCCATGTATTGGCAGAATGGTTGTAGTTGTGTACAAGTCGATCTATCGATATACAACCAACCTGTTGGGCTTTTCCTTGATCAGTGCCACCAGCTCTAGCCACCAACACTAATCATTGCAATCTAGATTATGCTATACTAACTGATAGGGAGATCAGGAAGATACTTGTTCCTATTGGCTGAACTAGAAGTAGTTGTGACTTTTTTTTCAACCAGACTAACTATGTAACTGTACAGATCCCCTTGCATCAGCTCAGTACAGTGACTCTGTGTACCGAGCAGTCTAATGATAGCTTGGTACTCAATGATTAACAAGTGGAAAAGCCACCACATGGCATTTTATCCAATACCATTGATGAAACAATATGGTCTCCAATTCATGATTTAAAAACATACCCTGGTAGAAAATGGGTTAAATACTATCTAGGATTTTACTGAATAATTAATTATTTTTCCATGTGAGATATGCACACTTAAAATGTGGATTGTTGTTTTACAAAACAGCATGCGGTCTGTCTTTTTCAAAATGCAGATACAAAGACATTTTTACAATGCTGTCTATGCAGTTTGTACAATATTCTTTTTTTCAAAGGGAAAAATAAACACTCTATTGTGTTATTGTCCTCCAAGATACATAGATGTCTTATCAAATAATGCTTCCCAAAAAAATACTATGTGTACCATATTCCTTCCATTTTAATGATAAAAATGTACAACTTTTTTTGGACACATTAAAGCTAAATGGGTTTGTGACTTAGCCAATGAGGTATAAAATAAATTGTAAAAATATCACATATGCTGTATGTAGCATGTTACTCTTTATTGTATATAAACAGCTGCATATTTTGTGTCAAGCTTAAATGTGGCCTACTGCAAAAGATGAAATGCTGTAGTGTAGACAATACTTCTTCCCTTTTTCTCTGTCATATACAGTTATATGTGGATCTGTAGGATGAAAAGCTGCATGCTGTGTGTTGTTCTCAAAAATATGTCCTGCTCCAAATGATTCAATGCTGCTGTACAATATGTCTGCTTTGTGTCTTGGACATAATCCACTGTAATGCCACGTACACACGACCGTTTTTCATGACATTTTTTAAAATGGTCATTAAAAATGATCGTGTGTAGGCTCCAGAGCATTTTTCTCAACGTGAAAAATGGATCCTTACAAATTTAGAGCATGCTCTAAATTTTCTCGTCGTTTTTCACATCGTGAAAAAACGGTTGTGTGTAGGCTTTAACGACGTGAAAAAAAAACGTGCATGCTCAGAAGTTATGAGACGGGAGCACTCGTTCTGGTAAAACTAGCATTTGTAATGGAGATAGCACATTTGTCACGCTGTAACAGACTAAAAAGCACGAAGACTGAAAAGTGTGAATCGTCTCTCACCCTTTATAGCGCCGTCGTACTTGTTGTACGTCAGCGCGCTTTGCTCAAGCATTTTTTTTCCACGATCCTGTGTATGCAAGGCAGGCTTGACAAGAATCACGTTGAAAAAAATGTTTTTTCTAGGACATTAAAAATGGTCGTGCGTACGCGGCTTAGTTGTTCTTTTGTGGACAAAAAGTGCCCTGTCATTCACTTCTTAATTGCAGCCTTTAAAGGCTTAAATGTATTTATGTAATTTTCTAACGTGTGTATTTACATCGTCTCTAATGCTTTAAATGTGGCCTATCTTTAAAAGAATGACATGATTTGCAGAATGTCTGTAATTATTCTAAATTTGTGTCTCGGACATAATCCATTGCAATTTTTTATTTCTGGATACAAAAAAATGCTCTCTCCCTCTTCAACTGTGGTATAATAGAAAGGCTTACATGATGTGCACTGCGTCTCTGTAATATTTCTGCCCCATATAACCAACATAATAATTTTTATAATTTTTTTATTTATGGATAAAACATTGCTCATCTTTCACTCTTAAAATATGGCCTACAAGTCTGTGTAGTATTACTGCCTTGCATCTGACCTAATTTTTCTGTAATAAAAAAAGCATTGTATCTTTGACGTTCAAAAATTGAATCTCCCTCTTTAAATACAGCCTCATAAAACTGTTTACTTCAGGTCAAGCATTTTGCCTCTGACAAAACCTACTGTCATTTTACTTTTATTTTTTTGTTGAACTTTCATCTTATATTGCTGCCCAAACAAGTTTCTTTTTTACTCCTTAGCCACTGTGCTATAAGTCTGACTATTGTTTCCGAAATATTGCAATTTGCATTTCTATATAACAGTTGCCTTGCCTATTTAATCTGGGTTTATGTTTTTGTTAGGTGTTTTTGTGCATTCTGCTTTAACATTTTATAAAACATTGTTGACAATACAGTATAGTACTGCACTAAAAGTATATCACATGCTTTGTCATGAAACAAGTTTTGCCACTTTTTGGCAATTGTTTAGTTAAGGGATTTGGATTACCTTTCTTTTGAAATATACATCTTCTGATATATTTTAGATATTTTCCATCTATTACATTAGCCACTTAGTTCTGGCTAATTCCCTCTAGATTAAAAAAAATAATAATAATGTGTCACAGCAAAAACCACCTAAAAAGAGATTTTTTTTATCAAGTTGCAATTAGTCAAATAGAGGAGCTGATGCTATATGTAAGGCAAGGAATAATGTACAATTAAAACAATGTATTACACATACAAATTATGTGATGCCAGAATACAGTGTTATTGATACTGTTCTGGATATAACTTAAAGGTGTCTCTAAAGCTTGTCATTTGAAGAAAAGGTATTTTTTTTAACCTTGAAATCTATAAATTGGAGAGCCCTCTCCCTGCAGAATGGTATTCAATTATATATTTTTTTATCCGTACGTGTCTCCCCTGTCAGTGCCCAGCTCCTCGTGCTCTTTATTTGTCACTCACTATTCACTGAAAATGAAACAGATTTTTAAAATTCCCCTCCCAATTACTTCAGTGGAGTTCACATTAAAGTTTGCAATTGTTAGATTTTACAATGCGCTTGGGAAAATTAGTTTACATAAGATAGCTTATGTAAAGGTATTTAACCACTTCCATACTGGGCACTTAAACACCCTCCTGACCAGACCAATTTTCAGCTTTCAGCGCTCTTACACTTTGAATGACAATTACTCAGTCATGCAACACTGTACCCATGTCCTTTTCCCCCCCACAAATAGAGCTTTCTTTTGGTGGTATTTGATCACCTCTGCGGTTTTTATTTTTTGCGCTATTAATGAAAAAAGACCGAAAATTTGGGGAAAAAAATATTTTTTCTTAGTTTCTGTGATAAAATTTTGCAAATTATTAATGTTTCTTCATAAATTTTGGCCACAATTTATACTGCTACATGTCTTTGATAAAAATAACCCAAAGTTTTTGGAAATTTTTTGGTCTGTGTGAAAGTTTTAGAGTCTACAAGCTATAGTGCAAATCATAAAAAATGTACTGAAGGCCTCTCTCATTTCTTGAGACCCTAACAAGCCAGGAAAGTACAAATGCCCACAGATGACACTGATGAGGTGGCACTGAGGGGGCACAGATGGCACTAAGGTGGCACAGATGGCACTGAGATGGGTACTGATGAGATGGGTACTGATGTGCTCCGATGAGGCCTGTGTTCTGGTGGACACAGGTGGGCACTAATGAGGCGGCACAGATGGCACTAATGAGGCGGCACAGATGGCACTAATGAGGCGGCACAGATGGCACTGAGATGGGTACTCATGTGCACTGGTTGACTGCGGCACAGGTGGGCACTGATGAGGTGGCACAGGTGGGCACTGATTGCAGATGTGCTCTGAGGTGGCAGATGGGCACTGGGCACAGGTGGTACTGGTGGCACAGGTGGGCACTGATGGGCACGGTGGTACTGGTGGCACAGGTGGGTACTGATGGGCACGGTGGTACTGATGGGCACGGTGGTACTGGTGGGCATGGTGGTCACAGGTGGGCACGGTGGTACTGGTGGGCACGGTGGTACTGGGGGGCACTGTGGTACTGTGGGGGGCACAGGTAGTCCTGGGGGCACTGGTTAGTCACTTTTTTGTTTTTTGTTTTTAGCGCTGACACTTACAGTTCTCTCTCCCTCCTCACACATGCTGTCTGTGTGAGGAGGGGAGAGTCAGCAATGAGAGATGATCTCATATGTTTACATATCATTGGCCGCACAGATCGCGCTGTAATTAGCCGCTGTGATTGGCTATTTACCGCGATCGGTGTTTGGCTGTGTCCAGGGGACACGGCCAGCACAGGAGTTCTCCGCTGCGCGCTCGGGAGCGCGCGCTGGGAACGCCAAAAGGGGCGGCCTGTAAAAACACGGCCTGTTAGGAATTCAGGGCTGCGCTGCGGCCGTACAAAGTCGTACGGCTGTCAGCAAGTAGTTAATGTACTTGCTGAAAATGTTGTTAGCCACAAAATAAATAAAGATTCAGCCATCACATCTTTAGGCTGGTAAGCTGCAATACAGTATATTTTTGTTCTTGGGTTTAAAATATGTTAAGTGTGTAAAAATATGCATTTTCTCTGTACTCCAAAGACAAGAATGAGACAATTATAAAAAATATTAAAAATGCATTACATCAATGTTAAACAGACATCACATATGGAGTACAAAGGATAAATAACAAATTAATGGACATAAAACCTTTACAACCACAATATGATACCCATAGGTAATGACATGTGTTCCAAAAAATGAACAGACTTCAATTTGAAGTTTCTAGAGGACATATGTGCAGCTTGCTTTCAACATGTTTTACAGCATTGGAAGGCTTCCTCAGGAAATAATGGGAGCATTAAATGTCTAGGAGCAAACACGCATGAAGAGCAGGCCTGGCGATGTCACATGCCAATCCGCCAGGTTGTTTGGCGTGCTGGGTTGGAGACATATAAAGTCGATGCTTAGGCACCCTTGTTGTGCTGGAGGAGACAGCATCATAGGAGTATTTCTGGCCATATTATCTTCTGTATATTATTAGTAAGGATTGGCCCTTACTAGCCCTTTATATATACCATTGATTTATGTATATATCCGTGATTATGGTGTCCACTTTATAGTGACATCCAATTGCCAGTGTCTCCCATATCCACCCCAGGGGAGAATCATGGTTCCTGGGTTGGGCCCCCTACTCGGGTAGTCCCCCTCTGGCTCTTGGGTAAGCCTTTACAGGTTCCTATTGCAGATGTTTTAATTGTAATTGTATTTGTGATCCTGCATAAAGTGTGCTGTGTACTTTCAATAAAGTGTGTCCTGTTACATTCAGCATTAAGCCATGGCTCATGTGTGGATTATTCAGCGATTCCAGGGATATTCCTAGTCGGGGAATATTGGGTGATTTCTTTTATGGGAGAAGAAGGGAATGGATGGCGGAGATAGGTTCGACTACCGTCACAGTGCTAAATTTAATTAAATTTTATTATCGATTGTGCCTTTTAATCGTGCGCCATCTACCAATTTTACTGGATACCTTATATTTTTCTTAAATAAAGTTCTGTTTCCTCCTAGACATTTAATGCTCCAAGTAGGCAGTTCCGCAAAACATGTTAAGAGCAAGCTGCACATATGTCCCCTAGAAACTTCATAACGAAGTCTGTTTATTTTGTGGAATGCATGTTATCAACTATGGGTATCTTTGTGGATGTAAAGGAATGTCCATTAATGTCTATTTTATCCTTTGTAGTCCATATGTGACGTCATTTTTAACATTTATGTAATACATTTTTTTAATATTTTATAACTGTTCTAGTCTTTGAGGTACCAAGAAAATCATGTTTTGAAATATTTATCATATTTTGATCTTGAGGATGTATTACACCATGTCCATTCCTTTATTATAAGGTACAGTCATCAGTTAGTATACATTTTCTTGGATTTTGATATCCTTTAAGGCAGGGGTCTCCAAACTTGTCAAACAAAGGGTCAGTTTACTATCCTTTATAATTTAGGGGGGCCGGATTGTGGCCAGTGAAAAAATGTCTCGGGGCTCAGAATCAGTGGGAAAAAATGGGTTTGTGGTCAGTAGGACAGGAGAAGTAATGCCCCATCATTGGTATTCGTAGGAGTATTATTAACCCATAATTGGTATCAGTGAACGATATAGTGCCCCATCGTTGGTGTCAGTAGGAAGAATATTGCCTCATATAATAAGCAGGTATAGTACTCCAAGGGCGGCCGGCCCTCGGGCCGCAGTTTGGAGACCGCTGCTTTAAGGCATTGGAATGAATCGTATTACCATAAATCCACATGCATCCTCATTTAAAATGGGTTGACAAATCAGCAGCTCGTGCATGGTATGGTGTTATCTATTTTATCATTTGTTTCTATGAAAAGGTTTATTAGTACCATTATATTATAAAGGTAATTCAAACTCCAGAATGGTCTGTTTTGTTTTTCTCATCTCTTAGCAATATTACATGCTGGTGCTATAATTTTCAATGTAGTATGAATCTTTTTTCTCATTGATAATTGTATTTGTTATGTAATTTTGCTGACTATCAGAAAATGCTGATTAATTGGTGAATAGAAAACTTGATATATTGTATTGCTTTCACCTTATGACCCTTAGATCTAAGTATTTCCCATGCTTCTGGAAAACAGGGAATCCTCACAGAAGCTGAAATATTTATAGGATACCACCTAGGGAAAACTAAACATATTAGTCATCTTATACATGCAAATCAAGGTTGACCTCAAAATCCTTCCTAGCAGAAGCTATTCTAAATAATTTAGTACATTTTTAATTGACACTTACCATAATGCTAGCAGAGAAGCAGCGACCTTGGCCATAAATTAACTGTCCTCACAGATTATAGTGTGTTTATAGGATCTTCCTTTTTAGCTGTCAATACACAAAGAAGTAAACACATTTTCAGGTTCCTGAAACATTCGACAGCACAGGAAGCAACTAGATGTCATTATTTACTGTATACCCAAATGGCGTATCTGCTCACATAATATCTGTGGGTTGACCGGAGTAACTGTAAAACGTGTGGGGGACAGCTACAACCACTGCCAATGCTGTTAGGTCGCATACACGCAATCGGTCCAAACCGATGAAAATGGACTGAAACTAACCGTGTGTACGGCCCATCAGTCCGTCATGCTTCGGACCAACGTTTTAAAACTTGCTTTGAAATCGGACTGATGGACGCCTGACCATCTGTCCAAAACGATCATTAGTATGCAAAAGCATCGTTCAAAAACCCGCGTGTGCTCAGAATCAAGTCGCCGCATGCTTGGAAGCATTGAACTTCGTTTTTCAGCACGTCATTGTGTTTTATGTCACCGCGTTCTGACACGATCGGTTTTTGAACTGATGGTGTGTACACACATCAGGCCATCAGGCCACTTGAGCGGAGACCCGATGAAACCGGTCCGTCGGACCATTCTCATCGGGCTGGACCGATCATGTGTACGCGGCCTTAGAAGTTGTCAGTACATTTATTTCACATATAGTAAAAATCTACAATCTAAACTTCTTATATAGTAGATTCTGATTGAAATGGGCTACTTCTTGACTGGGTTACTTTTTGAATAAACCCAGAAGTTGTTAACTAGATGTGTGTTCCCGTTCGTAACGAATGTATTATCATACGAATTTGTTCATTTTCGTACCCGCGGAATAATGTGTACATACGAAAAAATGAAAGCACCAAAATACGAAAACGACAGGATTACGAATGAGCCGCATAACGAACAAGTGCAAATACGAACAAACGATACGACAATCTTACGAAAATATGACAAAACGGAAATGTCAAAAGAACGAAAAATTACATCTATATTGAATGATTTTCATTCTGTGTTTTAAATCCTTTTTCTGTTCGTATTTTCAGTCGTATGTTCATATTTTCATTTGTGTGTTTTGTAAATCTGTTTTTTTGGTCTGTTTGTAAATTTGGGTACTTGATTAGTTTTTTTGAATGGGCAGTGAGTGAGTGTAGTTAGTGAATCAGCTTATTTTTTGTGCCAACTGCGGAGTACAGTAAAGCCAAAAAAACTTTTCTGTGGATTTTCGTCTGAAGGGAGATCAGTTTTGAACCCAAAAATGGTTTTCTGATGGAGCTTACAAACGAACTGATTTTTTGGAAACAAACGGAAAACGTTAGTTTTTATGTTTGTTGGCAAAAAAGTCTGACCAAGTGTACGGGGCTTAACAATAGTTAAAATGGATGAGCCGCGTGTTGAAAGTGCCGCGAATCCCGCGATATATTTACGAAAGTACAAAATTATGAAAATTCACAAAAATTATTGTCTAACAAGAAACGACAATAAATTAAACAGAATAACGAATCATCCCGCATGTACGAAAATAAAACGGTAACCAAAATACGAAACGATCGGAATACGAAAAAATCGCGTCGTACGAAATACAAACGGGAACGAACAGGAAAACGGGCGTCTTACGAAATTACGAATCGGTACGAACCTACGGAACAATACGAAACGGAACAAAATACGAAAATTTTTGCTGTGCACATGCCTATTGTTAACTTCATTTTAAATATAACTTTTAAAATACCTTAAAGCGGAGCTCCACCCTCCACCTCCACTCCCGCTCATCAGAACCCTCCCCCCTTTGGTGTCACATTTGACACCTTTTAGGGGGGAGGGGGGTGCAGATACCTAAAGACAGGTAATTGCACCCACTTCTGGCCACACAGTCTGCGGGTAGACTGCGGGCAGGACGTCAGATCCCCCCCCCCCGTCCGTCTATCGTGTTCTGGGAAACACTCGAAACACTGGGAACGTCAAAACAACTGCCTACGTCGTGAACGTAACCTACGCCCAGCCCTATTCACGTACTATGTAAAATTTGACGGCATTCGTTCCCCTGGTCCATATCTTTTCATGAGTTGCGCCTCCTATATGGGGAATAACTTTACCCCGGACGTACGACTTACGCAAACCGCGTATATTATGCGCCGGGCGCAAGTACATTTGTGAATCGCCGTATTTGCCTCATTTGCATATTTGAATCGAAAATCAATGGGAGCGCCACATGCGTCCAGCGTAAATATGCGCCCACTATATGCCGGCGTAGGAAAGTTACGTCGGGCGGATGAAGCCTATTTTTCGACGTATCTTGGTTTGTGGGTCGGCGCGTAGATACGACGGCGCACATTTGTACTTACGTCGGCGTATCTGGAGATACGTTGGCGTAAGTGCTTTGTGAATCCAGTAAAATTGGTAGATGGCGCACGATTAAAAGGCACAATCGATAATAAAATTTAATTAAATTTAGCACTGTGACGGTAGTCGAACCTATCTCCGCCATCCATTCCCTTCTTCTCCCATAAAAGAAATCACCCAATATTCCCCGACTAGGAATATCCCTGGAATCTCTGAATAATCCACACATGAGCCATGGCTTAATGCTGAATGTAACAGGACACACTTTATTGAAAGTACACAGCACACTTTATGCAGGATTTGGAACATCCCGCCCCCAACAACCCGCTTTCTTATTGGTCCATTGTAAAGTATGCAGTCTTCAATCTGGTCCTCTTAAACCATGCAAATGAGGACTTGAAAATGTCTCAGCAGAGATTGGTCCCAAAGCTTGAATAGCCTGAATATGTGTCCTGGTTTGAGGCCCTGGCCCATAATCGGACGGCAAGAGGCTCGCATTCAGTCCTCTCCAAAAGCCCCTGTCCCGGCTAGGCCTGTCACACATCTCCCCTTTTGGCAGGGGACTAACCCAGTAGGAGACACCAGATGGGTTGTCTCTGAATTCAGTCAGTAGTTCCAGTCCCCCAATGCCGGTATCCATACAGTACCCCAAATCACTTGCTCCAAACTGAGCATTACTCACCCCGCCACCCTCTGCCTCTCTCAGGGAACACGTCTGCCGCTGGGGAGAGGCCTGGACTGGCCCTTCTCCCTGGAGTCCTTTCAGCCGCTGGAGAGATGACAGGGTGGCTGGGCTCAGTCCATCATGCTGTCGGGGGTCTGGGCCAACTGGCCACCATTTATGGGGTATACCAGTGGAGACTGAAGTCCCATCCACTGATGTGAGGTGAAAATCCCCCAGTGCTTGCAAAGCAAAGCCGACATCCTCCTGTTTCAGTCCTGTACCATTTTCTGGGGTTGTGCCAGTGGAGACTGAAGTCCCATCCACTACCACAGGAACCCCCTCTTCTGTTAGGTGAAAGCAGAGGCCCAGGGCACTCTGCTCTGTTGCCAGCTCTTCCGCTGGGTTGCTGTGAGTGGAGACCACAGTCCCATCCACTGATATCCACTTAAGCTGTAGTGGGGTGCAGCCGCCAGTAGCATCCTGTCCTGCTGCCAGTGGTTCAGCTGGGAGTAAGAGCTTTACCACCTCAGCTGGTTGCTGGGGAGGGGGGCCAACCGCCCCGGCTCCCTGGAACTCCACAGTTGGTCCCGGTGCTGGGCAGAGATGGCTGGCACTCTGCCCTGTTGCCAGCACTTCTGCTGGGGGCGCATAATCCAGAACATCCTCTGAACAGTCCATGCATTCTGTAATCTGTGGCTGGGGAGTGATCGCCATCTTCTCACCCTGAGCCTCCGAAACTGCCACAGGGGTGGGGCAGAGGTCTTGAACCCTCTGTCCGGTGACCAGCGCTTCAGCTGGGGAAGTTCCTTGTAACTCCACAAATACTGCTCTTGGTGCTGGGCAGAGCACAGTGAAGTTTGGCCCTGATACCAGCTCTTCTGCTGGAGGCCCATCAGGTTGTTTGTCCTCAGCAGAAAAATCTATTAAATCCCCTGTCTCTGGTGTCTGGGGATAGAGGTTCACCATCTCCTGTCCATGGAACCCAGAAGATGCTATAGGTACTGAGCAGAGGTTAGCAGAGCTCGGCCCTGCGGTCAGAACTTCAGCTTTGGGAATGGCAATCTCCAGATTTTCCACTGCCGATTCACTGGCATACTGCTGGACAGGCACATTCCTCCCTTCAAGATCATCCCATGCAGAAACAGGATCATCAAGGTCAGTTGGCACTTGCTGCATCCGCCATAAGACCTCCGCATCCATAGCTGCAGGGGCAGGTTGGAAGAGCACACTGTTACCCTGCCCCATGGATGATTCTTCAGCCAGGATTTCCGCATTGTCCACTGGTATTTTCTGATAGTCCCAGGCAAAGGGAGCCCGGTCCTGGCGCTGAGCAGAGTCTAGCAGCTGTTTGTAGGCGATCTCAAGGTCCCATTCCCGAGCGGCCAGAAATTCCAAATCTTCCTGTAGCCAGTGCGCTTCTGAGATATTCAATTTTTTCTCTCTGTGCTCCATTATGTCCTCCAAGCGCCACTCCCGATCATCCCCAAAGTCGGGATCACTGGACATCCTCCAATACAACAATCCCAGGTCATCATAGTCATAGTCTTCTGTGGGGCTGTCATCCGCTGACCACGGGCACTCTTGGGCTACATACCACCGGAGGGCTCTGTAGCTCTCATCCAGCTGCATCTCTGCCCGGATCAGCCTGTTTAATTCAGCTATCCATTCCTGCTTCGGTTGTTCCCCCAACAACGGCAGTCGTACGTCATACTGCGGCCAGTACCTTGCATAGATGTAGGGCAGGACCTCTCCTTGGTGTTGCTGCTCCAGAGATAGCGCTTCCTTCCAGAGTTGGCACCGAATCACATCCGCCCATCCCAGCAGGACCTCCTCTGATTCTGGTCCTGTGTGCTGTATCCGCATCTCTTGTAACCTTCTTCTGAATTCCTCTTCCATGGTTACTGGTATCTGTACCTCTCCTCGTCTTTCATTTGGTGCTGCTTCTTTAGGCGTTGTCACCAATCGTCGTATTTCTGCAATTCTCAGCTCATGTTGCCGCTCTCGTTCTTTCTCATCAAAAGCTTCAAAAGCGCTAAACGGAATCTTCCTTGTGTCTGCTGTGCTGTACTCACTGTTTGGAGAATGTGCGGCTGCTTGTTGGACTGCTGCCAGTTTTAACTGTAGCTCTGCGTCTCTTATTTGTTTAGCCTCCTCCGCTAACAGGGTCATCACTTTCAGCACCACATCCGCCGTTGGGTTCGGAACGAACCATGCTAATTTCTCTCTTATTAGCTTGTTGGCTGGTGATTCCTCATCCTGAATCACTGGTGTCCCCATCTCTTGTATTGCTGGCGTTGCTGCAACCGAGTTCTCCTGGTCTAGCTCCATTTATTCTGCTATGATGACACGCTCGGTTTTGTTGCTAGCAATCCTTCCACAAACTTCCATTAGTTCTTTCAGTGTATTTCTTTTAAGCAGGGTGTACCGGTCTTCCATTCACTGTTCCCAGTGTCTGCTTGGAATCCTGGTGTAAAGGAAAGTAGAAGGGAAAATCCCGCTGCTGCCAACCAATTGTGACGGTAGTCGAACCTATCTCCGCCGTCCATTCTCTTCTTTTCCCATAAAAGAAATCACCCAATATTCCCCGACTAGGAATATCCCTGGAATCGCTGAATAATCCACACATGAGTCATGGCTTAATGCTGAATGTAACAGGACACACTTTACTGAAAGTACACAGCACACTTTATACAGGATTTGGAACATCCCGCCCCCAACAACCGCTTTCTTATTGGTCCATTGTAAAGTATGCAGTCTTCAATCTGGTCCTCTTAAACCATGCAAATGAGGACTTGAAAATGTCTCAGCAGAGATTGGTCCCAAAGCTTGAATAGCCTGAATATGTGTGTTCAGACAAAAGCCCCAGGGGGTCAATCAATGTACACAATAGCCAGCCACAGAACAATGGAACTGTCTGGAGACCAGAGACAGGGCAGAAGTCATTTACACCTGATAATAGAAAGGCTTTAAACAGGGTTATCACACAATGGACAATAAGTATCACTTATGAGTCTGTTGACCTGGCTGGGGTTCAGAATCAAATCTGTAATACATGAATTAGGATTTCAGTATTTCATGGTCCATGACAAGCACATCATAAGGTCCATGTCAATAACAGAAAGCAATATTCAAATGAATGAACGAACGAATAAATGACCATACAATAATAGTCAAATAAAATTCCAATGAAAATTCACTAATAGTCCAATCACACTAGTGGCAGCACAATCCTGAAGCAGAAGCAGACTCTGAAAGATATATACAAACAAGAAGGACATGCGCCAAACTAAGTGCAGAAAGTCAGGATTTAATAAAAATAATTTTATAAACAATAAATTGGCTACTCACAAACATAGTGATAACATGGGCAAGTAAGGGTAAACGGCTGGTCCAGTGTCACAACCTGTCATCTGCAGCTGCAGGGGCTCACATTCGCTGGCTTCATACCATGGAGTCGTGGGAGATGAAAGTCACGATTTTTGGAAGCCTTAGGGAGACAGCAGGAGATCCAGGAGCCGTGAACACTACTACAGAGAAGTGTGCGTTCCAGCATGGAGCGCGGTCCGTCGCCGTACGACCGGAAGTGACAATATTACGTCCGCTCCTATTGGACGCTATGGATCTGATGAACCAGCGGATGCTGAGAAACGCATCGTCCCATTGGCTGGCCTGAGTTCCCACATCACAACCGTGTAGAGAGAATCATTAAATAATCTAAACCTGAACAATGGCATTATGTTCAATTGGAAATTAACCCTGCAGATCATGCCACCAGCTATTGTCTTCAGTCTTCTAGAACCTGACAAAGATCTAGAGACCCCAGCTATCCTTACCCCAGCTACTCTTTTTACCCAGAAGCTTAGATCTGTTCCTGTTCCACCTGGAAACTTTAAAGCAGGAAACCTGTGCTATGACCAGTGGAAGCAAGTACAACACCTCTCCAACAACTTCTGGAATCGTTGGAAGATGGAGTATCTTTCTACTCTGCAAGGACGCAGGAAATGGCAACGCCTGAACCCTAACATACAAATTGGAGATCTCCTTCTGCTTAAGGACCAGCAAGCTGAAAGAATTGAATGACCCATGGGACTTATTGTAAAGAGCGTTCCTAGTAATGACGGTAAGGTAGAGGTGAAGGTTTCAAGACAAGGGACGGTGAAGAATTTCATTAGACCTATCACAAAACGTATTCTGCTCATTTGGAGAATGAACTTGTCTGCTTACGCTGTTGGATCCTACCTGTGACTTCAAGAAGAAAACTAAGATGAGTTATAAAATGTATAGTTTTTATTTACAGTAAAACCACTTTTTTAAACCTAACAATGGTCAATATAGGAAAAAAAAAACATTTTGTACATAGATTACATAGAAAATCATTTTTGCCAAAAGAAAGTCTGGTTTGTTCTCCAAAATAAAACAATATATATATTACTTTGCAATGTCAAATCCATCTTAAGACAAGGTTATCGCCAGGCTCATAGTGGAAATGTAAAAAATGCTCTGGTTTATATGGGTATACAGGTATAAGAGCTGCATTGATTTAAATAGCTTTAGCAACCTAGAAAACAATTGTTTTCTGTAAGAGTTCTGTTAAGGCCTTTACTGTGGTGTGGTGGCACTGATACTGTTAAGCCAAACATTCACTTCATTAACAGACCACAAATGTCATCCATAAATAGTTAATGCCTCATCCACTTTTAATATGGCCTGGCATTTTTTATTCTCTGTTTTAGACATTGTTTTCCAAATGTTTTCACTGGGACGCATGGCCCTATTTATAGATCACATATATTTTGTTCTTAGATGTTAATCGAAGCTGGGAAGCATGCCGGGGTTTTGTTTAAGAAAAGGTACTTAACAGCTGGTGGTTAAAATATTATGAAAACCTTTCCCTACGTTGAATACAATGAAATTCACCACTGAAAAGAAATTAATGTCAGTTCTCCTTGGCTACTCACCAATTCATTTACAAGGCACATGCACTCTAAAAACCAAATACTGAATTCTGAAGTATCACGAAGGTTATTTTATTTTTTATTTGATTTTGGAATATAAGGTAAAGCAAAAAAATAAGATATACATTTTATACATACGCTAAAAAAAAAAAAATATTTGTCAAGTGCTAGGTTCAAGTGCATGTGGTTTTAGTCGGTATCCTAATAAGGGGCATAGAGTCTGTTCCTAAGGTCTTTGCCAGATTGCTCTCAAGGGAATATAAGTCAGAGTCAGTATGCATAGACATTATTTTCCCATTACTTTTTCTGGGACTTGTAGTTCCTTAGTGGATTGGTTTGTTTGAATTGATGGGCATTAATGACATAGCACTGCACTTATTTTTTATTTTAACATGTATTCGATGCGATGTGATTAACCTGAAGTGTTCAGCTTGCAATTTTAGCCAATTTTCACTGTTCGCTGACTGCCTCATTTTAATATAGACTATTCTTATACAAAAAAGGTATTACTCCAAAAACTAACCAGTGACCAGCTGTTATCTTCCCTGGTGTTGGTTATTTTTTTCCAGACTTACCTTAATTGCATTGAGTAGAGAGGTTAACCATTGCTGTGATGGGTCAAGCGTAAATAGAGTGCTTGTGCCAGGTGCTACTGAAGTTGGTCTTTTGCTGCAGCGCATTGAGACCAGTTTCCAGGTGCCCTGTACAACAATAGGTGGATGCACTTTCGGTTGATGCATGTGCATGTGTCGTAGACAGCGCCCATCATTGATGTAAATATCTTCTAAATCGAGAAGGTTTAGGAGATATTTCAAGTACCTACCAGTAAGCCTTAATCTAGGTTTACCTGTAGGTTGTAAAGGATTTAACTTTAACATTCCCATGTTTGCTTTAAAGTGAAACCAAAATGGGTAAATCATTAAATGAAATATTAGCAACACAAGGCAGCTAGCTTAGTGCCCCCATCGGGGTGCCTTCATGTGCTAATATTACCCAGAATTTGGCCCCTTAACATTTTGCCCCCCTGTGACACACTGGTTGCCTACCATCGTGATGGGTATCCTCAATGGCAAATACTGTGGCACATGGTTGCAGGGAGCAAAACTATGCTCGCCATGATTTAGGGTACTCAATTAGAAAATCTTCCTAATGGGCAATTACTTGTATACTTCTGCTAAGTGCTACCAACACTGGATTAGGTTTTCCTCTCACTTCACTTTGCTTTAGGATTTTTGAGTTTCACCTTTCACTGTATCCAATTCTTCTTTTCGGGTGAAGAGACATCTCTCTAGGCATGCTATCTTGGGCATAATCTCTACTTTATGATATCTTGGTGTTTGGTTATTGCCTGGGGTGCAGAGGAGGCATGTTAACATGCACAATTTCTTTCTGAACACAGAATTAATGGAGCAACTAGACATGTGCATTAATTTTCTTCCGAATGCATTTTTGTCCGAATTTCTGTTTTTTTCGTTATCATTTTAACAAATAAAAACGAATGCGCAAAATCCGAAAGATCCGACATAAAAAAATGCTTTATTTTTGTTTTCGTTGCTACAACAGTTCGATATAGCTAGGAGATTCGATATGACAATAGCAATCTGTGTCTATCGAATGTGCCTAACCTAACTCTATTAGTCCAAGATTATTCCACATAGAGAGGAAAGATTTGACATTATAGAGACAATGTTTGGGTAGACCATTTGACATGAACGATGAAGATTCGACAAAGCAGTGAAAAACATACAAACGTCGAATCTGTCATTGAAGGCTTATGGTGTCTGTCGAAAGTTCTAAGAAGATTCGACAAGCAGCTAAACTGTACGATGCCACAATCGTACATTTCCGTTCAAATGCTCCACCCATAGGCTATAGAAGAATTCTAATGTTGGTTGACTAATATAATATAATTATTACTAGTGTCATACAACATTATTGGTTGGTTGACTAATATAATATAATTATTACTAGTGTCATACAACATTATAATTCTTCTATAGCTTGTAGGTGGAACATTCGACCGGAAATGTACGATTGCGGCATCATACAGTTTAGCTGTTCGGTCGAATCTTCTTAGAACATTCGACAGGCACCATAAGCCTTCAGTGACAGATTCGACTTTAATTAATTCTGATTTTCGGACTAATGCATTTTTTAACGAAACAAAATAAATAAAAACTAATTTCGGGAGTAACTAAATAAATACATTTTTCAGATGAAAACGAAATTCCGAAACAAAATATTTCAGTGTGCACATGTCTAGGAGCAACACATTTTCCAACCTACCACAGTAATAAACTTATCACCATTCTAACATGCTAAGTCCACATCAGTGATAGGCTGAGATACAAACCTGTGACTGACACCAAACTATTGCTCAAAGTGTCCTCTGGCCTTAATTCTTGTTTTATGTAAATTCTTCGAGCACCACATGACCCTGGACTCTCACTTAATGGTTCTATCTGTGTGGCAAATTGAACTTTTCCAGATTTAGGAGGGAGATGTTTTAAAGAAAAAAAAAATATTATTTGCTGGCCATGTGCAGTCAATTATTTTGAACAACTTTTTTACTCCAATCCTAATTCATTCAAAATATATCACATAATTGTCCATAGTAGAAAAGCCCATTCGCTTAATATATCACATTGAAGAGATATACAGGGCCAGATTCACAGAGCCCTTACTCCTGTCTAACTCGCATTAGACTGGAGTACTTTCAAATTACGCACGTTTTTTCACTACTCTGAACCCTCAAACCCTGAAAATACGGCTGCGGGCTTCAATTCGACTGGCTTACGTGTTTGTACGCCTTCGGATCTACATTGCAATAAATTTGCGGCCACTGGGTGGACTTCGCGTTGTTTTCCGCGTTGGGGTATGCTAATGAGCTTTTGCCGGCGATCCCAGAAATTACGATCTTAAATCGCAATCTCTTACGGCATCTTTAGTCATCTTTTTGCTGCGTAAAACTATACCAGCTTTTAGCTGGTCTAATATTAGACAGCCCATGTTAAGTATGGCCGTCGTTCCCGCGTCGAATTTCAACGTTTTCCAACGTCTTTTATTATTTTTTACGTAAGTCGTCCGGGAATAGGAATGTCCGTAAACGACGCTACTCAAAAAAAAAAATTACGTAACGACGTGATTTCATGCAATGCACGGCGGGAAATTTCTGAACGGAGCATGCGCAGTTCGATCGCCGCGGGGACGCGCCTAATTTAAATGCTTCACGCCCCCTAATTGCGTATTTCGATTACGCGGCGAGAAATAGACTACGCCGCCATATCGTACGGGCAAAAATCTACCAGAATTCGTCGTAGAGCCTTCTAAAAATTTGGCTGCGTAGCGTATCTCGGATACGCTGCGCAAATGTACATGTACCTGAATCTGGCCCACAGTTTATAGTATACTGGAAATACCCCACTGATTGTGGGGCAGATCAACTTCAAAGTATAGGAAGGAATTTATATATTCATTACAGTATGCAAATAGGGGAACAGCTTCTCAAAGATGCATTCTGGGAGTATGTTAAAAATCTGTAGCTATGAACAAAGGAAGACTGCATTACAATTATTAGAAATCCTCCCAGATATACTCACCCTGGTTTTCTGAAGAACACTGTATACTGTGATCAGCTAACATGCATTTGATCCCATGCAGTTCAGGCAGCAGGGTCAGGAGAACTTTAAACCCTGGCATTGCACCAAATAACAGCTGCACTGATCAGTAATCCAAATACACGTTTTACATACCTGGGTCTTTAATAATCACAAGCTGTGATATTTAACATACAGTTATAGTTATGTTTTTAATTTAAATAGCTGCAACACCACTTCACCAGATCTGACTGAAATCTTCCCAATGGGCCAGAGACAGCACAAATACTGTAGATACAAATACTGTAAATAAAAATAAAAAAAATACTGTAAATAAAACATTTTTACATTCAAAATCAAAAAGGGATTTGGCTTCAGATATACTTTGATTTTCAATTTCTGAAAAGAGTCTTGATTTTAGATTAGCACAAATTCTTTTTATCACATTAAACCCTGAAAGTATTTTTTACCTAACCCATAATCTGAGAACCAACTCCTAGATGTATTCCTTAATCTGAGCATTAACCATAAAATGTTATTTTAGCAATCAGTGTAAAAAAAATACTATTGCATTAAAAATGGTAAATGATAAATGCTTTAGGGCCTATTTAAAAAAACAACAGCATTTTGAAGAAATGTGTGCACCATATTAAAATAATCCACTCATAAACCTGCCCCACTGTTAGCATGCTTCTACCGTAGTGCAATACAGGGCCAGAAATAGGGGAGTGCCCCCCCCCCCCCCCCCAGATTTTTTAGGTGTGCACTCCAGATCTCTGAGAGTGCATCCACTGATCCATAAACCAGTCAAATGGGGGCAAGTGACATAAGAGATGCAGACAGTTGATGTAAGGAGGCACTCTGATAATTTGTGTAAGGGAATACCTGACACTCTGATTGGGACACCTGATATAAAGGGGTCATTCTGATTCAGACACCTGATGTAAGGGGGCCCTCTGGTGGGGACCCTGTGTAAAGGGCCACTCTGGTGGGGACCTAAATGTAAGGGGGAACTCTGATGGGTACCCTGATGTAAGGGGGCACTCTAGTAGGGACCTTGATGCAAGGGGGAACTCTTGTGGTGACCCTAATGTAAGGGGACACTCCGATGGGGACCCTGATGTAAGGGGGCACTATGATGTGGACCTTGATGTAAGGGAGCACTCTGGTGGAAGCCTTGATGTAAGGAGGCACTCTGATTAGTCCAATCCATGTAGGGAATATCTGATGTAAAGGGGCACTCTAAATGGGACACCTGATATAAGGGGGTATTCTGATTCAGACCCTACATGTAAGGGGGCACTCTGATGGGGACCCTGATGTAAAATGGCACTCTGGTGGGGACCCTAATGTAAGGGGGCACGCTGATGAGAACCCTGATGTTGGTGGCACTCCAGTGGGGACACTGATGTAAGGGGGCACTCCTGTGAGGACTCTCATGTAGGGGGGCACTCTGGTGGGAACCTTTATGTAAGGAGGCATTCGCGTTCAGACCCCTGATGTAAGGGAGCACTCTGGTGGGGACCCTGAAGTAAAGGGGCACTCTCATAGGGACCTTGATGCAAGGGGGAACTCTGGTGGTGACCCTAATGTAAGGGCGCACTCCGATGAGGACCTAGATGTAAAGAACACTGATGAGTATTCATAATGTAAAGAGGGACTCTGATGAGGACTCCCAATGTAAAGGCCCCTGACTTTATACTGCACCCCCAGATAAGTTACGCTACATCCAGTCCTGGTGCTATGAGGCACTCGTTTTACAACTGAAAGGAATCATGCCTCTTTTTGCATACTGAAAGTGAAGGGTCCTAGGCGTGGAATGAAAAACTGAGGCTATATACATACTGGCACTTTACTTGGGTATGCTGGATAACAAATCTTTTTCTAACAGTGGTTTACTTTATAAAGTATATGTTTTTCAATAATGAAAACTTAATACAAGAATCTCTGTGGGTGAGAACATTTAGCGTGGGATCATTCCACCTTATTCTAATATTACCTGCCAGAATGTTTTATTTCTCTCGCCACCGACAGCGTGAACCTGCCAGGTGAGAAATTCTCAGAAATAAATTTAATACTTTCAACTAATCATTGTGTTTTGTTTTCTTTAGTGATTACTGCTGACTGCTTACATTACAGCCTATATTTCATTATGGTGCCCAAACGTGAAATTGCTAGTAATACACATAATGCATTAACATAATCGCTGCACACCACGGCACAGCATATTTGATGTAACGCTATCAATAAACAGTAACCATTTTTAAGTTATTCTAAGTAGTCAGGGAAAGCAAAATACAAGAAAGTTGCTGAAAAACAAAATAATTGCAAAATGCTTAGAAAGTAGTATGCCAACAGTGGCCTATGAATAATTGCGAAGGATTCATTTCCATTTTACGGCAATTACTATTGTGCTGCAGGTCCTAATAGCTCAGCTTAAAACAAACTCGTCCATGCGTACTGCTGTCTTGGATGCATGGAATATTTCTATTAGTATATACAGTAAATAAAGTAGAATAAACAATAACTGTTTCAAACTTCATGAACAACATCATTTTTTATATAGAGGATATCATCTGTTTTAATTGAGAAACATAAAGGGAATATGTAGTGATTTTGTAATAACATTTTGTTAACATGTAAAGTGACACTAAACAATATCCTTATTTTACCAAAAATAATCCATACACATCCACTACTTAAAGGAGTTGTAAAGGAAAATTTTTTATTTTTTTGCTGAAATTACTGTTTACAGGGTATAGAGACTAGGGGCCAGATTCTCATAGATTAGCGCTGGCGTAGCGTAAGGCATTTACACTACGCCGCCGCAACTTAACAGAGCAAGTGCCGTATTCTCCAAGCACTTGTTCCGTAATTTGCGGAGGCGTAGTGTAAATGGCCCAGTGTAAGGCCGCGTAATTCAAAGGGGGCAGCTTGTATTTAAATTAAGCGCACCCCCGCGTCGATCGAACTGCGCATGCGCCGGGGAAAAAGCCCAGTGCGCACGCTCCAGCTCACGTCGGAAAGCGTCGTTGAAACCGACGTCAAAACGACGTGATCGTCACTTACGCAATGCCCTATTCGCGAACAAATTAGTTAAACGACGTAACCGACGGAAAAAGCCGACACTGACCCGACGCCATACTTAACATGGCATCCGACGGCACCCGACGGTACTGCGTAAGGTTACTCCACATATTAGCAGGGGTAACCTTATGCGTACGAAAACGACGACGGGCCACGTAAGAGCATCCGGGAATCTGACTAGTAGCCTCATTTGCATAGGCAAATGAGAAAACAACGTAAAGGTCACCTAGTGGCTGGAGTTGTCATTACATCTACGATCCACAAGTGTAATTGTATTACACTTGTTGAATCTTCACCCGTATTTATGCCTAAGTGATTCTAGGAATCAATCGTATAGATACCCGGGGGAAAAAACGGCGATACTACGGGGTATCTGAGATACCCCGTCGTAGCGCCTCTGAGAATCTGACCCATAATAGTTAACTGATTCCTTGTAAAAACGATTAAAAATAAATAAAAATCAATCATGTAGTGAACCTGCAGTTTCAGTTTTGTTTTTTGCATGTTTCCTGCCTCTCTGCCTTACAGAGCATACAGAGCCAATACAGGGCAGTGATGGTTTGTAAAACGAAAGTGATTGGTGCTGATGGGTTTATGACACACAGTAATCTCACCTCCTTGATTAATGACCATAGAGAGATAGCTCCTAGTGTTGTGGTGATCAGGAAACAGACAACCAGGAAGTGTGGAGATCAGAGAAGGATTACAGCAACTTGAGATGAAAAATGAACAATGAGGACACAAAAACAGCACTGCATTAAAGGAATTTTTTGTTGTTGTTGCTGAAATGACTGTTTACAGGTTATAGAGACATAATAGTTAACTGATTCCTTTTAAAAATGATTAAACATAGATAAAAATCAATAATATAATGTACCTGCAGTTTCAGTTTCATTTTTGCATGCTGTTTGCTGGTTCTCTGATGTACAGAGACACAGAGCCAATACAGGGCAGTGATGGTTTGGAAAACAAAAGTGATTGATGCTGAGGGGTTTTAGACACACAGTAATCTCACCTCCTTGATTAATGACCACAGAGAGAAAGCTCCCAGTACTGTGGTGATCAGGAAACAGACAACCAGGAAGCGTGGAGATCAGAGAAGGATTACAGCAACTTGAGATGAAAAGCGAACAATGAGGATACGAAAACAGCACTGCATTAAGGTAAAGGAAGCTATTAAGATTAAAAAAAAATCCTTTACAAACCCTTTAAGGTAAAGGAAGCTATTAAGATAAAAAAAAAATTCCTTTACAAACCCTTTAATGACTCCATAATACATTTTTCATTAAATAGTTTCTTAGGCTTTGTTCACATGTGTGGCTAGAGGATGTTAAAACCAGGAGGCTGAGCCATAGTTTTACCACCCACCAACCATCTACCTGAACCTGGGCATGCAGATACTTATTGCTGTACACATGCCACAGCTTCAATACTGTGTTTCACGGCCAGGGAAAAAATTAAACTGCATCTCCCATTCAATGGGCATTACTGCCACTGAACATGACTAGTTTAATTCTTTGGGGATGCACTGCAAGCGTCCCAAAACCACAATGCATGCGACTGCAGCACAGTAGTCTGGCACTTACAGGGTTAAATCAGGAGATGACATAATGTCTCCCCATTGCCTGTCAATTGCCCTTGGAAGTGATCCAATGCTGATTGTTCTTCAGAAGGCACATGTGAACAAGTCCTTACTATGTTTTTTTGCCCCCATAAGCTCCCAAATCTCACATTTTTCACTTAAAGTGGAGTTCCACCTTAAAAAGTAACTTTCGCTTAATCCCCTCCCCTCCCCCTTACATGCCACATTTGGCATGTAATTTTTTTGGGGGGGAGTGAGGGCTTCAGTAGGAGTGGGACTTCCTGTCCCACTTCTTGCTTCCCCCGAGGGGCTGGTAAGGCGATTAGGCCTAATCGCCTTACTGCAGCCCCTCCCTTTGGCGATCATCTAGGACACTGACAGGTCCTAGACGATCGCCTGTCCAATCAGCGGCGGGCCGCGCCGCACGCGCATGCGCAGTGCGGCTCGCGCATGTGCAGTGGGTGCCCGGCCGTGAAGCCGAAGGCTGTCACGGCTGGGTGCCCACAATCGCAATGAGGATGCCAGCCGGGGAGGGGGGGAGAGGAGCGGAGCTCCGGTCGGCGCGTCGCTGGAATGTGGAGAAGGTAAGTGTCTGTTTATTAAAAGCCAGCAGCTACACTTTTTGTAGCTGCTGACTTTTAATAAACATTACATTTGGGTGGAACACCCCTTTAATTTCTCTTTGTTTGGAAAGAGCGTGCACATTATTTGCAGTTAAATTAACTGCTCTATGCACACTCCAATAGTCCACAGTCCATAATCGCAAGCCAATCTCTGAAGCAAGCAGGAGAGGGTTGTTACATTACTACACACAGTGGGAGCATTGAGAATGAATGCAGCCACCCTCTAACAGGAACTCTGATTACAAGCAAAATTGATAGTCCTGACTGGAGCTGCTAGGATCACGGAGAGGCAGTAGATGCCGTAAAAAAAATCCAGCCAGAGAAGCTGTCCACCGTGGGATCTTTGGTGACGTACAAAATCAGCAGGCTAGAGAGCAGTCAGGGATTCAGGCAGAAGTTCAACACGATAATCAAGATCACAAGCAGTCAGAACACCCAGGGAGCTAATCCACACAAGCAGGCACTGAGAGATAGCATCACTTCCTATTTATGGGCTGCATTGATAGAAAATTGGCCACAGCTGGCAGCAGGTGGGGCCAGTGAGTCAAAGACAAGGTAAGGTTTAATACTGCAAGGACATTTCCAAAAGTCCAGATCTCCTCTGTAGCACAACAGGTAAGGCTGCAGCTGTGGGACCAGGAAGATCCTGGTTCAAACACACACAGGTACATGACAGGTCGTCATAACAGCTCAGGATTGGCAGTGTTTCTGTTGGTCTTTGACGGTGGCGTAATAAATGTGATGAAAAGGGGTGGGGGGCTCATCATTAGTATGTGCCCCTCTGGTGTATTCCAGCTGAAAGGTTGATAGAATACCATAATGGTTGCACTGTGGGCGGGGTTTGTCTCTGAGCAGAATCTACGGCTGGGGGCCTAATGTGTTATCTGGGCCCGCAGTGTATTGGTGGTATATGTGTTGGAATTCGAAAAGACCAACAGACTGTGTTAATTAAGTTGTTTACAGATGTTATATAATTATATATATATATATATATATATATATATATATATATATTTTATAATATATTTCAGTTTGGAGTTTTACTTTACAGTGTTTTAATAAATAGGATGTTTTGGCCAATTTAAGGTGTGGTCTCATCATTTTAGAGAATAAGATATGGGGGTTAGGGTAGAAGTGGTATAACAGTAAGAGGTAAGGTTGGGTACCTTTGGACTACACTGGTCCTGTACAATTGTTGTTGACACACACAGAAAGGTAGTCCTGTTGAGTCTCTGACCTATGAACATGTAAATACACAGTAATTTAGCACAATATAGCACAGCATAGCACTGTATAGCAACAAATTCTACCTACACAGACTGGCAGGTTTTCATAAACTACTCCAGCAAATGGATTTTTTGAACCTAACCTTTTATAGTGAGGCAGCTGACACATAACATAGCCAATATTATTGGCTTTTCTAAGGCCGCGTACACACGATCGGTTTGGTCCGATGAAACTGGCCTTAAGGCCTCGTACACACGATCAAATCTGTCTGCTGGAAACGGTCGGCCCGACCGTCCCAGCAAACAGATTTGATCGTGTGTACGGGGCGAGCCGACGGATTTGGCCATCCGACAGATTTCAAAACATGCTTTGAAATCTATCGGGTGGGAATCCGTCCGCCCGACATGTCTGCTGGTTAGTACACTTACCAGCAGACATGTCGCCTCGCACCGCCGCCGAATGGATTCGGCGCATGCGCGGAAGTGTTTTACTTCCTGGTGCGGTGACGTGGCGGCGTCAACGTCACCGACACGTCAGCGCGCCGTCTGCTGGCGGGGATTTTGGTTTGCTCGTGTGTACACGCGAGCAAACCAAAATCCAAACAGAGAGATTTGTTCAAATCGGTCGGACAGACCGTTTTGAACAAATCTATTGCCTCGTGTGTACGAGGCCTCAGGCAGTGTTTCTCAACTCCAGTCCTCAAGCCCCCCCAACAGGTCATGTTTTCAGGATTTCCCTCAGATGAAAAGGCTGTGGGAATTACTAAGGCAGTGAAACTGATTAAATCACCTGTGCAAAATAATGGAAATCCTGAAAACCTGACCTGTTGGGGGGGCCTTGAGGACTGGAGTTGAGAAACACTGCCTTAAGGCCAGTTTCATCGGTCCAAACCGATCGTGTGTACAGCCCATCGGACCAAAGTTTTAAAACTTGCTTTAAAATCTGACCGATGGACGCCTGACCATCGGGCCAAACTGATGGTTAGCTCACAAAAGCATCGGGCCAAAAACCCACGCATGCTCAGAATCAAGTCGACGCATGCTTGGAAGCATTGAACTTTGTTTTTTCAGCACGCCGTTGTGTTCTACGTCACCGTGTTCTGGCCCGATCGGATTTTGAACCGATGGTGTGTACGCACATCAGACCATCAGTCTGTGAACCGATGAAAACGGTTCGTCGGACCA
This sequence comes from Rana kukunoris, assembly GCA_029574335.1. Taxonomy (NCBI): domain Eukaryota; kingdom Metazoa; phylum Chordata; class Amphibia; order Anura; family Ranidae; genus Rana; species Rana kukunoris. The sequence continues at coordinate 137,535,381 of CM056053.1, forward strand.
TTTTCATCGGTTTGGTCCGATCGTGTGTACATGGCTTAAGTCAGTTGGCCTAAATTAAAAGGCCAGGCAGTGCTTTATGGCTATAAAAAATTCAGTTTACCATAAATGTGCCAGAACCACAAATCTCTAGCGTTCAAGGTTTGCCTTGACAGGTATGAGTAAACCAAGTAAAGATTGGTTCCCCAGGCATTTGGGGAACCCAGTTAGTAATCCAAGAACCCCAAACATAGCATCCAAATCCTATTAATGTTTATGGTAGCCAAATCTTTCAATGTTTTTCTAACCTTTTCAGGGCCAATTTGCCAGTTTTTGTTAAAAAAGACCATAGGTAGCCCAATACTGTCATGGGTGACATATATTTTTTTATTGGAGCTTAAAGAGCAACAATAAAAACACACGCTACTTTTATATTATTTAATTTGGGGATGCTGCAAACCTGCACATGAAGGTTCACACCAGTACTATGGACTGAGGAGGATGGTGGAGTGATACCGCCAGGGGCCCTGAAATTTAAGGATTGTGCAAGCAAGCTGATTTTGGCTTTAAATACAGGAAGGAGGAAGGTGCTCCTTTGGTTTAGAACACTGTAGAGCATTTCATCCTGGGAGCCTCCTGAAAGGTTATTACAGTCGCCTAAAGTCAGGGCCAGATTAAGGCCCCGTACACACTATCAAATCTATCTGTTCAAATCGGTCGGACCGACCGATTTGAACAGATCTGTCTGCTGGCATTTTGGTTTGCTCGCGTGTACACACGAGCAAACCAAAATCCCCGCCAGCAGACAGCGCGCTGACGTGTCGGTGACGCACCAGGAAGTAAAACACTTCCGCGCATGCGTCGAAATCATTCGGCGCGTGTGCGAGAAGACATGTCTGCTGGTTAGCATACTAACCAGCAGACATGTCGGGCGGACGGATTCCCAGCCGACAGATTTCAAAGCATGCTTTGAAATCTGTCGGGTGGCCAAATTCGTCTGTTTGCTCGTACACACGATCAAATCTGTCTGCTGAAACGGTCTAGCAGACCGTTTCCAGCAGACAGATTTGATTGTGTGTACGAGGCCTAAGAACATCATGGGCCTGGTGCTGAGGATTTTGGTGGGCCTTTTATAAATAATAAATATACAAACTATTTTTGTTATAACAAATTAAATTAAAGAGAGAGAGAGGGAGGATGAGAGAGAGGTGAGGGGTAAGGGAGGGAGGATGAGAGCGAGAGGATGCGCATGAGCATGTATGGGAATGACATCAACCCAGCCCAGCCAAGGCAAGTGACTGAAGGCGCAGAGCCCAGAAGGAAGACCGGGTCATCGCCTGACAGATCACAGATCAAAGCACTGGAGGGGTCAGTCTGGCAATTTAAGTGTACCCTAATGTGCTAATATGCTGTGCATATTTGTACACTATGGCATAACCTACCTCAGGGCCTCTAAAAAATAGTAATGTTAGCGAAGTTTACTACCGCTTTATTATCACAGGATGCCTAAGTGCAAAGTTGCCAACATTTTAAAAATATTTTTAATGGACACTTTTTTTTTTTACAAGTGCTTTATTTAGAGTAGCTGAGATCCCCTATGTTCTCCATACATCACAGTAGAAATCACCAAATTAAATAAGTACTAATAATAAGCAGAACAAATATGAGGACTGAGAATATTTCCTTTAGTTGAACGTACAAAAGTGTGCCCATTCTAAAGCTAGTAATATTAAGGATATTCAGTATAATTTAAAACAACTGTTTTTGTGGGTAAGAGGCATAGGAGAGGAGTAGGGACGGTGAAAAAAAACTGGGAAGTATGTGCAGGTGATGGAGAGGAATGTGGAGGGTCTAACTGTGGGCACTATGTACAGGAGAGGAGTGTGGAGGGTATGACAGTGGGCAGTATGTACAGGAGAGGAGTGTGGAGGGTATGACAGTGGGCAGTATGCACAGCAGAGGAGTGTGGAGGGTATGACAGAGGGTGGTATGTACAGGAGAGGAGTGTGGAGGGTATGACGGGAGGCGGTATGTACAGGAGAGGAATGTGGAGAGAAAGATAGTTGGCAGTATGTAGAGTGTGAAGGGTAAGGTTGGTTTACAGTATGTACAGGTGAGGAGTGTGCAGGGTATGACAGTGAGTAGTATGTATAGGAGAGGATTGTGGAGGTTATCATAGTGGGCAGTATGTACAGGAGTGTAGAGGGTATGATGGGGGCAGTATCTACAGGATAGGAGTCTGGAGGGTATGATACTGAGCAGTATGCACTAGAGGAGTGTGGAGGGTATGATAGTGGGCTGTATGCACAGGAGAGGAGTGTGGAGGGTATGACAGTGAGCAGTATGTACAGGAGAGGAGTGTAGATGGTATGATACTGAGCACTATGTACATTAAATGAGTGTGGAGGGTAAGACAGTGAGCAGTAGGCACAGGAGAAGAGTGTGGAGGGTATGACAGTGGGCAGTATGTACAGAAGAGGAGTGTGGAGGGTATGACAATAGGCAGTATGTAGAGGAGAGGAATGTGGAGGGTATGAGAGCGAGCAGTATGTACAGGATAGAAGTGTGGATGGTATGATACTAAGCAGTATGTACATTAAATGAGTGTGGAGGGTAAGACAGTGAGCAGTATGTGCAGAAGAAGAGTGGGGAGAATATGACAGTGGGCAGTATGTACAGGAGAGACATGTGGAGCATATGACAGTGGGACCTATGTTTAGAAGAGAAAATGTAGAGGGTTTGACAGTGGGGACTATGTATAGGAGAGAAGTTTGGAGGGTATGACAGTGAACAGTATGCACAGGAGAGGAATGTGAAGTGTATGACGGTGGGCAATATGTATAGGAGATAAGTGTGGAGGGTATGACAGTGGGCACTATGTATAGGAGAGGAGTGTGGAGGGTATGACAGTAAGCAGTATGTACAGGAGAGGAATGTGGAGAGTGCGATAGTGGGCACTAAGTACAGGAGAGAAGTGTATGACAGCGGGCACTATGTACAGGAGAGGAGTGTGTAGAGCAGTGTTTTTCAACTCCAGTCCTCAAGGCACACCAACAGGTCAAGTTTTCAGGCTTTCCATTATTTTGCACAGGTGATTTGATCAGTTTCACTGCCTTAGTAATCACCACAGCCATTTCATCTGAGGGAAATCCTGAAAACTTGACCTGTTGGTGTGCCTTGAGGACTGGAGTTGAAAAACACTGGTGTAGAGTATGACAGCGGGCACTATGTATAGCAGAGAAGTGTAGAGGGTATAACAGTGAGCAGTATGTGTAGGAGAGAAGTGTGGAGAGTATGTACTGTACAGGTGAGGAGGATGAAGGAATCTGGGAAGGAAAAATGTAAAGGTTTGTGGAAGGATGTTTAGGAAATGCGTAGTGGTTAAGCGGTACATACAATGAAATCTATATCTATATTGAAATTACCCCAATTAAGCAGAGACCAGCCATAGTCGATCTATGTATGGGCTAGCTGGTTTTACACAAGTCAATCTATTATGTGACTTGAGTACAACCAGCCTGTCAGGTTTTTCCCAAAACAATCGGTGCTGCCAGCTATAGTTAGGGTAGTCAGGGTATTCACAGGCAGAACACAATAAAACTGCAGGAGTGATTCCCCCATCCACAGGTCAGCAGGTGAGAGGGTGTGTGGAGGACAGGCTAGGGAGAGATACTAGTCAGTCCCTGGGAAGGCCCTGGCTAGTATCAGAGCCAGATACACACAGGTTACATACGCCACGATCGCTAGAGCGAGAGCAATAATTGTAGCACTAGACCTCTTCTGTAACTCTAAACATATAACATATAAAAAAGTTAAAGCATCGCTTAGGGCAGTGGTCATCAACCCTGTCCTCAGGGCCCACTGACAGGCCAGGTTTGCAAGACAACTGAAATACATGACAGGTGATATAATTTGCTGCTCAGTGATTGCAGTATTCTAGTCTGCATCTCCCCAAGGTAATACATAAAACCTGGCCTGTTAGTGGGCTCTGAGCCCAGGGTTGATGACCAAAAGCGTGCCCACAAGGTGTGACAGGTGTGCCCAGGCACACTCTAATCCTCATTGTGCTCTTGTTTTGTGCTGACTGCTGTGCCTGCAACATGTCCCTGTGACCTGTCACCAACACTACCTGGGGTCCAGTCAGCAAAAACAGCTGTGTGCTGTGCCTTTCGAGTGGGAGGATTGAGCAGGGAGGGACTACAGCCGCGGAGTAACCCAGCCGGGAGCGGCATTTGTCGATGCAGCGTCTATAGTTCCGGCTGCAGGTCCCGCAGGCTCCGGTGGAGTGGTCAACAACTTTATTCCGCCCCCCTCCTCCGGCCATTCTCTCCATTAGATGCAGGAAACTTGCCTGGATAGCGTGTAAAAATAAATATATATGTTACATACTTTTTTGCTGACAAGTCAGGGTTTATATAGATTTAATTGTCTACGTAGTAAATATATATATATTTTTTTTACACAATATATATATATATATATATATATATATATATATATATATTACATATGCAATTAAAACTATATGAACCCTGGCTTGTCAGCAAAAAAGTGCCTATATGTGTGTATATTATACTACATGTCTTTGGTATAAAAAAAAAAAATCCCAAATGTATATTAGCAACTTCACGTATGCCTACAGCCCCAATATTTGGCGGACAGAAGGCAGTGCCAAATGTGCGTTAACCTACCTGTACGTCAGCCCACATTGAAGAAGTGGCGGCTGGTGTACAAAATTTTGGAGGTGGGAGGGCACAGACAAACTGAAAAAAAAAAACATCAATGCCAGCCACTGTGCCCATCAAACACAGCCCCTGTGCCATCAAATGCAGCCACTGTACCCATAAATTACTGCCACTGCGATATCAAACACATCTACAGTACCCATCAATTGCTGCCACTGTGCCCATCAATTGCTGCCACTTTGCCCATCAATTGCTGCCACTGTGCCCATCAATTGCTGTTACTATGCCCATCAATTGTTGCCACTGTGCCCATCAATTGCTGCCAGTGTGCCCATCAATTGCTGCTACTGTGCCCATCAATTGCTGCCAGTGTGCCCCGTAATTGCTACCAGTGTGCCCATCAATAGCTGACACTGTGTCCATCAATTGCCGCTACTGTGCCCATCAAATGCTACCAGTGTGTATCCCCTGCCCGCTTGGCACTTGCCTGTCTTGGTGGGGTAGCGGGTCACAGCGGCGGTATCGTGCATGCTCCTCGATGTCTTCTCCTGTCCTCTCTTGCCGTCAGCTGCTATGATTGGATGCCTGATAGGCATCCAATCATAGCGCCTGTCGTTTCAGCCAATCAGGTGACAGGTAACAGACCTGAGCACCTGATTGGCTGAGAAGCGTGTCAGTGTTAGGAAAGCAAATTAAGTGCTCTAATCAAGTGCTTCCACAAAATACCCTGCAGCTGTAATTCAGGCGCCTGAAAAAAGGGCATGTGAACAGGGGGTGGAAGCGGCGACCATAGATAGATTCATGCAATGCATGAATCTATCTATGGTGATAGAGAGGTAGCAGGAGAAAGGGGGCGGTGCCCGTGCGCTCCTTATGGATGCACCGCCGCTGAATTGGAGACTCCTGCGATCTATGTGTGGCCTGGACCCAATAAATCACATTACCGCTGGTCTCGTACCGTGTGACTGCTGTGTCCAATCATAGCAATCACATAGTAAATAATGCAAACTGACTTTTCTTGTGAAAATAAATAAATAATGCAAACTGAAAGCAAGCATTGGTTCTCTCTGCTCTCTTTGTGAGAGCAGAGAGAACTGTTGCTGCAGTCGGTGAGTGTACAGTAGCCTTTCACACTGCATGTACACTCACAGAGTGTACATACATATATATATACACACACACACACAGACACACGTGTGTTTGAGATTTGGTTTGAGGTGCACACCCTAATGCAATAGGCTGTGCACGCCTATGTTGATGACCTCTTGCTTACTGGGCACATATACCCCCTTCCTGCCCAGGCAAAATTTCAGCTTTCAGCACTGTGTCGATTTAAATTTAAATTGCGCGGTCGTGCGGCGTGCCTCCCAAACAAAATTGGTGTCCTTTTTGTCCCACAAATAGAGCTTTCTTTTGGTGGTATTATTTATTTATTTATTTTTTTCACATCAGACTTAACCGGAAGGTTTAGAGGCTTAAAGAGAGTTCATTTTCGTCCGCCCTTCTTCCCTTTGTATTTCCTCTTCGGTTTCGCATTACTTGTGACTTATGATTTTTTTTTTTTTTATTATCTTTTCTTTATTCTTTCTTTCCCACTGCCTCTCTTTTTTATTTTTATTTATATAATTATCGTGGGGAAGGGATACAAGGTTACAGGTTACAGATTACACATTGAGAGGGGTCACTTTACTATTATTAAACCTTACTCATACAATAACCATTTCTCGTTACTCCCCTCTATCTCAATATCCCTAACTTCTCCTTTTTTAGATTAGTTTCTTGCTCCCGGCCCTTTTTTTTTTTTTTCCCTCTCTGCCCCCCCCTGTTGTTCCCACCCCCCTCCCTGCTTCTCGAACGTTTACCTTTTCGGGTCAGGCCGCCTTTTTTTTTTTTTAAGTTTACTTGTCCGTCTCTAATATTAACCTAACAAAACTTTCTGTTGTTTTAAAGGATCTCCAATGGTCCCAGATCTTTCCTCCCCTTCCTCCCTCTTCTTCACCCAAGTCTACCCTTCTCAGATATTCCATATAGTTGACCCGGTGTATCAGTTCTTTTAAGGGGGGCTTCTGAGGGTATAGCCAACATTTCGGGATTAACCCCTTTGCTGCGTTTAGCAGTACCGGGACCAATGTCGAACTATATTTTTTTTCTCCTTTTACTATCCCTTGTCCGTGGAACAGACAAGTCTGAGGGTCTAGAGGAATCCTTTCTTTTGTGATTTCTTCTATTAGGTCGAGTACTTCCTTCCAATATTCCTGGACTCTCGGGCAATCCCACCAAATATGGAATGTAGTCCCTTCCTGGTTACACTTCCTCCAACACAAAGGGGAATTAGTCGGATGTATTTTGTTTAATTTAACCGGGGTCAGGTGCCATCTCATCAAGCATTTATAATTAGCTTCTATTGTTGTAATATCTTTGGCATAACTATAAGAGGCTTTAATCATGTGTATGTCTTTGTTCTTTTCCCTGATGTCTTTCCCCCATTCCTCTATGCTTCGTATTGTTCTCTTTGATCCTAATTCTGTCAATATTTTATAAATCGCCGCAATTCCATGCTGTAGTGTTTTTCCGGTGGAACAAAGTTTTTCTATTGGGTTCAGTGCTGTGTCATCTCTTATTGGTGCAGGCAATGTGCTAACAAAGTGCTTCAATTGTAGGTATTCCCAATCTGTTATGTTTTGAACCCCTTCAACTGTTGGTATATCCTCTTTTTTTTTTCCCTTGTGTGACTATTTCCCCCAACCTTATACTACCTAATGTATTTCCAAATTTAGTCCTATTTCCTGGTGCAAAGAATTCTGTGTTAGCTAATGGAATTAATGGGGAATTATATTCCCATTTTTCCTGTTTACGTATTAAATCCCATATCTTTATGACCTGCTTTGTGATACTATGAGTGTCTATGTTACTTGTCCTAAATTTTGGTGGAATCCAAACTATTGTGTTTAATTGTTGCTTACTTATTTTTTTTTCCATCTGTGCCCATTTTTTTTTTCGTGTTCCTTTTTGTCCATTCCACAAGTCTTGCTAGAATTACAGCTTGAAAATATCTTTTTGTATCGGGAAGGGCTAATCCTCCTCTTTTTTTTTCTCGGGTGAGGATTGTATGACTTACTCTTGGTTTTTTATTTTGCCAAATATATTTTATTATTATGGTTTTTAGCATCTTTTTTTCAATCAATCATTTTTATTGTAGAAGTTTTCAGGGGAACAGAAAAGAAAAAGGGGAAATGTAAAAGCACAGGGTACAAAGGGGTATGCACAGTATTCAAATTGTACATGAAACATAGTATATTACAGAACAAAACAGAGATGGATGTAGTTAAGACAAATAATCACGTATTCAATGGAACAGAAATTCGAGAACCTCATGAGTGTTGGGGCCATATGGACCAACAGAGATCAAAATGTCTGGTCGTCATGGAATTAAGTGCTATAAGCTTTTCAAAAGTGAAATTCCTGTGGACCTCTGTTATTACATCTGAGACAATCACAGTGTTTTTTGATTTCCAATTCCGTAGAATGGATGTGCGTGCTTCCAATAAAATATGCGTAACTACAGTCCTCATGTGGAAAGGGAATCTGTCAATGTGTATGTTGAGAAGAGCTAATGCTGGATCTGGTTGAGTCAATATCCCTGTGATGGAGGAAATGAGTTTAAAAACCTGATTCCACAGGCTTCTCACATGTGGACAATACCAGAATATATGCATGAGATTGCCCACTTGACCACATTCTCTCCAACAATTGGCTGGGGTGCCAGGATAGAACGTGGCCAATCTCAATGGAGTGTAGTACCATCTGTTGGTCAATTTAATGGACAATTCCCAGTGTTTCACACAATGAGATGCTTTATGAATCGTCTGGAAGGCACACGACCAATCCTCTTTTGAAAATCTAGTACTTAGGTCTACCTTCCAATTTTTTCATTGCTGTCGTTTTACAAAATTTCATCTTATCTTGGAATATATTGTAGAAAAGTGATATGCCCTTTGAGGCAGGTTGAGCGACAGAATAAAATTTCCACACCCTCTTTGGAAGGGATATGGTCGGGGGAGGTAATTAGTGGAGGAAGCGTACAATTCTGTCACAAGTGTTAAAAGATCTGTCAGGTAAATGGAATTGAGATACAACTATGGTAGGATGTAGAGGTGTATCGTTCGCGTAGAGTTCCGAAATATCAGTCACCCCGTGTGAATTGAGTTCAGAGACTGTCAATCTGGGTATTTTGGCTTCAAGTATTCGTAATGGTAGTTGGAAGTCAATACCCTGAAATTCTTGATGGTCTTGATTCAGTATATGTCTCCACGCTTTTAACGAAGTCTGTATGGTAGGGGGTAAAGAGGTCAGCTTCCAAGGAGACCATTTGTCGCTGAGCAACATAAGTTTCACGTTAGCCGTTGGTGACAGTATGTTTTCTATGTTCACCCAGGGTGGAAGGTCTAGGTCATGGAACCAGTGTTTAATTTGGTCAAGTCGAGCTGCCCACATATAGTCGTGTATGTCGGGTAGACCTGCTCCTCCTACTTTTTTGTGAGACACAAGATTGTTACGTGAACACCGAGCTCTTTTACCTTGCCAAATATACTTCCATCCCAATGTTGTGAGGCGATTAAGGTAATGGTATGGTATACACAATGGAATTGCACGAAAAAAAATATAGGATTTGAGGCATAATCAACATTTTGAAAGCTGATATTCTGCCCATCCAGGACACTTCTTTTTCAGACATCCCTTTGAGTTGGGTTTCAATTTTTTCAATCAGTGAGGGGAAATTAGCTTTGATAAGCGTAGAGACACTACTTGTAAGGGTGATACCAAGGTATTTGATAGAGCCCGAGCTCCAGGTGTAGGGTAATTGGGATATTAGGCAACTCTTGATATGAGGTGGTACCCCCAAGTCAAGGATAAGAGATTTGGCAAAATTAACTTTGTAATATGAAATCTTTCCAAATGTCATTAAAGTATTGTGAACTTCATGCAAAGATTTGACAGGGTTGGTCAATAGTAGTATCACATCATCAGCAAAAAGACTGTTAGTGTGATTTTCATGGCCAAATTGAAAACCCGAAATCCCTAGATTAGACCTGATGGCTTCGGCTAGGGGTTCTATTATTAGATTGAAGATTGATGGGGATAGAGGGCAGCCCTGCCGTGTACCATTTGTTATAGGGAAAGACTCTGAAAGGAACCCAGAAGAGTACACTCGAGCAGAGGGACAAGAGTACAAAGCTAATATCACAGATAAGATAGAGCCCTGAAAACCAAATTTCTGTAGAACCATTTCCATGTATGTCCAGTGTACTCGATGGAACGCCTTCTCTGCATCAATAGACAACAACAGGGAAGGCGTTCGAGTTTTTCCAGCATGGTGAATAATATCGATGATATGCCTGGTGGCGTCAGAGGCCTGTCTCCCCCTCACAAAGCCCATCTGGTCGCTTCGAACAAGTGTAGGGATGATATGTTTTAATCTTGTGGCTAAGAGTTTTGCGTAGATCTTGGTGTCAGTGTTAAGGAGGGAAATAGGTCTAAAATTCTCAGGTGCGTCTGGGGTTTTACCAGGTTTTGGAATTGTTACTATGTGAGCTCCTAACATTTCTTGGGGGAGGGAAGTGGTGGATACAAAATTGTTGAAGACTGTCGACATATATGGTGCTAAAACTGTTTGGAATGTTTTGAAATATTCGTTGGAAAAACCATCGGGACCCGGTGACTTCCCCATGGGAAGGGAGTGTATGACTTTCATTATCTCTTGTGGTGTGATAGGTAAGTTAAGATCTTCTAATTGTTGGGATGTTAGAGAGGGGAGTTTCAGCTTATGAAGGAAGGATTGAATCTCATGTATACTAGGTTGGGGATTATTGGCATCTTTTTTGAGGTTATACAGAGAGCCGTAGTATTTCGCAAATAAATCAGCAATTTTTTGGGGGTGTGTGACTTTGTGTAGGGAGAGTGGGTCAGTGAGGAAAGCTATTCTAGATGTATTGCGCATAACCTTTAATCTATTTGCTAAGTATTTACCTGCTTTATTAGCATTGTTATAATGATTGAGTTTAAGCCTCCTCAAGTGTTTATCATATTGTTGCGATAATAGTTCCCTAAGTTTTTCTCTAAGGTCTTTCAATTTGGCGGTCAAGGGAGGGGATGGTGATTGTTTATTACTGTTCTCAGTATCCTTTAGGTCACTGAGGACATCTTTGATTTCTTTAGATCTTTTTCTTTTTTCTATTGCCCCTATTTGTATGATAATACCCCGTATAACTGCCTTGTGAGCATTCCACAAGGTATTGGGATCATTTACAGAATCTGAATTGAGGCGGAATAATTATTAAGGTGTTCGGTAATGGATTTTTGGTGGTGTGGATTTAGTATAGTCCTATTGTTACAGCGCCAGATTGATGAGGAGGGAGAGACACCTCTTTCTATAATAGACAAGGAGATAGCAGCGTGGTCAGACCACGTAATGTCATGTATTGATGTTTTATCCATGTCCTGCAGTAGCCACTTGTCCGTCAAGAACATGTCTATTCTCGAGTAGGAACCATGTCTCCCTGAAAAAAAAGTATAGTCGCGTTCATTCGAATGAAGGCACCTCCAGGCATCAAATAGTTCTTCTGAATGTAGAAGCGGTAGAAGTGTTGGAGTCCCTCTTGTCCTTCCAGGTGAGGAGTCAATCATTGGATCTGAAATAATGTTAAAATCACCGCACACCAATAGTTTGCCATATTGTAAAGAATTAGCTCTCCTAAGCACTCTTCGTATGAATCGCAGCTGGTGGGTGTTCGGAGTGTAAAGTGAGACTATGGTGTATGGTTTAGCGTTTATGTCACCAGCAATTATCACGTATCTGCCTTTAACATCAGTGATAACATTCTTAGGTTTGAAAGCTATAGAATTTTTAAACGCTATCAGAACACCTCCTTTTTTGGCCGTTGGGTTGGAAGCAGTATAGATAGAAGGAAAGTCTTTATGAGTAAATTGCGGAGTTTTATTCGCTTGGAAGTGTGTTTCTTGCACACATAGGATATCTGCGTTAGATTTGTGAACCTTTTTCCATAACGAAAATCTTTTTGGTGGGTGGTTTAGACCTCTAGCATTCATAGACAGGATTGTGATCATCATAGTGAAGTTGGTACAGCAGTGTGTTTAACAATCGTGGCTTGGTACTCACATATCAGGTAGAGATCGCTGCCGTTGGCACTCAGCAAGACAATTGTGACAAGAAGAGGTTTGATACCGAACCTGGTAGAGGAGGAGATGTCCTGAGGAAACCTGTGCATATCACGAAAACAAACAAACAAGGTAGAAACAAAAAAAGCATAAACAGTCAACCAAATAAGTTTAAGAAATGGATCCATCAACTGATCCTATCGCAGATGTAGCTGCTATTAAGCTAACAGGGGAAATGGGAGCTACTGTGTAGCAACTCTATACCGGAGATATTTTAGGTAGGGCTTGAATTAAACTTGGGTTTTGCTGCCGTTTGTAGATTTCTTGTTTTTCTTGCGGGAGACTACTTGCCAATCATGTTGAATCCCTTGGGGGACATTCATGGTACGTGGATCTGTGGTTTGGTCCGGGATTATTCCCCAGCGGCGTAGTAGAGCCAGACCTTCTTCCAGATTGGATACTGAAGTATTAGAACCATCATGAGTAATCACCAAGGTAGCCGGATATTTCCATTTGTGTGGCACTGCGTGATTCCTCAACGCTTTGGTGATTGATAATAGATTCCTACGGCATTGCAAAATATGCCTGGAAAGGTCAGGCAGGAGTCTGCGATTTCCGTATTGTCGGGGAAGGCTCCCTGGTCTACGTGATGTTTGTAAAATTACGTCTTTCACATGGAAAAAATGGATTCTGAGTAAAACATCCCTAGGGATTTCATCAGGGAGAAATGACGGTTTAGGGATCCTATGTATGCGGTCAATCAGGAGATCTTGGGCTGTTGCCTCTGGTAACAGTGAGGAAAATAAAGTTTGTGCATATTGGAGGAGTTGGTTAGGAGGCACTGTCTCAGGCACACCCCTTAGCTTGAGGTTATTCCTCCTAGATCTGTCCTCGAGGTCCGCCATTTTGTCTTTGATCCATGTAATTTCATCTCTCTGATTGGAATGTGCATCCACCATAACATTGTGTGAAGAGGCAAAATTCTCCATTCTGTGTTCGATTGTGTCCACCCTGGTACCCAGAGTATGTACCTCTCTCTGACATTCAGTCAAACCTCTGTACAGATCTGCTTGCAGGGAAGAGCGAAGAGAGAGCAGCATTTCCTTGAGCATTGTGTCAGAAATTGGTTTATCAGCTGTAGGAAAATTTGCTATAGGGTCCCCTTCTCTTTCTCTAGGATTAAATGAGGCCTGAGAGTGGGTGGCCATTTCCATGGCGCATTCTGGCCTAGGTGGGGATTCTCTCCTCATCTTAGATTTAACCGGGCTTCTGGTAGTGGGACTCGGGGTTCCCGAGGGAGTACCGCTCAGTGTGTCACTCTGGAGCGAATCATTATGTTGCATACCGTCATTGGAGCAGTGGGGCATAGCCTGTACAATTCCTCTCACAGAAGCCGCGCCATTTTGAGGAGTCCCGCACGCCGTGAGGGGAATGAAATTTTCCATCTTCTGAGGCTGTAGCGTTTTTTTCCGGTTTCTTCCCATCACCACATCGTTCAGTGAGGATTCACGAACAAACGGGACGTCTCAACGATCGAAACGCCCTCGGTGTACGCTGTTGTGGGCTGAAAATCTCCGGTGTGTCACAGAGCTCCCGGGTCAAGCGGCCATCTTAGAGGCCGGTAGCCCTGCCCCTCGGTTTTTAGCATCTTAAAAAAGCTTTGTGGGATGTTGATTTGGAGCATTTGGAATTTATATATAATCTTAGGTAACAGCATAATTTTAAACGCATTAATCCTCCCCATCCAGGAAATCTGTCTTTTATTTAAGTTTTTTACGTCTCGTCTTATTTCGTTTAATAAAGGAATATAGTTGGCCTCATAGAGGTCTTCTACTTTGGGGGTTATTTTTATACCTAAGTAAGTAAATGATTTTTGTTCCCACGTAAAGGGGAATGCTTTTTGTAAGGCCACCTCTTCCTCTGTCTTTATTCCTATATTCATAATTACGGTTTTTACTGGATTTATTTTAAAATTTGACAGATCCCTGTATCTTTTTATTTCCTCCAATATTTTAGGTATAGATATTTTTGGTTTGGTCACGTATAGGAGCACATCGTCGGCATATGCTGCCACCTTGTGTTCCTCCTCTCCCACTCCCACCCCCCCTATGTCTGGGTTATTCCTTATCTTACACGGTAATGGTTCCAGGGCTATTACATATAGGAGAGGTGAGAGCGGGCAGCCCTGCCTTGTTCCGTTCATCATATCTAGCACCGGCGATACGCTCCCATTGACCTTTACCCTTGCCGTTGGGGATTTATATAGGTTACCCACCCATTTCATATATCTGGGACCCAGTCCTACGCTTCTCAGGGCATCCATCATAAACCCCCAGTCGACTCTGTCAAACGCTATTTCAGCATCTAATGACATGAGTATGACTGGGGGTTTCTTCTTGTTTCCTTCCTGTAGTAATAGGATCGTTCTTAGACTATTGTCGCGTCCTTCCCTGCCTGTTACAAATCCTGTCTGGTCAGGGTTTATTAATTCCAGCATAAACGGTTTTATCCTTGTTGCCAGTATCTTTGCAAAAAAAATTATGTCGGCATTCAGTAGTGCAATTGGACGGTAACTAGAGCAAAGGGTGTTATTCTTTCCTGTTTTGGCTATGATTGAAATATTGGCAAGAAGTGATTCTTTCCTTACCTTTTCTGTTTCACCTATTTTATTAAAATAGATACACATCTCTGGGGTCAATTGCTCTTTACATTTTTTATAGTATTTAATTGGCAGTCCATCTGGGCCTGGACTTTTTCCCCCGGGTGTTTCTTGAATCGCTTGGTTGATTTCTTCCTGTGTAATTGGGTCTTCCAGAGTTTCAACTGTTTCTTGCATTAATTTTGGTAAATTTGCTTCCTTTAGGTATTCCCTAATTTTCCTTTCCCTTACCTCCTTCTCTTCTCGCTTCTCCCCCTTCCTGATTGTATATAGGTTGGTATAGAATGTCCGAAAGGCTTCTGCGATTTCGGACGTCCTGTACCTCATCTGGCCTTCCTGATCCTTTATTTTTTCTATATAATTTATATTTCTTTTTTCTTTTGAGATCCTAGCTAAGTATTTCCCTAGTTTATTTCCCCATATGTACCTTTCTTTCGAGACATTTTTAAATATTTTCCTAGTTTCCATTTCCATTAGATCTCTTAGTTGAGTCCTCTTTATTATGATTTCCTGGTAAACTTTGTTATCTTTTTGATTTTTATGTTTGACTTCTAATTCTTGTAGTTCTCTAATTATCCCGTTTCTGTTCGCTTCTCTTCTCTTCTTTTTTCCCGCACCTAAGGAAATAAGTTTTCCTCGGATGTAGGCCTTGTGATCTTCCCATATAGTTGATATACTCACATCCGGTGTTTTATTGGCTGTGAAGTATTCATCTATATCTGTTCTTATTATATCGCAAACTTCTAAGTCATCTATTAACTCCTCATTCAGATTCCAGGACCCCTTCCTCTCTTCAACTTCTGTGAAGTGCATTTTCACCGAGACGGGGGCATGGTCTGAGATTGACATCACCCCTATCGCGGCATTGCTTACATACTCTAGAATTTCATGATCTACCATTATATGGTCTAATCTCGAATACATTTTGTGTACCGGGGAGTAGAATGTATAGTCTCTTTTGTTTGGGTATATGATTCTCCACGCGTCTATTAGATGATTTTTAGAGAGGTTTTTTTTCACTAATTGTTGTTGCTTACTGTTCCCTTTACCTACCATTGATACTCTATCTAACTGTAGATCTAAAGTAAAATTAAAGTCTCCGGCTAGGACTACATTACCTTGTTTAAAATCCATTAACTTGTTAAGGATCTTCTTTAAATATCTCTGGGGTTGTTTATTAGGGCAATATACATTAGCCAGCGTATACCGTTTACCGTGTAAAACCCCTCTGAGAAAAAGATATCGCCCGTCTGCATCCACTATCCTATCTTCTACTTTGAAGCTTACGTTTTTCCCTATCCCTATAGCTACCCCTCTGGATCCTTTCTGGGGAGAATCCCCATAGTACCATGTTGGGACTGCCCGAGAGTACAGCCTGACTCTCGAGTCTAGAGTTATATGCGTCTCCTGGAGGAATACTACATCTGCAGAAAGTCTCTTAATCTCCTTTAAGGTCATGTGTCTTTTCCGTGGCGAATTAAGTCCCCTCACATTGTAGGTAACAAAATTTACATTAGTCATGTGTTTGTGTTGTTTTTTTTTTTTGTTTCCCTTTTTTTCTCTCTCTGTTCCCTCTCTTTATTGTACTCAGGCGGTCGACCGTCCCTTTATTTCTATCTTTCCCCTCTATCCCTCCCCCTCCCCCCTCCCCAAGCCCCCCCTCTCTTCGCTCTCCCTCCCTTGTACCTCCTCCCTCCGCCCCCCCCCCTTACTCCCCTTACCCCCTTCCCCACCCTCCTCCCTCCCCTCCCCCCATTCCCACAGTGGAATCTTGACCCTACGGTCAATTTTGGGGGCCACCATTCTTACACCCCTTTGTGCAAGTGTGCTCCCCAGCTAGAGGCGGAGTACAATTCGACACTACCTCCCTTGCCCTGTTCCCAGGGGAGTTACCTCGAGGCAGTAGTGGGCTCCAGTTCCCCGGTCACCCCGCCACCCTGCTCCTAGTTACATGATCACTAGAAAAAAAAAAAAAACCCCGCCCCCCTCACCTCCCCCCCGCCCCGCTCCTCCGCCTTTCTCAGCACCCCCTCCTCAATAACTATTTGGTACTGGAATTCCTAGTCTTTGACAAAACTCAGGTATTTCATCCAAAAATCTTAGTTTCGCCGTAACCCCGCTCTTTCTACCAATCAGACATGCAGGGAATCCCCAATTATATTGTATTTCTAATTCTTGTAGCTCCCGTAGTAGTGGTTTCAGGTTCCTTCTTCTTCTTAACGTCACTTGGGATAAGTCCTGGTATATTTGAATATTATGGTCCTCAAATTTAATTGGGGACTTCCCTCTCAAGTTTTTCCATAATTGGTTTTTATCTTCCCAGCTTTCGAACCTTATTATGATATCTCTAGGTATGTCTTGAGGGAATTCTCTTGGTCTTCTAATCCGGTGAGCCCGTTCTATTTTTAATGGGGAGGTTATTTGTCTACCTAATATGGGGTTGCAGATTTTTTGAATAATTTCTGGAAGATTTTCTGTCTGGGAGGAATCGGGGACTCCACGTATCCTAATATTTTTCCGTCTGTCTCTATTTTCCTGATCTTCTGCTTTATACGCTTGCTCCCTTTGCTCTTTTTTTATTTCCAGAATTTCCTCTTCTAATTTTCTGATAGTATTAAAATTGTGGTCTGTTTTTTTTTCAACTTCCTCTAATCTTTCCAGCAAAGATCCCATATTTTTCTCCATTCTCTCCATTTGTGTTGTTAACGCTTTTTCTAAAGAAGCAAACATTTCCTGCATGTCAATCTTAGTTGGTAATGCCAGTCCTAATGTTTGTTCTTCTGCATCCTGTATTATGTCTGTCTCAAGCTCTATTGCTGTCTCTGATAGTGTGTCAGGGTTTGCTGAGCTGTTTGGGTTCATTGAAGTGTGTTTTATCTTTTCCTTTTTCCTCTCCTTCTCCCTCTCGTTCGTCCCCTGTGTTACATACTAACTCATTGGCCCCGGGCTTTGACTCAGACGGGGGGTCGAGGCAGCTCCCCCTCTGGCCCCTCTTGCCCTAGTACTCATCTCTGTAGATTTATCTTGCAGGGAGGTTTTCCCTTTTCTTTTTTCTCTTCCTTTCCCCTTCCTTCCCCTTTTCCTTTCCTTCCGCTATTCAGAGGAGTTCATTAGGGTGAGGGGCTTAAATGATTTTTAAGTACTTTGTTGTACTTGAGTGTATGTAATTTAGGCACACTTAAAGGTACAGATTTTTAAAGAGGGGGAGAGAGCTGGTGCAATACAGAGTAGTACTTTTGTTATTGTATATTACATCAACCTTCTTTGCAATGGTCAGCTGGATCACAATGTGATAATAGTACTGTTTGTGGTCTCCAATAAAGAAGAAGATGAAAGGAGAATGCAATAATTCCTCCAGCGCACGAATAGTATACAGATAGCTTACGTATAGTTTACCAGTTCATTCCTCTTATTTTGCTACATACATCGCCAGCTTCACCAACTTTACTTATTTCATTAATTTCAGTTATTTCATTACAACTCATGCTTTACATGTCACAATAATTCAGCAATAGATGATAAGTATTTAGTACTTAGTTGTACTTGAGTATATGTAATTTAGCACGCTTAAAGGTACAGGTTTTTTTTTTTTTTAAGAGGGAAAAAAAGCTGGTACAATACAGGATAGTATTCTTGTTTTTATATATTGCGTCAACTTTCTCTACAATGGTCAGCTGTGTCACAATGTGATTATAGTGCTGTTTGTGGTCTTCAATAAAGAGAAAGGTGAATGAAGAGTGCAATAGTTCTTCCAGCGCACAAATAGTTTACATATAGTTTACCAGTTCGCTCCTCTTATTTTGCTGCTTATGTCTCCTACTTCACCAACTTTACTTATTTCATTACTTTCACTTATTTAGTTTCAACTCTTGCTTTACATGTCACGATAATTCAGCAATAGATGATGCGGGTAGTGTTTTACTTACTGTCGGCTGAGTCGATTTCTGTACCGGTCTTATAGGGCCCTAAGCCCTTGTCCAGGTCCGGGATCTTGGGTCTGAAATACTTGTTTTTTATACTTACAGTTTTGCTGGTTTTTCTGTAAATTTGGCGGTTTGGTGGTTATGCTGCATTTTCTGGTATTATAGAGAAACTGCTGAGATGTACTAGGCTGAGCGAGACAACCGTTCACCAACTCCCCTCTGGTTTATATTGTGTCTTGCTCCCAGCTCGCCTCTCTCACATTGCGCAGGAGAGCCGATGTCCGGTGTCCGGGACCCCCCACCGCCACCAGCTACCTGCGGTTCCTCTGTCACATCAGCCCGCCGTGTATCTCTCTGTAATCGAGCGGCGTAGCAGCCGTCAGAGATGCCAGAGACGCCGCGCGTGTAACCACGTGACCAGAAGCAGGGACGGCAACGCCGCAAGAACAACAAGACGCCAGCAAGGTGAGTTTAGCATCGGTTCCACAGTTCCACAGTTCAGCGGTGGAGGAAGGGGGGGGCAGAGGGGTTGCCCTCAGCAAGAGAGCGGGGTTGGCGGTGCTGTCAGCCAGAGGACGGGTATTCGCTCAACCATGGCAGCGCTGCGGGACCTGCTGGAGCCCTAACCTAGCCACCCCGACGCGAGGATCGCGTCATCCTAGACTCCTCCCTCCTCTTTGGGACCCGACTGTCGTGATCTTTTGGTGGTATTAGATCACCTATGCGCTTTTTATTTTTTGTGCTATTTAAAAAAAAATACAATATGTGACAGTTACTTTGCTGAGTAACTCATTACTTTTTCAACGTAGTAACTGAGTCACTAACGCAATTACTTTTTCGGAGAAGTAATTTGTAACTGTAACTAATTACTTTTTTAAAGTAAGATGAGCAACACTGGTTATACCAAGAATCATCCTCCCAGTCCTACAGTAAGTACCCAATTGGGGTAGGCTGGCCTAGGTCACCAAGTACCAAACATCTTCTCTGTTAAATGTTAAATGTTTGCCTATACAAGGTGATTTTGTTACTTATGTTGTGTATGGAATGCAACCATTTATATTGTATTGTGTTATCAAACCAAATAAAAATGTATTGTCGGAAAAAAAAAAAGTTTTGCGTAAGTTACACTGTAATTCCATTTACTTTGAACCACTGTTTAATTTGATTTTTTCTTTGCCTGCTTTAACTAAATAAGAGCAACATATCTCATGTTATTGTTTTTTTGTTTTTTTTTCTTGCATGAGTAAGATGAAGCTCAACATAATATGTTGCAACTAAAATCAATGGCAAAAGAAAATGTTACAACTTTTTATTTATTTTTTACTAAGACATTGGACCCAGTGAACATGTGAGGTGCATACAGATACAATTACATATTTATGCACTGCTGTATACGTAAATCAGAAATGTTGTAAAATCATAGGTGTAGTTTACATAATCTCCAAGGGTTCACAAATGTTTTCTTGCAGCTGTACAAGAAGGATTCTGACAAGATCCAGCAAATTGTGGTTTGCAGGTGAACAAAAAAAAACATGCAAGAAATCAGATATCGCCTCAAGCTGATGTCAATGCTAGTTTGGGTAAACCACCAATCTAGTTATCCCTATACATTATTGACCTAGTGATCAATGCACCTCTGCTTATCTTACTTAAATACAAGGAATTCATCATACAGACAAATCATTGGGAAAAAAAAGTAAGTCCTATAACTTTAAACTGTTGCTTACTTGCAATGGAGTTGAGTTGAGTTGAGGTGCACTTTCTATAGCGTGGTCAATTACCCCGAAGTATCCCGACTGTTCTGGAAAAATGTATTGCGCATTCCTTTCTTGTTGTTAAAAGTAATCAGAATTAGTTTCTAAATGACAGGAAAAAGTCTAAAATGACAGATCATTACCATTCATAAAGATCAAGGTTATATAAAAAGTTTTCAGCAGAGAATTCTGAGGAGCTGATGCAAATTGCACTTTCTTCTTCACAAGGTTATATCCAAGAAAGTCAATTTTCATGCAAAAATATGCCAGGAAAATTTTAATGCAGCAAAGGCTCTTAAAGCAAGCACAGAAATGCCTTAGCAGAGGTTTGATTTACGTAGGTAAATAGAATACAACTCCAACTGATTGAGGAAAAAACAGTGCACAATCTTGGACCATTTGTTAGTGGAGATGCTCAATTTTTCAGAACAACTCCAGCAAATTAGCATTTCTTATAGAAGTATCCAGATACATGATTTTTAAATCTACATTTTTATTTTACTCTGATTAACTTCAGCTGTCGCGCACTGCTATATTGGCAGATAAAAATAACTTGAATTGTTCATCCGTTGAGTACAGAAGTGATTTTTAACCACTTAAGTCCCAAACCATTTGGATGGCCAAAGACCACAGCATGTTTTGCGATTCGGCACTGCGTCGCTTTAACTGAAAATTGCGCGGTCGTGCGACGTGGCACCCAAACAAAATTGACGTCCTTTTTTGTCAACAAATTGAGCTTTCTTTTAGTGGTATTTGATCACCTCTGCGGTTTTTATTTGTTGTGCTATAAACAAAAAATAGAGCGTCAATTTTGAAAAAAATTAATATTTTTTTACGTTTTGTTATAATAAATAGCCCCAAAAAATATATTAAAAAAATGTATTTGTTTTCTCAGTTTAGGTCGATAAGTATTCTTCTAAATATTTTTGGAAAAAAAAGTTATAGCGTCTACAAAATAGGGGATAGTTTTATGGCATTTTTATTAATAATTTTTTTTTTTTACTTGTAATGGCAGCGTTCAGCGATTCTTATCATCACTTCGACATTATTGCAGACATCGGACACTTTTGACACTATTTTGGGACCATTGTCATTGATACAGCTATCAGTGATATAAAAATGCACTGATTACTGTAAAAATGACACTGGTAGTGAAGGGGTTAATCAGTAGGGGTTAAGTGTGTCCTAGGAAGTGATTCTAATTGTAGGGGGGTGGGCTATGTGTGACACGACACTGATCACCGCTTCCGATTACAGGGAGCTATGATCAGTGTCCTGTCACTAAGAAGAATGGGGAAATGCTTGTTTATATCAGCATTTCCCCATTCTTCTTCTCCGTGAGGCGATCGCAGGTATCCCCGCGGTCACATTCACGGAGCTTGTGCCGTGTCTTAAAGGGCAACATTTATATACGTTGTTCTGCCCTGCCCTGCCATTTTGCAGACGTATATCTGCGTGAGCTGGTCGGCAAGTGGTTAATCAACCAACATGTTTATATGAATAGTATATGAAGCAAATACAATATCTCAGAGGAGTCTCGAAACTGTACTTCTATTAATTCTACTGGAGAATCCGTATGTGTTTTTTTCAAGGCAATCAGAACAGCACTTCTAACCAACAAAATTCAACACTAACTGAATATAGTTTCTAGCTAAAAATCAGCCAAAATCCAATCAGCCATGGCTTTTCAGTTGCATTACAATAGAAAAGTGTTACATAAAGAAAACTATTTCACTAAAAGTGGAAAACTTGAAAAGCCATTATATACTTTTTTTGTATTTTCTAGTACATTCAGGTTTGATGCAGTGTTCTACTTACTGTGTGTGTTCTGTGTTCTCGTTTTGGTTTTATCAGTCTGTGATTAAATTACCTTTCTTGTGAAGCATTTTGTATTCTGTATTATGTATGGGGTTAAAAC
This sequence comes from Rana kukunoris, assembly GCA_029574335.1. NCBI lineage: Eukaryota > Metazoa > Chordata > Amphibia > Anura > Ranidae > Rana > Rana kukunoris. The sequence continues at coordinate 137,557,472 of CM056053.1, forward strand.
AAATTATAATACTGCCAAAGATTCTTAGTGCCCGCTCACACTACCGCGACTTGGGTTCCGACTTGTGACGCCCCAAGTCACCCCAAAAAAAATACAGTATTCAGAATCGCTGTTTATAGGCAATCTGAATACTTTGAAGTGCAAAGGAGGGATTTAGGGTCTTTTAGACCCCCGATCCCTCTATAAAGAGTACCTGTCACCACCTATTACTGTCTCAAGGGATTTTTACATTCCTTGTGACAGCAATAAAAGCAATAAAAGTGATAACATTTTTTTTTAACAAAATGTAAAAAATAAATAAATATGTTTTTTTTTTGTTTTTTTAAAGCACCCTCATCCCCGCAAGCTCGCGTAGCAAAGTAAATGCATACGGAAGTCGCGCCTGCATATGTAAACGGTGTTCAAATCACACATGAGGTATCGCGATCATCAAAGCGAGAGCAATAATTATAGCATTAGAGCTCCTCTGTAACTCTAACCTGGTAACCGTAAAAAAAATTAAAGTGTTGCCTTGTAAACACCAAATGTCAGAAATAGGCTTAGTCATGAAAGGTCAACTGTAGCACATAGGAGCTGCTGGGTTAGATTTACCCACTGCTACACGGCCAGGCACACAGCCTTTTCTTCATGCATTCCAACACAGAAAAATTTCCAGAAGTATTAACAACTTCTTCACTATGTACACTGAAAAAATTCTCTTCTTCCTTCCTCCTGCATAAACGTGGTTCACATATGCAGCTGCTGATCACTCCAGGGGAACTAACAGTCTTTAAGTGTCTTTCCTGCTGCCTATTCTGACACAAATCCCTCCAGTTGCCTCCTATGGTGGGACCCTTTCAGACCAGCTATTCCAAGATCCAGTTTGAGGTAAAACCCCTCCCTGGCAAGGGTCATCGACAGCCTCTCATCAGCACATCATCTCCATCTTCCACCCGATTCCCCTGCTGGCATGGCCCATGTCTATTTATGAGATTTTCTCAGTCCCCCTGTCAGCCCACTTCTGTGGATTGGCAAAGGTCCCATAAATATTCATGGCAGCTCCTCCTCACCTCCGCTCTCGAGTTCTACAACATTCTTCAAAATTCCAGATGCCAGGGGAGGCACCACGGAATTTCCAGGATGAGTCATCTATCCTTGGCCGCTTGTACATATGTATACATATGTATGGCCCCAGAACATTGATCTCCCTACCAGCGAAGTGAAAGAGAAGTGTGTAAGCGCGTCTCTTATGGCAGAGCCGATAAGAGGGAGATCCCGTGATAAGAGTGATAATGCTAATGCACATGAGGTGATGAGGGTGTGGCCAGGCACACTCTGCACACCCTGTGCGCATGTCTATGTATATACTGTATATATTCAAAACTAAAGAATGTTTGTTTTATAATACATATTTAGAGTTCATTTAAAAAATAGGTGCACGGTGGGATGCAATGTTTGTTGCTGTCAGTTATGTTTGTGTTTACGCAAGTCAGCTGCTTTAAACATGCAGGGGTCTAACTAATGGCGCATGAACTCTGCTTGAGCACAGTATTTTACAACGAGGTAAAAAAAGCATATTTAAGCAGTCATGAAATCACAGCACGCACCCATATGATAAATGTATATTTCATTAGATATTATAGCGGCTTGGTTTATTCCATAACATTAGGCAAGAAATGTTATTTTCAGTATAGAAAAGATCAAGCTAGAAAGCTGGTGAAGTTACAGATGTATGTGGCTAAGCATGATGTAGTTTGTACATAGGTGGAGTATAGGGTTGCCACCTCATCCCCTTAAACCCAAACACATATGAATTGCACAGGATCTGAGGCTAATTTAATGCAGATAAGGCACCGAGTTTAACTACCACCTTAAAGTGGATGTAAACCCACTTTCATCCTTTCTAAATTACTGCCATAGTGCTGATCTATAAGGATATACATGCCTCTTGCATGTATCCTCACCTGTCAAATAGCTCTCCCCTCTGTCTTTTATGAGACCCAAAAAACTGCAGATTCTGTGGGTGGGTTTATTGTCCAGAGCTTGGTAGGTGGAGTCGTGATGTCAGTAGACTCCCCGCCCACCTCTACACTCCCCTTGTCAACGTGCATTTTCTCCTGTGGTCACTAACATCCAGTCAAAACCCAGAAAAGTCACCACATCACTTAAGCATGCCCAATCATGCTTAGGTGTGGATCAGCTAATCCTGGGGATCTGAAGTTCACAGAATGTCTCTCTCACACTCGTGCATGAGATATGTAAATAACCTGTCACTCACAGCAAGGGGGAAGAACTGACTGCTATTTCTCTGTCTGTCAGTTTTTATCTCTCTGAAAAAACATAAGAGGATTGCTCAGAGCTAGGTAAACTCTTTGTGGCAAGACTGGGCACAGATGACATGAAATCCTATACTGTACAAGGTGCAAGCCTTAATAAAAAAAAGTGATGAGGTGGCAACCCTAGTGCAGTATGTGCTTATAGAATAATAGGGGGGAGTTTGGGAAATGAAGCATACGGTGTGTGCCTCCATTCCCGGTTCAGGTATGAGAAAAAGGAAAGTGGGACTTTAAATGAGGCTATTGATTTGTGGGGGTGAAGTAATTTGAAACTATATTTAATTGGCATATTGAGTCTGACAATACATAACAATAATTCACATAGTAAAAAAGGTTTAACCACTTAAGGACCGAGCCTTTTTTTAGATGTGGTGTTAAAAACATTTTTTTTTGCTAGAAAATTACTTAGAACCCCCAAACATTATAATTTTTTTTCCTAACACCCTAGAGAATAAAATTTCGGTCATTGCTTTTTGTCATACCGTATTTGCGCAGAGATCTTACAAGCGCACTTTTTTTGGGAAAACATTAGGGCTGCGCATCTTCACCGGTCTCACGATTCGATGCGATTACGATTATCAAGGCCACGATTCGATTTGATTCGATTCCGCGATGCATCACGATTGCAGCGCAAGTGCGCATGGCTTTCATCAAAAAAATATTTAAGTACTCCAAACAAAAAAACAACACACAATAACACTTCCTGCATGTAGCAAAGTCTAAACACAGCAGACACGCTACAGGAGATGGTCAGAGACTGCGGACATGCTACAGGAGATAGTCTATATTTCTCCTCCATACAGCCCAGTCCCTGCCTGCAGTGACAATGACTTGTCACAGGTGACAGTACATCAGATTCCACTACATGCCCGTACCCTGTGTCCCCGAATCACAGCACCCCCCTCCTCCTCTGTACTTACATGCTGCTCTGCACAGAGGATGATTAGAGGGAACTTGCAGCCTTGTTGTGAAAAGGGGCGATCTGCCAGCTCACCATCCCCCCGATCTCCATTCCAGCTCTTCATTGTCAGCCGGGAATTCTCAGCGTTTGTATATATTAGCGCCCGCGCTAATGTGACTGACTGCCCGCCTCTCTCCAGTCTCCGTCGGCCCCGCTCACTGACTAGAACTTCAGATTAGTAGAGGATAGGGCTTGTATATGCCGCGCTAACGTGACTGACTGCACGGCTCGCCTATCTCCTATGTCCACTCGGCTCTTACGTCTCTCCTGGCGTCAGCCCCTCCCGCCTTTCTACTGATCCAATCGTTAGGCAGTGGGCGGGGCTGACGCCAGGAGAGACGTAAGAGCCGAGTGGAGATAGGAAAGTCGTGCAGTCAGTCAGCGGCATATACAGACAGTATCCTCTACTAAGCTGAAGTTCTAGTCAGTGGGCGGGGCTGACGCCAGGAGAGAGAGCGGAGTGGACCGTAGGAGAGAGGAGGGCCGGGCAGTCACACGAGCGCTGAAAACAAAAGGTACCATAGAACGGAGCACTCTCCCTGGAGGGGCGGGGACGGGGGCGGGGCTAGGCATCGATTATCACGGTCGCATGCATTGGAATCGCATCGGGTACACCCGAATCGCGATGCACCGATGCAGCGATTATATTTGACACCCCTAGAAAACATACACTTAAAAAAAAAAAAGACAACAGTAAGGTTAGCACAATTTTTTTTTATATTGTGAAAGATGTTACGCTGAGCAAATTGATACCCAACATGTCACGCTTCAAAATCACGCCCGCACGTGGAATGGCGACAAACATTCTACATGTTGCATCTTTTAAGTTACAGAGGAGGTCTAACGATCACGGCGATACCTCACATGTGTGGTTTGAACACCATTTTCACATGCGGGCGCTGCTCACGTATAAGTTTACTTCTGCACGTGAGCTCGGCAGGACGGGTACTTTAAAAAAAAAAAAAATTCTTATTTATTTTACTTCATTTATTTTTTACACTGTTTTTTGAAAAAAAAATTGGGGTCATTTTTATTTCTAGTACAAGGAATGTAAACATCCCTTGTAATAGAAAAAAGCATGACAGGTCCTCTTAAATATGAGATCTGGGGTAAAAAATACCTCAGATCTCATATTTGGACTAAAATGCAATAAAAAAATTAAATAAAAAAATGTGTCATTTGAAAAAGTTACAAAAGAACGACGGCCCTTTAAGAGCTATGGGCAGAAGTGACGTTTTGACGTTGCTTCCGCTCTGCTATGGTATGGAGAAGGGTGGGAGCCATCTTGCCCTCACTCGTATTCATACATAACCACTGACAGGACCCGATCGCCTTATTACAAATCCATATAAGTACACGTCATCTAAATGGCACTATGCAGTGTAATCAATGGTAAGAAAGACAGTATGATCAGTTGGTTATAGATGATGACTGAATAGGTTTCTTTAAGTAGGCATGAGAATGCATCCTAAAAGCCTGGCGCGTTTTGTGGATACCACTCTTCAGGGGCAGGTGCATGCAACTATCGTGATAAGTCTGGAAAATGGGGGATGAGGAATCAGAGGCTGTCCACGTCCTAGTGCAGTATGTGCTCGTGCAAGATGGTTGTTGTTGGATCTTAGGATCAAAGAATGTACAATCAAATTTTTTTCTTTGTCCGAATTTCTCACTCCCTGTTCCTCCTTAGAAAGCTTGCCCCCATCATCCGAGCGGTTCTAGCTGGGGGTTAGTCAGCATGCTCGCCCTCTTCCTTGGGTCTCCCTGCAAGGATGTACTCCCAAGGCAAGCTTTCTGGGGAGGAACAGGATGTGAGAAATTCAGACAAAGAAAAAAAACATTTAGAAGGGAAATTGAAGGAAAAAGGTAAGTGAACCAACAATGCACTAGCTTAGAGGAACCTATTTAGAAAATAAAAAATGAACCTTTACAACCCCTTTAACCACTCAACTACCGGCCGCCGTCAATTGACGGCGGCACAGTAGCTCGATTGTTCTGACAGGACGTCATATGACGTCCTCGTCTTTTAAAGCCGCTAGGGGGCGCGCGCGCCACGTTACTGGGAACAGGATGCGCGTGCCCAGTAACTAAGCAGGACCATGTATCTCTGTGTGTAAACACAGAGATCCACATCCTGTCAGGGAGAGGAGACAGATGCTGTGTCCCTTGTACATAGGGACACAGATCGGTCACCTCCCCAGTCAGTGCCCTCCTCCTACAGTTACAATCACTCACTAGGCTACACATTTAACCCCTTCCGTGCCCCCTAGTGTTAACCCCTTCCCTGCCAGTTACATTTATACAGTAATCAGTGCATATTTATAGCGCTGTTCACTGTATAAATGTGAATGGTCCCAAAAATGTGTCAAAAGTGTCCGATGTGTCCGCTATAATGTCGCAGTCCCAATAAAAATCGCAGCTCGCCGCCATTCCTAGTAAAAAAATAATAATAAAAAAAAATCATAATTATGTCCCCTATTTTGTAGGCGCTATAACTTTTGTGCAAACCAGTCACTATACGCTTATTGCGATTTTATTTTATTTTTTTTACCAAAAAAATGTAGAAGGAGCTGCTGATTAGTTTTGGGCCTACTCTCTAATCTATTCACCCCTTTAAGTGACTTGAACCCTCCCTTGGCACACCAGGCAAATGCAACTATATTGTGAATCCCACATTGGCTAGGACCACAATAGCACACACAGAAATACAAAGTAACATGCAATATTGAAAAGGGGAGTCACCGCTCCAGGTGACCAGACCTCCTCATTGAATTTTTTGGAGTGCGGCTATCCATCCATTTGTTTTCCTAACATGCAATATTGTTGTTACCTTTCTCTGATTGCAGTCCTCAGGTGCAAACACCAGGGTTGGCGCTACCACTAGGCGAATTAGGCAGCCGCCTAGGGTGCACTACCGCCTAGGGCGCAACCACAGCCCCTGTCCTGTGTGAGCTCGGCTTTCCTCTCCTGTTTGCTCGTTGTGTGTCGCCACCAATCCCCCATGTGTCCCACTGAGCGCCTCGCTGCGCTGTTACATCTTCTTAGACAGGTGTTGCATCACACAGCGCTGCTCCAGGTCTCCTTTGCTCCAGCCTGTCCCTCTGGTGTAGCGCTGTGTGTCTGTGTGTGCAGCGGGGGGCAGGGCTCAATGGAGATGGGAGCAATGAGAGGAGCAGCTGACCTCCCACCCAGCGAGGACTCCGTGGAGCGGGTGGATCGATGGCACTGGCCTGGCCCCGGCAGTGTATGTGTCAGGTGGGGGGGGTCAGTGTATGTGTCAGTTGGGGGGGGGGGTCAGTGTATGTGTAAGGTGGGGGGGGGTCAGTGTATATGTCAGGTGGGGGGGTCAGTGTATGTGTCAGGTGGGGGAGTCAGTGTATGTGTCAGGTGGGGGGGTCAGTGTATGTGTCAGGCAAGGGGGGTCAGGTAAGGGGGGTCAGTGTGTCAGGTAAGGGGCATCAGTGTATGTGTCAGGTAAGGGGGGCAAAATTAGGATTCGCCTAGGGCAGTGATGGCGAACCTTGGCACCCCAGATGTTTTGGAACTACATTTCCCATGATGCTCAGGCACTCTGCAGTGTAGTTGAGCATCATGGGAAATGTAGTTCCAAAACATCTGGAGTGCCAAGGTTCGCCATCACTGGCCTAGGGTGTCAAAGATCCTTGCATCAGCCCTGGCACACACACCTCACACAATCAATATAGTCAACTAAGGGGTAACTTTACTTGGCATGTTTTAAGAAAAGGTAACAGATCAACAATGAATCACAAACATATGTATATATACAGCAGACTCTGCAAGGGCCCTTGTGGAAGTCAGCTGGTGAAAGTCTCTGGCCTCTTGGAAACACAAGCTGAACACACTTGGCCTTGTCTGTGTCCGGATGGGTGGCCTTCTGGTGAACCCGGGCCCAGACTTTAGGCCCAGGTACTTGGCTGTGATGTTCTCCCTCGTTCCGCAGAGGAAGAAGTGCAGGTCCCAAGAGAGCGAACCCGGGTCCTCCCAGTCCTTAAGTAAACTCTCCTATCAGGCTATGCGAGGGTGTCATGTGTTCCAGAAAGACAAGGCATTGTGGGAACTTTAGTCTATCCCTACTAATGTCTATGGAGTCTGTTTCTCCTGTTCCCTCTAATCCTACAATGCATTGCTTTAAGAAAGAAGTAAATAAAACCCATATATACAGTGTAACTGGAACTCCCGGGGAGAAATTTAGGTAAGAAAGATTACCAAAAGTCTTTAACAATATGACCCCTGCTACACAGCAAAAAGTAAAATATTGTGTTTTTTTCTAAATTGACGCTATTTTTTTGTTTATAGCACAAAAAATAAAAACCGCACAGGCGATCAAATACCACCAAAAGAAATCTCTATTTGTGGGAAAAAAAGGACGTAAATTTTGTTTGGGAGCCACGCCGCACGACCGTGCAATTGTCAGTTAAAGCTATTTTTTTTTTCCCTAAATAGCTTCCTTTACCTTAGTGCAGTCCTCCTTCACTTACCTCATCCTTCCATTTTGCTTTTAAATGTCCTTATTTCTTCTGAGAAAACCTCACTTCCTGTTCTTCTGTATGTAACTCACCACCATAATGCGAGGCTTTCTTCCTGGTGTGAAGAAAGCCTCTTGAGGGGGTGGGGGCGAGCAGGCAAGTCAGGACACTCTCTACTTTGCAGATAGAAAAAGGAGTTGTGTGTTGGTGGGTGTCCTGAAACTCCTGCTCGCCCCCTCCCCCCTCAAGAGGCGTTCTCCACACCAGGGAGAAAGCCTTGCATTACTGTGTGTAGTTACAGACAGAAGAAGAGGAAGTGAGGATTTCTCAGAAGCAAAATCGAAGGGTGAGGTAAGTGAAGGAGGACTGAACTAAGGTAAAGGAAGCTATTTAGGGAAAAAATCCTTTACAACCCCTTTAAGAGAAAATCCCCAAACAGTTCATAAAATTCATATATGTATTTGTTTGCAATGTGTTATTCCACCACTGGGTGTCACTATTACATAGCAAGTTATTACAGTACATAAGAATGTAACTTGTTTTTACAAAAAGTCTTTACCAACAGGCAGGCTGCTATTGCTGACTGTCTTCTATTGAAAATACCACTTTCCTGGCTGCCATGCTGGCACAGTTGCTTAAAGACTTTTTGAGTTACTGACTTGAAACAGTCATTCTGATTTTCCATCTGCATGATTTTTTTCCAGGTCAGTGTCTCCAAAGGCAGGGGCAGCCAGGCAGGTAGCATTTCTGTGAAGCAAGCAATATGGCTGTACGACTTAATACACGTTAAGACACTCACTTAAATTACTGCAACATGACTCTTCCAAAAATGTAATGCATCCAGATCTTAAGTGCTCTTTTAGCTCCTTATATTGCAAGTGCAACTGATAGTTAGTGGGTCCTTATGTGTTCTTCAAACATACTTGGCAGACATAAACTCACTAATCTGCCCAGATCTTCAGGGCTTGGCCTGCTTTGCACCAGATAATCCCTTCTTCAAAATTTTTCCAGTTTCCTTTTATTTATTTAAATAGAAAATTCATGTAATGGCAAAGAAGAGGTTGTGTGTTGCTGGATAGGCAATGTAAGTACAGTATATGACTTGGCAGTTCTGCTGGGGGATGGATCAGAACCTGCTAAAGTAACATTAACCCTTTCAGGATTTAGCATTTAAGTTACATCAGCGTGAACAAAAATAAATAAATATTGCATACAGCTTTTGCAACAGATGCATATTTTCCAAATCATTATCCCTTCAAAAACTTTAACCACTTCAGGCCCAGGGCAATTCTGACACTTCGTTTCTACATGTAAAAATCATCATTTTTTTGCTATTTTTTGCTAGAAAATTGAATAGAACCCCTAAACACTATGGGCCAGATTCAGGTACACTGGCGTAATTTTGTGCGGGCGTAGCGTATCTCAGATACGCTACGCCGCCGTAAGTTAGAGAGGCAAGTGCTCTATTCACAAAGCTAATTTACGGCGGCGTATCGTAAATGGGCCGGCTTAAGCCCGCCGAATTCAAATGTGTTTTATTTAAACTAAGTGTGACCCTACGTAAATGAAGTTTTTTTAAACTACGAATGCGCCGGCCGTGAACGTGTCCCAGTGCGCACGTCGCAAAGAGTCATTGAAATCGACGTGAACGTAATTTACGTCCAGACCCATTCACGGACGAGTTACGCAAACAACGTAAAATTTGAAAAATTCGACGCGGTCCCGACTAGGGGTGCAACGGATCACTGCCGATCCGTGATCCGAACGGGTCACCCCCTTCGGATCGCTGTGCGATCCGCGGATTGCCACCGCGGGCATAGAATTAGGAAAGGCCGCGGCTTCGGCCTAGCTCCGGAGCCGCGGCCATCTTGGTACACCCGGCGGCATGTGTGCGCCTCGAGCGCGGGCTCCTCCTCTGTTGGTGTAAACAGAGGAGGAGCCTGCGCTTGAGGCGCACACACACGGCGCTAACAGTAACTGCAAGTACTACGGGGGGGTGACACTGTGCTGTACGGGGGGGGGGTGACACTGTGCTGTACGGGGGGGGGTGACACTGTGCTGTACGGGGGGGGTGACACTGTGCTGTACGGGGAGACACTGTGCTGTAGTGACACTGTGCTGTACGGGGGGGTGACACTGTGCTGTACGGGGGGGTGACACTGTGCTGTACGGGGGGGGTGACACTGTGCTGTACGGGGGGGTGACACTGTGCTGTACGGGGGGGGTGACACTGTGCTGTACGGGGGGGGTGACACTGTTCTGTACTACGGGGGGGGACACTGTCTGCCTGTACTACGGGGGAGAGAGATGTGGATATTACAGTGGGGGAGATTTTTTTTTTTTGCTGATCCGAAAATGATCCGATCCGTGACTCCCGATCCGAGGATCGATCCGATCCGTGAGTTTTTTGATCCGTTGCACCCCTAGTCCCGACGTCCATACTTAATATTGGCTGTGCCATCTTTTTGTTGGAATATCTTTAAGCCTGAAAACACCTTACGTAAACGGCGTATCTGTACTGCGACGGCCGGGCGTAGGTTCGTGAATCGGCGTATCTAGCTAATTTACATATTTGACTCGTAAATCGACGGAAGCGCCACCTAGCGGCCAGCGTAAATATGCAACTAAGATACGACGGTGTAGGAGACTTACGCCGGACATATCTTAGCAAAATTTAAGCGTATCTCGTTTTAAGAATACGCTTAAAGATACGACGGCTCAGATTCTGAGTTACGACGGCGTATTTACTGATACGCCGGTGTAACTCTACGTGAATCTGGCCCTATATATGTTTTTTTATCAGAAACCCTAGAGAATACAATGGCGGTCATTGTAACTTTTTATCTCGCACAGTATTTGCGAACACTATGGGCCAGATTCAGGTAGAGTTAGGCTGGAGTATCTGCGATACTCCAGCCTAACTGTCACTTTAAGCCGGCGTTTCTGTTTTCTATAACCAGAAAACAAGAAACGCCGGGTTGGTGTTCCGATGCGATCGGCGTAATTGAATTTCGCCATCGCATCGTTACTTCAACTTAAAAATGGCGCCGGGGGCGTTCCCGCTGATTAACGCTGAAAAAATATGTTAATCAGCGGGAGTCGGAAATTCACGATCTTTTTCGGGCGCGACGCAGTGACTTTACGACGTTTCCGGAAGCGATACGCGACATAAAGATAAAGCAGCCCCCTAGTGGAGTATCCTATGTTAAGTATAGGCGTCGTCATCGCGTCGGAAAAAATAATAATCGCGTCGCTTGCGTAAAACATTCATGAATGGGGATGTGACGTCATTGACGTTCACTGACAGAATTTGGAGCATGCGCACTGGGATGCATTGACACTCGACGCATGCGCAGTACGTTCGCCGCGGGATCGCGCATAGTTTAAATATTACACGCCCCGTACCCGCCCAATTTGAATTCCGCCGGCTCATTTGCGATGCGCTGCCGCAACTTTAGGAGCAAGTGCTTCATGAATAACAGCACTTGCTCCTAAAATTTCGGCAGAGTAACATAAATGAGAAGCGTTACTCCAGAGCAAAGATGCTCTCATCTACCTGAATCTGACCCTATATATTTTTTTAGCAGAGACCCTAGAGAATACAATGGCGGTCATTGCAATTTTTTATCTCGCACAGTATTTGCGCAGTAATTGTTTAAACGTGTTTAAAAAAAAACGCTTCATGCTTTAAAAAAATAAAAACAGTAAAGTTAGCCCAATTTTTTTGCATAATGTGAAATATCTATACTAGAGTGATTAAAGCAAACTTTACTGGAGGCTTATTTATTAAGGAGCAGGGCTTTTTTTCTGGGGGAACTTGGGGGAACTCAGTTCCACCACCTTTGGCTCAGACCCTTTGGTGCCTGCTCACCACAATCACTTGTGAACACAGAAGTCTGGTTTCTGTGTTTACAAGTGACTGCTTTGTAACCCCCTGAACTCTGCACACTGTATGTAATGCAATTCTGGTATTTAATGCCCCTTTAAGACCCTTCTACTGTTTGTGAAATCTGAACGGGTCGTGGTTGAGTTCCTGCACCTATTTTCTGAGAAAAAAAGCTCTGTTAAGGAGTACACTCTTTAATTCAAATTCTACATTTGTTACATCACGTATATTATCATTACACCATGATCCATGTGCAGGCTCTATTACTCATTTAAAAGTCCAATTGAAATTAGATGTAAAAGTAATTATCTAGACTGAGGGTGTAGTTAAGCATATATTTGCAAATGTCATATGGGACCTATTTAAAGCTCCAACGCCAGAACACATTCTTGAGCACTAAGCTGTAGCATATGACCGCCTCTCTTTAAAAGCAGTGGTCCCTCTGCAGCGGTCTGACACACCCCTGCAACCGCTAGACGCTATAACTTTTGCGCAAACCAATCAATATACGCCTATTGCGATTTATTATTTTTTTTTACCAAAAATATGTAGAAGAATACATATCGGCCTAAACTGAGGAAGAAATTTGTGTTTTTTTATGGGATATTTATTATAGCAAAAAGTAAAAACATACTGGGCCAGATTCAGGTACACGTACATTTGTGCAGCATATCCGAGATCCGCTACGCAGCCGTATTTTACCAGGCTCTAGAACGAATTCTGGTAGATTTTTGCCCGTACGATATGGCGGCGTAGTCTATTTCTCGCCGCGTAATCGAAATACGCGATTAGGGGGCGTGAAGCATTTAAATTAGGCACGTCCCCGCGGCGATCGAACTGCGCATGCTCCGTATAAGAAATTTCCCGCCGTGCATTGCGCGAAATAACGTCGATACGTCATTCGTTGTTTGAGTAGCGTCGTTTACGGACATTCCTATTCCCGGACGTTTTACGTCAAAAATAAAAAAAGACGTCGGAAAACGTTAATATTCGACGTGAAAACGACGGCCATACTTAACATGGGCTGTCTAATATTAGACCAGCAAAAAGCTTGTATAGTTTTACGCAGCAAAAAGATGACTAAAGATGCTGTAAGAGATTGCGATAGACGTTCGTAATTTCGTGGATAGTCGGCAAAAGCTCATTTGCATACCCCGACGCGGAAAACGTCGGGAACTCCACCCAGCGGCCGCAATTTTATTGCAGCGTAGATCCGAAGGCGTACGAACACGTAAGCCAGTCGGATTGAAGCGCAAAGCCGTCTTTTCATGGTTTGAGGATTCAAACTAGTGAAAAAACACGCGTAATTAGAAAGTACTCCGGTCTAACACCAGTTAAACAGGAGTTACGGCTCTCTGAATCTGGCCCACTGTGTTTTTTTTTTTTTTTTTTCAAAATTGACGCTCTTTTTTTGTTTATAGTGCAAAAAATAAAAACCACAGAGGCGATCAAATACCACAAAAAACAAGCTCTATTTTGTGGAAGAAAAATAATCAAAATTTCATATGGGTACAGTGTTGCATGACCACGCAATTGTCATTTAAAATGTTACAGCACTGAAAGCTGAAAATTGGTCTGGGCAGGAAGGGGGTGAAAATGCCTGGTATTGAAGTGGTTAAGCTCACTCTGCACATGTTCATTTAAATCCTGAACTGACAACTGAAATCCAGGAGTAGCCAAAAAGCCCTGCAGGCCTACAAGCTCTATAACTACCAAAACAAAATCTAGACCAAAGTTTAAAAAAAAAAACAGTGCAACAATTATGTATCAATTAAGAACATGAATGAAGAACAAATCCCAGAAGAAAGCTTGACTTTAGCCACAGACAGGTCTGGTATCAAAAGACATAATAAATATATTCATAAACATGCATGTGTGTGTATAAAAGCATATAACTTAATTTTTTAAAAATAGTGAATGTACATGCCTATAAACACACATATAAATATGCATCTAGACCAGGAGCCTCAAAACTTCCTAAATAAAGGGTCAGTTTACTTCCATGTAGACCTTAGGGGGGCCAGACTGTGGAATATGGAATATAGAATTATAGAATAATGCCCCATAGACAGAGCCGTCTTTAATGTTGATTGGATCCTGGGCAAAAAATGTCTTGCCCCCCCCTCATACAATTTTGCTCTCCATCTGCTCTGGGACATACAATAAATATCAGCTAGACTTAAAATCAGTTTACTGTATCAGATCAAGCAGTGATTGAGATAGGTTGCCAAAGGTTACAGCAGATCATTACCACTTAAGCAAGCGGTCCACAACCTTTTTGGCACCAGGGACCGGCTGTGTGGACAAAAATTGTGCCAAGGCCCAGGGGGGGGTTTGGGTTCGGGACCAACGTCACTTGTCACGCTGCTTGCCACCAGATGAGGAATGTCACTTGCCATGCTGCCTGCCGCTAGATGATTGTCACTTGCCACCAGATGAGGGATGTCACTTGCCATGCTGCCGGCCACCAGATGAATGCCACTTGCCATGCTGCCTGCCACCAGATGAATGCCACTTGCCACGCTGCCTGTTACCAGATGAATGTTACTTGCCACTGTGCCTGCAGTGGTCGTTCTTGAGTAAGGGCAGGAGACGGTGAGAGATGATGTCATCTCTCTGCTTCTTGCCGTACCTCTGACACCAACGCTGTGGGGACAGAAACGGGGTGGGTGCATGCCTCTGTGATCCACCAGGCTCTCTAACCTGCCTGCTCCTGTGATGCACCAGGCTCCTTCACCCGCCCAAGCCGCCGCCCGCCCCCCTCTGATGGACTGGGTTCTCTCACCAGCCCTGCTCTCTCATGCCACCCGTAACATCCGCGCCCCAGCTGCAGAGACGCTACGGCCCGGTAATGGACTGCGGCCCGGGGGTTGGAAACCCCTGACTTAAACCATGTACACACGATCGGTTTGTCCGATGAAAAAAAATGATGGGCTGTTTTCATCCGACAAACCGATCGTGTGTGGGCCCCACGGGTCTTCTTTCCATCAGTGTAAAAAAATAGAACATGTTTTAAATTTTTCCTATGGTCTGTGTGGAACTCCATCGGAGAAAAATCCACGCATGCTCAGAATCAAGTTGACGCATGCGCGGAAGCATTGAACACTGAAATTTTTTTCAGCTCGTTATCGTCCTATGCAATAAGAGATATCAAATATTGCAGGAACTGAACAATTGGTCATCAAACATTGTTTTCTTACAGGAAACTCATTTTAAGTGGTCATCTAGGGTAGGATTGAATTCTAAATATTTCCCATTATGGTCTCATGCATACTCCCCTAATAAGAGATCCAAAGGTATAGCAATAGGATTTAATAGGAATACCCCTTTTGTTTTAAAAGCTATGGTGTCGGGTTCTGAAGGGAGATATCTATTTATTAAAGGCTTCCTGTTCAATAAAACAAATACACTGGTTAACATTTACTGCCCTAACACCCACCCCTGTTCTTTCTTTGGGAAAATATTGAATAAATGAGAAAAGTTTAGAGAAGGGGGGGTGATTATGGCAGGGGATCTTAACTTTGTATTTGATCCAGCTCTAAATACCCAACCTAAATCCCTACGCTCAGAAGGAAAGCATCTCAAGGTAATTAAAAAAAAAAACTCTACCAGCAACAACTAGTGGAGGTTTGGAGGGTTTTACATCCTAAGGGAAGGGATTTTACATACTACTCCCAGGTACACTCCACTTATTTGAGAATTGATTATATCTTCCTAGACCACCAGCTTATGTTTGGCCAGTTTGGATCTGGGGGACATACCAGATAGGCAGAGAACCTGGAGGATAGATGAATCCCTTTTATATGATCATAATGTTTTTGGTGCTTTAGAAAGGGAATTAAATACATTTTTTTGAAGAAAATTATGTAGAAAATATAGCACCATCTACATTATGGGAAACTCATAAAGTATTTATGAGAGGAAGATTAATAGCAGAGGGGGGTAAAGAGAAGGAAAATATGGGTAGCACAAAAATAACTGCTCCTACAAGTTGACGCATGCTCTGAAGCATTGAACACTGAACATTTTTTTTTCGGCTCGTCGTTGTCCTATGCAAAACTGATGAAAGTCAGCTTCATCGAATATCCGACAAAAAAATCCATCGGATTTGATTCCATCAGAAATCCAATTGTGTGTACAGGGCTTTACTGACTGGTTGCTAGAGGTTACAGCACGTGATTTTTTGTTGTTGATTGGTTGCTAGAGATTACTGTACAGTAATACTGCTCACTGATTGGTTGCTAGAGGTTACAGCACATCATTTCTTCACTGCAGAGGGGCATTATATACACATGAATCCTGCCTTTATTTACATATGAATGCTGTCGGTCTCAGCTATTTACATATGAATGCTGTCACTATTTACATATGCATGCTCCCGTTATTTACATATGAATGATGGTTATTTACATGTAAACACAGGGTCTGCAGGAGAGTCACCTGTTTACAACAATAGGGCAAAGCTGGGCAGCATTAGTAGTAGCACTTCACACTGAGATATCAGGACACAGCAAAGGACTAAAACGTCAAGGGAATTTAAACTGGGATAGTTTGCAAGTATGAGGCAGCTGCTTTGGGCCCCACAACAAGGACAGGGCCCAGGGCAGCTGCCACTTTTGCCCTGCCTTAAAGACCGCTCTGCCCATAGATAGTGTCAGTGAGCAGAATAATGTCCCATCTTTGGTGTGAGTGGAGAAATAGTTCTTCGTCATTGATGTCAGTGGGGGAATAATTCCTCATTATTGATGTCAGTGGGAGGAATAGTGTCTCATATCAGTGGGAGAAATAGTGTCCCAAAGGCAAGCAAAGGGCCGCATCCTGGCCCCTGGGCCACAGTTTGGAGACCACTTACATGAAAACATAAAACCTATCTTTCAATAAAACACACAATGAGATAATCCCAAGTGGGCTCCAGTCCCCACAAACCCCATGTAGTTAGTGGCACTAAAAGGGTATAGTGTTCAATGCATACTATAGTTATAATACTTGTTTTGCTATAACACCCACATAACCCTTTTTATAAACCAAATACACAGAATATAATTCAGTACAATAATTCTATGATGGACATAATAAAGAAATGGTGTAAAGGCACAATCAACGTTTTTGTTCTTTACAGATTCTGGCAGTAAAACACAAAACACATTGCATAACCAAGGTGAAGGAGTTTAATTATTGTTTTTTTTTTTTTTTTACATCAGTTGTGTATCAGCCACTTAGTAAGCTGCTAAACTAGTTCCACTGGAACTGGTTGCATTCCTGCCTCTGCATTTTTCGGTAGAGGCATTTTCTATGTAAATCATGAAAAACACATCAAAAATGTTATTTTATCAATAAAGTAAAATGTAATAGTCATTAACATTACTGATAACAGAACTAATCCATCAGAAAATGATTGCACACGCAGATATAGACAGGTGTCACAGCTTCTATTGCCCGTGCACCTGAAGCATGGTTTGTAAATTCATTGTAAAGTGAACTTTTATCTATACATTATTATCTTCACACCTGTATAAATATCAATCTTATGAATATTAATCTTGATGTTGCCTTCTTAAAGAGGAGCTCCAGTCGTTTTTGTGTTTATTAACTACTTCAGCCCTGGAAGAATTTACCCCCTTCCTGACCATGCGTTTTTTTTGCGATACAGCACTGCGTTGCTTCCCCTTACAATTGCGCGGTTGTGCGACATTGTACCCAAACTCAAATTGATGTCCTTTTCCTCCACAAATAGAGCTTTCTTTTGGTGGAATTTGATCACCTCTGCGTTTTTTGTTTTTTGCGCTATAAATGAAAGAAGAGAAACAATTTTGAAAAAAAAACACAATATTTTTTACTTTTTGCTATAATAAATATCCCCCCCCCCCCCCCCAAAAAAATCCTTAGTTTAGGCCAATATGTATTCTTCTACATATTTTTGGTAAATTTATGTGATTTTCTTCAGGACTACGACCTTATGGTGGGCAGATCGAACACTCTTGACACTTTTTTGGGACCATTGACATTTATACAGCGATCAGAGCTAAAAATAGTCACTGATTACAGTATAAATGTTACTGGCAGGGAAAGGGTTAACACTAGGGTCGATCAAGGGGTTAAGTGTGGGTGTGTTCCATTTGTATGGGGATTGGACTGATTGGGAGAGAAGACAGATCTTTGTTCCTTCTTAGTAGGAACACATGATCTGTTTCTCCTCTCCTGACAGGAGAGGAATTTGTGAGTTTACAGGCCCCGTACACACGACCGAGCTTCTCGGCAGAATCCAGCGAGAAGCTCGCTGGGATCCATATTCTGCCGAGAAGCTCGATCGTGTGTACACTTTCGTCGAGCGTCCCGCCGGGAAGCTCGTCGAGCCAAAATAGAGAGCGGGTTCTCTATTTGCTCGACGGGCCATCGGGACTAATGGCTCGACGCCTTTTTCGACAGCCTGGTCGACGAACTCAACGGCCGGCCGAGAACCTCGTCGGGCGGAACGATGAGTTTAGCCCGACGAGGTTCTCGGTCGTGTGTACAGGGCCTACACACACAAATCCCCGTTCCTGCTCTCATGCCCGCAATCTTGGGTGGCCGGCGTGGATCGCACCCTCCAGCCATGCGCATCGGGTCCACCGCTGTGCAGTTACGGCATGCACTCTGCTGGGGAAGAATGAGAACCCAGAAGCAAGTGAGGGTGTGAATGCTACCACCAGAGAGAGAGCCAGGCAGCCCAGCTGCACCAGAGATAGTCACACTGCCCAGCACCATCAGAGAGAGAGCTAAGCTGTACCTGCATCTCCAGAGAGAGAGAGAAAGACTGAGCCACTGCCAGGGTACAGATGTGCTACACTACTGACCAGAGTCGTCCTGGGAGTGAGCACATTTCCTGCCGAAGAGATCACCGCTGCTGGGTCTAGTAAGAGGGCCTGCCGGCAATCATCTATTACTGCTTCTAGGGACTGAGCCATTAGGAACTGCCTGACCTGCTATCCTCTTGCCCTAATACTGCCTGCAGTCCTTATTGACTGCCACAACTCCCCATGTTTTACTCCACCAGGTGACACCAACCCCAGTGGTGCCACTGGAGAAAGCTCTAAGTGTCATTTCTCTCTGGTGCTTCATATCTGCAGACCAGTTTCATCGGACCAGTTCGATGGTGTGTACGGCCCATCGGACCGTTGTCTGTCGGACCAACGTTTTAAAACATGCTTTAAAATCTGTCTGACGGACACCTGTCCGTCGGACAGGTTTGATGGTTAGTACGCCAAAGCATTGGACCAAAAACCCGCGCATGCTCAGAATCCATTTGACGCATGCTTGGAAGCATCGAACTTCCTTTTTTCAGCACATCGGTGTGTTCTATGGCACCGCGTTCTGGTCTGATCGAATTTTTGGTCCGATGGTGTGTACACACATCAGACCATCAGACCACTTCAGCCTGGTCCGATGAAAACGGTTCATTGGACCGTTCTCATCGGACCTGTCTGATCGTGTGTACGCGGCCTTACAGGTTTTCTTCTAAGATTTCCCTGTATTTGGATCCTTTCATCTTCCCATTAACTATGACCAGCTTCCCTGTCCCTGCTCAAGAAAAGCACCCCCACAACATGATGCTGCCCCTGCCATGTTTCATGGTGGGGATCGTGTGTTCAGTGTAATGCGCAGTGTTAGTTTTCCACCACACATAGCATTTTGCTTTTAGGCCAAAAAGTAAAATGTTAATCTCATCTGACCAGAGCACCTTCTTCCACGTCTTTACTCTGTTCCCCACATGGCTTCTTGCAAACTGCGAACAGGACTTCTTATGGCTTTCTTTCAACAATGGCTTTCTTCTTGCCACTCATCCATAAAGGCCTAATTTGTGGAGTGCACAAGCAGCGCAACTAATAGTTGTCATGTGGATAGATACTCCTACTATCTACTAGGACAATTCCCCGTCCATGAACGGCAGCAAGGCCACTGTTACTGTTTTTTGACACTGTTGATTTTTTCCATACGGAATATTTAATAATTGTTGGACAATCCACCCGTGCGCAGGAGTTTGTTTTTTCTATAGATTCTCCTACCTGAGCTGTGGATCTCTGCAGTTCCTCCAGAGTTACCACAAGCCTCTTGGTTGCTTCTCCAATTAATGCTCTCCTTGCCCAACCTGTCAGTTTAGGTGGACGGCCATGTCTTGGTAGGTTTGCAGTTGTGCCATACTCTTTCCATTTTCGTATGATGGATTAAACAGTGCTCCATGAGATGTTCAAAGCTTAGGATATTTATTTATAACCTAACCTTACCTTAAACTTCTCCACAACTTTATCCCTGACCTGTCTGGTGTATTCTTTGGCCTTTATTATGCTGTTTGTTCACTCTAACACATCTCTGAGGGCTTCACAAAACAGCTGTATTTATACTGAGATTAAATGACACAGGTGGACTTTATTTACTAATTAGATGACTTCTGAAGTAAATTAGTTACACTAGATTTTAGTTAGGGGAATCAGAGTAAAGGGGGCTGAATACAAATGCATGCCACAGTTTTCACATAGAGTATTTATTTGTAAAAAAAGAATTGAAAACTATTTATCATTTTACTTCCACTTCACAATGATGTGTCACTTTGTGTTGTTCTATCACATGAAATTCCAATAAATTACATTTATGTTTTTGGTTGGAACATGAAAAACCCTAGGGGAGTGTGTTTCACATGGTATGGACTGTGGTGGATGGTATATGCCTATCAATCATTAAGTAAAATCCTTCACCTATCAATTGAATTGTCTCATCACCTATCAACATACTACCGATTTCTCAAATGTGAATGCTGGTCATACTTCATTTATTTGATTGGAGTACTGCTTTAAGTATTGGAACTTTGTCTATATCGACTAAGGACTTTTTTTTACTTGCGTGTATGTAGCCGCACCCCCGATGGGGCTGCTGGTAATATAATGGGATGGCATATTACCTCATGGCTCTTGTAGAATGTCTAGGGGTGAACGATGCACACAGCAGCAGTAAAGGAATGTCCGCTAAGAAAAGTATTTTTATATGTGCTCTTTATTACCCAGCCGGGTAAAAACAGTGAACAGGTGATGAAAAGGACAGATGAAGGTTGAAAAGAGAACAGCAGATTCAGGCGTACAGTAAGGGAAACAGTCCTGCTTCCGACAACACTTCGTTTTCTTCGCCACTCCAGCCGGAGTGGGTATAGCGTACCTGGACAGGCCTCTCTCACTGACCTGGCAGCCAGAGTATCACTTGAAAATTTAGGGAGATGTCTCTGCCACAGACCCTCCTGAATGAACATCAGGGAAACGCCTCTGCCACAGGCCTTCTCTGATTGACAATATGGAGGTAGCCCTCCTAAGTAAAGTTACACCTGGATCTTCTTCTTAATGTCGCCCAGGTACCGACTGAAAGAGGAGTCAATCCTTTAGTGTCTGGCTACCTTGATCCCCGGTGGTTCATCTGAATCCTATTGGATCGCCAGCCTCTCATTGGCTTTCCTCAGATGGACTCCCCACCGAACAGCTACACTCGCTTGGGATCTTCAAAAGTGGAAACCCAGTCGACTACTGAGTCCCCGTCCTGCTTGAATGTTCCGGGCCAACATGGAAGTACACCGGCGCTACATGTATATTTCTGTTTTATTTAGCAGCTGCTTTTATGTACATAGACTTGTATCATATACATCATATACATTATATATATATATATTAGGGGTGCGCATCTTCACTCGCCACACGATTCGATTTGATTACGATTATCATGTCAGCGATTCGATTCGATTCCGCGATGCATCACGATGCATCACGATTAGAAAGATGGAGGAGTCTGGAGATAGGGAAGAAGGAATCCATGAATAGGAAAAAAAGGATGGAGTAGTCTGGAGATGGGAACTAAAGGATGGAAGAGTCCAGGGATAGAACTGAAGGATGGTGAAATCCATGGAGAGAGAAGAATGGAAGAATCCGGGGATAGGGAAATAGGAATCCATGAATAAGGAAAAAAAGGATGGAAGAATCAGAGGATAGGAAGGGAAGGCTGGAAGAGTCCAAGAATATTATTAGATGGAAGAGTCTGGGGGGGGGGGATAGGAACTGAAGAATGGAGGGGTCGGTCCAGAAATAATTTTGTTTTAATAGAATTATTGTTTAGGGTGGGGGTTGGAGCCTGTGTGAATGGAGGCGAGTTGGGTGAGGGCTATGCGGTGGCCATTGGTTTGAATGGGGAGGTGGAAGAGGAATGGGCTGGGAGCCATATCCATTTGATGTGTAGTTTGAGTGATCAGGAGTAGTTTGAGACATATATAAAAGGTGGGGGGGGGGCCCAGAGTTGGGTGAAAGATAGTGGGAACTGCGGGGGTAGGAAGGGGCTGTGAAGGACATTAGGCAGTTTGACAGCCAGCTGGGGAACATGCTGTCATATCTGCATTAAAAACAAAATAAAGTGGGCGCTGTATAATTAGTTGGCAGCTAGCACAAGGTAGTGAATATACAACTTTAAATAGACCATAAAACAAAAAAAAGTGTGCAGTGCTTTGCAGTAATAAATGTACAAAAGAGTCTTATTAAGTAGTGAACAAATATAGTCCTGACATAATTATATATAACTCTGATCTGATTGAAAGCAATCTTCTGTGTATTCAAAGTAATTCCAGTGCTGTGTGTGCTCTGCTGTGTTTAAGTCATTCACCAGAAATCAGGAATGACTTAAACACAGCAGAGCACACACAGCACTGGAATTACTTTGAATACACAGAAGATTGCTTTCAATCAGATCAGATTTATATATAAATATGTCAGGACTATATTTGTTCACTACTTAATAAGACTCTTTTGTACATTTATCATTGCAAAGCACTGCACACCTTTTTGTATGCAGTCTGGCACTTACCTTACCATGTCAGTCCTCTCAGTGTCCTCCCCACGGCCCCCTCACCTGGCTCTACCGCTCTTCTGGCTCTCCTCCAGCTCCGCTTCATCCTCCTCCATCACACCTCCTGCTGGATACGCTGCGGCCGCCCTGAATCATTCCGAGACCTAAAGCAGTGATGGCTCCATGGCTCAGCAGAGCTCCGTGCTCCATAAGCCCGCCACTGCCACTCTTATCAGCAGCAGGGACAGCTCCAGCCACCTCAAACTCCGGCCACAGCACTCCATGTTCCCGCCAACCTGCACAGCACACAGCGTGGGTTCCTCACTTCCGCCTTATGCTGCCTGGAATGTGGAATCACATGACGTCATCCATAATCGATTTCTTAAAGTGACAGCATCGAAATCGCATCGTGGCCCATCTAATCCCGATGCATCGATGCAACGATTAAATTCAACACCCCTAATATATATATATATATATATATATATATATATATTTATTGGGGGCTGTAAGCTCTCATGATAGATGCGTTTTCGTGTAGTGAGTCGACACCAAACAGGCATGTATCGTTAAGGGCCTGGTAGCACACGTTTATCAAATGAGAAAAACAAAACAAAAGTCCACTCAGGAATCCCACGCAGGGTATAAACAAATTGATTCTAAGGTCCCCAACCTAAAGAACCAACAAGGAGGGGGTAGGGCCATGGTTGGACTATTCCGGTACTAGTAATAAAGATGTAACATGTACAGACAAAATATAAAGTTGATAAAAAAAAACATTTTTATTGAATACAGAAAAAAACAAGACATAGGTTAAAATAAGGAGACAATTGACTTGACCGGTTTGCTACTATGGCCGCTTCATCAGAAGCATGTCTACAAATAAAAGTATGAAATGACAAAACATCAATAATTATACATTGGAGAAAAGCTAAAAAATAATAATTTTGGAAAAAAAGGAGGGCTCAGCTGCTCACCTACAGTGCCCCACAGGCGGGTGGGGTGGGCAATACGTGACGTCCGTGAGATGATCAGGGGCTGTGCATATGGATGGACCTATTGCTTAAAAATGTAAAATGTGGGAAATTAATATAGTGATATAAAAATAGAAACGTGAGACCGGACCAAGGGTTCGGGACGTGTGTACAAACGGTAATTTTGCAAAAGTGTGAACACAAGTGAATAGGGATAATGTGGAAGTGTGAATGACGGTGCTGGGAAAGAGGTGGGGGAAGAAGGAATGGAGGGGGAGGGAGGGGACGGAGGGGGGGGAGGGGAGGAAAGGGGGGAAGGGGGAGGAGAGAAAAGAGGGGGGGAGAAAAGAGGGGGAGAGGGGAAGAAATAAGGGGGAAGAAAAGGGGGGGGGAAGTGGAGCGGAAGGTAGGAGGAACATAACTGGAGTGAGGGTGGGAGAGGAAGGAAAAAAGGGGGGGAAAAGAAAGGGGGGAGGAGAAAATGTGTACCTGCAATACAAAATTGTATTGTGTGTAGGGGGCCCCAGGAGTAGGAGCCCAGGCTGAAAAATCTGTGTAAGGCCACGTTTAACCTCTACAGGTAGGTCCATGGTAATTGACCACATAGGGAGGGGGACCACAGTGGATCCCAGGAGGGCATCATGGTAATGAAGCCTACCGGTGGCACCTAAATGAGAAACACATAAAGTGAATTAAACAATTAGTGATTGAAGCAACCATAGTAGCTTACTGCGGGCTGGGTAAGCGACTACAATCCGCTGCCTTAGTCCACCGTGGTGCCCTCTACCCATTAGGCATCTTATATTTATTTTATGTCAGTTATACCACATTTACATTATATGTATTCTACTTTTAAATAGTGTATTACTTTACATAATTGTTTATATTTATTATCGTTTTTCTTAGGATTTATTTATTTATAAAAATGCTTTTTGGGAGCGCAGTCATTACCCGAAGGCCTCAATGCGCTCATAGAACCACAAATACATGTACAGACACATCTCACATTACAGTATAATAACAGTATAAAACTACATAATAACATTAAAAACTGCTAATATCTTACAATAATTAGGGCCATACACCTGAGAAAATAAAAAAGTTTTTAAAAGCTTCCTGAACTTTAACAAATCCTTCTCCCGTCTTAAGTATAGAGGTAGAGAGCTCCAGAATATTGAACCTTGTACATCCAGAGTCCTCCCTCCACATTTAGTTCTTCTAAATTTAGGGACCGTCAAATTAACCTGATCAGCAGATCTTAACGATCTGCTGGCAACGTAACAGGTAAAACATTTTTGCACATACCCTGGGCCTATCTTATGGATAGCTTTGTGGACGATGCAACCCACTTTGAACGAGACCCGTTCAGCAACCGGTAACCAGTGCAAGGCTTTCAGAGATGGTGTAATATGGGCCCGACGGCCCACCCCCGTTAGTAACCTTGCTGCCGCATTTTGGTTCAACTGAAGCTTATGCAAAAGGGTTTTTGAGCACCCCATATATAGTGCATTACAGTAGTCCAACCGACTACCAATGAAAGCATTGATCACGTGGACTTTGTCCACCTCGTCAATGAAATCCAATGTAGAATTCAGCTGCCCACCTCTCCCGCCTCTGCGGTTGGTCTGGATGTCCCCGGACTTCTCCCCACGTTGATCGATTGTCACCTCTGCGGAGATATCGCCCCCCTTCTTACCCTCCCCTCTCGGGGGGTGTGTCCGTGCCGGGAAACATCCTAGTGTGGGCTTCCGCCCTCACATCGCAGCACACTGACGCACGACGTATGCGCCAAGCCATCGCGCTGACGTAGTGTGGGCGTCCCGACCCAGTGACGCTGTCCAATCACCTCTCCTGACGTGTATCAGCTACGCCGGGCAGGGGGTCTATAAGCAGTTCACCTCTGCTTCCAGCGCTATTGATGCTTGGACCCTGGGACCTCTGTGGCCTTACCCAGCCCGCAGTAAGCTACTATGTAATGTTTCCACTTTTCCTCTATTGTCTCTGTCTGCCCCTGGTCCCCTTCTCCCCTCTTATTTGTCGTATCCCCCCCCCCCCTTCACTGGTTGCTTCAATCACTAATTGTTTAATTTACTTTATGTGTTTCTCATTTAGGTGCCACCGGTAGGCTTCATTACCCTGATGCCCTCCTGGGATCCACTGTGGTCCCCCTCCCTATGTGGTCCATTACCATGGACCTACCTGTGGAGGTTAAACGTGGCCTTACACAGATATTTCAGCCTGGGCTCCTACTCCTGGGGCCCCCTACACACAATACAATTTTGTATTGCAGGTACACATTTTCTCTCCCCCCTTTCTTTTCCCTCCCTTTTTCCTTCCTCTCCCACCCTCACTCCAGCTATGTTCCTCCTTCCTTCCTCTCCCCTTTCCCCCCTTTTCTTCCCCCTTACTTCTTCCCCTCTCCCACTCTTTTCTCCCCCCCTTTTCTCTCCTCCCCTTCCCCTCTCCTCCCCCTTCCCCCCTCTGTCCCCTCCCTCCCCCCCCCCATTCCTTCTTCCCCCACCTCTTTCCTAGCACCGTCATTCACACTTCCACATTATCCCTATTCACTTGTGTTCACACTTTTGCAATATTACCGTTTGTACACACATCCCGTACCCTTGGTCCGGTCTCACGTTTCTATTTTTATATCACTATATTAATTTCCCACACTTTACATTTTTAAACAATAGGTCCATCCATATGCGCACCCCCTGATCATCTCACAGGACGTCACGTGTTGCCCACCCCACCCGCCTGTGGGGCACTGTAGGTGAGCAGCTGAGCCCTCCTTTTTTTCCAAAATTATTATTTTTTAGCTTTTCTCCAATGTATAATTATTGATGTTTTGTCATTTCATACTTTTATTTGTAGACATCCTTATTTTAACCTATGTCTTGTTTTATTCTGTATTCAATAAAAAAATTTTTTATCAACTTTATATTTTGTCTCTACATGTTACATCTTTATTACTAGTACCGGAATAGTCCAACAATGGCCCTACCCCCTCCTTTTTTGTTTTTTAGGTTGGGGACCTTAGAATCAATTTGTTTATACTCTAAATTCTGGATGATGGTACGCCCCTTATATATATTCTTAATTAATTTCTACCTTCAGAGGTTGTAATTCAATTATCATTTAGGGTGGATAACACACCCGGGACCCTGTTGGGTGGCCTGCGATCGGACACCTGGGAAGAATTTCCTTCACCCCTTGTGCCCCTCGCATCCCACCCATCCATATTTCCCAATATATAGATTGGGGAGTTCCTCTGATTATACCTTTTAGTACTTCTGACCCTATTTAGTTCTATATGATCTATGGTGTGACCCAAGCAACTTTGGTTTGTTAATCGCTGTGGCCCAACCTGGATACGAGGTTTGGACCGCTCCTCCTGTCCTTAGCTTGATCTACCACTGGGCTGGATGGGATTACCTCAATTGTCCAGACTTTATTCTCAGTCTGCCCTACGCAATTATCATTGTGAGGACACATTGAGTATCTTCAGTCATCTCAAGTGTATACTACCAGCTCTGCCTAAGTGCTGTTATCCCCCTGGGCCTATTGTTGCCACGGTGGGATATTCAATAATACCATCGGAGGTTTCTCTTCTCAAATTGTACACATGCCTCAGCGACTACAATCCGTTGCCTCAGTCCACCTTGGTGCCCTCTACCCATTAGGCATCTTATATTTATTTTATGTCAGTTATACCACATTTACATTATATCTATTCTACTTTTAAATAGTGTTTTACTTTACATAATTGTTTATATTTATTATAGTTTTTCTTGGGATTCAGCTGCCCACCTCTCCCACCTCTGCGGGTTGGTCTAGATGTCCCCGGACTTCTCCCCAGCGTTGACCGATTGTCACCTCTGCGGAGATATCGCCCCCCCCCATACCCTCCCATCTTGGGGGGTGTGTCCGTGCCGAGAAACATCCTAGTGTGGGCTTCCGCCCTCACATCACGGCACACTGACGCACGACGTATGCGCCAAGCCATCGCGCTGACGTAGTGTGGGCGTCCCGACCCAGTGACGCTGTCCAATCACGTCTCCTGACGTGTATCAGCTACGCCGGGCAGGGGATCTATAAGCAGTTCACCTCTGCTTCCAGCGCTATGGATGCTTGGACCCTGGGACCTCTGTGGCCTTACCCAGCCTGCAGTAAGCTACTGTGTAATGTTTCCACTTTTCCTATATTGTCTCTGTTTGCCCCTGGTCCCCTCCCCCCCCTCCCCTCTTATTTGTCGTATCCCCCCCCCCTTCACTGGTTGCTTCAATCACTAAATGTTTAATTTACTTTATGTGTTTCTCATTTAGGTGCCATTTAGGTGCCACCGGTAGGCTTCATTACCCTGATGCTCTCCTGGGATCCACTGTGGTCCCCCTCCCTATGTGGTCCATTACCATGTGGAGGTTAAACGTGGCCTTACACAGATATTTCAGCCTGGGCTCCTACTCCTGGGGCCCCCTACACACAATACAATTTTGTATTGCAGGTACACATTTTCTCTCCCCCCCTTTCTTTCCCCCCCCTTTTTTCCTTCCTCTCCCACCCTCACTCCGGCTATGTTCCTCCTTCCTCCCTCTCCCCTTCCCCCCCCCTTTTCTTCCCCCTTACTTCTTCCCCTCTCCCACTCTTCCCCCCCCCCTTTCTCTCCTCCCCCTTCCCCCCTTTCCTCCCCTCCCTCTTCGCCCCTTTCCCTTTTTTATACATACTACGCTATGGTAGCCTGTCTTTCTTTTTGGAGGACCCTGGATTATTAAAGGAACACAGCTACCTAAACTAAGGATACATACTAAGGATACATACTAAGGACGGAGGAACGAGAGAGTTGTAGCAGCTGGAATCTTATTACGCATTCTACCCCAGCAGGGGTGAATGTCTCTGGTGAGTGGGGACCCATAAGGGGGAGCACCGGATTCACCGCGATTAGCACCCACTGTATTCAATGTGATCACTCACCTTATTTAGGTGCACCTTGGACTATTTCTTATTTTATTATTTTGTGGAAATATTTTTGTGTTTTGAACTCACTTCACAAGGATTAATGCACTTTTGGATTTTGATGATCCTCATTGGAAATATTTTGTTTACAAAGCCTCAACCAGGAGACCACTCAATATTTATAGCGGATACTGCTGGCTTCTTTTATATTATATATTGTGTTTCTCAGTAGTGGATTTAATTTTCACATATGTGGGTTGCATATCTGGCACGTGATATACAGAGTATATGCTAGACCTGCTTAACCCACCTTGATGTATTGGTGACACCTTCACCTGCACTAATTATTATATATTTTATTGTTTATTTGGTACACAAAAAAAAAAAAATTCTTGACATATATATTCTTAATTTTGGTATAGTCCTACATATACACACTTTTTTAGGACCGGAAAGGTTGCCCCTACGAGCCACACTCACCCACATATTGGGATATACTCATTGGCACTATCCAACAACCTATTAGTGACAGCGCCATTACCCCCATCCCTCCTCTTCTCTTACTTTTATTTGTAGACATGTTTCTGATGAAGCGGCCATAGCCGTGAAACCGGTCAAGTCAATTGTCTCCTTATTTTAACCTATGTCTTGTTTTTATCTGTATTCAATAAAAAAATTTTTTTTATCAACTTTATATTTTGTCTGTACATGTTACATCTTTATTACTAGTACCGGAATAGTCCAACCATGGCCCTACCCCCCCTCCTTGTTGGTTCTTTAGGTTGGGGACCTTAGAATCAATTTGTTTATGCTCTAAATTCTGGATGATGGTACGTCCCTTATATATATTCTTAATTCATTTCTACCTTCAGAGGTTGTATTTCAATTATCATTTAGGGTGGATAACACACCCGGGCCCCTGTTGGGTGGCCTGCGATCGGACACCTGGGAAGAATTTCCTTGTGCCCCTCGCATCCCACCCATCCATACTTCCCAATATATAGATACGCCCCTTATATATTTTTTAATTAATTTCTACCTTCAAAGGTTGTATTTCAATCCCACGCAGGGGTTTAAACGATGATCAGAAATAACTGAAAATACTAGCCCACCTGGCTACTCTTCAACAGCACTGCTGCCATAGGTACTGGTCCTTTAAACCAGCAGCTCCCCCAGACCCCCAGTCTTGGGTGCACACGGCTTTGAAGCCCTTCAACGCCCACAGCGTCTGTCCGCACACAGCGTCTGTCCCAACACAGAGACACCAGCAGCCACTGCTCCAACTCCATCATCCTCTCCCTTCTGCTCTCCACAGCCTTTCATTATATGAGCTGTGTGCACCTGGGCACACAGCTTGCAGGCTGTCTTTAAAACACAGACACAGGGTTGGAGATCCCGTTCCACCCTTATCTCTGAAGGATCTCCAAGCCACAGAGCCCCATGTAGAGATAGAAAAATCAGAGAACACTGCCAGAGCAGTTTTCTCTGTTTTTTAATTTAAGCTCTGCAGCTCTGCACTCAGCCGATATGCAGACTCTGTGTCCGCTTCAACACCATTTTCATTGGGACAGAGCTTTGCTCTGCCACAATATATATATATATATATATATATACATACTGTATGTGTGTGTGCGTTCTATATATATTTTTGGGGGAACTTAATTTTACCTGAGCGGTGCAATTAGGCCTTTTAGACACTGAGATTAATACTGTTTTACTATTTTCTCAGCAGCTATGGATGCTTTGAAGTTTCTAACTAATAGACATACAGATTTCAATCATCTATTCACGGTGAACAAGCAAACTACCAATCAAGTCAATTACAACGGGGCTCTTAGGTCATGCTCTAGAGAAACAAGCTAGGACTTGGTGGGGCATATTTACTTCAGAACATTATCTCAAAAGAGAAAATTATAATACAGTTTAGGATGTGAAGTAGCCCCTTAGGATGGACTTGATGACCCAGAATCATTGTTAGAACAGTTGGAATTCTTTCATGGAGTTTATTTAAAGTTGCAGGAGTTTGTATTGCAAAGGAAAGGAAAAAGATGGTCAAATTGGAAAGGAGGATCACTAGCCTGAAGCAGCAGCTTGACCCACGTTAAGGAATCTCAACATGTCATAGATTGCATTAATCATATTAAGAAGAGATTAGAGAAGATCGATAGAAACATACAAAATAAAAAAATAAAGGAATTTAATAGGGATCTTGGAGATTTTACATTTTTACCAATCACCACTTCCTTTTTTAGGGGTTAAAAGGGGTTGGGAGAGGAGGGGTCGAGGCTACCCACCCCAGAGGAGGAGACCATTTGTGCACCCCCAAATGGGCCCCAATGGCAGTAGCAACCCTATTTGGCGCAGGGCCCATCAGGGAGAGAAGAATTAGGGGCTGTAGTGCAGAATGCAGGGTTCAAAAAAAGAAGGAGGGAGACCGAGTAGGGCAGAGGTGGCAAACACAAGGCCCGCGGGCCGGATGCCGGATGCGGCCCTCCAGGCCATTTCATGTGGCCCTCGTACCTCTCCAGTCATCCTCCAGACCCTTACTTTATGCTTTCAAGCAATGCATCCAACTTCTTCCCAGCAGCAGCATAAGGAAAGGGGGGTGCACTGTGATGTAAGGGAGAGAGGGGGACTCAACTTCTGATGGTGGGGGGGCTCTTAACATCTAATGTAAGGGGAGGGGATGCGCTGGACATCTAATCTTACAGATACAACCGGCCCAATTGAGGGCAACCATAATGCTGATGCGGCCCACGATGAAATTGAGTTTGACATCCCTGGAGTAGGGGGTATATACAATTTAACTAATGTGGAATTATTTGCTAAATTTTTTTTTTACATCTGGGACTTAAAGGGGTTGTAAAGGTTCATTTTTTATTTTCAAAACAGGTTCCTTTAAGCTAGTGCATTGTTAGTTCACTTACCTTTTCCTTCGATTTCCCTTCTAAATGTTTTTTCCTTTGTCTGAATTTCTCACTTCCTGTTTCTCCTCGGTAAGCTTTCCACCATCATCCGAGCGGTAGTTAGTCAGCCAGAAAAGCTTACTAAACACCTTACTGAGGAGGAACAGGAAATGAGAAATTCAGACAAAGAAAACAAAGAAAACTTTTTTTAGAAGGGAAATCGAAGGAAAATGCACTAGCTTAAAGGAATCTATTTAGAAAATAAAAAACAAACATTTACAACCCCTTTAAATGTGGTTTGAAAAGATCAATTAGCAAGTTTGATGTGTACATAGATGTTCACAAATACATGAGGAAATTAAATATTAACAAAAAATTATTAAATAAGAGCCCTCACCTCACTAATATTGAAAATATCACAACCAGAGCAGTGAATAGTGGATTACATAATAAATCTTTGTTCAATCCACTAAACACTGCAACTCAACATCTGGAAGTATATAAAAGTTTGGTTTTGCATGATCTAGAACAAGTGGTACCTAAGAAAAATGTCAACCCAAGGTATGGACAAGATGGGATCGAGGAGCTGGAAAAAAGGAGAGATATAATTGTAAGGCCCGCAGATAAAGGGGGCGGGGTGGTGATTTTATCTAAGAAATTCTGTCAGGGGCAGTTAACAGAAATGTTGTCTGACGATGAGACGTATCAAAAGTTGGATAGAGATCCTACCCCACAATACAGAGAAAAATTAGTCAGGTCACCAATTCAGAGTAATAGTGTAAATGTGGTTGGCGCAAATGGAATATAAAAATTATTATTTTCTTTATAATTGTGGGTGTGATGCAATTAAAGAAGAAAAACGGGTCCAAGTGGTATCCGGTCCCAAGAAATAGTAATGGTGGGGTGAAATTGCGCTGCCCTATGTGTCTTGTGATCTAGTGTTCAATATCTTCCTGATGATGCAACATTGATTGCGAAACGCGTAGAGGCTGCTGATTGATAAGGCTATACATATAGACTGTAAGATAGCGGGAAGACCAGGAGAGGAACGGCTTGTTTATTCCATTCACACTCTTTGCATACACGGCTGGAGAAGCTTGGTGCCGGCCTATAGGCACCATAAAATGTGAGTGTATTTGTTTTTACAAAATAAACATATTTTTAATTTAATACACTATGAGGGGCACCTTTTTTTCTCTGTGAGCGTTCATAGGAGAAAGTGACACCCATACTCAAGACATCAGACAGCAGGCTGAATACCTATAATAGGAGTGGTTATCCTGAGTAATGAACCAAAGGCTCTGGTTAATACAACATCTGGTGAATGACCATTTCAGACGGTGATGGGATTTCACTAAAAGTGGTGACAACTTGACAACAGTTTGAATATACCACAGAGGAATATATAAACCACCTTATATATACTCGATCACCCACATGGGACACTAATTAGGAGGAAATAATTGGACTATATATCACATATGAGTTTTGTGAATTTTATTTTATTTGATTCTGTTTTGGTTTTCTAACATGCATAACGATAAGTGTATTGTGTATGTCCACTTAACATAGAGGTTCTATGACACTTAGGAGCAAAAAAATAGTGCACCAACCAAAATAAGCTCTGTTCACTGTTTTTTTTCATGGATACTATTAAAATATATAATATTTTTATATTTTGTACAGTATAGTGTACAACATTGGTATTGGTTTTGGAGTATAGTACTTCGCTTTATTATACCAGAAGGTGATTGTAAAGATATTAAACGCTAGATCACAAGACACATAGGGGAGCGCAATTTCACCCCACCATCACCAATTCAGAGTGCTGACAGGTAAAGAAAGGAAATATTTAGAACCAAGTAGTTGTCGTATAATTACCATTTACTTAATAATCTTCCTAAAATACATAAAGACCCAGTCAACCCTCCAGTGAATCCAGCGGTGCGCTCTGCTCCCGGGGGATTCACCATAATGGCGTGCATGTCAGCACGCCTTTGGGCAGCGGGGAGCAACTATTTGGGCTTAATATCACTGCGGCTCCTCTCTTCCTCGCTGGTGGCCCCAATCATCCAATTTACGCCCCTACATATGGACAATCTCCTCCCCCCGCTGTATGATACAGCTGTTGTCCTTTGGTCGCAGTGTGGGGTGAGGAGTGGTTCAAGCAGGTATGTCTCAGCTTTTGGATTCTATAACCAAGGGGAGTATTATGGTGATCGGGTCCTATGATGCGGAGTGGAGGGTCTGGAGCTTGAGCCCTGCCAACCATCTTTCCCCCTATCACCACATCTCCTGTTAAACCTTACTTGTTATGTCGCAAGTATGCGTGTGTTTATGTATATGGTGCACAAATGCACGTATATATTTATATTTGTTTTTTACACAGAGCCCTAAAGCTTAACAATCAGTACCTGGACACTGTCCTTGTGTGGACACTTTATATCATAGAGGAGCTCACCACGTATGGCCACCCTTTAACCACTTAAGACCCGGACCAAAATGCAGGTAAAGGACCTTGCCCCTTTTTGCGATTCAGCACTGCGTCGTTTTAACTGACAATTGCGCGGTCGTGTGACGTGGCTCCCAAACAAAATTGGCGTCCTTTTTTCCCCACAAATAGAGCTTTCTTTTGGTGGTATTTGATCACCTCTGCGGTTTTTATTTTTTGCGCTATAAACAAAAACAGAGCGACAATTTAAAAAAAAATGCAATATTCTTTACTTTTTGCTATAATAAATATCCCCCAAAAATATATAAAAAAACTTATTTTTTCCTCAGTTTAGGCCGATATGTATTCTTCTACGTATTTTTGGTAAAAAAAATCGCAATAAGCGTTTATCGGTTGGTTTTCGCAAAATTTATAGCGTTTACAAAATAAGGGATAGTTTTATTGCATTTTTATTAATTATTTTTTTTTTACTACTAATAGCGGCGATCAGCGATTTTTTTCGTGACTGCGACAATATGGCGGACACTTCAGACAATTTTGACACATTTTTGGGACAATTGTCATTTTCACAGCAAAAAATGCATTTAAATTGCATTGTTTACTGTGGAAATGACAGTTGCCTTTGGGAGTTAACCACAGGTGGCGCTGTAGGGGATGTGTGACCTATGTGTGTGTTTACAACTGTAGGGGGTGTGGCTGTAGGTGTGACGTCATCGATCGCATCCCCCTATTACAGGGATGACGCGATCGATGCTACGGCCACAGAGACGCACGGGGAAGCCGTGTTTACACACGGCTCTCCCCGTTCTTCCGCTCCAGGGATGGATCGCCGCACTGCAGCGGCGATCGGGTCCGCGAATCCCGTGGTCCCGGTCCTGGAGCTTCGGACCGGGTCACGGGCACGCACCCGCGGGCGTGCGCCCATGACCCACGGCTGGGTACTAAAATCAACGTATATATACGTTGATGTGCACAGCCGTGCCATTCTGCCGACGTAAATGTGCAGTAGGCGGTCCTTAAGTGGTTAATCTTTTCCTTTTTATGGATAAGGGAGCCCAATCAAGAGACTTTTTAGCAACCTGTCTAGCTGAGGCTCTCCCGATTTGGGACGGGCGAACTTTCTCTATGACAAGGTTTGTGAGGCCTAATGAACATATTGCAACCCCATTTAAACCACTTAGGGCCAGATTCAGGTAGATGGGAGCATCTTTGCTCCAGAGTAACGCTTCTCATTTGCGTTACGCTGCAGAAATTTTAGGAGCAAGTGCTGTTATTCAAGAAGCACTTGCTCCTAAAGTTGCGGCAGCGCATCGCAAATGAGCCGGCGGAATTCAAATTGGGCGGGTACGGGGCGTGTAGTATTTAAACGAAGCGCGATCCCGCCGCGAACGTACTGCGCATGCGTCGAGTGTTAAAACATCCCCGTGCGCATGCTCCAAATTCTGTGAATGAACGTCAATGACGTCACATTCCCATTCATGAACTTTTTACGCAAGCGACGTGATTTTTTTTTTCCCGACGCGATGACGACGCCTATACCTAACATAGGATACTCCAACCCCATGTAGGTATATCTTCGCGCCGCGTATCCCGTCCGGAAACGTCGTACCGTCATTGCGTCGCACCGGAATTCGCTCGTGAATTGCCGATTTCCGCTCATTAACATATTTTTGGAGCGGAAATCGGCGGGATCGCCCCCGGCGCCATTTTTAAGTTGAAGTAACGATGCGATGGAGAAACTCAGTTACGCTGATCGCATCGGAGCTTCAACCCGGCGTTTCTTGTTTTCTGGTTACAGAAAACAAAAACGCCGGCTCAAAGTCACAGTTAGGCTGGCGGATCACTGGATCCGCCAGTCTAACTGTTCCTGAATCTGGCCCTATATATTTATACTTAGACTCTTGCCCTTCTCTTTTCCCCTGTCCATACCAGGTAATTCCTGTGTGCCCCACATGACTGTCCAGTAGCCAAGAGGGCTTCATACACCTCTCCTATCTTCTGTCTTCTTTTTTGTTGTTTTTATTTCGGTTGGATTTACTACAAACCTTGGTCAACCGTGTGTTCTATCCCGTCGCTCAGGCATAGTAAGTAGCTGCTGTTGTGTAATCAAACCTTCTCTTCACCATTACCCCCATGTCTAAATCAATAATGAATGCTCCAATATATGCTCTGTTTTAAAGATTATATTTACCAAAATTATAAAAAAACTTCCCTGATGTAGGAGCTCTTCTGACTCCGAAACATGTTGGTGTATGTTTTTCTGTAGGGTTGTCCCGATACCACTTTTTTAGGGCCGATACCGAATACCGATACTTTTTTTAAATGTCATGTGACAGTTTTCAAACCACAATACAGACTAGGGATATTTTCTTTAGAATTATGAAGAACTCTAACTCAAGACATTATAAAAGAATAAAAATGAGTAACAGTGAATAAAAATGTTTTATTTTCTTGTCATGCAGTAGTAAAAAACTCAAAGAATTTTCACGGAACATGTTGATAAATACAAAAAAAGTATTCTATTTAGGTATCGGGAGCATTTGCGGGAGTACAAGTACTCCCGCAAATACTCGGTATCGGTCCCGATACCGATACTAGTATCGGTATCTGGACAACCCTAGTTTTCTGTATTGTCACAATCTAAATCTGTGTTTTTTGACCAATTTCTTCATGTATTTATCATGCATTCCTGTACTGTATTGATGATACTTTTTTAAACTATGCTATAGGCCACCTGGCCCCAAGTCGCAGCTGCTCCCATCTTTCTACTCTGCTATAGGCCACCTGGCCCCAAGTCGCAGCTGCTCCCATCTTTGACGGACTTTGTCTCCACTTATACCCTGAATAGCAAACACCTTTTGCTGCTCGGGGATTTCAACCTTTGGGCCAACTCCCCGCAAGACCCCATTGCCGACGCCTGCATCGACCACCTGGAAGGATTAGGGCTTCAGCAACTAGTATGTGGGCCCACACATGCTTCCGGTCATACGCTCGATCTTATTTTCAGACAAGATCTGGAAATAAAAATCTTGGAAAATGAACCTTTGCCATGGACAGATCACCATGCAATTAAATTCATTATTTCCGAATTCCCCCCTTAACAAAAACATCAAATCCAGTGACAACACACTGGACCAGATGTCAGAGGAAGCTCCATTCGGAACTCTTCAAAGCCACGTTAGGGGGAAAAATAAACACAATTCAGCCGCACCAAACAGCGGAAGAAACACTAGAGGCCATAAACACAGCACTATTGCAGTCAGCTGACTTGATAGCGCCGAAACGAAAGACCCAGATCAGGAAAAACAACTCCGGCTGGTTCAACAACCAGCTGGCGTTACTGAAGCAAGAGCGTAGAAGGGCAGAAGCAGCCTGGAAAAGAAACCCTTCAGATGAGAACCTCGCGATTTACAAGGCAATAACCAGAAAATACTACAAACAAATCTTCGAAGCCAAGAAAAACTATTTTTCTGAGGCTATCAACGGTGCCCTAAATCGCCCCCGCGAACTCTTCAAGCTGGTCACTCAGACCATGAATCCAGGATGCCTTGTAGCCCCCAACTTGGATACACAAGAATTTTGCGATGAGTTATCGGATTGCTTCATTAACAAAATTGAGGCAATCCGGCAAAGCATTCAGCAGAACAATTGCTCTCCCAGCCCCCCCCGTAGTCATTTACACAGCACCGGCAGCAATTCACCACAGTTTGGTGAGTTCACGCTGAAACCCATCTCCATTCAGACCACTAAAAATATCATCGGCACTCTGCGCAACAGCACTGCGCCAAATGATATTATCCCCACCAAACTGCTGAAGGAATGCGCCGACATCCTGGCACCTCCTGTCACGCAGCTTATTAACCAATCCTTCAGGGAGGGCAAAATGCCCTCCCAGCTGAAGGAGGGCTTCATTCAACCCATCTTGAAGAAAGCCACCCTGGATCCTAAGGATCCACTTAACTGGCGCCCCATAACAGGCCTAAATGTTCTCTCCAAGGTAATGGAGAAGGCAGTGGTACAGCAGCTGCAACAGCATCTAGATACCCACAATTTACTCGACCCATTGCAATCGGGCTTCCGTCCCGGACACGGGACGGAAACAGCATTGCTTAAGAAATGGGACGACGTTCTGGAGGCCGCAGACGAAGGAGAATCTTCTCTTCTGGTTCTGCTGGACCTAAGCGCAGCCTTTGATACAGTTGATCACAAGCTGTTATTGACCCGGCTGGCTAAAATAGCCAAAGTCGCAGAAAGCGATCTATCCTGGTTCTCCTCTTTTGTGGAAAACCGATCGCAAATAGTTAAGCTAGGACCATTCACTTCGGAACAACGCACATTATCGTGCGGGGTCCCTCAGGGATCTCCCCTGTCGCCGATGTTATTTAACATCTATCTGCGTCCTCTTTTTGAAATCATCAGCAGCCAAAAACTGCTATATCACTCTTACGCAGACGACACGCAACTGTACTTCCGCATTTGCAATAAAAAGGATCACCACCTCAATCTAGAGACATGCCTCTCTGTGATTGAGGACTGGATGACAAAGAGTTATCTCAAACTCAACGGAGCGAAAACAGAACTTCTTCTGTTTCACGCCAAGCGTAGCAATCAATCGATAACAACCTGGATCCCCCCGCCCATTCTGGGCAAAGTCATCACCCCTAGCGCCAAAGTCAAAAGTCTTGGGGTCATCTTTGACTCCGACATGACAATGAACGCACAAATAGGGGCAGTAGTCAGCGGATCGCACTATCTGCTGCGCCTACTACGCAGACTCACGCCTTTTATTCCCAAGAAAGACATAGCGGTCGTGGTGGGAGCGATTGTAAACTCCAGATTGGACTATGCAAATGCACTTTACCTCGGACTTCCCAAGTACCAAATCGCTCGTCTTCAAGTCGTTCAAAATACGGCCGCCAGACTTGTGACTGGGAAAAAACCCTGGGAATCAATCTCACCCTCGTTGAGATCCCTTCACTGGCTACCAGTCAAAGACAGAATCACCTTTAAAGCACTCTGTCTAACGCATAGATGTATCCATGGGAATGCTCCCCATTATCTATGCGAAAAATTAAAAATGTACAATCCCAATCGTATTCTACGATCCAATAATCAAAATCGGCTACAGATACCGAAAGCCAGATACAAGTCCAAAGGAGACAGGAGATTCGCTGTCCAAGGTCCCAGACTATGGAACGCCTTACCAGCCAGCATTCGACTGGAGGAGAACTACTTGGTCTTCAGGAGAAAGATTAAGACTCATCTCTTTTGATCTCAAAAGAGAAAGGAACAACAAGCGCCCAGAGGCGATTTATTTCGCATGTGCTGCGCTATACAAGTTCTTCATTCATTCATTCAATACATAAATTTGATACTAATAAAAAAAAGTTTCATACAATTTAGATTTTTTATAACTTCCTAAAGTCCCATATGTGAGGGGAGTTTTTCCTTTCTCTCAAATTACCAGGGATGTGGCCGTTACTATAGCAGAGTTTAACCTCCTTCTTTCAATTCTAGACCTATAGGGCCAGATTCTCATAGAATTTCGCTTGCGTATAGTAAGCCATTTACACTACGCCGCCACATCGTACTAGAGCAGGTGCCGTATTCTCTAACCATTTGCTCCGTAGTTTGCGTTGGCGTAGCGAAAATGGCCCAGCGTAAGCCCGCGTAATTCAAATGAGACGGCTTGTATTTAAATGAAGCGCGCCCCCGCGTCGAACGAACTGCGCATGCGCCGGCCGGGGAAAAAGCCCAGTGCACATGCTCCAGCTCACGTCGGAAAGCGTCGTTGAAACCGACGTCAAAACGACGTGTGCGTCATTTACGCAACTCCCTATTCGCGAACGAGTTATTAAAACGACGTAAGCGACGGAAAAAGCCGACGCTGACCGGATGCCATACTTAACATGGCATCCGACGGCACCCGACGGCACCCAACGGCATCCGACGGTACTTCGTAAGGTTACTCCACATCGAAGCTGGGGTAACCTTGCGCGGACGAAAACGACGTACGCGACGACGGGGCGGCGTAAAAGCGATCAGGAATTGGCGTACTAGCCTCATTTGCATATGCAAATGAGAAAACAACGTAAAGGCTACCTAGTGGCTGGAGTTGTCATTACAACTACGATTCGCAAGTGTAATGGTTTTACACTTGTCGGATGTAGAAGCGTATCTATGCAAAAGTGATGCTAAGCATCACGCGCATAGATACGAGGCAAAAAAAACGGCGATACGACGGGGTATCTGAGATACTCCATCGTAACGCCGCTGAGAATCTGGCCCATAGTTATTTGTATTGGGTCTGTTACATCCAGGTTGGGGCAGTATTTGGATCAGTTTCTCCAGAGTGGTGGCCTTTGGAACAAAGGCTTACCTTAAAGGGGTTGTAAAGGTATAATTTTTTTTCCCTAAATAGCTTCCTTTACCTTAGTGCAGTCCTCCTTCACTTACCTCATCCTTCCATTTTGCTTTTAAATGTCCTTATTTAAAAGCAAAATCAAAGGATGAGGTAAGTGAAGGAGGACTGCACTAAGGTAAAGGAAGCTATTTAGGGGAAAAAAATTGTACCTTTACAACTCCTTTAAGGACACTAAGAATTTTTTGCAACTTTTGGAGAATTTGGAGGTAACTAATAATACAGAGATGTATCTGGTAACAGCTAACGTGTCTCTTTATCCACAATTATCCAACACGATGATGCCTTATTATCCCTCAATTGGGCCTTAAACATAAGAGATGATTTACCATATGCTAAGAAAATATCTTTACGCAGTGCACTTGACTTTTGTCTTTCTCATAATTATTTTTGGCTTGACAACCAGTTCTTCTCCCAGAAGAGAGGGCTCGCTATGGGCGCAAAATTTGCGCCCAGTATTGCAAACCTCTTTATGGGAGAATGGGAGGACAAATTTGTATTTGGAAATACAGTGGAACCTCAATTTACGAGCATAATCCATTCCAGGAGAATGCTCGTAATCCAAAGAACTCGCATATCAAAGCGAGTTTCCTCATTGAAGTCAATAAAAATAAAATAATTAGTTCCGCATTGACTTCAATGGCATGCAATAGCGCATGCGGCCAGAGGTGGGGGGGCGCCGGAGAGCCTCGGAAATGGCTGGAAAGGCCCGAAGACATCTCGGCTGACAATGGCAAACTTCGGAAAGACTCCGTTCCCGAGGTCAGCCGAGCTGTCTTCGGGCCTTTCCGCGCATTTCCGAACAACGCCGATCGGCTGCACTCAGCACCGTTGCCCCCCACCTCAGGTCAAACGCGGTACTGCACA
This sequence comes from Rana kukunoris, assembly GCA_029574335.1. Lineage (NCBI taxonomy): Eukaryota > Metazoa > Chordata > Amphibia > Anura > Ranidae > Rana > Rana kukunoris. The sequence continues at coordinate 137,598,533 of CM056053.1, forward strand.
CCGCTTTGGCCTAAAATCAACAACCCCTCAATCTTCTCTCTGGTGCCCACCACCTCAGGCCAAACGTGGCCTGAATCCTGCTCGTTTTGCAAGACAAGGCGGTAATTAAAACGGCTAACGTGTTTCGAGGGAGGATCCTCTTCCTCAGAGCCAAAGCGATCTCACAACAGACCTGAGAAAGACTCCTTGCTTTTGCATTTGTAGGGATATGTCTATTCACTATGTCTGTATGTGATTATAACCATTGCTGCTTTAAACTTGGAAAAATAAGATTTTTGGTAATGCACTTATTCGGTGCACCCTCTTTTCCTATATATTTTACAGTTCCAAGAACACCCATACTGTGTGGACTGCACAGAGAAAACCAAAAATGCATATAAGTGAATATAAAGGTTTATTTAAGATTAGTGATCTACAATACACAAACACCTTCAAAACCAAACAGTTACAATAAATAACAATACACCTAGATAGGGAAAACCGTAATCGTAAAGGTAAGCCAGACCAGGGTCATACACAGCAGATCAACAGATGGACAAAGGGATGTTCCAGAAACAAACGTTAGCCAAGCCAAGGTCATACAAAGGGAATCAGCAGATGAGTAGTGTTGCTCACGAATATTCGCATTGCGAATATTCGCTACAAATATTGCATATTCGAGTATTCGCGAATAACTCGAATATTGCGGCGAATATTCGCTATGGCGAATATTCATATTTTTTCAAATTTATTTTTAAAACAGATCACATCCTAGTGATCTCCATCGACGTCTAAAAGCATTGCTGGTATGATTAGAGAGAGACCCTGGGCCGAGTAGCTGATGCGATTCTTTTATGTTGCCGAAAATTCGCATTGCGAATTTTCGGCAACATAAAAGAATCGCATCAGCTACTCGGCCCTTCTTTTGCATCAGAGCCAATCAGAATAACTTGAATATTCGGCAAAAGGAATATTGCGCGATATTCCTTTTGCCGAATATTCAAGTTATTCTGATTGGCTCTGATGCAAAAGAAGGGCGGAGAAGATAATCGCGCAATATTCCTTTTGCCGAATATTCGAGTTATTCTAATTGGTTTTGATGCGCCCTTCTTTTGCATCAGAGCCAATCAGAATAACTCGAATATTCGGCAAAAGGAATATTGCACGATTATCTTCTCCGCCCTTCTTTTGCATCAGAGCCAATCAGAATAACTTGAATATTTGGCAAAAGGAATATTGTGCGATTATCTTCTCCGCCCTTCTTTTGCATCAGAGCCAATCAGAATAACTTGAATATTCGGCAAAAGGAATAATGCGCGATATTCCTTTTGCCGAATATTCGAGTTATTCTGATTGGCTCTGATGCAAAAGAAGGGCAGAGAAGATAATCGCGCAATATTCCTTTTGCCGAATATTCGAGTTATTCTGATTGGCTCTGATGCGCCCTTCTTTTGCATCAGAGCCAATCAGAATAACTCGAATATTCGGCAAACGGAATATTGCGCGATTATCTTCTCCGCCCTTCTTTTGCATCAGAGCCAATCAGAATAACTTGAATATTCTGCAAAAGGAATATCGCGCAATATTCCTTTTGCCGAATATTCAAGTTATTCTGATTGGCTCTGATGCAAAAGAAGGGCGGAGAAGATAATCGCGCAATAGGAGTATTGCGCGATTATCTTCTCCGCCCTTCTTTTGCCTACTTATTCTCCTTTCTTTTAAGTAGAGTTAGTGTAGAGTTAGGCCCAGATTCATAAAGCAATTACGCCTGTCTAACTGGTGTTAGACAGGAGTAATTTCAAATTTCGCGCGCCGTATCACTAGTTTGAATCCTCAAACCATGATACGGCGGCTTCGGGCTTCGATCCGAGAGGCTTACGTCTTCGTAAGCCTTCGGATCTACGCTGCCATCTATTTGCGGCCGCTGGAAAGAGTTCGCGTCGTTTTGATGCGTCGGGATATGCAAATGTTTTTTTACGGCGATTCCCGAAGATACGAGTGGTCGTCGCAATCGCTTTCGTCTATTTTTTTGTACGTAATGTTAGAGCAGCTTTTTGCTGCTCTAACGTTACGTAGCCCATGTTAAGTATGGCCGTCGTTCCCGCTTCGAATTTTTTTTTGTTTTTTTTTGTTTACGTAACTCGTTCGGGACTAGGATCGCCCGTAAACGACGCTACCTAAACAACGAATGACGTCACGACGTGATTTCGCGCAATGCACGGCGGGAAATTTGCGAACGGAGCATGCGCAGATCGATCGCCGCGGGAACGCGCCTATTTTAAATGATTCACGCCCCCTACTCGCGCAGATGGATTGCGACGGGAGAAATACACTACGCCGCCGTCGTTTACTGGACTAAATCTACCTGAATTCCACGTAGAGCCAGGTAAAAAACGGCGGCGTAGTGTATTTTTGATACGCTACGATAATCCATTTCTGTGTGAATCTGCCCCTTAGTGTTTAGTGCATATTAGTTTAGTAATACAGGAAATGATCTCCGTTTATGAGAATTTCGCAATCATTTTCGCATTAGCGAAATTTCGCAAAAATTTTTTTGGATAAAATATCACGAATATTCGATATTAGTGAATATTCGCGAATATTCTTCTATATATTCGCGCAATATCGCGAAATCGAATATGGCGTATTCCGCTCAACACTACAGATGAGAACAAACAAGAGAGGGAGAGGATGGAAGGATCAGACTGCAGGGCAGGGATGCAAGGTAACAGGTGGGACCGGATGGGGATCAGGACAGGGAGACAGGATCAGGTACACAGGAAACAGGCTCAGGAACAGGTTCAGAATCAGATAACAGGTTAACAGGTCAGGGTGCAAGGACGATACCAAGGCGATGAAAGCAATCATCAGCCAGGTATTTATATGAGTGCCTGTAATTGGCCTCAAGTGACACATGAGCCCAGGAGGTGCTGTCTGCTCCACACTGCCGGGAAACACCCACTGATAGACACCGATACTACAGTCAAAGGATCTAACAGTGCCACCAGCAGGTGAATCCCTCCACTATAGATCCTGAGTATTGAAAGACACCTGCTGGTGGACACTGGTACTGCGATCCAAGAGACAGGCGGCGCCACCAATGGGTGAACCCTTTCCTGACCATAATTGTCTGCACCACACACTCCTAAACTCACTACCCAGGAAGGATGGTGTCTTGACAGACAAAGCTCACAACAGGACAATGCAGGAAGAGGGTGTAGGCCACATACTTTTGCTGACTGTGTACTTAAGGACCAAGAAGAGCCGTGCTAAGACTCATATCATGATACACATCATATCTATTACACACCCCTGTTTTTATTTCCTATACGATCTGTGATTTGCGACCAATCAGTGTGGGGACGTCCGTGGGACACCCTGTCTATGGCCTTTGGGGGTGGTGTTGGAGATCTCCACTGACGCAATCTTCTGCAGTGATCCTTGTGATTCCTGCTTGCATAGCTCATTGAACATTGCACCATCATCTTATCCAATTTTGACAAATATTTGAATATACATTCTCCTATCTAATACCCCTGACGAAAAGCTTGAACCTGAAATGCGTCGGGACCGAAGAGTTGTTTTCGGACATTGGAGAGTAACACTATTTAGAATACATTTTTGTATGCTTGCAATGAATTTACTATGTGTTTTTCTGCTTTGTTTTTAACAGATCATCACATGTGTGATTGATCCATTTTACATGTACCAATAAACTTTTCTTTATGTTGTTCAGGGGTACTGTGCACACTCAATGTGCATGAAGCTTTAATCCTCCCTTAGGCCCCTTTCACATGTACGGATCCCATGAGGATCCGTGCATGTCTTATCCGCTTGCTCAGCGGGAATCGCTCCGCTCGCTCTGGCAGATGACAGGGCAGTCCCTGCACACTGTGCAGGGACCGCCCTCTCAGATCTCTGCTCTCCCCTATGGGGGGCTCGGATGAACACGGACCGTCCGTCCGTGTTCACCCAATCCACTCTTCAGACGGATGGAAAAATAGGATTTTCTGCAGAATCGGAGCATGTTCATCCGCTGACACCCGCTATCTCATAGGGATTAATGTACCATATATTGTATACTCAAGTATAAGCCAAGTTTTTCAGCACATTTCTTTTGTGCTGAAAATGCCCCCCATGGCTTATACTCAAGTCCCTTTTTGCCCCTGATCTCCTGGACTTTGGGGACCCGGTACTGGCCAGCCGTAAACTTGGCATACATCTAGCCCCACTCTTCCTCTTCAAGTGTGCAAAGTTTGTTGCTCAAGGGACCTACGGCCGGGGAGCACCGTTTTTTCAAAGCCAGGGACTCCTTATATATACTCCCATGTTAAACGTAAGTCTAGTCATGGGCACAGTGAGGCATGCACATGGACACAGTGAGGCACAGTGAGACATGCAGATGGACACCCTAGGCTTATACTTGAGTCAATACGTTTTCCCATTTTTTTGTGTTAAAATTAGGTGCCTTGGCTTATAATCGGGTCAGCTTATACTTGAGTATATACAGTAAGGTATGTCCCTTTTTCATCTGTAAACGGATGGATGAAAAAGCGGACATACAGTCAGCATGTGTGAAAGGGGCCTTACTCTATCCAAGTAAAAATAAAATACGGTAGTTTTGCATTCAGGTCTACTTAAAGTTTTTATTATTAAGTAGTTTGTTGTATCTACTGCACTGTATTATTGTCAGTTTTTTTTTTAGTTACACATTATCAACCAGCCTCTAAACAATATATTTCTTTGCCCTTTCAGCCGAGCATTCCACAAGAGGTGACATGTCTAAACATTATAGTGATATACTTTTACTTTCATTTGCAATAGAACGCTTTGCTCCGCCCTACCACTTATACATATGCAGTGCATCGTCCAAAGGTTGCCAGATGAACTTGCTCTACAAGACGGATAACAATGTCTTCCACTCTCCCAGCTGCAAGACACTCATTGTATTTTTTATTAAGTTGTTTTATTTTCCTGAATGTATGCTTTCCTATTCTGGGGCAGTCTGCTGCGGAGAAGAAACTTAAACTTGTGATTGCGGTGAGTGATCTGCATTACAGATGTTTGTAGAGGAACAGATGTTACTTTTCTACTACTTGTAGGTAACTTTCAGTAAATAGCATAATGCACTTTTTATCGTTCAAGTTTCCACAAAGTATGTTCATAGATGCTTTACTTTTGTGAATGATTCAGGATTTTCGGTTTCATGTGCTGTAAGATGTGTTGATGTTTGAGATATGCGTACACTAGCGGTTTCCTGTTATGGTTATTTTGAGGGTCTGCGCTATGACTGATGTTTATAACATTGCTCTGTTTCCTGCTTCCCTGGCTGCTTTATTTTCCTTTGATCTACGGGCTCATTTACACCGGAACGTGGTGCAGAAAACCAGCGTTCTGTGTTCATTTTTCTCACCGTGCGATCTGCTGCAGATGTCAACACATCTGGGGAGTTTGGATTTTAACACCGCCCTCAGCAGCAGGATGTATTGACATCGTTGGGACACCGAGCACTACAGCACTTTTTGCACCAAAAGACTTTATCGCACTAATTATCACTTTATGCACTTTAATCATTGTCACTTTATATTCTTTGATGTATCAATCATTAATTGTATTTGGTTTACACACAATAGGCACGCAAGCAAGTGATAATAAAAATAATAATAAAAATTAATCACTGCAATATTTCACTGACTAATAATTAATCACTGCAATATAAAAAATCTTCTGCCTTTACAATCAATTTAACATTGGTTCACCTTTACCAAAAAAAAAAACTGCCTATGCAGGTAAGGGGTGCCTGTTGACAAAAACAAACTGAGCAGCATTGATCAAAGTAAAATAATGCCCTTGATATATATGTAGGCTGTTTTAGTACTTCCCGAAAGCGTGGACAAAAAACTCCCAGATATGGCATTATCCTATCATGCCTTGTTTCTAGGATGTTGCTAAGACACTAGCAGGTAATTCAAGATAGATAGTGGACTACACATGTGTAGGGGTTTGATAGCTCAATCCTATGGTGTAGGCGAGCAGTAATGGCTGGGATAGTTTTGCAAAGTCCTAACAAGGCAGGGCGGGATGATTTTTAGTTTATGTAGAGACTCGTGGAATGTCCTGTTCTAGAGCAGTTATCCATTTCCTGTAAGCTAGAAAAGACCTGTAAGACTGCATTCATGCTTTCCTCATCAATGCGATTCCAGCTCATGATGTGACACTGTCGCTCCAAAGAAACTCATATTCCTTTTTGAGTGACAAGCCCACAATCATGTGTGAATGCAGCCTCAGTACTTAGAGGTTTTACAGTACAAAACAATAATTTCCAGTGCTCAGAGGTCCTCCACTGTTTAAGTGGACTGTGTCACAATTTCAAATGCTAAGCAGATGTGGACTTCCATGGATAGGGAAATCCAAAGTAGAACCACAAAAACAAGATAGGAAGGTGCAAATCATTTATTACATTAGCGCAAAAAAATTGTTTTAGCAAACTGCCCAGCATCCCTGGGGTATACAGGTGTAGATTGTAGTCCCATCCACTTTTGCTAAATGAAAATCCCTCAGTGCTTGCAGAGCACAGCTGATATCCTACTGTCTCAATGCTAGACGTTTTCCTGGGTTTCCTGGGTTTGTGTCAGTGGAAACCGATGTCCCATACACTTTCACAATCGATCTTTTGTTAGTTGAGGGCAGAGGCCAGTAGCAATCTGCTCTGCTGCCAGCTTTTCTGCTTTTCTGCTGGGTTGCTGTCAGTGGAGGCCGCAGGCCCATTTACGACACCCGCTCAAGCTGCAGTTGTGAGGTGCCTAATGCATTCTTTACCTGGAGCTCCTGTGGAGTTGATTGTTGTGTGCAGAGGCCAGTAGTGTTTTGCCCTGTTAGCGTTTCCAGCTGGGGACCTCACATCATCCACTCCGGCTAACTGTTGGGGAGGGAAGACAGTTTCCTCCACTCTGGCTGACTGTTGGGGAGAGTGACCACCACCTTCTCACCCTGGGCCTCCAAAACTGCCGCAGGTGTGGAAATTGCATACAGACGAACGGATTTCCCGATGAGAATTTTTTCCGTCTCAAACTTTTTCTGGTGGAAATTGCGACAGCAAAAGTCTGATGGAGCATACACACGGTCGGAATTTCTGATGAAAAGCTCACGTCAGACCAAGGGCGGATCCAGAGTCTAGTCTCGGGAGGGGCACTGCCAGAAAATAAGGTGTTGCTTACAGAACTAAATTAAGTGTCTGATGTGTCCACTGCAATGTTGCAGTACCGCTAAAAAAATCAATGATCGCCGCCATTACTAGTAAAAAATATTTAAATATAAATGCCATAAATCTATCCCATAGTTTCTAGACGATTGTCAGGGACTGCAGACCTGGTACAAGGGATGGTCAGAGACTGCAGACGTGGTACAAGGGATGGTCAGAGACTGCAGACGTGGTACAAGGCATGGTCAGAGACTGCAGACGTGGTACAAGGCATGGTCAGAGACTGCAGACGTGGTACAAGGCATGGTCAGAGACTGCAGACGTGGTACAAGAGATGGTCAGAGACTGCAGGCATGGTACAATAGATGGTCAGAGACTGCAGACATGGTACAAGGGATGGTCAGAGACTGCAGACGTGGTACAAGGGATGGTCAGAGACTGCAGAAGTGGTACAAGAGGTGGTCAGAGACTGCAGACGTGGTACAAGAGATGGTCAGAGACTGCAGACGTGGTACAGGAGATGGTCAGAGACTGTAGATTTGGTACAGGGAATGGTCAGAGACTGCAGATGTGCTACAAGAGATAGTCAGAGACTGCAGGCATGGTACAAGAGATGGTCAGAGACTGCAGACATGGTACAAGAGATTAGATTATATAATTTCCGCGCTAGGACTGGGTACAAGAGCTGCTGCCCCCTGTGTGATCTCGCTTGGAGATAGTGAAAAGGTGATAGTGATTTTTTATCAGGTGTTGGCGCTGCTGATGTGGTGATAGTTGCTGTTGTGTAGGTAATAGTGTCGGGTTCCTATTGGCGATAAGCCTATAAAAGCCTCCGCTTGGCCAGGTACCCTTTTTAATAGAAGTTATGGATAGGGCTAGATAACCAACCCTATGATAACCGTGGTTAGGTGTCCGTGTGAACTGGCTCTCTTCCTGAGCTTGGTGTATTCCTAATGTGTGTATTCTCCTTGTCCGATAACTAGTGACAAACATAATAGTAAAAATCAAATATTTGGAATAACAAATAATAAATAGTCTCTTATGTGTGAAGGAGATGCTGCAGGGTCCACTTAATAAATTAAATGCCTAAAATGAGGGAACATCTCTCAAGGTAGATCCTGTGTGGTATTATACAATGGTAGAGTGCATATGCAAATCAAGTATCCAAGACAGGCCGTTCTTAATTTCTTGCTTCATACATCATCTGAATATCCGTATTCCCCCCACTTGTATCCCTACTCACCAGATTGTAGTCCCCTGGGAGGGGTGTAGAGCCTTAGGGATCAGTGGATGATGTAGTTAGCTTACCACAGGTCCTATCATGGAGTCAGCTGGTGTTGTATGAGGACCAACAGGTCCTTTCTTGGGGCCCGCTGATGTTGTCTGGGGGTCCTGTGCGTTTCCACTCGATCTTCCCAGTTGCCGTGGGTCACAGTGTTATATATTAGGAAAAAGAAAGAGGAATCCTCATAGGGTAGTAAACCCTGTTTCCCAGGTGGGTTTTATTTAAAAAATATGGTAAGCTGTGTCCAATACATAAGGTATTTGTATACCTTTTGGAAATACAGCAATTAAAATCAACGATGAAAAGTAAAAAATAAAATTTAAAACAAAAGCTTCCTAAATGACAGCAATAACTTCAGCTGTAGATGCAGACTGGTTTGCCAACCAGGTCCCGGGGATAGTTGGTGGCCGTATCACCATAGAGTGTAGGACGTCCCGTTCGTTTGCGTTCCAAACCCCGTCCCTCCCAGAAGCTGTGAGTGGCGCAAGCTGTGCGTGAGCGTGTGACGTAAGAGCGGTGATCACCTGACCGGTTTCGTCGTAGGACGTTATCAAAGGTGCTGCCCATTTCTACTCGTCACGCTGTTATATGCTTAGTTACCTAAAAAATGCCCGCCCAGTGGGGAGTGAGTTATTCACCTATAGCCAATCCATGCCATGGGTGGTTTCCTGTGCCGTACGAGTGACGGGGATAGTTATTAGGAGTGAATAAAGGGGAAAGTAAATAATAGGAATTGTGCACTCGGATCGCTAGCCCGGCCATGGGACAGGGATTGTGTGCATGGATAAAGTGATAAAAAAGTGGGGAGTGGGAACAGGAGGATAAAGATTAGGTAGTTAGTGGAGCCCGGATGCTATTTAAACAATAAACATATGCATGATCATATACATTGTTGGTTTAAATGTAGTTACTCTACATAATCCATAAATGGGTAAAAGGCAATTTATATATTAATAAAATAATATCCTACATCTGAGTAGAGCACTATAATGGTTGGTCATAGCCATGTATGTGATGATCTGAGTATATGAACTTGAGTGGTATATTAGTTAGTCAAATCATATATATATTAACTGGTTATAGACATTGCTATAGAGGTGACTTAAAAATGAACTAGTCTAGAACTAGTTCTTATAATCAGTCTGACCAACATCTTCAAAGAAATCATAGGAACCCTAACCAATATAGACCTGAGATTCCCAGGAGATCCAGAATGCCCAACAGGAGGGAAACTGAGGTGAGGACCACGAGAAATACACATCAACCTACACAAAGAGATTTTAGGGGTTTTCAGAGGGTTGGCCATCAAGAAAGGACCTGTGGGTCCTCATACAACACCAGCTGACTCCATGATAGGACCTGTGGTAAGCTAACTACATCATCCACTGATCCCTAAGGCTCTACACCCCTCCCAGGGGACTACAATCTGGTGAGTAGGGATACAAGTGGGGGGAATACGGATGTTCAGATGATGTATGAAGCAAGAAATTAAGAACGGCCTGTCTTGGACACTTGATTTGCATATGCACTCTACCATTGTATAATACCACACAGGATCTACCTTGAGAGATGTTCCCTCATTTTAGGCATTTAATTTATTAAGTGGACCCTGCAGCATCTCCTTCACACATAAGAGACTATTTATTATTTGTTATTCCAAATATTTGATTTTTACTAATTTTTTTGTCACTTATATGCTATTTACTCACTTATTTCACTTATAAGGTGTAAATTGGACCAATTAGTATCTGGTACGTTGATACAACACATAGTTATCGGACAAGGAGAATACACACATTAGGAATACACCAAGCTCAGGAAGAGAGCCAGTTCACATGGACACCTAACCACGATTATCATAGGGTTGGTTATCTAGCCCTATCCATAACTTCTATTAAAAAGGGTACCTGGCCAAGCGGAGGCTTTTATAGGCGTATCGCCAATAGAAACCTGACACTATTATCTACACAACAGCAACTATCACCACATCAGCAGCGCCAACACCTGATAAAAAATCACTATCACCATGGTACAAGAGATGGTCAGAGACTGCAGGCATGGTACAAGGGATGGTCAGAGACTAAAGACATGGTACAAGATATGATCAGAGACTGCAGGCATGGTACAAGAGATGGTCAGAGACTGAAGACATGGTACAAGAGATCAATGCAGCCTCATCAGTGCCCATCATTGCAGCCTCACTGTGCATATGAACGCAGCCCCACCTTTGTATAAAAATGCAGGCCCACTTTTGTATATTAATGCAGTCCCACTTTTGTATATTAATGTAGTCCCACTTTTGTATATCAATGCAGTCCCACTTTTGTATATCAATGCAGTCCCACTTTTGTATATCAATGCACCCCCACTTTTGTATATCAATGCACACCCACTTTTGTATATAAATGCAGTCCCACAGGGGATGGTCAGAGACTGCAGATGTGGTACAAGAGATGGTCAGAGACTGCATGCATGGTACAAGGGATGGTAAGAGACTGCAGACATTGTACAAGAGATGGTCAGAGACTGCAGGCATGGTACAAGGGATGGTCAGAGACTGCAGACGTGTTACAAGATATGGTCAGAGACTGCAGGCATGGTACAAGGGATGGTCAGAGACTGAAGACATGGTACAAGAGATGGTCAGAGACTGCAGGCATGGTACAAGGGATGGTCAGAGACTGAAGACATGGTACAAGGGATGGTCAGAGACTGCAGGCATGGTACAAGGGATGGTCAGAGACAGAAGACATGGTACAAGAGATCAATGCAGCCTCATCAGTGCCCATCATTGCAGCCTCACTGTGCATATGAATGCAGCCCCACCTTTGTATAAAAATTCAGTCCCACTTTTGTTTATTAATGCAGTCCCACTTTTGTGTATTAATGCAGTACCACTTTTGTGTATTAATGCAGTCCCACTTTTGTATATTAATGCAGTCCCACTTTTGTAAATCAATGCAGGCCCACTTTTGTATATAAATGCAATCCCACTTTTGTATATAAATGCAGTCCCACTTTTGTCTATGAATGCAGGCCCACTTTTGTCTATGAATGCAGTCCCACTTTTGTCTATGAATGCAGGCCCACTTTTGTATATAAATGCAGTCCCACTTTTGTCTATTAATGCATCCCCACTTGTGTCTATTAATGCAGCCACACTGTGCATGGCACTCACCATGGCATTGCCTCGATCACACACAGCAGGTATCTCCTCTCCCGACGTGTGTCATGGAACAAACAGGAGCTGTAGGTCTGTGTTCGGCAGGGCAGTGTGCTCTAGCAAGGTCCCCCCCTAGACGGGCTTGTGTGATAGACAAAACACTGATTCAATCTGTGTTCCATCTCCATCTACTATCACATCAGCAGGTCTAGCACAGCCGAACACAGATCCAGCTCTCACACACAGCCAGAGATGCCCAATGTCATACACGCAGGAGAGAGGGGAGCGCTGCAGTCAGCTACAGCTCAAAGCAGCCTTAGGCCAGCAGCCCTGGTGATGAGAGAGAGAGATGATGATGATGATGATTTTTAATTTCAGGAGGGTGCGCCTAAGCACTGGAAGGTGGATCTGCTGATCTATTCAAAATCAATCTAGAAAAAGAAAAGGCTACATAGACTGACCAATGGCTCGTGTTCGTAAAAGAAGGAAAACAAATAAACAATACGAGACCAGGCAGGAACAAAAAGGAGGGTGACGGGAACTGGGATGGGGACTCAACTCAACTCGCTTCAAAAGAGGAAAGTTTTAAGTGCCTTTCTGAAAGTAATAAGGGCGTCATTCTGTCTCAAAGGCAATGGAAGAGAGTTCCAAAGTGTGGCGGCTCTAGCTCTAAAAGAGCGGCCACCAGTTGAAGTCAGCCTTACTGAAGGGATGGCAACAAGGTCCAAGTCGGCCGATCTCAAAGCCCTGGAGGGGTGGTAATGTACAGCCATGTTATTGATGACCAATGGGCCTTGTTGTTTATAGGCCCTGAACATAATGCACAAAGCCTTAAATTCGATCCTCTTTGCGCATGGGAGCCAGTGGAGTAGTCTAAGAATGGGGGATATATGGTCCCGTCTGAGAGTCCTCATAATAAACCTAGCTGCCTGGGAGAGAGTGAGAGACTCGGCAGTGGCAGCTGCAGGCAGGCCCGGACTGGGACAAAAAATAGGCCTGGGCATTTTAGACTGAGCAGCCGGGGGGAGAAAGAAAGATATATAAAGATAGAAAGCAAGAAGGGAAGATAGATAGATAGATAGATAGATAGATAGATAGATAGATAGATAGATAGATAGATAGATAGATAGATAGACAAGAAAGATAGATAGATACACAATAAAGATAGATAGATAAACAAGAAAGATAGATAGATAAACAAGAAAGATAGATAAAGATAGAAAGCAAGAAGGGACGGAAGGAAAATAGATAAAGAAAGAAATATAGGTAAAGAAAGAAATATAGATAAAGAAAGAAGATAGATAGATAGATAGATAGATAGATAGATAGATAGATAGATAGATAGATAGATAGATAGATAGATAGATAAAGATAGAAAGCAAGAAGGATAGAAGGATAGATAGATAGATAGATAGATAGATAGATAGATAGATAGATAGATAGATAGATAGATAGAGATAGAAAGCAAGAAGGATAGAAGGATAGATAGATAGATAGATAGATAGATAGATAGATAGAT